>CM061133.1:295581282-296181282 GCA_030789695.1 Scilla litardierei | reverse complement strand
CAATCACAAAAATGAACAACCTGGAAAAGGCATCAGTGGTACAAGAAAAGATAAAATAATAAAGCAGGTGGCAGGAAAAAATATATCGCTTTGTTTCTTTTTATAAATTTTTGTTTTTATACGAAGTCTAGCAACCTAATTGTGATAAATAGATAATATGGAGTAATGCCACTTCGGCAACGGTGTCAAAAACTTATTCGGCCGTCCCTTTGCTCTCGCAATCGGGACGGTGGTCGAATGTCGTCTTATGGCAAGCGCACGATGTAAACAGTGGCGAGCGGGTATCGTATCCACAAGGAGGCAGTTGTCACACTACCTATCTATCCTAGGCTAGTCTAGGCTTCGAATGTTTTATTTATGTGAAGATGCATTATGGAGTGTCGTAATGGTGGTGGATATCGAATGCAAGGGTGTCACGGTAGGCAAGGCACAAAGCAAAAAGAACAAAGGGGAACAATTGAGGTAAATATCACTAGGGTATCGGAATCCCCGCTAGGACTTTTGGGTTTGGATAATGGGTTAAGAATCCTTTCGTTGAACGAGCATCATAATCCGTATCCACTCGCATGATCTACGGACCGTGATACTACATCACGGTTGGTTCTAGCCATCAGTCTGCTCTCGTAGTCACCGACTAGCAGATCAGGGGTTAGTAATCATCCCTAGTGTATGAGTCACTATCGTGAGTGCGAGTCCTAGAAGATGAATGCTAAACCCTAATCGGATTCGCGGGGATTCTCCCTAGGATATGGAGTCGGTTTTGCGATCCTCTGATCCTAAGGCTAATCCCTCAAAACCCTTGTTCAAACTGCCACGGGAAAACCCTAGATTCATCCAACCAAGGTTAACCTATCATCTGACCCCTAGAATCCTAGGGTTCATCCCTAATCCTAGCAATAGATCTACTCAATCATAGAAAAAGACATGGGAACCATAGGGATCAACTTCACAAGCAATTAAAAGGAGACCAATCAAAGATTCAACCCCAAAAAAACAAATAAGAAAAGAAAGATAATGAAGATAATGAAGAATACTTAGCTCATACAAGATCCGATACAAAATCAGCGAGGAGGAGGCCTAGGGCATGGCCTTGCCTCCGAAGAAATGTTTTCTAACCTAAAAAACGAGCCCCCTTTCAATAGCTGCTCAATACATATATATAGCTCTTCAAAAAACCCAAAATAACCGTAATTTGAGTTGGACCCGTGCTTGATGCCAGGTAGCTCGGGCCGGCTTCTGTAGGTTGCTCGACCGAGCACTGATACTTGTCTGCCCGAGCACAGATTCCAGCATAGATTTGCCAACTTGCAGAAATTCGTTAGGGCTCATCCGACCTCCGTTTGGCACGTTCTTGGCGGTGTTGGAATCGTTATATAGTCTACTATCTGGAAACAATATGAGAAAAATAGTGTAAAATCTTTGGTGATAGCATATCATCAAAGAGTGAAGGGCTGTCCTGAAATCTGTGCCATCAGCCTTTTCTACTCCACTCGCCCGAGCGGCTTGGATCGCTCGATCGAGCGTGCCCTAGCGCTTGGGCGAGCGCCTCTTGGTGCTTCAGTGCTTTACCTCAATGGAATTGATGCTGCTTGGGCGAACATGCCCGAGCGGCATGTCGCTCGGCCGAGCGTAAGGAACTCCAAAATTCCAGAGATATTTCCTTGAAAACTTGGGCTCTTCTGACTACTGGCTCAGGCGAACGACTTGGTTGCTTAGGCGAGCAACTTGGTCGCTCGGGCGAGCGGGTCAAATTGCTTGCACGAGCACCCCTTTGAAGTCCTCGCCGTTCTCTATGGGATCACAGCTCAGTCGAGCGGGGTAGCCGCTTGACCGAGCGATCTGGGAATGCCATTAGCCTCTCCTTCACTCTTGCCTTCCTTTCTTTCTTTCTCATTTGCTTCCTCTTCTTGCTCCTCTCCAGCAACATGAACTCCTTGAACACGACGTCGTTGTCGCTCCGGCGTCGACGATCATGTCTTCCTCTCCAACATGCTTCAAATCGCTCGATATTCCCTTAAATACATCAAAACGCTTGTGAAGTCAAATAGTTCCAATTATCAAAAAGCATATAAAATCGAGATTAAAGCGATCATTTTGATGTGTAAACAAAAAGTTATAGTGTGTAATATTATGACACATCAGCTACCCTCTGTTGTTGTGATAGTCAATCGAAACTCTGCTCAGAGTCGACTATAGCTAAACAAGGAGTCGACTACCCATATTACAGGAGTCGAATACCATTGGGAAAAGCACAGCTCCGTCTTTTACGGAAAGCTGTCGATTTTTCTGTTGTAAGGGATTTATGATCCACATTTTTCAATGGATTTTTACCTTTATTTAAGGAGGGTTTGATAAGATTTTTTGGCACCTTTAATTGAATACTTCTCTGAGATTTTTAAGCTCTCTAACTCTGTCAAGCTTTCAAGAACCCTAAAGGCTTTCAGATTTTCACTTTCATTAAAAAATTTAAACACCTTCAGCCTTATTCAATTTGGAATTCTCTCAAGCTTAATTCTGCTATAACTGATATTCCAATTAAGGTTTTGTTTTGATCTCTTTGGTTTTAATCTTCTTTTTACTTGAGATCAAAAGAATTTTTCCCTAGCCACTTCTCTACACTTAAAGCTTCATCATATTGGCTATAGGATATTGTGAGAAGTTCTTCCATCAAAAGAGATTTGTAAACCCACTCAAGGAGCGGTGGTAAGTTTTTTTTGTTGATTGGGTTATGGAGAAAAATCCTCAAGTGTTGAGGTCCTCTTTGTAGAAGATGATGTTAGTTGTGTTGTACATTGGAAACCCTAGCAAGTCAAGCTAGGTACTTGTAGTTGGAAGCCCTCTATTTTGAGGTATTTGCTCTCTTGGTTGAAAGTGTTCTAGTGGGAAATATCAATAAGGAGGTTGGGGATGGAGTAGCCCAGGGGGGTGAACCACGATAAAATCATCCTATGTGTGATTGTTGATTGTCTCTCTCTATTTTCATACTTGCATTCTTTGTGATATTGTCTTCCGTTGCATAATTCTATCTTTTCTTGCAAGTAGATTTGTTGGTTAAGTACTTGAGGAGGTAACTCTTTCAAGAGACTTAAGCGCATCAGAAGGTTTTAATTTTTATTTGTGCATTAATTTTAAGAAATACTAATCCCCCTCTAGTATTTATCTTGCCATCTCAGGATCCCCAACACGTGGTATCAGAGCTGCGATTGTCTAAGATGGCCTCAACAATATTGAGACATGGCTCAAGTTCTACCTCTCCTCCTATTTTTGATGGCACAATTTTTTCCACTTCGAGAAGAAGAATGGAAGTACACTTGGAGGCCGATGACTTTGAGTATGGGACATTCCTCCAAAGCTCATATATGGTTCCATCCACTCATAGAGTGTCTTGGACTCAAGATCAAAAGGACGCCTATTCAACAAATCTCAAGGTTATGAGAATTATTTACATTTCTTTAACTGATAACATTATTAGTGAAGTTTCAGGAGCAAACACAACATAAGAAATTTTGAGGATATTGGAAGCAAAATATGGAGAACAACCCATAAAGAGCTTCACCAATGAAGTTTTCTTGATGTCTCATCAATATGATACCAATGATATAAGTGATTTCAACTCAGGGGGTGTAGAATTTAATTTAGAAGAAGCTTGTGAAAAATTGTATTATGAATTTAAGAAATTAAGACAAAAGAATAAGAAATTAAAAAATAGTTTTAAGTTTTTGAAAGATGACCATAATAAGCTTAAAATTAAGCATAAAGTTTTGATGATTATGATGCTTTGAAAATGATAGTGGTAGTGATAGCACATCTTTACATGATTTTAATTGTTTAAAGAGTAAATATGATTCTTTAGTATGCAATCATGATTTATTGAAGAATGCGCATGTGATATATATATCTAGCCTAAATGATAAAATTGATATGCTTGAGAGTGTTTTGTGCACGAGGAAGCTTAAGCATAAGGAATTAGTTTTTAAGCTTGATAAGTTTAAAAGAATTCCAAGTGCAAAAGCCACTTCCTCACAAAAGCATGTTGACACAACACATCATTTTGTTAGAAATGCTACACACCATCATATGAATGTCAATTATGTTAGAAAACATCATGCTTTTATGTATGATAAATATGCAAGATCCCATGTTCACAATGCACATAATGTTTCTCTCTCACACTTGAATCATAATGCTAATCTTGTTCCATACAAACACCCTATGCACCTAGATAGGAAGATTATTAGAAATGATGTTTATATTATTTGGGTACCTAAGCATTGAAGCATGCATGATATAAAATCAAATATTGATCGTAATTTTTTTGATGGTTATTCATATATGCATAGGAAAGCAAATCTATGTCTGATTTGGATTCGTAATGGATAAATATCTTTGAACCCATGATTTTAGGGTATTCATGTGCTTACATGCTTATTTTGATGATACCCTTGTGTAGAATGATAAAATGGGCATTAGAATAATGTTTTATTATCATTTATTATGTTAGAATAATTTCATATGTCATTTAAATCACATTTATCATTTTTCTGTAGATAGTTGACTACTATAGTAGTGATAGTCGACTACCACGTTCAAAATTTCAAAATCTGCCAAACTTATTGAATGAGAGTCGACTTCCGCTTCTATATGAGTCGACTACTTCTGTGATTTTCTAAAAATAATTTCTTTCTTGCACGCAGGATCATTTCATGATTTCATTGTTATAATTTCTTGAATATACATTCTTTTATGATAAATCTTGTCGATTTGCATTGTAAAGTAAAAGTAATTATGTTCATAATTTTATAGTCTTTGATAAGATTAAATTGATTAGAACTCATGTATACATCATTTGCCTGTTTAATTCTGAAAAATGTATTCATTCTACACATATGCTCATTTATTATTATTTAGTGAGTCTCTTCTTTAGTGAAGAACTCGTTGGGCCAATTATGTGGACTCAACTTAATTGTGAGTACCAAAATGCTCAAGTATTTTTATTCAGGTTGTTTAGGCAGATTCTCCATGCACATGACCGGAAATCCAAGATTATTAAGCTCACTTCAAATGAGAAATATGGAACCATGACTTTGGAGACACCAAAAGGGGAAAATAGTTGGCATCGGCAATGTCGGTGATAAATCAAAACCTTTATAGAAGATGTAAATTTAGTTTATTGTTTAAAGCACAATTTGCTTAGTATTAGTCAATTGTGTGATAGTGGCTATAGAGTAGTTTTCACTATTGATGCTTGGTGGATATACGATGATTCCATGCATCATGTATTAAGTAGGGGTAAGCGTAGAGATGACATTTATACTTTATGCTTATGCGATTATGATTCAAAAGTATGTTTAGTTGCATCTTCATGTGACGCACTTCCTTGGCCTAGAAGATTTATGCATGTAAACATTAAGAAATTGAATAAGATATGTAGGAAGGATTTGGTACATGGTTTACCAAAAATACATTTTCAATTAGAAAAGATTTGTGAATCTTGTCAATATGGCAATTTGTATAAGAGCACTTTTAAGAGCATATGCGCACTTAACTCTAGAAGACCATTAGAACTCCTTCATATAGATTTAATTGGTCCCTCAAGAGTTTCCTCTCCTAACGGTAGCAAGTATGTATTTGCTATAGTTGATGATTATTCATGTTTCACATGGGTTTGGTTTTCGAAATATAAAAATGATGCTTTTAATGATTTCAAAATATTTTTCAAATGTGTTCAACGATCGTTTTCCACAAAAATTGTTTCTATTTGTTTGGATCATTGAGGTTGATATGCTCATATTATATATTTTATTTTTGCATATTTTCATGCCATATCGATTGCTCATATTGTAAATTTAAAGGTTAAACGACGATTTCTCAACGAATTTCGCTATTTCTATGTTTCGTTCGATTTTCAGGACATATGGAGCAATCGGGAGCAAATTGGAGCTGGGAGCATATATACGCATGCCGGAGCGTCAGTGGCAATGATATCGAGCAGCTCACAATGTTTGAAGATGATAAGACGCGTAAGGAATAGAAGAGGAGAAGGAAGGAAGCGAGAAAAGAGATAAAAACCTTAAAACTCAGCCTACTCGGCCAAGTGGCACAGACCACTCGACCGAGTGAAACGGATACAGCCCCAGCCCCAGCCAAGAAGGAACACAAATGCACTCGGCCGCATGAAACTTTCACTCGACCGAGTGAGAAGCCCACTCGACCAAGTGAGTGAAGAAAAGCTGGAGGCAGAATGCGGATTCTGAAGATTTCTACAGGAACTCTCACTCGACCGAGTGAGAAGGCCACTCGACCGAGTGGCCAGTGAAGACAAAACGACAGTTTTTTGATGATTTTATGCAGGGAATACCACTCGACTGAGTGACATTTTCACTCGGCCGAGTGAACCGCCAGCCCAGAATTGAAAACTAGGATTTGCCTAAGTTAGAGGGGATTTTGGTCAGCTTTTTCCTAGGTCTTTGAGTTAGTTTAAATAGGTAGTTTTATGAGTCGTTAAAGGAGACAATACGGTTAGGGATCTTAGAGAAGACTCTACTTTAGTTTGCTATAATTTTTGAATTGGAGAGCTAGTTCTTAAATTTCTTGTTGGATTGAAGCTTGGTACTCATTGGTTTGTCTAAACTCTTATTAATTCTAGATTTTATGATTATTCCTTGTTTAAATCTTTTGTCTATGATGATTTCTATCGCATCTATCAATTTTATTGCTTTGATCATGAATACTTGTGAGTAGTCTCTTTGCTCTAGGGCAAAGGGATGAACCCTATGGATTTAGAGCTTGATATGTGAAATCTAATGAAAACACATGTTGCTAAACTTATTTTAAGATAAGATTATGGTTGATCTACTATGAATAACTAGGGATTTCTACTTAAATCTTAAGAGCTCGAGAGAGGATCTTGATCTATAGGAAGCCCTAGATATTTGATTTAGATCTATAAGATACCCTAGAATTGGTGCGCGCAAGCGACCAAAGCTAGTATCTTTATTATATTTCTATAATTATAAAATCATCATAATCTAGATTCGAACTTACGTTGCACGAGAGTGAACTTGAGTTAGAATTGAATTATATTGCCGATCTTAATTCTAATAATTTAGACTAGGCTTGCACAATAGCGTGGCTCTAGCTTAAGTTATTATAGACTTGTGTAGCACAAGAGCGCGCGCTAATTCTCAATATAGTTGCGACAATTTCACCCTAAATTAAGAGTTAGTAATATGGAAGTTCATATTCACATTGATACTTGAAAATATATAGCTGGGAATCCCTAGACCTAGACATTCTTATTAATCGAATTTCCAACCGAAATTTTTATACGTTCGTGATAGACATATTCCTTCACCATTGTTCCATTTCTGCAAAGTGACCAAGGTAATACCAATAGTTCCTCTCCGTGATCTGATACCTACTCATCACTTAACCATGCGCTTGTGGTAAAACTACATTGTTTTTGGCGTCGTTGTCGAAGAGGTGACGGTATCTTAGTGGTTTTGAGACTCATCTTGAGCGGATTACTAACGACATGAATACGAGCTTTGAAAATGTGCAAGGAAGTCAATCACAAATTCTGAGCCTTTTAGAACAATGGGATCCTTACTCTCCTTCAACATCACACCGCCCTCCTAGGCCTCCTCCTCCACAATATTAAGATCGGGACGTATTTGGTTTCTGGTCGACCAGGCCAATCAGTTGGTCGACTGATGGTTAATTATGTTTGAATGTATATTTGGTATGATTGCTTGTTTGCTTTGAGTTGTTTGCTTGTTTGCTTTGAGTTGTTGTTTAACTTAGTTTGATGCCGAGTTTGTTGTTTGCTTCAATCTGTACATGTATCTCTATGTACTAGTATTCTCATATTTTAATGAATTTCGGTTTGCTTCGAAAAATTTCACCTCTGTTTTTCTGTTTTCTGCACTTTTTTAGTCGACTAGAACATGTTGTTAGTCGAATGATATCATAAATTGGCTGAATTCAGCCACATTTTTGATAATTTCCAAGGGGGATAATTAATATCAACTTTACTAATCAATGGGAGAGATAACATGCGAAATTTATGCAACATTCATGAGTAATTTCGCATTAATTTCCATGATCACAAATTCACATTTATGAATATTCCTTCACAATTTCCACGATCACATATTCATATTCATTAACATTTAATCATATCACTTATGCCTTTCTAACACTTCCTATATTGCATATAATTCATTTATTAAAGGGGAGTAATAACATCTTTTTATAATATTATATTCAATGTTTGTAAAATCATCAAAAAGGGGGAGAATGTTGGAAACTCGCAACTCCACATAAAGTTTTGATGATACAAAAATATTATTTTATAAGTACTAACTTTATCTACGCTGATAGTATAGCACAATCAACTAAGATAATCATCAGAAATACAAGTTGCAAGAAGAATCCACTACAAGACGAAGCATATCGATGATATTTTGTATCTTATAAAAAGAGATGTAATCTTTATTTTTTCTCTTGCATATACTTAGAATGTAAAAGCATTGATGATGATCTCTCTTAGTCATTTAGGGCACGTCTTCAAAAAATCAAGTCAAAAATCCAATTAGTCGACTAATCCCTAGTGCTAATCGACCGATTTAAATATTAAATTATTTAGAAAATTCTGAAACTTTGTTAGACCTATTTTAGAATCTCTAGGATCATTTTCTTACAAAATTTAGAGTTTTAGATTTTCTAGTCGACTGTTTGATTCTGTTAGTCTACCAGTCATCTTCTAATTAGTTATTTTAAATGATTTTTCATTTAAATATTATATTTTATTAATGGAAGGTAGAACTGCCACAAAAAGCTAGTTCCTGACAGTTTATAGCTATTTACAAAAGTTATTTCAGTTTTTAGAAGTTATTTTTTGAAAAGACACCTCAACAGTCAAAATCCTAGTCAGCAGCCTTATTAGTCGACTAGTCGTTAACATTAGTCGACTAATTTGAACAAAAATTTCTCAGAATTTTTGAAAATTTAGGAAGTTGTGCAACGTTTAAAAACTAACTTTTGGGCTATAAATAGAACCCTAGAACCCTGCCTAAATATTACGAAAATTCACACGAACTCTTTTTTCTTAGGTTTACTTTCTCTATCTAGAAAGTGAGTGATTTTCATATTTTCATAGAGGAACCTTTGCAGAAATTTTTCCTCCATCGAAAGTCCAATCTTCAAATTTGTTCTACCACAAGTTTTCATCCAAAACCTTGGAGATTCAATCACCTTCCTTGCATTATAATTCCAACATTATCAAGGCTATAGGTGATATTGTTTCATACTCTTTCTTTACTTTATTTGGTGAATCTCTTGTTGAAGAGATTGTACACGTTTGCAACACGGGGAGTGATGGCATCTTTATATGTTGATTGCTTGTGGGGAGCAAGTGTTACAGTAGATTCAAATCTCTACGGGGAAGAGGAATGGACGTAGGTGTTGGATCCTGTCAAAACAACGTTAGGATCGATAAATGAAGTTGAGACTTACGCTTGCGTACGCGGCACGGTAATCTCGGAACTTCACCCTCGGATTCACCACAACGGTCGATACTTCGTCACGGAGGATCGAAGCAGAGTTTCACCGCCTAAATCTCTAACTAGAAGAGGATTTTTAATGGAAGGGAGAAGAAGAACATAAGATGCCTAATGCAAACTTATGGCATGGAAAGTGTGAATGAATGCCTTACCCTTGGATCCTATTTATAGGCTTTAGGGGTGGTTATTGTAGGAAATAACCAATTATAAGCTTATTAGCCTATATTAGCACATTCATTTATCTTCTTCTTTATCCACTTATCAAGTGCCATTTTGCACTTATAAAGTGGATTTTTCCACTTATCGAGTGGCTTTTTCCACTTATCGAGTGGTCCTTTTCACACGAGAAAAGGTTCCCTTCGCGCACGCCTTCGTGCACGCGACATCTGAGGTCCGTATACCCTCATACATCCCCTCATGGGTGTATTTATGTCATCCATATCCAACATCTCCCACTCACACTTGAGGGGATTGTAAGGAAACTTATTTTCCTCTAACTCTTCTGTTTATCATACCAAGAAATAGGCCGTGTGACCGTCATGCGCATAGAGTCCGCTGTTGTGCACTTGTTAGAGATACACAACACTCCTCGAGGTGCAAAGTTGAGTAGATCAATGCATGCTTTACCCTAGATTATTTCTTCACATTTCTTATACTTTATATTCAACAATTGAATCCCATCTGGATTACAATTGGCTGGCCATCTTTGAATCTCTAAAGTCCAAATGTGAATATGAAATTAATCTTCCTCTTCTTGCGATCCTTTTGATCTTGACTTGACTCGCTTTTCTAACATGCCCCGCCGGACCGAATTAACCATAGTCCATAAGCAACATGCTAAGATAGCAATCACCCAGTCAAATCTTAAGGAACCAATTAGAGTCCATAAGGGTAATGAGTTAAGACCCATGTGGTCTTTGGGTCTCACATAATAGTAAACTTATTTACTATTCTAACCCAATGGTCAAAAATGCATACGTAGTATGAATACGTATTACAACATTGCTCCTTTCCCAGGGAGTGTATGTCTCAATGATGTTGTAAGGATGATGATCAGACACCACAATGTCTGACTTTGAGTCTCTTTTTCTACTCAAATAATCCTTTTGACTCACATCCCGCATTTAGACAGATAGGATTTCAAAATCCTCTTAGATCTTCTGTAAGCATCCATATGATGCAGATCTTTCATGCGACCATTTTGTTTAAGTCATGACTCTAAATCATCCGTCTGATGATTTTGACTTTAAACAGGTCTCATCTCTATTCTATCTGTCTGATAGAATAAGACGGTTGCTCATGTGAGAGAGCCAACCTCAATCTGTCCGACATACTAGAAAGTATAGCTGAAATTTCAAAAATGTACACAAACATTTCTCAAGAAATTCATATGCAATGTTTGAAAAAGAACTTATTCTTTTATTAAATTTGATCATTTACAGACATGTGAATTTATATTGGTACAACTTAGCTCTTACGCAATCCTTGAGATGATAAGTGTTTGTAAAACACATCACTGGGGATCGCCTTCGTAAGCGGATCAGCTATCATCTCATGCATAGATATGTGCCTTATGTCTACCTTCTTGTCATAGTCTTTTGCAAGTCTGCAGTTCCTTTAAGATACTGCATTATCCTCTTAACCGCTTTCCACTGTTCTTGCCCTGGGTTGGATTGGTAACGACTTACCATTCCAACGGCAAAACAGATGTCCGGTCTTGTACACATCATAGCGTACATAAGACTACCAACTGCACTGGAATATGGAAATTTTTCCATAATCTCTTTCCCCTTTTGGTTCTTAGGACATGATTTCAGACATAAATTATCGCTTTTGCTTATAGGAGTATCAATGGACTTGCAGTCCTGCATATTAAATCGTTCTAGAACCTTCTTTATATAAGTCTCCTGTGAAAGAGAAAGAAGTTTCTTCGAACGATTCCTTGAAATCTTAACTCCAAGGATATATGCGGCTTCTCCCATGTCTTTCATCTCAAAAACTGATGAAAGCCAAGCCTTGATATCCATCACAAAGCCCTTGCCATTTCTGGCTATTAAAATGTCATCTACATATAGAGACATGATAACATACTTGCTTTTAATCCTCTTGATATATACGCAGTTATCTTCATCAAGCATGGTAAAACCATATGATAAGACAACTTCTTGAAATCGTATATACCATTGCCTCGAGGATTGTTTAAGACCATATATGGATTTAAGAAGTTTACAAACCTTATGTTCGTTTCCTTCTTTTACAAACCCTGTTGGTTGTTCCATATAGATCTCCTCGTCCAATTCTCCATTGAGAAAGGCAGTCTTTACATCCATTTGATGTAATTCGAGGTCTAAGCAAGCTACCATTGCCAGAATCAGGCGAATCGAGGTAAAACGCACAACAGGTGAGAAGGTCTCTTCGTAGTCTATCCCTTCATGTTGCGTAAAACCTTTTGCGACAAGGCGAGCTTTATATCTGTCAATAGAGCCATCAGCCTTATGCTTGACCTTGAGAACCCATTTGTTCCCAATAGCTCTACGTCCTCTGGGTAAGTCAACTAAGTCCCAGACTTGGTTAACTTTCATGGATTCTAACTCCTCTTGCATCGCTTCCATCCATTTGTCTTTAGCAGGGCAAGATACGGCCAGGTTGAAAGTAGCAGGCTCGTCATCTTCTTGTAGTAAAGTCATAAAGGTTTGCGGAAATTCATCCTCAAATCTTAGAGGAGCCAACCTTGTACGACTACTACGTCGTATTTGAGATTCTTCAAGTCCTTGTTGACTTGAATTTAGATCAATTCTAATATCACTCCCACTTGGAATGTCGTTAGAATTGCTCCCACTTGGATCATTATTCCCGTATGGAATAGGATAATCATCATTCGTATAATCCATTGGTGAAGGTTGAAACGTATTTTCGTTTTCACCAAGAATTCTCCCACTCAAATGAGGTAATCCTTCTTGATCATAAATCGCAAATAGAGAAAAGTCCTGACTTATCTCGCCCTGTCTTGGAAACTCGTTTTCCAAGAAAGTGACATCCATCGACTCAAACTTAATTAGCACACCATTGTCTTCCTGACTAACAAAAACATAACCTTTGGAGTTTTCTGTGTATCGTATAAAGATACATTTCCTTCCCCTTAGCCCAAGTTTGCCATACTTATGGGAGGAAATATGTGTGTAGGATGCACAACCCCAAGGTTTCAAAATGTTTAAGTCAGGAGACCTTTGGTTCCACAACTCATAAGGAGTGGAGCTAACTGATTTCGAGGGTACGCGGTTTAAAATGAAAGCGGCCGTCAATAATGCATCACCCCAAAAGGTGATTGGCAAGTTAGCTTGCGCCATCATTGAACGGACCATTTCCATTAAAGTCCTATTTCTCCTTTCTGCAACACCGTTTTGTTGAGGAGTATAAGGCATAGTTACCTGATGTACTATGCCTTTTTTTATCACAAAGTTCCTTAAAACTTGTTGATTGATATTCACCGCCCCAATGGGTTCGCAAGACCTTAATCTTGCGATCTAATTGATTCTCCACTAAACTCATATAGTTTTTAAAGCAAGCCAATGCTTCACTTTTGTGGGATATCAAATAGATATGTCCGAATCGGGTGAAATCATCAATAAAAGTGATGAAATAGGACTTTCCGCGTCTTGTCTTGACATTCATCGGACCACATATGTCCGAATGGATAAGCTGTAATGGAACCTCGGCCCTTGTGCCGGTTCCAAACGGCTTACGCCAAGATTTCCCCACTAGGCAATGTTCGCAGGTCGACATTTCAACCTTTGAAACATTGGATAGAAGGCCACGTTTGGCAAGTCTATCCATACGCGTTGGTCCAATATGACTAAGCCTTGCGTGCCAACAAATCACATCAGACTCATAAGTCTTAGAATTTGCAATAAGGAAATTTTCATTACATGAGGAATCATACATTGTACTCATTACAATAAATCCTTTAAATACATACCCAGAACCATTCTTACAAATTAAGTCCACTTTACAATCATGAAAAAAACCAGTTATAGCCAAGACCCATTAACACGACCACAGAAATTATATTCCTTCGAATATCTGGAGCGAAGAGGACATCATGAAGTAGGAGAGTGCGGCCGTTGTCCAAGACTAGCTTGCAAGTCCCAACGCCTTTCACTTCAACACGTGTGTTGTTTCCTACATAGATCCACTTCGTTCCTTGGGGTATCCGGTGATACTCCATGAAGGACCGTCTGTCCCTGGCTATGTGGTCGGTGGCACCTGAATCAATTATCCAAAATGGATTAGATTCCACAAGAAATATTGAACTAGAAACACATATGTAACTAGTATATTTACAAGTTACCTCGTCGCATCCACTCGTACACGAACGAGCATAGTGACCGAGCTTGTTGCACTTGAAGCACTTGATCTTCTTCAAGTCTTTCTTCTTGTGCCATTTCTTGTGCCCACCCATATGTTTGGGTTTCTTGGTAGACTCAGGTTGCTTTTTACGTTCATTTGTGAACTTCGAACGATCTTTCCGTTTCTTTCCCCCATGTGAGGAACTAGCAACCATGTGCACTTCTGCACTTGGCTTGGCAGCCGCAAGCCGCTCTTCCTCTAATTCGAGGTGCTTTGAAACGTCGCTGAAGTTCTTGATGCTCTCATTGTGAGTGAGATGCATCTTCATTTGGTCCCACCCATTTGGTAGGGAATGTATGACTGCTTGGATTTGTTGCTCATCAGTGAGCACATGACCTGCGTCCTTTAATTCCGAGATAAGATTCGCCATATGTCGCAGATGTTTCCCCATGGAATGATCTGGACGTTTCTTATATGAATCGAACCTTATAGTTAAGGCGCGAAGTTTGGATACCGATTTGCCACCGAACTTCTCTTCTAGCTTGGACCATATGTTCATGGCTAGGTCATGTTCTCGGAAGATGCGCATTATGTCATCAGCCATACTGCTTAATAACGTAATGCGTGCTATCTTGTTCTTCCGAGACCAAGCATCAAAAGCTTCCTTGTCTCGTCTGTGTTGGGCCGTTGTGCCCAACTCGGGTTCAATCATTACGTTCTTTAGAGTTTCGAGCACTTCTTGCTCCTCTAAAATGTATTGTATCTTGATGGACCAAAGTTTGTAATTATCACCGTTGAGTTTTTCACCTCTGTTTAACTCAGCGACGATATTCTTTGAAGCGGAAGACATTTTACTTTTAAAATGCTGCAAAAGACACAAAACCGAAGGTTTGATCAAAATCATTGCATTAAAAATTTCTTAAAATATAATTCCCATTTGAAGTGATAATAGAATATCCCATTTGGATAGTTCTAATTTCAACTCCCACTTGGAACGACATTTATAATTTGATAAGTTACTTTCGAAAAATACTGAAGATGTTACCATAGAATCGGAAAGGTCACTACGTTTCCAATCACCATCTAGAGTAACTTTCAGTATTTCCCCATCACTTTATCAAATAAAAGTACTCTTATAGTACTTTGCAGTGGAAAAGCGTTTTTGAAAACGTATTTTTCAAAACGTTAGAAAACGTATTTTTCAAAATTGTATATTTCGACTTAGTACCCTTACGATACTAGCGAAATATTCGGCAATCCCTGGCCATTTGCCGGGTAGAGCCGTAGCCGTGCCAAGGCCGGATCCCCCCTTTGGGGATTTTTCTGCAAGCCATCGTTACCGGCTCCCGTATGGATCCAGGCGCTTCCCCCCGTATAGGAGAATTTTGCCGCAGACGACTGTTGTTAGCCCCATATGGGTTAGTCGGCACATTCGTGTTCGATTTTGCAACCCCGTATGAGCTAGTCGGCATGTTTGTGATCGATCAAGGCCTTTTACCGGATTGGTCGACCAAAACTTCCAAATTGGTCGACCAACCAATGATCTGACACCACTCCTGGCCAGTGCCGGCCAGGCCGGCCCTCGGCCAGGCCCTGACCGCTTCCAGGGCCGGCCGTGGCCCTGGTAGCGGCCAGGGCCAGCCATTGGCCAGGCCCTGGCCGAGGCCAATGTAGGATCCTGCCAAAACAGAGTTAGGATCGATAATTAAAGTGGAGACTTACGCTAGCGTATGCGGAGCGGTAGTCTCGGAACTTTGCCTTCGGATTCGCCACGACGGATCGAGTCTTCTCACGAATGGAGTAAGGCTACTAATCCACAATCTAAATCTCTATTTTAGATTAAGAACTTGGATGGAGGGAGAGGAAATATTTCTGCAGAGCTTCGCTATGAAGAAGATGCATGCATGAATTTCATGCAAATGGTGTAAGGAAAATGGCTACCCTTGGGTCTTATTTATATCCCCCAAGGTAGTTATTTTAGGGTAAGTTGTTCCTTTGGAACAACTTAATTAAGGTGTACCATGATGCATGGCACATTATAAGCTTAAGTTGTACCATATGCATGGTACAACATAAGCTTAAGATATTCCCCCTTTATTAGCCATATGTCGCATGCATTTATGCATATATAATGCGACTTTCCCACTCATACAGAGATCCTCTCCGCAAGGGAACAGATTCCCTTTGCACACGACTTCGTGTACGCGACGTTCGAGGTCCGTATTCCCTCGTACATCCCCCACAAGGGTGTACAAACGTCTTCCATATCCAACATCTCCCACTCACACTTGAGGGGATTGTAAGAGAACGTCTTTCCCTTAGTTCTTTCATCTATCATACCGAGAAATAGACCGTGCGACCGTCATGCGCGTAGAGTCTGTTGTTGTGCACTTGTTAGAGATACACAACGACCTCGAAGGTGCAAAGTTGAGTAGTTCAACGCATGCTTTACCCTAGATTATTTCTTCACATTTTCTTGTACTTTATATTCAACAATTGAATCCCATCTGGATTACAATTGGCTGGCCAGCTTTGAATCATTAAAGTCCAAATGCGAATATGAAATCAATCTTCCTCTTCTTGCGAACCTTCTGATCTTGACTTGATTCGCTTTTCTAACGTGCCCCGCCGAGCCGAATTACCATAGCCCATTAGTAACACGCTAAGATAGCGATCATCTCGTCAAATCTAAAGGAACCAATTGGAGTCCTTGAGGGTAAGAGTTAAGACCCGTATGGCCTTTGAGTCTCACATAATAGCAAACACTATTGCTACTAACTCAGTGGTCGAAATGCATACGTGGTATGAACACGTATTACAACATCACTCCTTTCCCAGGGAGAGTATGTCTTAATGATGTTGTACGGATGAAAGATCAGACACCACAGTGCCTATCTTTTTTTTTTGAGTCCCCTTACTACTCGTGAAATATTCACGGACTCTCATCCTGCATAAGACAGTTAGGATTTAAAAAATCCAATGAGATCTTTATATCCTTGTGATACAGATCTCAGATCTTTTGTAAGCATCCGTATGATGCAGATCTTTTATTCGACTATCTTGTTTAAGTCATGACTCTAAATCATTTGTCTAATGATTTTGACTTTAAACTAGTCTCATCTCTATCTTATCCATCTGATAAGATAAGGCGATTGCTCATGTGAGAGAGCCAACCTTAATCTGTCCGACATACACACAATAAAATAGCTGAGACTCAAGCACAAATGTTTAAAATCATTTGTAAGAAACTTGTATGCAATATATAAAAGAACTTCTTTCTTTTATTAAACTTTGATCTTCTATAGACATGGGAAATATTACATGATACAGCTCAGCACCTACGCATTCCCATAGATGATAAGTGTTTGAAAAACACATCTCTGGGGATCGCCTTAGTAAGGGGATCCGCTATCATCTCATGCGTGGATATGTATCCTATGTCTACTTCCTTCCGTTTGTCATAATCCTTTGCAAACTTGAATCGAATGTCAATGTGTTTGGTCTTACAATGAAATTTAGGATCTTTGACATAGGCAATCGAAGCTTGACTATCACTGTATATTGGAACAGTGCTCGAGTCAGAGGCATTCGTCAGCCTGTCTAAGAATTTCCTAAGCCAAACAGCTTCTTGGACCGCCATGCTGAATGCTACGAATTCGGCTTCCATGGTTGATAAGGCGATGCAGGTTTGCTTCTTGCTGCTCCAGGATATTGCACCATTCCCGAGCAAGTAAACAAAGCTTGAGGTAGATCTTCGCTCGTCGAGATCACCCGCCCAATCAGCATCGGTATAGCCTTCGAGTCTCAAGGTATTGCCTTGATAGCATAACGCATAGTCCGCAGTCCCTTTGAGGTATCTTAATATCCTCTTCACCGCTTTCCAGCGTGCTTGTCCTGGGTTGGATTGGTAACGGCTTACCATACCAACAGCATAGCAAATGTCCGGTCTGGTACACATCATGGCGTACATCAGACTCCCGACAGCACTGGAGTATGGAACTTTTTCCATAGCTTTCTTTTCTTTTGGATCTTTGGGACACATCTCCAAACATAGACCCTCGCCTTTGCTTATTGGAGTATCAATTGGCTTGCAATCCTGCATATTAAACCGTTCTAAAACTTTCTTTATATATGTCTCTTGAGAGAGAGAAAGAAGTTTCTTGGAACGATTCCTTGAGATCTTAACCCCAAGGATATATGCAGCTTCACCCATGTCTTTCATCTCAAAGACGGATGAAAGCCAAGTTTTGATATCCAAGATAAGACGCTTATCATTTCCGGCTATAAGTATGTCATCTACATAAAGAGACATAATTACATACTTGTTTTTAATCCTCTTAATATACACGCAGTTGTCTTCGTCGAGCATGGAGAAACCATACGACAAGACGACTTCTTGAAAGCGCATATACCACTGCCTTGAGGATTGTTTAAGACCATATATGGATTTACGAAGTTTACAAACCTTATGTTTGTTTTCTTCTTGTACGAACCCGTTTGGTTGTTCCATGTAGATCTCCTCATCTAGTTCTCCGTTAAGAAAAGCAGTCTTTACATCCATCTGATGTAATTCGAGGTCCAAACAAGCCACCATTGCCAGAATTAAGCGAATGGAGGTAAAACGCACGACAGGAGAGAAAGTCTCTTCGTAGTCTATTCCTTCCTGTTGCGTGAAACCTTTCGCAACAAGGCGAGCTTTATATTTCTCGATGGAGCCATCAGCCTTATGCTTGATTTTGAGAACCCACTTGTTCCTAATGGCTCTACGTCCCTTAAGTAAATTAACCAAGTCCCAGACTTGGTTTGTTTTCATGGATTGAAGTTCTTCTTCCATTGCCGCTATCCATTTATCTTTAGCAGGGCATGTGACGGCCTGTTTGAAATTTGCAGGTTCGTCATCATCTTGTAGTAATGTCATAAATGTTTGAGGAAATTCATCCTCAAATCTCAGAGGTGTTAGCCTCGTTCGATTACTACGTCTTGTTTGAGTTTGATCACTCCCACTTGGAATGACATCACTCCCACTTGGAATAACATCACTCCCACTCGGAATAGGATTGGTATCGTTCGTATCATCCATTGGTGAAGTTTGAAACGTATTTTCTTCTTCACCAAGAATTCTCCCACTCGAACGTTCCGATCCTTCTTGATCCCAAGTCTCAAACAAGGATAAGTCTTGACTTATCTCACCCTGTCTTGGAAACTCTTTTTCCAAGAAGACAACATCCCTCGATTCGAATTCTATTAGACCCCCATTGTCCTCTTGACCGACGAAAACATATCCTTTGGAGTTTTCAGCGTATCGGATGAAGATACACTTCCTCCCACGTGGCCCAAGTTTGCCATATTTGTGAGAGGATAAATGTGCGTAAGAGGCACAACCCCAAGGTTTTAGAATGTTTAAGTCTGGAGTTCTATTGTTCCACAACTCATAAGGCGTGGAACTTACCGACTTCGAGGGTACACGGTTTAAGATGAATGCTGCCGTCAATAATGCGTCACCCCAAAAGGTGATAGGCAAATTTGCCTGAGACATCATTGATCGGACCATTTCCATCAATGTCCTATTCCTTCTTTCCGCAACACCGTTTTGTTGCGGAGTGTAAGGCATAGTTACATGATGTACTATGCCTTTTTCATCACAAAGTTCCTTAAAACTTATTGATTGATATTCACCACCCCTATCGGTTCGCAAAACCTTAATCTTGCGATCTAATTGATTCTCCACTAAACTCATATAGTTTTTAAAGCAAGCCAAAGCTTCACTTTTGTGGGATATCAAATAGATATGTCCGAAACGGGTGAAGTCATCAATGAATTTGATGAAATAGGACTTCCCGCGTCTTGTCTTAACATTCATTGGACCGCAAATGTCCGAATGGATAAGCTGTAATGGAACTTCGGCCCTTGTGCCAGTTCCAAACGGCTTGCGACAAGTTTTCCCTACAAGACAATGTTCGCAAGTTGACATTTCAACTTTTGAAACATTAGATAGCAAGCCACTTTTGGCAAGTCTATCCATTCTAGTTGGTCCAATATGACCAAGTCTTGCATGCCAACAAATGATCTCAGACTCAGAGTTAGAAACATTTGTTAAATGGAAACTTTCATTAATGGAAGAAGAATCATCATACATTGTATTTAAAACAATTAATCCATTATAAACATTACCAGAACCAATCAAAGAATTATTACAAACAAGGTCAACATATTGTTTATAGAACCTCCACTCATAATCTAAAGACATTAACATGACCACGGAAACGATATTCCTTCTAATATCTGGAGCAAAGAGGACGTCGTGCAATAATAATGTCCGGCCATTGTCGAGAACTAGCTTACATGTTCCGACGCCTTTAACTTCAACACGAGTGTTGTTGCCGACGTATATCCACTTTGTTCCTTGAGTTATCCTTCGATACTCTACGAAGAACCTTCTATCCTTCGCAACGTGGTCTGTGGCCCCTGAATCAATCAACCAAAAATAGTTAGATTCAGCAAGAAACATAGAACTAGAAACACATATGTAACTAGTCCTACAAGTTACCTTATCACTTCCATCCGTACATGTACGGGCGAAGTGACCGTACTTGTTGCACTTAAAGCACTTGATCTTCTTCAAGTTTTTCTTTTTTGAGTGCACATTCTTTTGCCACTTTTTGTTCTTTGTCTTCTTTGAGGTCTCCGGTTCTTGCTTACGTTCGTTCACAAACCTTAAGCGTTTATTCTTCCGCTTATTT
Source organism: Scilla litardierei (assembly GCA_030789695.1). Lineage (NCBI taxonomy): Eukaryota > Viridiplantae > Streptophyta > Magnoliopsida > Asparagales > Asparagaceae > Scilla > Scilla litardierei. Next base: position 296,160,632 of record CM061133.1, on the reverse strand, counting down.
CCTCCATGTGAGGAACTAGCGGCCACGTGCACTTCTGCACTTGGTTTTGCGGCTTGAATCCGCTCTTCCTCGAGTTCGAGGTGTTTCGATACATCGCTTAAAGTTTTAATGCACTCATTATGAGTGAGATGCATTTTCATGTTATCCCAGCTATCTGGGAGTGAACGAATGACTGCTTGGATCTGCTGTTCGTCAGACAGCGTAACACCCGCATCCTTTAATTCAGATATTAGATTCGCCATGTGGCGGAGATGCTTTTTCATAGAATGATCTCGCCGCATCTTGTACGAATCAAATTGAATATTCAAGGAGCGGAGTTTGGTAACTGAAGTTCCACCAAACTTTACTTCTAGCTCAGACCATATGTCTTTGGCTAGATCGAATTCCCGAAATAGACGCATTATGTCATTGTCCATTGCGGACAGTAACGTAATACGTGCTATTTTGTTATTTCGAGTCCAAGTGTCATAAGCTTCCCGGTCCCTCTTGTGTTGGGCCGTATTGCCCAACTCAGGTTCTACCATTATGTTTTGGAGTGTTTCGAGCACATATTGGATTTTAATTGACCAAAGTTTATAATTGTCGCCGTTGAACTTTTCACCTTTGTTAAGCTCTGCGACAATATTCTTAGAAGCGGTAGACATATTCGATTCAAAAAACTGCAAAGAAAATGGAAAAACACGATCAAAATTCAATGCATAAAGTTTTGATTCTTTAAACACTTGATAAGTTCCTTGGATGCGTTGAAATGTTACTCTAGAATCGAGAAGTTCACTACGTTCCCAACTACCATCTAGAAGTAACTTTCAAAGTATCCCTCTTACTTATCTTTAAGTAAAAAGAAATCAGAAATACCCGTATGGTATTAGCAGCGGAAATTTACTTTGAAAAACATATCTTTCAAAATAGAATAGGTGAGAATTAGCGCAAAGAATTTTAACGCAACAATTGCCAAGCCACGAGACCTGTTCTACACACCCATGGGTTAGATAACCATGGCCGGATCGTGGTAGGACTTGGAATTCTAAATTGCGCTGTCCCGATTTAAGGACGGGACATGACCTATTTGAAAAACATCTTTTTCCAAAAATTTGAAAGCACGTTGGCTAATCTCCGTAGAGTAGAACACAACGTCACAAGTACATTGGCTAATCTCCGTAGAGTAGAGCACAATGACATGGCTAATCTCGCATGAAGTAGAGCACTATGGCTAATCTTCAAGGAGTAGAGCCCAAAAAAAACTTCATTAAAACGTTAGTCCCGTATGAACTAGACGGCACTGTGATTAGCCCCGTATGGGCTAATTGACACATTCGAGTTTGATCAATGCCTTTTGTCACCCCGTATGGGTCAGTTGGTAAGTTTGCAGTCGACTCAGACCTTCTGCCAGATTGGTCGACCAAAAACACAAAATTGGTCGACCAATTTTCGAAAGCAACTTCTTCCCGGCCAGGGCCTCTGCCCTGGCCGGCCAGGGGCCCTGGCCCCCTCGGCCAGGGCCGGCCAGGCCCTGGCCTCTGCCAGGGCCGGCCAGGCCCTGGCCTCTGCCAGGGCCGGCCGGCCAGGCCACTAGCCGGGGCCAGGGCTCCTGCCCTGGCCTCGGCCAGGCCCTGGCCTGAGGCCAGGGTGCTGCCCTGGCCTCTGCCAGGGCGGCCTGGCCGCTGGCCGGGGCCAGGGCTCCTGCCCTGGCCTCGGCCAGGCCCTGGCCTGAGGCCAGGGCGCCGGCCCTGGCCTGAGGCCAGGGCGCCGGCCCTGGCCTCTGCCAGGGCCGGCAGGCCGCTGGCCGGGGCCAGGGCTCCTGCCCTGGCCTCGGCCAGGCCCTGGCCTCGGCCAGGCCCTGGCCGGAGGCCAGGGCACCGGCCCTGGCCACTGCCAGGGCACCGGCCCTGGCAGTGGCCAGGGCGCCGGCCCTGGCCTCTGCCAGGGCCGACAGGCCGGCCAAGGGCCGGCCCTGGCCACTGCCAGGGCCGGCCTGGCCGGCAGGGCTTGGCCAAGGCCGGTCCTGCCGGCCTGGCCTTGGCCGGCCATGGCTTGGCCATGGCCGGTCATGGCCAAGGCCATTCGGTGTTGGCCGGCCATGGCCCCTTTGGCCATGGCCGGCCACCCCCTTTAAATGGGGTTGCCGCACTCATTCCTCCCCCTTGATGGGGTGGTCGCCGGTGGTTATTGGCCGTAGCCAACTCCCTCCGCATGGGGAGAGGGGGTGCATGGCCTTCATAGCCCATTTGGCCATGGTGCACATGCACCAAATTTTCCTCTTACCCGATGGAAATAACTTCCATCATCTTCCTCGATGAAGCACCCGTTCGTCGATGAAGCACCCGTTCGTCGAGAAATTAGTTATTTCCTAATGGCCGTGTGCCAAAAAATGAATAACGTACTACGTGAACGGTCGGTTCTTCCCGTCACGGAGAGTTCCTACCATATCCGTAATGATAGGAGACCCGAACGTGAAAAGAACAACCGATGCGTTCTCTCCGTCACGAAGCGTTCCTACTATATCCGTAATAGTAGGAGACCCATTCGTGAAAAAGACAACGACTCGTTCGTAGTTTCGACGCGGCGGTGGATTGACCGGGGCGAACCCATATGGCTCTGATACCAATGTAAGGTCCTGCCAAAACAGAGTTAGGATCGATAATTAAAGTGGAGACTTACGCTAGCGTATGCGGAGCGGTAGTCTCGGAACTTTGCCTTCGGATTCGCCACGACGGATCGAGTCTTCTCACGAACGGAGTAAGGCTACTAATCCACAATCTAAATCTCTATTTTAGATTAAGAACTTGGATGGAGGGAGAGGAAATATTTCTGCAGAGCTTCGCTATGAAGAAGATGCATGCATGAATTTCATGCAAATGGTGTAAGGAAAATGGCTACCCTTGGGTCTTATTTATATCCCCCAAGGTAGTTATTTTAGGGTAAGTTGTTCCTTTGGAACAACTTAATTAAGGTGTACCATGATGCATGGCACATTATAAGCTTAAGTTGTACCATATGCATGGTACAACATAAGCTTAAGATATTCCCCCTTTATTAGCCATATGTCGCATGCATTTATGCATATATAATGCGACTTTCCCACTCATACAGAGATCCTCTCCGCAAGGGAACAGATTCCCTTTGCACACGACTTCGTGTACGCGACGTTCGAGGTCCGTATTCCCTCGTACATCCCCCACAAGGGTGTACAAACGTCTTCCATATCCAACAGCCAGGCCCTGGCCTCTGCCAGGGCCGTGGCCGGCCAGGCCATGGCTTATTGGCCTCTGCCAGGGCGGCCATGGCTTATTGGCCTTGATCGGCCATGGCCGGTCTCCCCCCTTTCATGGGGTGGCCGCATGCACTCCTCCCCTTGATGGGGTGGTCGCGGTGGTTTTCTTCGTTATTGGCCGTAGCCAACCCCCTCCGCATAGGGAGGGGGAATGCATTGCCTCCATTGCACATATGGCCATAGATTTCATGCACCAAAAGTCATCTTCCCCGATGGGAATAACCACCATCTTCTTCTCCGGTGAAGCACCCGTTCGTCGAGAAGGTGGTTATCCTCCAATGGCCGTGTGCCAAAAAAATAACTTACTTCAAAAAGTTCGTAAACTACGCGCTCCACATGAAGAGAGTGCCCATTCTCTATGAATGGAGACTCAGCATCCATGAAGATAGCGAGTTTGACGATATGAACAGTCGGTTCTTCCCGTCACGGAGAGTTCCTGCCATATCCGTAATGGTAGGAGACCCTATCGTGAAAAGAACAACCGCTGCGTTCTCTCCGTCACGAAGTGTTCCTACCATATCCATAATGGTAGGATACCCATTCGTGAAAAAGACAACGACTCGTTCATAGTTTCGACGGGGCGACGGTTCTGACCGGAGCGAATCCATATGGCTCTGATACCACTGTTGGATCCTGTCAAAACAACGTTAGGATCGATAAATGAAGTTGAGACTCACGCTTGTGTACGCGGCACGGTAATCTCGGAACTTCGCCCTCGGATTCGCCACAACGGTCGATACTTCATCACGGAGGATCGAAGCAGAGTTTCACCGCCTAAATCTCTAACTAGAAGAGGATTTTAATGGAAGGGAGAAGAAGAACATAAGATGCCTTATGCAAACTTATGGCATGGAAAGTGTGAATGAATGCCTTACCCTTGGGTCCTATTTATAGGCTTTAGGGGTGGTTATTGTAGGAAATAACCAATTATAAGCTTATTAGCCTATATTAGCACATTCATTTATCTTCTTCTTTATCCACTTATCAAGTGCCATTTTGCACTTATAAAGTGGCTTTTTCCACTTATCGAGTGGCTTTTTCCACTTATCGAGTGGTCCTTTTCACACGAGAAAAGGTTCCCTTCGCGCACGCCTTCGTGCACGCCACATCTGAGGTCTGTATACCCTCATACATCCCCTCATGGGTGTATTTATGTCGTCCATATCCAACAATAGGATCACACGGATCCGAACCAGGATAAATTTCTTTGTTTGCATTTGGAATTTTCTGGATTATGTTCCTTTACTTCCGCACTCTAATTGCAATTTTTATTTACTTATAATTTTGCAATGTCGTCGTGATATACACTAGTCATCCCCCTCTAGTGTATTTATTGTGCCAGAAGATCCAACATATCATTATCATGTATTACACAAAATATTTCACATATTATCATATGTATTTAAATGTTTTAAGTAAGGCATTTAAAATTGTTGGGAAATCTAGTCCCACCACAAAGTGGTTTTGATGATGATCACACCAAATGTTGTTGTGTACTAATTATACTGATTAAGGTGTAGGTTGTGCAAATAAGCTAAGTGAAGCTCAAGCACACTTCGAGAAAAAGAAGAACTTCAACCACACTCATAGTATATGAAGATGAATTTAGCTCGCTATTCCAAGTCTACATTCTATAGCTTCAGTTCAAGCATAAGAGGAGTTCGAAGATGAATCTCAATGAATGTGCTCAAGCCCAAGCTAAATATGAGCTCAAAATCAAGTGAAGCATATGCATCAAGCTCAAGTTCAACCATGACTTTAAAGTCTTCATAGTGTCTAGTGTGCGAGTTGTCTTTCATTTTCTTAGGATTGTGTTAAAGCCAAGAAGAATATTCACACACACACACAAAATAATTTTCTTAAATATTTAAAAATGTATTTTAAACTCATTTGAGATCTAACTTTCCATAGGAGCTAAGGTTCAATATGTAGTCAACTATAAACACCCAGTAGTCAACTACCCTGAAATCTGCCCGCACCCTAAAAAGTCTCTGGGAGTCGACTACCACCCTAGGAGTCGACTACCAGCTGTGTTCGAGCAGACTTCCTTGATTTCCTCTCCCATTTATTCCTTGCTAACTTTTGGTCTGAAGTCAACTTCATTTGAATTATTTCCTCCATTAGCTCTATAAATAGAGAACCCTTGAGATATTTTTTCTTACCAAGTCATTCTTGAGAAAAGCTATAATTCTCTCAAAAGCTATCAAAGTTCTCATCGCTCTCAAAGTTCTTCATAATCAAACATTTTCAAAATTCTCATCTTATTATTTCACATTTTCTTAAATATTTTTTAAGATCATTTTTTACTATAGTAAATTGTTTTTCAAAATCCTCTCTACTTTAATTTTTATATTCTTAAAGTATTTTTGAAAACAACAAGAGTTCTTGATCACATCGAACCATTTCATATTCTTTGTGTGATCAAAAGAACAATTTATTCTTTAGCCACATTGAACACAATTGCTAATTCATCTTAGCTATAGAATTATTGGGTGTAAACCAATCTCCACTATATTATTGTGGTGAATTGGATTTCGATCTTCCTTTGAGTCCCTTGGAGATAAGGGTGTTGGAAATCCTAGCTAAGCCTAGGTGGTGTAAATCCTTGTTGAGACTAGGTGGCTATAAATCTTAGTGGTGGAATTAGGTCATTGGAAATCCTAGCGAGTGAAGCTAGGTAATTGTATTGCTAAGGCAATAGTGGATTAAATCTCGATCTGTGACGGTCGGGGACTGGACGTACCCAGCTTGTGGGGAACTAGGATAAATCTCTTGTCTCTCTTTGTGATATTTTCTATGATTGTTTCTTGTTATTTATTTTGTACCAACTCATTCATTATTTAAGTGTATGTCTATTGTAATCATTTGTTAATTTACTTGTTAATAAAGTTTATTGTTACAAGTTTATTATTCATTCCGCAGTAAGATCTATTCTATTGTAATTACTCTTTTGATCTTTATTGTTTATATCTTATCTTATCTCTATCTGGAGATCATCGTGTTGAGTAAGGACCAAGCATTGATCACTCTACTTGGTTCCTTAGGCAACTTTGGAAGGAAAGTTAGTTTTATTGATCGTTGAAAAAGTTTTATCCATACAACAATATTCAACCCCCCTTCTAGCGTTGTTTTGCATCCACATGATCCAACATTAGGTATCAGAGCAAGGTTAAGCGATGGTATCAACTTCTTTCCACAATGATGGACTTAACACTCTTCCACCACCTCTCTTCGATAGCACAAACTATGCCAACTGGAAGCTCTATATGATGATACATCTCCAGTCAGTTGACATAGATGTTTGAACAATCACAAAGAACGAATACACAACGTCGATCACCGAGATGGAGAAATGGTCTGTAGAGAAGAAGAAAGCAGTCAACCTAAATGCCAAAGCGATGAACTGTTTATTCTGTGCTGTAACCGGACCCGAATTCAACCGAATTCCTTAGTGTGTAACTGCTCATCAGATCTGGCACACACTTGAGGTAAGTCATGAGGGAACGACCAAGGTAAAAGAGTCTCTTATTAATCTGCTTAATTCTAAGTTTGAAAGGTTTAAAATGGAAGAGAGCGAATCTATCAGTGATCTAAATATTCACTTCACTATTATAACCAATGAGCTTATAGGGTTAGGGAAAACGGTAGCTGAGTATGTTCAGGTAATGAAGGCTTGATATCGCACAAACCCGAATGGAAAGGAAAGACGACAGCCATTCGAGAAGCTCATAGCGTAAGTGACCTCACTCTTGAAGAGTTGATGGGAAATCTTATGGCATATGAGTTTGAACTCGAAGAAGATAAGAAGGCGGGAGAAAAACCAGAGAAAAGAACCTAGAATTCAATGTCAAAGAAGAAGACTCCAACTACACTGACAGAGAGGAACATATTGCATTCATCTCGAAAAATTTCAAGGACTTCATGTCAAGTAAGTATGGTAAATGATCTTTTCATTCTAACAACATTATCTGTTTTGGCTGTAACAAACCAAGACACGTGAAAAGAGACTGTCCGCTAGAGAAAAACAATATAGACATCAAAGATTGAGGCAAAAGCAGAAATATCAATGAGAAAAGGGGCAATATAAGAAATAAGTTCCGACGACCGAGAAAGGAAGCATATGCAGCCTTTGACCGAAGTGATGACTCAAGCTCCGACGAATCGTCATCCTCATCCGTCGACAAATGAGGTATAAGAGAGTCAGCTTATATGTGATTCATGGCTTCCACATCCTCTCATGTAAACTTAACCCATCATTCATCATTTAGGAAGATGACACTTTATTTAGTGTTGATGAAGATATGGGCTATAGTGGTGCATATAAAGAACTTTGTAGTCTTTATGAAAAACTCATTAGAGAACATAGAAAAACTCTAAAATTGGTTAAGAAAGATGCAAAAGATAAAGAAGAACTACTCAAAGAGAACATTGCTTTAAAATAAAAAATGAATTGCTTTAAAGGGATATTGACTTTATGAAGAAAAAGATTGAAGTATTAGATAATTTTCTAGTATCTATTAAAGACAAATATGACTCCACTATGAAGATTGTTGAAAAGTTTAATAAAGGAAAAGGAAAACTGGATAGCTTAATTGATAGTCAGAAAGCATCATCTAGTAAAACCGGACTTGGTTATGACTCCACTCATGCTAAGAAAAAGAATAAGCATACTAGGATGCATCATGCTAACACTAAATTTTTGAGCATATGGATCCCCGAGCATGCGATGTATCTAAAGAAATAAAGGTACGCAATTGACTTTATTCAAAGTATTCATTTGAATAAAAATTATAAATATGTTTCTCTTGAAGGAGCTAAACTATATTGGGTTTGCCTTCCTAAAAACTAATCCTTTGGACTCAAGATTATAAGAGTACCACAACAATTACATCTTTTCAGGTACTCTAAACAAAGGAGGCAGGCAAAAGACTTATGTTCAACACTTTGAACAAAAATCAGCACTTTGCAGAAAAACGTGTAAAACTCGTCGCTTTGCACGTGTGTAAGAAGTATTTGAATGTTTAAAAATTATAGTAATAACTTTTTATGACTCAATATGTGTGTGTTTTTTATGTTTTTATCACACTCTTTTCAAACTTTTGGCAAACACTCAAAACTAGCATGTTGAATCCCCTTGGGATGAGAAAACTCTCAAAGTCAGGAGGGAGTCAACTACCAAGGGAGGGAGTCGACTCCCAGAGTGTAGTCTACCGAATTTTTGTGTTGTATTTTCTAACTTTAAATGTGTTTTCAAGGCCTATTGGATTCATACCCACTAGGTGACTTACGCCAATTAAGAGGATTTGATCTCAACCATTGCTCCTTTAGATCAATGGACTCTATTCCTCTTCTTCTTCATCAAGAATTCACAAAACCCCATCTCCCAAAACCATAAGGTAGCCGAATACCTCTTTGGAGCTTTCTCTTGAGAATTCTTTCTTGATCCTCTTGCATCTCTCTTCCTTGGAGCTCAATTCCTCTAGGACCTCTCATATTTTCAAGGAGTTCTTATTCAACAAGGTAATATCCTTTCTCTCCTTTCAATATTTCTTACTTTCATCCTAGAAATCATGCCTAAAAATATTTTTCCTATCAAGAAGAGAAAATTTGATGAAACTACACATGCTCTAACTGAGAAGGAAGTGATTCAACCGTAAGTTGTAGATTTCAGTAGCTATGCCAAATTTTTGAGCATACCAAAGAGGCAAATCCTTCATGAAATATTTGTCAACGTTGAAGATTTTGAAAACTATGGTATAGATAATATCTTTGAGTATCAAAATTTGCTGCACTTATTTTCAAAGGACAACTCATGTCTTTGTTATCCTAGACTTGTTCACCTATTTTATGAAAATATTGATGCTGATCTTAACAAATCCCGTTATTGCACCAAAGTTCTTGACACTCAACTTCATATAACTGCAAAATCCTCAGGACAAGCTTTAGGAATCCCATTTACCAAGAAACTCCTAGATGATATAAAATTGGTTGATGAAAATGTATTAAACAAGATGTTCCTTCCAGGAAGATACTTCCAAACCACAATGCCTAGTAGTGATCTCAGATATCCCGCTTGGATCTTAGCAAACATCTTGTCCTACAACATCACCAAGAAGTCTGGTAGCCAAGCTGTTCTTTCTGAGCGTCAGGTTAAGTGCATCTATGCAATGCTTGGCAACATTAAAGTTAACTAAGTTAGGATCATCATGGACTCTATTATTCATTCTGCCTTATCTAGTAGAGTCATCTCTCCTTTACCCCTGGTCACTATCTTACTATCATATTTAGTGCATATGATATCACCCTGGACAATGAATCTGAGGTCTTGGAACCTGCTCTTGTTTTTTATGTTTGTACTCTTGCTCGTATGGGACTTCATCGAGACTTAAACGAGAATGTTCCAGAGGAGGGTTAGTAGGTGAATCGAGTTCCGCTATGGAGAGAAGGAAAGGTAAGAAAGTCATAGAAGAAGAAGAAGTGATTGAAGAAGAAGAAGAGCATGCCCCTTCTGGCGATGTTCCTGCCTATGTCATTGAGCTTCATGATATGCTTCTGAAGAAGATTGACAGGTCGAATATCTCACAAGAAAAGGGCTTTGAAGATCTCAACCCAAAGGTGGAGAATCTGAAGGACTTGGTGGTAAGCAGCAATAAGATCACCAAAAAGCTTCTTGGTGAAATCCTTGATGAAATCAAGGAACTGAAGAAGGAAAAGAAGAATGGTAGTTCTTCTTAGAATTGATTTCTTGCTTGCTTGAAACAATTCTTTTAAAACTATGGTTTGTAATAATTCAGTATACTTTGCACTTGTGGTTGTTGTAAGGATCATGTCTATGGAGAAAACACTAGAATGGGGGTTGAATAGTGTTTAAGCAATTTAAAACGATAGTTACACCAAATTAAAATGCTAACCAACAATATAATGCGGAATTAGAAATAAACCCAAATAAGAAACAATTGCAAACACAATTATGTTTCTAGGGTTCGGATTACCCAAGTCACTCCCGACTTGTTCCCGGTAATCCTAAGTCCCTTCCACCCGGATACCTCCGAATACTCAAGTTAGAACCCTAACTTGAGTTTTCCTTAAAAATCCACTTGTAGCAACCCTACAAGTGAAATCGAATACAATCGATGTCCTTGACTCCCACAACTTGGGAGCAAGCAAACAGCTCTCACAACCCGAGAGCAAATTCAAATTACGAAAGTAATGAAATCTGAAAGCAACACTTACAATCACCTATACCTTAAAGTAGAACATGAAGGAGAAGTGTGATGTGTGTGTTGTAGACTCTCTTGGAAGAGAGGAGACAGCCCTATCTCTTGACTGCACCAAATACATAGAGGATCACTCTTTGGTTCTAGGTTGGAGAGCAAGAGATCAAAGATTTGGAATTCTTATGGCTTTGGATTTGAGAGCTTTAGACTTTAGAAAATGAAAGCTTAAGATCAATGAGTAACCTTTCAATGGAACAGTAGAAGCCCTATTTATAGGTTTCTCAAATCCACAAAACAGTTTAGGCAAAAACCCTTTTGGACTCTGTGAGAAAATTCTCAACGGATAGAAACTAAACCCGCAACAGTCGACTGATGAAGAAACCTCAGTCGAATGATGCACAGTCAGCATGGGTAGGCAAGAATTCATAACGGTAACTTACCACGTGGACAGTCGACTGATGAAGCAAAGACAGTCAACTGTTAAACCAACAGGCGATTGTAATTACTTCTACATGCGACTGGCCGAGAGATGGTAAGTTGAATGAAATCTGGAAATCCTGTAAGATAACAGCACAGACGACTGATGCAGATAATACAGTCGACTGTTAATGAGAACAGGCGACTGTAAATCCTTATACAGACGACTGTCAAATACCCTGAGAATTTCCAGAGAGCTGAGTCAATAAATTGGCTCACAGACAGACGACTGTTGCAGCATACACAGTCGACTGATCCAAGGGACAGTCGACTGAATTTTCAACAGTAGTCGACTGGCCGAAAAAGTCAGATCAACATAGTTTGGGCAGTAGGATAGACAGGCGACTGATTTACAAAACACAGTCGACTATCACTAGGACAGGCGCCTGTGAATCGTTCATCAGTGGCCTGTGCGAAATAAACAGAAAGGCCCAAAACTAGATTGCAAAAGTTTGTGCATAACAGGCGACTGTAGAACAAAACACAGTCGAATCGTTTTTTGAGACAGAAGACTGTAAAATGTTCAGCAGTCGACTGTTATAAAAAATCCAAGCACAATCACTAAGGAAATGAATTGGGATCAAAGGACAAATGATCTAATGATGTACTAAGACTGAATTGAAGATGTGTGTGAGTGCTCCATCAAAGTTCTACTTCTAAGCAACATACTGGAAGAGATAAAAGAAATTTACATTCACGAAATCTCTCTTCTATCCATCGAATAAGCTTGAAGTCTTCATGAAGCTTCAATTAACATCTATGATCATCCAATCCATTATCATTTGCCTTCAATGATCTTTGTGAGTCATCCATTGCAAGGAGATCTTTATAAATAGCTTAGGCAATGGATTAACTACAAAATAGGGGATTAGTCACAAGTATTTATGTTTGCTCATCATTAACACCAAGTAGGGAGAAGTCCAATACTCAACATTCTCCCCCTTTTTGATGATGACAAACAAACATAAACAAAAAGATAAATAATTGTGCGTAATGAAAACTTACTCCCCCTACATAGATGCCAATCAAGTTAGTCAACAAATAATAGGGCATCTACATATCAATTGAAGCAAATGAGTAAGATACGTATGATTTTAAACCAAGAAATCTAGGAATTAAAATCCCTATTCATTATAATCTTACTCCCCCTGAATCCAAGGCAACTTCAATCTTAGATTCAAAGTGTTAGAACATACTTAGCACATTCATTATGAATCTTGTATGTTTATTTCTTTCCCCCTATGGCATTATCCAAAAATGTGGGAGTAAATAACAACAACAATAATCGTGCTAAATATGAACTAACAACAATCAAGGAGTATAAGATATAGAGAATCAAAAACTCATAAAAGCATATCATATACGTATGTGAATAGAGGAATTAAAGTCCAATATCAACATTTTAGATATACGAAACAAAAATAATTTCAAAAATAGCATCACATCAGAGATAGCATGAAATATCCAATATCAAATCCATATTGTCTCAATCAAAACATCAGAAGAGAAAAAAAAATCATTCAATGAGACAATGAGGCAATCATCACACAATTAAAATAATCAAGTATACATGGTGTGACAAATGAGATTCAACAGCAGCATATATATATATATATATATATATATATATATATATATATATATATATATATATATATATATATATATATATATATATATATATTCAAAAGATGTGAGTACATGGCAAACAGACATCAATATGTCCAACAAAAAATATGCAACATGATCACAAAAAATACATTATGGTACCAACGTACATCACCAGATACAAATAACAAAGAAAACAACATCATACAGAGGTATCACTCAGCCCAGACATCAACAGATCACAAACAAAATCTAGGTCTTCGGGTGAGCGAACAAAAACAACTGCAGCAGCCTCAGTCAATATGAATGACAGAGGGGTCCGAGGGGCGACCAGAAGATCGGAACATGAGCCTAGCAGAGCGACGTGTAGGAAAAGATGGAGTCTTCCTCTTGGAAGATGAAGCATGAACAGCAGATGATTCCACACGATCATGAACAGGAGTCTGGGCAACAAGGGTCGAAACAACAGAAGAAATAGGTACAAAGCCTGGAGGTGGAGGAACACGAACAAGGACAGTGTCCTCAGATTTCGCAAACAGAGCCTGAAGCTCGGCTGGGGATGGGAAAACCATGAAGCGAAAAAGATTTGTACTGAAGCTCCAACAGAAGGTTGATCTTCTCGTCCATAGAAGTGGAAAGTTTCTCTAGAGCGGTGACACGATCACTCAGCCGACCAAGAAGAAAATCCTCGAGGGGAACGGACGGTGGAGAACGAGGAGGATGATCAGCTGGTTGAGAAGTGTGTTCAACAGCATTCTCAGAGGGGATGGGGTCACCGACAGTGATATGAAGAAAATCTCCAGAATATGGAAGCGAGGTCGGAACCGGATCAGCGGGTTGAGCAGAAGGAGTCGGATCATCGAGGAAATCGAAGGATCCTTTAGGAACAGATGACTGAAAGGATCCATGAACTTACTCGAACGGTCGATTAGGGAAAGTAAGCAAAAATCAAACGAAATACTCGAATAAGAGAGACAAACCAAGTCGAGGAGATGCGAGGAAGCAATGACGAAACGATCGACTTATGAGGAGGAGAAGATCGACGGCAACGGCTGAAGAAACGAGCGGGAAGACGAAGCAATTCAATCGAAGGAGAGAGAAACGAACGTGGGGAAACGAACTGTCTCGATGAATATATGAAAGAGGGAATGAATCTGGGCCGTTGGATCAAAGAATCGACGGCTCAGATCAAAGCAGTGAACCGACACAAACAGGAGACAATTGACTGATGAACAAAAGTCAGTCGACTGGATGAAGTGATAAGAATTAATCTCAGGAAGACAGACAGTCGACTGTTGGGTAACATACAGTCGCATGTCCAAGGGACAGTCGACTGAACATAACACAGCAGTCGACTGACCGAGAAACAATGAACTTCAACAAAAATACAAAGAGCTCTGTAGAAAAGTTGACAGAGAGTACAGTCGCCTGATGACTAAAATTGAGTCGCCTGTTAAAATAACAGTCGACTAGAAAACAGTCAACAGTCAGCTGTGCAAAAGATACAAATTCTCAGACAGAGGAGATAGAGTAAGGCAGTGATCGCGCCCCGGATACACGTCCCGGAGCGGCGACGATCGTAGTCTTACCGTAAGCGCACGGTGTAGCGGCGAGCGGGTATCGAACACAGGGAGGCGTAATAATAGTGTCTTCTTCGAATCACCTGGCTAAAGGAAAAGTCGAAAAATGCTCGCTAATATGCTGTCACAGTTGTTCAAATGTATATAAAGGAATAACAAATTAATAAAGACGCTTAGGGGATAGGGAGTCCCCGCTACTTGTCGAATCTCATCATTGTGATTCGTAGGTTTCACAATTGCAAGACTTGAATTTTGGGTGGACTAGTTGCAACTAAATGTAGAACCAAGCTCACGCTCTCGCGCTATTGCCGGTCTATAGCAAACCTAGGGTAGGGTCCAATCTCCTGCAAACCATAACCTAGGCAAGCTAGCGTGAAGAACAACATCATCGTTCAATCGTGTCTCGAGCCCACTCTCATGCAAACTCGAGCTACGACCTAGGTTGGGATAGTTCCTACCCGTCCAATCTCTTGCAAATGGGTATTGGCATAGAATTACAATCGAAAACCCTAGTTTCGGTCCAATCTCTTGCAAACCGATTCCGGAGAAATTCAATAGCAACCCAATTCGAATATCTAGGGCTTCCTATCGAATTGGGATCCAATCTCTTGCAAATCCCAATCGATATGAATCCCTAGCTATTCGTATTATAGCGATCCCAAACTAACCCTAATCAATCCTAGCAATAGTTTCACCAATTCATCACAAATTCGAAATTGGGCTAGTAGGGTTCATCCCTACGCCCTAAGACGATGAACTACTCACAATTCATAATAGAATGCAATAGAAATTCACAAGTAAAATGAATGGAATTCATAGCAATATTCAACAAATCAATAAAAATGGAGTTTTTGAGGGAGAGAGATACAAACCAATGAAGAACAAGATAGCATCCAACAAAATCTCCCTTTTCTCTCCTCTCTAAAAGCTAAATTTAATCCCTAAAAAGTTAATCTAAAAAGGCTGCAAAAGTTCTGAAAAAGACTCCCTAAACTAGGTTAAAAACTGGGGTTAAATACCCCCCAAAATCGCCCAAAAAAACCCGACGAAAATGCCCCTACGCAGCCTCAAAATCGCAGTTTACGCTACAGGCAGCGCGGCTCACTCGGCCGAGTGACAAATGTCACTCGGCCGAGTGACGAACCCTGTACAGAAACAGAGAGTTGGGGGTCTCGGGGGTCGTCTCCTCAGAGGTCACTCGGGCGGACGGCCTTTAGTCACTCGGGCAGACGTTGGTTGTTACTCGGGCGGACCGTCTTTCTCCACTCGGCCGAATCAGTCATCGGGCCTGTACAGACGAAAAACAGAGAGTTCGGCCTCTTTTGTTGCCGTCATCTTGGCTCCACTCGGGCGAGGGGTGACTCGGTGCTCGGCCGAGTGGCATGGCGATGCTCGGCCGAGTGCACGCTGATATTGCTCTGTTGCGTGTCTGATCTGGCCGGCCGAGCGGGCTTCCTACGGTCGGTCGAGTGACTCCTTCACTCGGCCAAGTGAAATGCTCAAAGTGCCCAAACTTCATATTTTCGCCTCCTCGTCGCTCCTACGACGTTCTTTCTCCTTCCACTCCTCTCCAATAGCAAAATACCCCTCAAGAGAGTCGTCGGTGACACTCCGGAGTGGGTGCATCTCAGAATCACTCCAAATCGCTCCAAATCTCCTGAAATACGACAAAAACAACAAATCGTGAAAATCATCGCAATATTGTCGAATAAGCGTGAAAAACACAATTTGAGCGATCTAAATGGCATGCAAACATGCAGAAAAAAGGTGTAAAATATGGAGTGATCAAAATCCCCCAAGCTTACCTCTTACTCGTCCTCGAGGAAGATGAGTAAAAAGCGAACCCGGTGGATAAAGATAAAGAAAACGGCGGAAAGGTAGAAAACGGAAAATGAAAAACGAAATAGAAAACGAAGAGGGAAGTTGCTAGATCATTTTCTCAGGACGTGGGTTTTGCTTACTCATATGGCATGCATCGAATATAAAACACATGTCAAAGACTTTTATTTTGATATCATAGTATAATGGTGCATTTGAAATAGAAAACCCAAGAATATCAATATAGCATGAAAAATGGAATAATTCTAAGATTAACATCGTCTGAAGAATCTACAACGGTATACAATATCGTAGATCACACAATTTTCAATTGAATGCTTTCTATAAGGAGTATAAGAGACATCACTCGATAGAATAGTAAGAATAGAAAAAGTGCGGTTTTCATGAAATGAATGCTAAGCATAGATTTCTGGACTTCGTAAAACTTTAGCAATCTCACCGAGTCTAAAATATTACTTGGCCTAGGTTGTCATGCACCGTCAAGTAGGCACACTCTCAGAGATCATTGGATTCTCTCCCCCAAGCTTATCTATAAGCGTGGTGGCATATATAAAACGACATTTACATCCCCATTTTTATGAAGCTCCGAAAGTCAAAAATAAAACAAAAGAGGGAAGAAAGAGACAAAGTATATGAGATGGGATCGTTCTCGAACTTCTTTTCTCATTTCTTCACTTATTCTCAAATCTTTTTCTTTTTTTTTCTCTTTCTCTATTTTTTTTTCAATCAATAACATATATACACAATGATCCCAAATCAAAGAGAAGGATATACAAGTAATTTTTTTTTCTTTGGATTTTGGGGAATTTGGAGCATGTGATATACTAACGGGGGAATGCCAATAATAGAATTGCCAAGGGGAAATTCACCAATGAATATAAAATAGAGAAATTATGTGCAAGATATGTGGAGAAAGAAATAAATGTATCTCTCAGTTCACTCTATAGGACGTGCATGACAACTTCAGTAGGGTAATATAATCTACTCAGTTTAATCTCAAAAAGTAAACTAATCCAGATTTATCAAAGCTAGCAAACATTTCAATCAACCCGAAGTGAAGCGTACAAATCATGCATATAGAAGTGATGTGAGAAAGGAAAGCAATACCCCAGATATAAGCATCAATGAGTGAATCTTGGTGTGTTTTCTACGATAGCATACATATGAATCATCAGACATCGGCTAATAATAGAATTTCATCCATTTTCATACAGCAAAAGAGAGTGGGTTACTATTTCTAAATGCAAAGCAGAACATAGCATATGATATCAGAAATAAAAAGAGCTATGACATGACAAATATAGCATGCATATAGAGAAAAGCTAACACCACGTAATCATCATCACAGAAAAGTCATCTCTAGCAAAAGATGAAAGAAATAAAGATAAAAGAAAAATAAAAACTATTTACAATGCGGCACATAAGGAAAATAAGAAAAACGTGATGCATGACAAAAAAATGAAAAAGTGACGGAAAATGGGTGAAAAAGTGGAAAAACTAAAAATAAAGGTGACAAAAGCGAAAAGTGTGAGAACTCACTCCCCCAAGCTAAAGTGCACAGTGTCCTCAATGTACGAAGTGCGGCACACCGAGAGACGGGTAATGGAAGGGGGGTGGGTAGGCATGCATGAGAAAAAGAAATAAAAGCAACAAAATGAAAAATATGATGTGAATGCGATGCATGCAAGGATAAGAGTGATGTGGATATGTGTGTGTCACCAACAATACTCTCCCTCACTCCCGAAAAGGATATAGAATGATATGATCAAAATGTGGACAAAAATAGTGCTGGGAGGGGGGTGGGCAAAAAGTCCTCAGGACCAAGCAGAGAATGGGCAGCATAACGACAAAAAATATCGATGGCATCAAGGGTGTGCCTAAGCTGGTGGTGCTGCGCCATCTCCGTCCTGAGGCGGAGGTGGGGGTGGTGGTGGCTGGGTGACAGTCTGCTGGGTGGGTGGTGGTGGTGGTGGTGGGGGCGTGGAACAGTCTGCTGGGTGGGTGGTGGTCGTGGCAGTCGCTCGAGGATCTGGGTAAGGCAAAAGTGAATGCCAGGAAGTAGCTCGAGGCGATGCTGCATGGTGGTGACTGTGGAAGATAGAGCCCTAAAATCGCCCCGGAGTCCACTCATCGCCCCCTCAAGAGCGCGAACGCTCTGAACTACGGCGTCAAGGGGTGGTGGAGCGGAGGGGCGGACAGGTCTAGGCTGAGCAGGTCGGGGCTGTCTAATACGTGCAGTGTAGGTGATCGGGACAGCAGGCATGGGTCGAAAGGGTGATGTGCTCACTAGTGGATGCCCAGCCTCAGTGCGAGGCTGGGACGCAGGCTGGTGTGAGGTGGAAGCAGCAGCAGTGGGAGTGGAAGACAAAATCGGTGACGAGGCAGCGAGAGAGGTCAGTGACACAGACGTGGGAACAGACGTCACGACATGCCGTGGAGACAGAAAGGTCAACCGCTGGGGAGGAAGTGTGGGGTCCAAAAGGTGAAACCCCAGCGGAGATCAAAGTGGATAGGGTCTCCACGACGGAAGTGAAGGAAGGCTCGCTGCTCTCAAGTATGGTGGGTGGACGATCGGGTAGCAGAGAGGTGAGGGGCTCAACCGACATGGGCTCAGTAGTGGTGGGGGTGGTGGTAGACGTGGTGGGTGTAGGCTCAGCAAGTGTACTCCTGACACTGACAGAAGTGGGGACAGAAGTGTCGGGAGCGGCAGAAAGAGCAGGCTCAGGCTGAGGGAACACAGGGTCTACAGGTGCAGGGGGTGCCTGCTCAGCCTCCTCGGCCTCAAGCACGTAGGCGACGGGGATCAGGAGATCCATCGCCGGAAGCCAGTCCTCGTGTGCTAGTCCTATGTGTGTCCGAACAGGGCTCGGAAGGATCATGTAGTCAGCACCAAAAGGACCGTGCAACCAAACCCAGTGCCGCTGGCCGTGCAGACGAAGCATCTTCATCCGGGCCATGACATCTATCGAGAGTGAAGTAGGGCCCGAAGGTCGACGCAGGTCGACCGGTAGGTCCTCGCCGGTCATCAGAGCTAGCAGGGTGATCAGGCCGTTGCAACATATCGGGGAGCGAGCACCCACCGATACGATGATGCGGTCCAAAAACCAGCTAGCGATGTCAATCTCAACAGCATGGACCATCGTGACACCATCCCTATTAAGAACTCTGGGGCGAGTCATCGCGTAGAGCATATAGAGCTCAGACGTCGACATCGTCCCAGGCTCGTATCTCGCCAGAAAGGTGGTCGCCATAAGGCGCTGTGCTATGCGGAGACAGGGGTGGACTATGGCCGAGGCCTTGGCCCTACTAGGGTCAAAGGCCTGAGGTAAACCCGTGATCCTGGCCCAGAAGGCGTGTGAATCGAAGGATGGGGGAGGGATGTGTGTGGGGGCGTAGGCTCGGTCGGGTGTGGGGACTGCGGGCCACTGAAAGAACGCTCGAAGCATATCGAGAGTGATCTGACACTCTCGATCCATAAGTCGAAAGGAGCATCCCTCAGCGGTCCGGGCGATCGAGCTAAGTACCTCGAGTGTCAGACGGACGTAAGTGTCCGCCGACACGGAAAGAAAATCTCACCAACCCACATTGTCGTACAACATGAGCATCCCCCCGAGTACCCCCAGGCGGTCTAGGTCAGCAAGGTGCGTGAACCTGGAGGGCACTATTGAGCGATGGGTGATACGCTCAAAAGCGACGTGATGTGCGTCGTCTCGGAACGTAATACCCAGCGGCCCGACGATAGGAGCCGGTGATGGCTGTGGGTGGATGGGCTCGACTGGAAGTGGCTGTGGGGGGTGAGGTGGTGTAGGCGGAGGAGAGTCCTCCATCTCATGGGAGGGGTCGGGCTCATCCGACCGCTTCCGCTTGGCGGAAGCTCTCCTAGTGCGTGGTCGTGTTCGGGGCGGCATGTGTGCCCCGAGTGATCACCCAACGAATATAAAATGCGGCGTGCCAAAAATAATGGAACGAAGGTACCTGAACACGCAGCGAGAGAAAAACAGAGGATGCGTGCGAAGACGCCGACTCCACAAGGCCGAAAGCGCGTCCCGGAAGCTCCCCTCAAATAACGATATCAGCGTGTAAAATTCAAAATACATGGGGGGATTAGGGGTATAATAGATAGATAATGAAATTAATTTGGGGTAGGGGCTCGATAGGTGCACGGATCATCAAAAAATAGGAGAAAATGGAGAAAACGGCCGAAATTGGGGTTACCGGAGGATGGTCGGCGGTGAGGGAGTCGCCGACGGTGAGGGTGTTCGGCGGTCGGCGGTCGACGGTCGGCGCTCAGCCACCGGTAGTCGACGGTCGAGGGCGGCGTTCGGGCGAGGGGGTGGTCGCAGCGGGCGAGGAGACGATCGGGCTCAGGCACGAAAGAAAATTTGGGCGTTTCAAATTCCGCGCCGAGCCCGTTCGCTTATATAAGTGAAGTTACGACTCGGCCGAGTGATTAAATCACTCGGCCGAGTGATCGTAACGAAAATGTTTATAAAATGTCTCACTCCGCTTACGATTCGGCCGAGTGGCTTTGACACCCTCGGCCGAGTGGAAAGAGTCCATTCGGCCGAGTGACTCAAGCTACTCGGCAATTCTCGCCCTAGGAGCGTATCAGTTTCACTCAGCCGAGTGAAGATATATCCTCGACCGAGTGGCAATTTATACTGAAATCGAAAAAAGAACAGAGAGTTGGGTGCAACAGACTTCCCTCGTTGGTGCGCCACTCGGGCGGACGACGTTGGTTGCTCGGCCGAGTGGGTATGGTACTCGGCCGAGTGAGGCCCTGTTTTCTGCTGTAATGCTCCGTTTTGGCTCTAATCTCTGTGTTTCTTTCTCCAGTTGATTTCTTCCTTCTCCTAAGCCTCGAGCACGTTCCTGGAGCGCTCTTCTTTGCCTTAGTCATCCTCCATATGATAGATATCCCGTTCTCCTCTCCTGTCAAAGAAAATAGGACCCGTTGTCAAAAATTTTCGGGCAAACGACTCAAAAACACTAATAAAGTCTAAAACAAAAATAAAAACCAAAATAGAAAAATTGAGATAACCGTCGGGTTGCCTCCCGACAAGCGCTCGTTTAAGGTCTTGAGCTCGACCCCTTTTGATTTTCAATTAACGCTTGATGTTGGGTGCATACGAGATGCACCCGTCGAACTTTCTTGGAAGACCACTCGGATTTGGATCATGGTGGAGTGTGGTCTTCCTCAGCACCCCTTCGTCATGGGCAATGTTGGGGGGAGGCTCCCCCAAGCTAGAGCTTGCTCCGGTCTTCCTCTTTGCCGGTGACACCGATCGTCGTATCAGTGGGGCTTTCTTCGGAGTCCTCAACTTCGAAAGCTTGCAGAGCTCCCTTATTCTTGCGACATCAGTGTCGCCATCATCAATTTCCATGGAGATATCGGGGGAGTGCTCCGTCTTCTCTTCTTCGGCCAAGTCTAGGCCTTCTTCGAAGCTATCTTCGTGCGGTGCGTCGATGAAGTGGGGTATCGCCTCTTCAATGACCTCATCAAGGAGGTAAGAAAGGTCGTCCGGCCGTCCCTTGAGTAGATATATTCTATTTACCTCGTCCATAGGGACTCCTTCGAAATAATGCTTTAGACGTTGCCCATTCACCTTGAAAGTGGCTCCGTCTTTCCCTTCCAATTCAAATGATCCCCTAGGTTGTATGCGCTTGATGGTGAAAGGTCCAGACCACCGTGACCTCAACTTCCCGGGGAATAGTCGGAGTTGGGAATTATATAGCAAGACCTTGTCTCCAACGTTGAAGTCAGTTACAGTTATGCGGGCGTCGTGGATAATCTTGGTCCTCTCTTTGTAAATTCTTGAGCTCTCGTAGGCATCTCTTCTAATTTCGTCAAGCTCATTGATGTCCAAGAGTTGCCTCACCGCTGCACTCTTATAGTCATAATTGAGGATCTTGATGGCCCAATACGCGCGGTGCTCCAACTCTACCGGTAGGTGACAAGCTTTCCCATAAACAAGTCGGAACGGTGTGGTGCCAATAGGGGTGCGAAAAGCCGTGCGACATGCCCATAGAGCATCGTTTAACTTCATTGACCAATCTTTTCTAGATCGATCTACAGTCTTTTCAATAATTTGCTTGATTTCTCTATTTGAGACTTCCACTTGTCCGCTTGTCTGAGGGTGGTAAGCCATGCCGATTCTATGGTTTACCCCATACTTTTTCAACATAG
The DNA here is from genome assembly GCA_030789695.1 of Scilla litardierei. Lineage (NCBI taxonomy): Eukaryota > Viridiplantae > Streptophyta > Magnoliopsida > Asparagales > Asparagaceae > Scilla > Scilla litardierei. Next base: position 296,138,453 of record CM061133.1, on the reverse strand, counting down.
CTTCAAATTTGTTTTCTATAAAATGACTTCCCACGTCTCTTATCAAAGTACGGGGCACCCCAAAGCGCGGGAAAATGTTTTGCTTGAAAAACTTGGAGACAACCCTCGCATCATTGGTAGGAGTGGCGATGGCTTCTACCCATTTGGAGACGTAGTCCACGGCCAATAAGATATACTTGTTACCCTTGCTTGACAGAAATGGTCCCATGAAGTCCACTCCCCAACAATCAAAGAGCTCGATCTCTAGAATGGGCCTCATCGGCATCTCATTTCTTTTGGAGATATTCCCGGTCTGTTGGCATCTATCGCACCCCTTGACGAAGTCGTGTGTGTCTCTGAACATGGTTGGCCAAAAGAATCCACTTTGCAATATCTTATCTGTAGTCTTGGAAGCGGCGTGATGTCCCCCGCATGGCAAACCATGGAAATGCAAGATGATGGAGGTGGCCTCCTCCTTAGAAATACATGTCCGGATAACCCCATCCTTGCATATCTTAAAGAGATACGGATCTTCCTAGAAATAGCTACGGACCTCATGCATAAACCTCCTCTTTTGCTGTGTCGGCATCCCGCTAGGTTTAATCCCACAAGCCAAGTAATTGACATAATCCGCATACCAAGGAACTTCCCCGGGCCTTATGGCGTATAGCCTCTCATCGACAAAGGAGTCATCGATGGGCAAGCTTTCGTCCTCTTTGTCGCGAATAAGCCTAGATAAATGATCCGCCACAACGTTGTCTGTACCCTTCTTATCTCTGATTTCCAAGTCAAACTCTTGCAACAAGAGTATCCACCTAATCAACCTTGGTTTGGCCTCCTTCTTGCTTAGAAGATATTTCAATGCCGCATGGTCGGTGTGGACAATCACCTTGGAACCAAGGAGGTAGGAGCAGAACTTCTCGATGGAATAGACGACCGCTAGAAGCTCTTTCTTGGTAGTTGTATAATTTTTCTGCGCGTCATCCAATGTCTTGCTCGTATAGAATATTGCATTAAGCTTCCTATCTTTCCTTTGTCCCAATACCGCTCCAATGGCTTGGTCACTTGCATCACACATGAGCTCAAAGGGAAGGCTCCAATCCGGTGGTTGTATGATAGGCGCAGAAATTAGTGCTTCCTTCAAGGTATTGAAGGCTTGCAAGCATTCAACTGAAAAAACAAAGGGAGTATCTTTAGAAAGCAAGGACGTAAGAGGTCAGGCAATCAAGGCAAAATCCTTGATAAAGCGGCGGTAAAACCCCGCATGACCAAGAAAGCATCTAATTCCCTTAACATTAATAGGAGGAGGAAGTTTCTCGATTACCTCAATCTTTGCCTTATCTACCTCAATCCCTCTCGAGGAGACAAGGTGCCCAAGAACTATACCTTCCGTGACCATGAAGTGACACTTCTCCTAATTTAGAGTTAGATTATTGTGTTGGCACCTTTTAAGAACTTTAGTAAGATTAGCCAAACAAGAATCAAACTTGCTTCCATAAACCGAAAAATCATCCATAAAGACTTCCATAATATTTTCAATGTAATCGGAAATTATGGCTGTCATACATCTCTGAAAGGTGGCGGGAGCATTACAAAGACCAAAGGGCATCCTACGGTAGGCATATGTACCATAGGGATAAGTGAAAGTGGTCTTTTCTTGGTCATCTTCGTGCAAAGGGATTTGGAAAAACCCCGAATACCCATCCAAATAACAAAAGTATTTATGTTTAGCTAGGCGTTCAAGCATTTGATCAATGAAGGGCATTGGGTAATGGTCTTTTCGGGTGGCTTTATTTAATTTCCTATAATCAATGCACATTCGCCATCCCGTGACAGTGCGTGTAGAAATGGGCTCTCCTTTATCATTCTTTATAACAGTCATCCCCCCTTTCTTAGGGACGACGTGAACAGGGCTAACCCACCTACTGTCAGAGATAGGATAAATAATACCGGCCTCAAGCAATTTTAGGATTTCCTTCTTGACTACCTCTTTCATATTCGGGTTCAACCGCCTTTGAGGATCAATAGAAGAGACTTCAGTGTTTTCCAAGTGGATCCTATGCGTGCATAGCCTAGGGCTTATTCCCTTAAGATCAGAGATAGTGTAGCCAAGGACATCCTTGTGATCCCTAAGGACTTCTAATAGTTTTTCAAGTTGATCTTGGCTAAGGTGGGCATTAACAATCACCGGGAAGGTCAATTTACTACCCAAAAAAGCATACCTTAGATTCAGCGGTAACTGTTTAAGCTCTACCTCAAAGGGTGCCGCACCCTTTGCTTCGTCATCTTGTGTGAATTTGGCTTCTCCTTCAAAATCTGAATTTAGCTCACTCTCGAGTGGAGGCTCAGATTCGCTTCTTAGTGAGGACGGCGCATCCGAATAGACGCTCTCCAATTCAGCGGTTGCATCGATAGGACCACCACCTTGCTCCGGTTCATTTCTGAGATCAAGAAATACGTCAGCAGATTCATAAATGCAAGAGTGGGGGTCATAGAGTGTATCTCCCTGAATATCGGTTTGTTCGAAGTGTTCCTCGGGAGTGTAGTACTCTTCGACACATGTTCTATCGCCTTCAAAATATAGCTTGTCGTCCCTCACATCAACTCTGATATCGCCCCCAATAGTCCCATCCGGGGAGATTTGATCCATCACAAAGCTAGCAAACAGTTGTTCGACGGGGTCCTCGATATTAATAGCAAAAGCTTCGGCAGCGTGGACCTCATCGATAAGTTTCTTAAGGAGCTCCGTAAAAGATTCATCATCTCCTTGGCCAGACTCAGTCATTGGAATTGCACCCCCCAGTTTACCTGTTAAGATCTTGTGGAAAATTTCGGGAGGGCTTGCAAAATGGGGCTGTAAACAGAGTTAGAAAATAATGAAGAAATAAAGAAATAAATTGAAGAGAAATAACCGGGTGATCCAAATCGAACTCCGTCAAAATGCCCTCCCCGGCAACGGCGCCAAAAACTTGATCGCGCCCTGGATACACGTCCCGGAGCGGCGACGATCGTAGTCTTATCGCAAGCGCACGGTGTAGCGGCGAGTGGGTATCGAACACAGGGAGGCCTAATAACAGTGTCTTCTTCGAATCACCTGGCTAAAGGAAAAGTCGGGAAATGCTCGCTAATATTCGGTCACAGTTGTTCAAATATATATAAAGGAATAACAAATTAATACGGACGCTTAGGGGATAGGGAGTCCCCGCTACTTGCCGAATCTCATCATTGTGATTCGTAGGTTTCACAATTGCTTGACTTGAATTTTGGGTGGACTAGTTGCAACTAAATGTAGAACCAAGCTCACTCTCTCGCGCTATTGCCGGTCTATAGCAAACCTAGGGTAGGGTCCAATCTCTTGCAAACCCTAAGCTAAGCAAGCTAGCGTGAAGAACAACATCATCGTTCAATCGTGTATCGAGCCCACTCTCGTGCAAACTCGAGCAACGACCTAGGTTGGGATAGTTCCTACCCGTCCAATCTCTTGCAAACGGGTATTGGCATAGAATTACAATCGAAAACCCGAGTTTCGGTCCAATCTCTTGCAAACCAATTCCGGAGAAATTCAATTGCAACCCAATTCGAATATCTAGGGCTTCCTATCGAATTGGGATCCAATCTCAAAAACTTGATCGCGCCCCGGATACACGTCCTGGAGCGGCGATGATCGTAGTCTTACCGCAAGCGCACGGTGTAGCGGCGAGCGGGTATCGAACACAGGGAGGCCTAATAACAGTTTCTTCTTCGAATCACCTGGCTAAAGGAAAAGTCGGGAAATGCTCGCTAATATGCGGTCACAGTCGTTCAAATGTATATAAAGGAATAACAAATTAATAAAGACGCTTAGGGGATAGGGAGTCCCCGCTAATTACCGAATCTCATCATTGTGATTCGTAGGTTTCACAATTGCTAGACTTTAATTTTGGGTGGACTAGTTGCAACTAAATGTAGAACCAAGCTCACGCTCTCGCGCTATTGCCGGTCTATAGCAAACCTAGGGTAGGGTCCAATCTCTTGCAAACCCTAACCTAGGCAAGCTAGCGTGAAGAACAACATCATCGTTCAATCGTGTCTCGAGCCCACTCTCGTGCAAACTCGAGCTACGACCTAGGTTGGGATAGTTCCTACCCGTCCAATCTCTTGCAAACGGGTATTGGCATAGAATTGCAATCGAAAACCCTAGTTTCGGTCCAATCTCTTGCAAACCGATTCCGGAGAAATTCAATTGCAACCCAATTCGAATATCTAGGGCTTCCTATCGAAGTGGGATCCAATCTCTTGCAAATCCCAATCGATATGAATCCCTAGCTATTCGTATTATAGCGATCCCAAACCAACCCTAATCAATCCTAGCAATAGTTTCACCAATTCATCACAAATTCGAAGTTGGGCTCGTAGGGTTCATCCCTACGCCCTAAGACGATGAACTACTCACAATTCATAATAGAATGCAATAGAAATTCACAAGTAAAATGAATGGAATTCATAGCAATATTCAACAAATCAATAAAAATGGAGTTTTTGAGGGAGAGAGATACAAACCAATGAAGAACAAGATAGCATCCAACAAAATCTCCCTTTTCTCTCCTCCCTAAAAGCTAAATCTAATCCCTAAAAAGTTAATCTAAAAAGGCTGCAAAAGTTCTGAAAAAAGACTCCCTAAACTACGTTAAAAACTGGGGTTAAATACCCCCCAAAATCGCCCAAAAAAACCTGACGAAAATGCCCCTGCGCAGCCTCAAAATCGCAGTTTATGCTACATGCAGCGCGGCTCACTCTGCCGAGTGACAAATGTCACTCGGCCGAGTGACGAACCCTGTACAGAAACAGAGAGTTGGGGGTCTCGGGGGTCGTCTCCTCGGAGGTCACTCGGGCGGACGGCCTTTAGTCACTCGGGCGGACGTCGGTTGTCACTCGGGCGGACCGTCTTTCTCCACTCGGCCGGGTCAGTCATCGGGCCTGTACAGACGAAAAACAGAGAGTTCGGCCTCTTTTGTTGCCATCGTCTTGGCTCCACTCGGGCGAGGGGTGACTCGGTGCTCGACCGTGTGGCATGGCGATGCTCGGCCGAGTGCACGCTGATATTGCTCTGTTGCGTGTCCGATCTGGCCGGCCGAGTGGGCTTCCTTTGGTCGGCCGAGTGACTCCTTCACTCGGCCGAGATAAATGCTCAAAGTGCCCAAACTTCATATTTTCGCCTCCTCGTCGCTCCTACGACGTTCTTTCTCCTTCCACTCCTCTCCAATAGCAAAATACCCCTCAAGAGAGTCGTCGGTGACACTCCGGAGTGGGTGCATCTCAGAATCACTCCAAATCGCTCCAAATCTCCTGAAATACGACAAAAACAACAAATCGTGAAAAGCATCGTAATATTGTCAAATAAGCGTGAAAAACACAATTTGAGCGATCTAAATGGCATGCAAACATGCAGAAAAAAGGTGTAAAATACGGAGTGATCAGGCAGTCGACTGTCGAAGGAAAGACAGTCGTCTGTCCTGGTCCAAAAATGCACAGTGAGATACAAATCCAGAGAATAAGAACACTCACCCTAGGACCTATACTCTAATCACAAATACATCATAAAAACAATGTAATATGATAAATCAATTGTAACAAACATCTCCAAAAACAATCTCAAAGAAATCTCGAAATCACGTAAATCACAATAGCCTTTCTTAAACACATATAGCATATATCAAAAGAAGAAAGACACTATGATGAAATGAGCTCCAAAGGTGTTATAACATGAAAGTTGAGCATCTAGATTTCAGATTCACCCATAATTCCTAATTCTCCATGCAACCTCACAAATGAATCTTCTTTAAGAGGTTTAGTGAAGATGTCGGCAATTTGTTGTTGGGTTTCAATGTACTCTAAGATGATGTCCTTCTTAGTTACATGATCATTTATAAAATGGTGTCTCACGTCTATGTGTTGGTACGGGAGTGGTGTACCGGATTCTTGGAAAGACATATGGCACTTTGGTTATCAACCATGATCGAGCAAGTATCACAGTTGACACCATAGTCCATAAGAGTGTGTCTCATCCAAAGAACTTGTGCACATACAAGACCCGTGGCAATATATTCTGCTTCTATCGTAGACAATGACAACGAATTCTGTTTCTTAGAAAACCAAGAAACTAAGGAATTTCCTAGGAAATGGCAAGTGCCACTAGTACTTTTCCTGTCGGACTTGCATCCGGTAAAGTCGGCATCACTATATGAGATTAACTCATATGTGCTAGATTTAGGGTAAAGTAACCCATAATCTAGAGACTAATTGAGATAACGAAATATTCGTTTAATCGCAATCAAGTGTGACTCCTTAGGTCTAGCTTGATATCTAGCACATAGACATACGGAAAACATGATATCGGGCCTACTAGCGGTTAAGTAAAGTAAGCTACCGATCACACCTTGATATAGACGAACGTCTATATATTTTCCGCTTTCATCTTTGTGTAGATGGGTAGTAGTACTCGTGGGAGTCCGTTTGCTTGACAACGATTCCATCCCGAATCGCTTAATAAGCTCCCCTGTGTACTTTGTCTGATGTATGAAGGTGCCATTCTCCATTTGTCGAATTTGCAGTCCAAGGAAATAAGTGAGCTCTCCCATATGGCTCATCTCGAATTCTTTCTTCATTGACTTGGAAAATTCTTGACAAAGATCAAAGTTAGTAGAACCAAAAATTATATCATCTACATAAACTTGAATCAATAGAATGTCATTTTCATAATCTTTAATGAAGAGTGTAGAATCAACTTCTCCCATTTTAAAACTAAATTCAAAAGAAAGGTCTTAAGTCGATCATACCAAGCTCTAGGAGCTTGTCTCAACCCATACAACGCTTTCTTAAGTTTGAAAACATGATTTGGAAAATTTTCATGAATAAAACCGGGAGGTTGAGAAACATATACTTCTTCATTGACAAACCGATTTAAAAATGCACTTTTAATATCCATTTGAAATAGTTTAAAATTATTATGGGATGTAAAAGATAAAAGTAATCTAATAGCTTCTAATCTAGCTAAGGAGGCAAAAGATTATTCGAAATCAATACCTTCCTCTTGCCGGTAGCCTTGAGCTACTAACCTTGCTTTGTTCCTTGCGATCACTGATCACTCCGTATTTTACACTTTTTTCCCGCATGTTTGCATGCCATTTAGATCGCTCAAATCATGTTTTTCACGGTTTATCGACAATATTGCGATACTTTTCACGATTTGTTGTTTTTGTCGTATTTCAGGAGATTTGGAGCGATTTGGAGAGATTCCAAGATACACCCACTCCGGAGTGTCACCGACGACTTCCCCGAGGGGTATTTTGCTATTGGAGAGGAGCGGAAGAAGAAAGAACGTCGTAGGAGCGACGAGGAGGCAAGAACATTCAGATTGGGCATTTTTAGCATCTCACTCGGTCGAGTGAGGGAGTCACTCGGCCGAGCATCGAGACACCGCTCGGCCGGCCAGATCGGACACGCTCCAAGCAATGTATCAGCGTGCACTCGGCCGAGCATCAGACGCCGACTCGGCCGAGTGACGTACTGATCACTCCATATTTTACACCTTTTTCCGCATGATTGCATGCCATTTAGATCGCTCAAATCACGTTTTTCACGATTTATCTACAATATTGCGATACTTTTCACGATTTGTTGTTTTTGTCGTATTTCAGGAGATTTGGAGCGATTTGGAGTGATTCCGAGATACACCTACTCTGGAGTGTCACCGAAGACTTCCCTGAGGGGTATTTTCAGATTGGAGAGGAGTGGAAGAAGAAAGAACGTCGTAGGAGCGACGAGGAGGCAAAAACACTCAGAATGGGCATTTTTGGTGTCTCACTCGGCCGAGTGAAGGAGTCACTCGGCCGACCAGAAGACCCCGCTCGGCCGACCAGATCGGACACGCTCCAAGTGTGCACTCGGCCGAGCATCAGAAGCCACATCGGCCGAGTGACGAAACCCCGTCCGCCCGAGTGGCACCCAGACGACGACCATCAAAAACATCGAAGTCATTGTCTTTCGTCAGTCTGAGATCAGAAGACCCCACTCGGCCGAGTGGCAATTGCCGTCCGCCTGAGTGAACAAAGCCCATCGGCCGAGTGATGACAACTCACTCGGCCGAGTGACCCCCGAAGTGAAGACCCCCAAGACCCCAGACTTACTGTAAATTCTCAGGGTCTCTCACTCGGCCGAGTGACCTTTGTCACTCGGCCGAGTAAGCCGCGCGCCTGTAGCGGAAAACACGATTTTGAAGAGGCGCAGGGGCATTTTGGTCACAGTTTTTTGGGCAGTTTTGGGGGGTATTTAACCCCAGATTCTAACATAGTTTAGGGGGCTTTTCTATTGCTTTTGGCAGCCTTTTAGATTAGATTTTTAGAGTTTTGTTTTAGATCTTTTGAGAGGAGAATTGAGTTGTTAATTGTTGGATCCTTTGGAAGCTACATTGGTTTGTCTCCCTCTTCACGAAAACCCTCATTTTTATTGCTAATTTGAGTATTGCAATGAATTCTATTGCTATTTCAATTGATTATTCTTGTATTTGTGATATGATTTGTGAGTAGTCCTAACGTCTTGGGGTGTGGGGATGAACCCTACGAGCCCAATTTCCGATTTGTGATGATTTGGTAGAACTATTGCTAGAATTGCTATTAGGGTTAGTTTGGGATCGATATACTACGGATAGCTAGGTGTTCATATCTATTGGGATTTGCAAGATATTGGATCCCAATTCGATAGGAAACCCTAGAAATCTGAATTGGGTTAAAATTGAGTTTCCGAAGTATCGGTTTGCAAGAGATTGGACCGATACTAGGATTCTCGGTTGCAATTCTATACCGATACCCGTTTGCAAGAGATTGGACGGGTAGGAACTATCCCAACCTAGGTCGTAGCCCGAGTTTGCACGAGAGTGGGCTCGGGATGCGATTGAACGATGACGTTGATCCTAATGCTAGCTTGCCTAGGCTAGGGTTTGCAAGAGATTGGGCCCGAGCCTAGGTTAGCTATAGACCGGCAACAGCACGAGAGCGTGAGCTAGGTTTTACATTCAGTTGCAACTAGTTCATCCGGAAATTCTACTCTAGCAATTGTGATACCAATGAATCACATTGACGAGATACGGTGAGTAGCGGGGATTCCATATTCCCTAGGCATCTTTATTTGATTTTATATCTCCATACTTTGTCTAACGATTGTGACAGGATCGCCGAAAGGCAAATTCCCTCTTTTCTGCCCCTATAGCCAGGTTGTTCGGAGAAGGCACTGTCAACCGTCCTCCCTGTGTTCGATACCCGCTCGCCGCTACACCGTGCGCTTGCGGTAAAACTACATGGTCGCTCTTTTGGGTGTACGCCCGGAGCCGATCAAGTTTTTGGCACCGTTGTCGGGGAGGTGTTTCCCGTTGGGTGCCACTTTGTCACAATTAGGTTGATTAGATTACATTAAAAAAACAAAAAAATCAAAAAAATAACATTGAGATAGATTTTTTCCCACCTCCTTCTATTATTATCTTTATCTCTCTTTGTACCACTGACGTCTTTTCCAGGTTGATTACTTTGATTGATCAGGTACAGTTGTTGCAGCGATTGTGCTTCCAAAGAAAATGCGAGCGGGCTCTATACAATCCTACATATATCTCGCTGCATTCTATCAGGCTGATGGAGAATCCTTCGGGGAAGCCTTGTCTAGGTTTGAAAGAATGTTAGAAATGTTCCAGATGGAGTCAAACCATGAGTGGAATGACTCCACGCTATTTGATATCTTCACTAGAAGGCTAAAGGGACCCTCACGTGAGTTTTTGAAGAGGATGCAAGTGGGAAAGTTCAGTGATTTGCAGTTGGCAGCAGCCTTGGAGCAAATGATAGATGATGCTCGATCTACTGGTTCACTAACCGTTATGGTAAGTAAACCATACGACCAAGTATTCATCGATTTTGTTATGGCTAATGTCTCTAGTGCAGGTACTATCATAGATGGAGTGTATGCTTCACTTGAAGGTGATCATATCCACCTTTATACCATCAACACTCCACAAATAGAGTCATCTGAGTTGCCAAAGGAGAACACGTACACGGACCTATTGAGAAACATTGTCGACATAGTTCGACATTCCGGTCCATTGACAATTACGGCAGGTGATCCTTTTGAGCTTGAATTTCAAAACTTTATTACTCATTGTATCTATTCCACAGGCACAATTGATGATGGAGTCTACGCTCTAATTGAGGGGCACAAGACCCATTTTTACACCATGGTCGAGATACATGAGCCTATAGAGCCACCTTATGTCGTCGTCGCCTCCCCCTGCCGCCCACCTGAGTCAGAGCAGCCTATACCATCAGAGGATATTATTGTGGAGGTCATGCATACAGTAGTGGAGCAGACCATCGAGGAGGACGTGACTTTGGACGATGACATCTGCACACAGATGGAGCCCGAATTGTGCCCCCCTCCTTTTGAGCTACCGCATCCATCCCCACCTTCTACAGAGGCTGAGCATCCCTCAGAGGACCACGCTGCCACTGACGCCGAGGACTATCCCACGGAGCTTATGGCCCCCATTCAGGGAGATCTCTTTACCCCCTCGTTTCTTACATTTGATTCCCCTCCCGTGTATGATGTTTACTACGATTCAGATTTAGACGCCTCATCATGCCTTTTGCATGATACACATACATATGAAAAAAAGGTACAATGGGACGTATACGAGGAGGAGAGCGAGGAGTTAGCACCCATAGATGCTATTGACTATGATCAGGATGTGTGATGTGATAAGTTTGATGATGATGAGGAGTTGCCTGATGAGAGCCACGCATATATGCCAAAGCTACCTGAACAACATGAGGCGAACAACAAAGAGTTGATCGACGTGATACACGAGAGTAGAGATTTATTTCCAGGGAAGTGTTTTCAACCATTTTTAATTTTAAATACTTATGTTGATGACGCTCTTTGGAATACATTTATTTTGGGGAAGAATTATCCACATCAAACTGATGCGGCTTATCTCTTGCAGGGTATAGGTGGAGTCCTTGGAGAGATGCTGGGAGCCGCATTGCTGGAATCTGATGGAGTCCGTGGACACACGCATCTGGCAGAGCCACGGAAAGAGCAGTTGGAGCAGTTTCCTGCACCGGCAAAGATACTGGATCCGTCTTTTGCTATAGGTGATATCAATCCAGTAGTGTAGAAATTTTTATGCTTTCAATAAACCCGAATTCTCTCGACAGCGAGAGGACCGTATAGATTTGTTTGAATAAATATCACCTCATATGACGGCCACAATAATCTTTTACACCCCAAACCCATTATATATATTAATTGCCCACTTTGTATTTTGATGTGTCACATCCTTTTTGCTCACCACCAACCGAGCATTTCTTTCAAGTGAAACCTTACTTTCTTATTTGTTTGACTTGATATCGCTTAGTAAAGCCGTGGTATTTTTGATCGAGTCATTTGAATAAGATTGTTTGGTATAAGCTTGGGGGAAGGCGCTCTCATGCATCATTGTATGTGCATGTAGTTGAATTAGGATTTCATGTCATTCATTTCATCATTTTTCATTCACCTCCCTCATATTTATCGTTGTTCCTCATATTTTTCCTTTTATGATCACATTGATGACAATGTGAAGTTTAAGCTTGGGGGAGTGCATTTCCATGCCATTTAGATGCATTAGTTGCATTTTTACTTTATTTTAGGGTTTTTAAAAATTTTCAAAATTTTGCATCATCTTTTTGAATTTTCCATCTTATTTTCCTTTTATGTGTGTTCATGCATCATGTTGTGTGCTTGTTTTTCATTTCTTTCCTCTCTTCTATTTTTTCTTATTTCTTTATTTTCCTTTCTCTTCTTTTGCTAGATGTGTTCCTTATGATGATATCTCTTATTGCTTTAGTAGCCATCACGATACTTATTATTCCTTGCCATGCTATTTAGAGTATTCCATAGTCTTGCTATTCACATGTGCTTGCAAATCTATTTCTTTTGATGATTCATCTACATAAATGCATGATATTAATTGAAGCTGAATGTATGGATTAGTGTTTGGTATGCTTTTGTTGGAAATACACAAAGATTCACGCATCATTAGTATATCTGAAGCATCAGATTTATTGTCTTATTCACCTTCTGTTGCATGTCTGATATGTTTGTAAACTTTACTGCTTGACTTCACTATTTATTGAAATGATTGAGAATATCCATGCTTACATATGAGTTTTAGTTGAAGTATTATTTTATTGAACCGTTCGTGCACATCTTAGAGTGAACCGAGTGCTACATTATTTCTTTCTCCACATATATCTTTTCATTCTCTACATGTCACTTGAGTTCACCTCCTAAAGCTACTTATATCGCATCTATTTCCCAAAATTCCCCACAAAAGAAAAAGTTAGCTCCAAAAAGTCCAAAAAGCCAACAAGGAGCCAAAATCCAAAAATAAAAATCAAATTGCTCCTACCAAAATCCAAAAAGGAAAAAAATGAGAAACAAAATGTTCAAAAAGAAAAAGAAAGATATTTCTCTATCTCATTGTTGGAGCCACAAAATACTTGGGAAAACCAAGGCAAAAATCAAATTTTCCACTATCATATTCCTTTAGATGCGATGCCTCAAGCTAAGCTTGGGGGGGTTGAATTCATTTGACCATATGAGTGAGTACGACATTAGAGTGGAGAGGTGCACGAATGGGGAAGTTTGATAATGCTGAAAGTTAGCAAAATACCTTAGTTATGGAGATTTCTTATGAATCGATATAAATATGTGAATGCCATGATTTATTCCATTCTCCATTGCATGTTTGGCGTGATTCTTATATGCTTCATTTATAACTTTTGATTGAAAAGTGCATCGCCAACATTTGTATATTAAATTCTATGAAATGCATGATGTGGATATGAATTGATTGTATGAATTTAGAGAGTCCCTCTTATTGTTCTTAAAAGCTTGCAAGTACCATGTTTATGAAAGATATGAAATCCTTATAGCATGTGATTTGTATTTTCCAAGTTATCGTGATGTGTAGCTTATGGCTTGAGATCTGAGAGAAGAATCTAGCGACCCCTTCCACCTCGTGTTCTTTATTTTTCTTTTCATTTTTTTTATTTTCATCTCCCAAGTTCGCCTCTCTACTTATCTTCCTCGAGGACGAGTAAGAGGTAAGCTTGGGGGATTTTGATCGGTCCATATTTTACACCTTTTTTCTGCATATTTGCATGCCATTTCGGTTGCTCATATTGCGATTTTCACGATTATTCGATGATATTGGGTTACTTTTCACTATTTCTTGTTTTTGTCGGATTTCAGGAAATATGAGCAATTGGGAGCAAAAATGAGCTTAAAGGACTTGCACGCATAACGGAGCATCGCTCATGGACTTATTGAGGACCTATCAGCGATAGAAGACGAGTGGAAGAAGAAAGAACGTCGTAGGAGCGACGAGGAAGCAAAATGATGAAGATTGGGCATTTTCAGCATGCCACTCGGCCGAGTGAAGGAGTCACTCGGTCGAGCAAAGAAGCCTGCTCGGTCGGCCAGATCGGTCATGCAATTACTTGAAGATTAGCGTGCACTCGACCGAGTGACGACATCTCACTCGGCCGAGTATGGAGACACCACTCGCCCGAGTGGCACACGAACGACGGCATCCAAAAGAGCCGACTTACTGGAATTTTACAGTCGATCTCAGAGATCCTTTGGAGACCGACTCGGCCGAGTACCAAAAGCCCCTCGACCGAGTGACATTTGCCGCTCGGCCGAGTGAAGCCGATGACACGCAGCGCCCAGATTTTCAGACAACCTCTCACTCTTTTGAAATCTGCTATCATTCCAGAGGTCAAAATATTTTTCTCATTTTTTTATGGATAGTAGACTTCATGACGGTTCCAACGCCGCCAAGAACGTGCCAATCGGAGGTCGGATGCAATCTGGGAAATTTCTGCAAGTCGATGCTGCAGTGCTGGAATTCGCATGTCAGTGTCACTCGGCCGAGTGACATTCCCACTCGGCCGAGTGACTAGTTATTGCCAGTTTTTGACAGAGTGTTGTTCTCTAGAATTTCTGTAGGAATTCCTACTCTGCCGAGTGAGCTTTCCACTCGGCCGAGTCGCGACTGGCGCAGAACTTAAGTTGCGCGCAGGATTTGTTTTGGGCGCGGGTTTCAGGGGGTTTTTAGGCAGTTTTGTTAGGGTTTTTTGGGGGCTATTTAAGAGGGTTGTAGCCATCATTAGAGGGGGTTCCATGATGTTTTCTTAGGCTCTATTTTAGAGGTTAGGCCATGCCCTAGGCCCCCTCTTGGATCAAAAAGCTTGTATTTGGATTGGAATTCTTCATCAAAGCTAAGTATCATTGTTCTTCTTATTTGAATCTTTGATTTGATATCTTTTTGTATGCAAGCTATGGTTTTTATTGATTCCTATATCGTTGTTGCTATGCTTGAGTAGATTTGATGTTCTAGGGCATGGGGATGAACCCTATGGATCTAATTTCATATTTGTGATGAATGAATTCCTAAATTGCTAGAATTTCTAGGAGGTTAGGTTGTGATTGATTTATTACGGATAGCTAGGGATTTCCATCGATCTAGGGTTTACAAGAGATTGGATTCTAATCAATGGGAAGGCCTAGATATTCGATTTAGGTTTATAATCGAGATTCTCTAGACTTGGTTTGCAAGAGATTGGACCAAAGCTAGGATTTTTATTATAAATCTATACCCATATTCGTTTGCAAGAGATTGGACGAATACGAACTATCACAACCTAGATCGTAACTCGAGTTTGCACGAGAGTGGGCTCGAGGGACGATTGAACGATGATGTTGATCATAATGCTAGCGGCTTAGGCTAGGGTTTGCAAGAGATTGGGCCCTATCCTAGTGTTGCTATAGACCGGCAATAGCGCGAGAGCGTGAGCTTGGTTCTATATTCAGTTACGACTAGTTCACCTCAACGCAAGTCTATTTATATTGAGATTCACTATTCACAATGATGCACGACGATCCGTAGTGAAGATTCCCTAGCTCTAGACACTTCTATTATATTATATTTGAATCGATATTTTACCCAACATCTTTATCACCGACACCGACATCCATCACCATTGTCACTACACCATACCATACCCATCTCCACCAATTAAATATTCGTAGTCAAACCAACCTAGGATAGATTGGAGCCAACACCACCTCCTCGTGTTCGATACCCGCTCACCACTTGACCGTGCGCTTGCGGTAAAACTACAATCGTTCTCCGGGTGTGTATCCAGGCCCGACCAAGTTTGAGGAAGACTTTGAGGAAGACTTTGAGGAAGGGCCGGACTTAGGCCAAGAAGAAAAGATGGAGCATTCCCCCAACCCCTCCATGGAAATTGATGAAAGCGACGCTGATGTCGCGAGAATACGAGAGCTCTGCAAGCTCTCAAAGATGAAGACTCCAAAGAAAGCCCCACCGATACGAAAATCGGTGTCACCGGTGAAGCCGAGGCCCGGAGCAAGCACTAGCTTGGGGGAGTCACCCCCCAACACTACCCGAGGCAAAGGAGCACCGAGGAAGAACGCCCCGCCACAACATCCAAAGTTAAGCGTTCTTCCCAATAAATTCGACGGGTGCATCTCATATGCACCCAATATCCCGCATTAAATTGAAAATCAAAGGGGGTCGAGCTCAAGACCTTAAACGAGCGCTTGTCGGGAGGCAACCCGACGGTTATCGCTTTATTTTTACTTTTCCCTTTATTTTTGTTTTAGAAATTATTAGTGTTTCGAGTCGTTTGCCTAAAAATTTCGTGATAACGGGTCCTATTTTTCTTTGACAGGAGAGGAGAACGAGGTACCTATCATTAGGAGGATGAAAAAGGCGACGAGGAGCGCTCCAGGAATGCGCTCGATGCTTAGGAGGAAGATGAAATCGACTGGAGGAAGAAAAACAAAGTTTAGAGCCCAAACGAAGCCAAACAGCAGAAAACAGGGTTCACTCGGCCGAGTATACTAGTCACTCGGCCGAGCACATAAGTTCGTCCGCCCGAGCGGCTCACGAACGAGGGAAGTCTGCTGCACCCAACCCTCTGTTTCTTTTCTTGATTTCAGTATAATTGCCACTCGGCCGAGTATATATATTCACTCGGCCGAGTAAAACTGATACGCTCCTAGGGCGAGTATTACCGAGTAGCTTGAGCCACTCGGCCGAATGGACTTATTCCAATCAGTCGAGGGTGACAAGGCCACTCGGCCGAGTCATAAGCGGGGAGGAATTTTTCAAAATATTTCCGTTGCGTTCACTTGGCCGAGCGACTTAGTCACTCGGCCGAGTCGTAACTTTTTCTATAAAAGAGGGAGCGGGACAGCATGATTTTTGAAACGATTAAAACGCAAAACCGCCCGACCCTTCGTTTCCCTCGGCCCCGATCCTCTCCCACTCACCCGACCACTCGCCCGCTGCCGGCGCTCGGCCACCCACCGCCGACCGAGCCTGCCACGCCTTCGCCCGAGTCGCCGTCGGCGACCACCTTGCCGGCCGAGCTCCGGTACCCTTATTTTGCCTATTTCCTCCTCTTTTGCGTATTTTTCGACGATCCGTGTGTTTAACGAACCCCAAATTCAAATTAAATTCATAATCTATCTATCATACCCCTAACCCCCATACATTTTGAATATTACTCGCTGATATCTTCGTTTGATGTGCATGGTATATTGGGGAGCTTTGGGGAGCCCAGGGGAGCTTCCGGGGAGCGTTTTTGGCTTCGTGGAGGCGGCGTCTTCGCACGCGTCCACTATATTGCTCTCGCGGCGTGTTACGGTATACTCGTTCCACTCATTTGCGCACGCCGCATTTTTTACGTTTTTGGTGAGCACCCAGAGCCCACATGCCGCCCCGGACATGGCCACGCACCAGGAGAGCTTTCGCCAAGCGGAAGCGGCCGGATGAGCCCGGCCCCTCCCACGAGGTGGAAGACTCTCCTCCGCCTACACCACCACACCCCGTTCACCCCGCACAACCTGCAGACCCCGCACACCCCGCACAGCCTGCAGCCCCCGTTCACCACGCACAGCCACTCCCTGCCGACCCAAAGCCACTACCACCACCACCGGCTCCACTTGTCGGGCCGCTGGGGATTACGTTCCGAGACGACGCACACCGCGTCGTTTTTGAACGCATTTCCCAGCGCTCATTGTACCCTCCAGGTTTGCCCACCTTGCAGACCTAGGACGCCTGGGGGTACTTGAGGGGATGCTCACGTTGTATGACAACGTGGGTTGGCGAGATTTTTTCCAAGTGTCGGCGGACACCTTCGTCCGTCCGACACTTGAGGTGCCTAGTTCTATCGCCTGGACTGACGAGGGATGCTCGTTTAGGTTCATGGACCGAGAGTGCCAGGTCACTCTCGGTATGATGAGAGCTTTCTTTTCGTGGCCCGATGTCCCCGGGACCGACCGTGGTTACGCCCCCACTCACATTCCCCCACCTTCCTTCGATTCTGGCGCTTTCTGGGCCCGGATCACGAGTTTACCTGCCGCCTTCGACCCTAGTAGGGCCAAGGCCTCGGCCATCGTCCACCCCTGCCTCCGCATAGCTCAGCGCCTTATGGCGACTGCCTTTTTGGCGAGGTATGAGCCTGGGATGATGTCCACGCCGGAGCTTTATATGCTCTATGCGATGACGCGCCCCCGAGCTCTATCTAGGGAGGGTGACGAGTTGGTCCCCGCCGTCGTGATTGATATCGCGAGCTGGTTTTTGGACCGCATCATTGTATCGGTGAGCGCTCGCTCACCGATAAGTTACGGCGGTCTGATCACCCTGCTCGCCCTGATGACCGGCGAGGACCTTCCAGCTGACCTGCGACGAGCCCCGGGCCCCACTTCACTGTCCATAGACGTCATGGCCCGGATGAAGATGATAAGTCTGCACGGTCAGCGGCACTGGGTTTGGTTGCACGATCCCTACGGTGCTGATTACATGATCCTTCCGAGCCCAGCTCGGACACAGATAGCACCAGCACAGGTGGACTGGCTTCCGGCGATGGATCTCCTGATCCCGCCACCTACGTGCTTGAGGCCGAGGAGGCTGAGCAGGCTGAGCAGGCCCATGCTGCACACGCTGCACCCGCTGACCCCGCTGCACCTGCTGACCTCGTGGCCCCTCAGCAGCCTGATATTTCTGCTGCTCCCGACACCTCTGTCCACACTTCTGCCGGTGTCGGGAGTACCCTCGCTGAGACCACCTCCACTACCTCCACGCCCACCACCACTCCCACTACTGCTGGCCCTCTGTCCGTTGAGCTCGTTTCCTCTGCCTTACCCGAGCGCCCACCGACTATAGTTGAGAGCGGAGAGCCCTCTTTTGCTGCCGTCGTGGAGACCGTGGTTGTCACCTCTGTCTCCACCGCAGCCGTACTTTCTGAGAGTGTCATGACGTCTGTTCCCACGTCTGTGTCACCGACCTCTCTGGCCGCCTCGTCGCCACTTTTATACTCCACTTCTGTTGCTGCTGCTTCCACCTCATACCAGCCTGTGCCCCAGCCTCGCACTGAGGCTAGGCCCACACTTGTGAGCACAGCACCTTTCCTCCACATGCCTGCTGAGCCCATCCACTACACCACCCGAGTCCGCCAGCCCCGTCCTGCACCGCACAGACAGGTGCGTCCCTCTGCACCACCTCCCCTCGACACTGTACTTCAGAGCATTCGTGCTCTCGAGGGGGCAGTGAGTGCCCTCAGAGGTGACCTCCGGACCATGTCCGCCACCATCACTGCTATGGCCAGCCGCTTCGACCTACTTCCGGGCATTCACTGTTGCCTCACTCAGATTCTCGAGCGGCTTCCTCGCGTACCCACACCCACCCAGCAGGTACCCACCCCCACTCCTACACACACCCAGCCTGCTTCCACACCCACACCCACACCCACTCAGCAGACTGTTCCCCAGCCACCACCACCTCCTCCTCCGCCTCAGGACAGAGACGGCGCAGCCCCACCCTCTTAGGCACCCTTGATGCCATTGATCTTTTTTTGCCGTCATGCTGCCCGTCTCTGCAAAGGTCATGAAGATTTTTGCCCACCCCCCTCCCCTCACTGTTTTTGGGTCCACATTTTGTTCACATCTTTCTATATCATTTTTGGGAGCGAGGGAGAGATTTTTGGTGTCACACTTTTATATCTGATTCACTCCTATATCTGCATGCATCATGTCCGCATCATATTTTTCGTTTCGTTATTTTTACTTTCTTTTTCCTCATGCATGCATCCTCACCTACCCCTCACATTACACGTCTCTCGGTGTGCCACACTTCGCACATTGAGGACACTGTGCACTTTAGCTTGGGGGAGTGAGTTCTCACGTTCTTTTCGATTTACCACCTTCATTTTTAGTTTTTTTTTCACGCCATTTTCCGCATTTGCACTCACTTTCATCACTTTTTCTTTTTTTACCATGCATCACGTTTTTCTTATTTTCTTTGTGTGCTGCATTGTAATTAGTTTCATTTTCCCTTTTCTGTCTTTATTTCTTTTTCATCTCATGCTAGAGATGACTTTTCTGTGATGATGATGACGTGGAGTTAGCTTTCTCTATATGCATGCTATATTTTTCATGTCTTAGATTTTATTTCTGATATCATATGCTGTGATTTGCCTTGCATTTAGAGATAGTAACCCACACTTTTTCAGCATGAAAATGGATGAAATTTTATTATTAGCTGAGTCTGAATATTCATATGTATGCTATCGCAGAAAACACACCAAGATTCACGCATTGAATGCTTATATCTGGAGTACCGTTTTCTTTTCCTATATCACTTCTATTTGCATGGTTTGTACACTTCACTTCAGGATGATTGAATGATGTTTGTTATGATAAATCTGGATTAGTTTTGCTTTTTTGTGATCAAAACCGAGTAGATTAGATTACCCTGCTGAAGTTGTCGTGCACGTCCTATGGAGTGAACTGAGAGACATATTTATTTCTTTCTCCACATATCTTGAACATCAATTCTCTATTTTAAATTCATTGGTGAATCTCCCCTTAGCGATTCTAATATATGGCATTTCCCCCGTCATTAAAATCCTAGCTCCAAATTTCCCAAAACCGAAAAAAAAAAGAAAAAAATTCTTGTATATCCTTATTTCTCTTTGATTTGGGATCATTGTGTATGTATGCTATTAAAAAAAGAGAAAAGAAAAAAAGAAAAGAAAAGAGAAAAGAATCTCAATAAATGATCACATCTCATGTTCTCTCTTTCTTCCCTCTTTTTGTTTTTATTTTTATTACTTTTGGAGCTTCATAAAAATGGGGATGTAAATATTGTTTTTTTATGCCACCACGCTTATAGATAAGCTTGGGGGGAGAATCCAATGATGTGTGTGAGAGTGACTACTTGACGATGCACGACAACCTAGGCTAAGTAATATTCTATACTCGGTGAGATTGTTTTAGTTTCACGAAATCCAGAAATCTATGCCTAGCACTCATTTGATGAAATCCACAATTTTATATTCTTTCTATTCTATTGCGTGATATTCTTACACTCCTCATAGAAAGCATTTAATTGAAAAGTGTTTGATCTGCGATATTGTATACCGCTTTAAATGATTCAGACGATGTTAATTTTAGAATTATTCCGTTTTTCATGCTATATCGATATTCTTGGGTTTTCTATTTCTATTTGCACCATTATACTGTGATATCGAAATAAAATTCTTTGACATGTGTTTTACATTCGGTGCACGCTATATGAGTAAGCAAAACCCACGTCCTGAGAAAAATGATCTAGCAGCTTCCCTCTTCGCTTTCTTCTTTCTTCTTCGTTTTTCGTTTTCCGTTTTTCGTCGTTTTCGTTTTCTGAATCCACCAGGTTCGCCTTTTACTTATCTTCCTCGAGGACGAGTAAGAGGTAAGCTTAGGGGATTTTGATCACTCCATATTTTACACCTTTTTTCCGCATGATTGCATGCCATTTAGATCGCTCAAATCATGATTTTCACGATTTATCGACAATATTGTGATACTTTTCATGATTTGTTGTTTTTATCGTATTTCAGGAGATTTGGAGAGATTTGGAGTGATTCCGAGATACACCTACTCCGGAGTGTCACCGAAGACTTCCCTGAGGGGTATTTTCAGATTGGAGAGGAGCGGAAGAAGAAAGAACGTCGTAGGAGCGACGAGGAGGCAAAAACACTCAGAATGGGCATTTTTGGTGTCTCACTCGGCCGAGTGAAGGAGTCACTCGGCCGACCAGAAGACCCCGCTCGGCCGGCCAGATCGGACACGCTCCAAGTGTGCACTCGGTCGAGCATCAGAAGCCACATCGGCCGAGTGAAGAAACCCCGTCCGCCCGAGTGGCACTCAGACGACGCCCATCAAAAACTCCCAACTTACTGTTTTTCGTCAGTCTGAGCATCAGAAGACCCACTCGGCCGAGTGGCAATTGCCGACCGCCCGAGTGAAGAGAAGCCCAATGGCCGAGTGACGACAACTCACTCGGCCGAGCAACGCCCAAAGTGAAGACCCCCAAGACCCCGTACTTACTGGAAATTCTCAGGGTCTCCCACTTGGCCGAGCGACTTTTGACCCTCGGCCGAGTGAGCCGCGCTGCCTGTAGCGTAAATTGCGATTTTCAGGCTGCGCAGGGGCAATTTTGTCACAGTTTTTTGGGCGATTTTGGGGGGTATTTAATCCCAGTTTTTAACCTAGGTTAGGGAGTTTTTTCCTTACTTTTTGGCAGCCTTTTAGATTAAAATTTTTAGCTTTTGATTCTTATGATTGGAGATGAGAGAAAAGGTTATTTTTGTTGGATTCTTGGAGAACTCTATTGGTTTGTCTCCCTCTTCATTAAAAATCTCATTTTTATTGCTTATTTGAATATTGCCATGAATTCTATTGCTATTTCAATTGATTATTCTTGCATTTGTGATATGATTTGTGAGTAGTCCTAACATCTTGGGGCATGGGGATGAACCCTACGAGCCCAATTTCCGATTTGTGATGATTTGGTAGAACTATTGCTAGAATTGCTATTAGGGTTAGTTTGGGATCGATATACTACGGATAGCTAGGTGTTCATATCGATTAGGATTTGCAAGAGATTGGATCCCAATTCGATATAAAACCCTAGAAATCCGAATTGGGTTTAAATTGAGTTTCCGTAGTATCGGTTTGTAAGAGATTAGACCGATACTAGGGTTCTCGGTTGTAATTCTATACCGATACCCGTTTGCAAGAGATTGGACGGGTAGAACTATCCCAACCTAGGTCGTAGCCCGAGTTTGCACGAGAGTGGGCTCGGGATGCGATTGAACGATGACGTTGATCCTAATGCTAGCTTGCCTAGGCTAGGGTTTGCAAGAGATTGGGCCCGAGCCTAGGTTAGCTATAGACCGGCAACAGCGCGAGAGCGTGAGCTTGGTTTTACATTCAGTTGCAACTAGTTCATCCGAAATTCTACTCTAGCAATTGTGATACCAATGAATCACATTGACGAGATACGGTGAGTAGCGGGGATTCCCTATTCCCTAGGCGTCTTTATTTGATTTTATATCTCCATAATTTGTCTGACGATTGTGACAGGATCGCCGAAAGGCAAATTCCCTCTTTTCTGCCCCTATAGCCAGGTTGTTCGGAGAAGGCACTGTCAAACATCCTCCCTGTGTTCGATACCCGCTCGCCGCTACACCGTGCGCTTGCGGTAAAACTACACGGTCGCTCTTTTGGGTGTACGCCCGGAGCCGATCACGTAACCCGTCTGCCCGAGTGGCACCCAGACGACGACATCAAAAACATCGAAGTCACTGTCTTTCGTCAGTCTGAGATCAGAAGCCCCACTCGGCCGAGTGGCAATTGCCGTCCGCCCGAGTGAACAAAGCCCATCGACCGAGTGACGACAACTCACTCGGCCGAGTGACCCCCGAAGTGAAGACCCCCAAGTCCCCGGACTTTGTAACGACTGGTTTTCATGCATCTGGATTTATTATAATATAATATATGTTTTGGTGGATTTTCTCCTTATGCGTGGTTTTCGTCTCCGTGACTTTCATTTTCTCTCGTTTCGTCGTGTATTCTTGTTTCTTCCTTAGGATCGTCGATTTTCGAAGTATGTCATTCGTGACGGGCTTCGTAACGGTCGTATCTTACTATTAGATCAAGCCTAGGAGTCTTAGGAATCGATCCCGGAGCTCCGCGCTCCGTATCGGAACTTTTGGTGCTTATTAACCGGTATAAGAAGGGGCACCGACCGACTAGATGACGATCCAGTCGGTCAGTAATCCTTCTTGGACCGATTAGTTGGCTTTCTAAATTTCTCAGGAGTTACTGTTTATCGTTAGTCGGTCTAAGAACATTGGTTGACCGACTAGGTTGCAAACTATTCGGTCAGCAATGCTTCTTTAACCGACTAACACATCATCTAAATTTTAGTATCAGTACTGTTCATTCTTAGTTGGTCTAAGTTCATCTTTCGACCGACTAGTTGTGAAACTAGTCGGTTAAGTTTTGTACTCAGACCGACTAATTCTTGGCTCTTCTGAACAGTCGAGTTACTGTTTACTCTTAGTCGGTCTAAGAACGTTCACCGACCGACTAGATGCCAAACTAGTCGGTCAGTAGTTGTTCATCGACCGACTAAATCCAAATCCTATTTTCGTTCAGAAGTTACTGTTTACACTTAGTCGGTCTGCGTTGGTCGACCGACCGACTAGTTGCCAAACTAGTCGGTCAGTGGTTGCTCTTTGACCGACTAATCTGTGTTAAACCCCTAATTTCTGGGCAGCCGCCAGCCCATCCTATTTAAACCCCTCCCAAACGTTTTCTTCTTCCTCCACTCGACCTAAAAGCCTAAAATCTCCCCCATTGAGCCCCCTTCCATCTCCAACCCTTATTCCTTCATTCCAAGCCCTAAATCCATCATCCAAACCATCCATCAACTCATTCTACCTCTCATCTTCCCCAAAATCTCATCAAATCCCCAAAATCCCCCAAAACCCCTAGTTCTCCAAACTTCTCCAATCTTTTCCAGATCTGATCCTTAGGTTCTCCGGAGTGTTTCTTCCGCCTCCTCACGGTAAGAAATCGATCTCTTGATGTTTTCATAACCTATTTGTATTTTTATGAAACCCTAATGAATGAATGTTGTTTTGATGATTGTTTCCCCATAACAGTGATTTCCCCCGTAGATTAGCATCCGCGAGACAAACCTTCGTGATCGTGATCCCCGGTGCTAGGCAAGTGAAACTTGCCACTTAGGGTTTAGGCCATGTTTTAGGACATTTGCTTGTTGTAGGCGTAAAAGAGACTAGGCGACGAAATGATACTCGCCTAGGCGCAAATTCCGAAACTAGCTTGACAACGAAGCTAGGACCGTCGTTTTACCATGTTGCACAACTAACATGTCATGTTTATTTTGATTGACGGTACGCGAATAAATTGCCATCCATGTTGAATGTCGCATTCGTAGCACACGCTACATTACTTGTGTTTCCTGGCTCGTGTCCAGAAGCGGGCCATGTGTTGGTTGATAGCCAATGCCCGACCTACTAGTTTCCGGCTAGGCACCCACTATACGTGGGCATAACCCTACGCCATACATGTTAACCACACTTCCTGGCTCGTGTTCCAGAAGCGAGCATTCCGTGTTCGGGGGTAATGCCCTGGCTCGATACACGTGGAGGGGTAGAGATAAACGGTCACTTGAGCTTAGGAGCTGGCCCGATCAGCCACTCTAGCCAACAGGCGGAATCTCTGTGCACAACTTGTTTACTTGACTGTTCACTTGACGTGAACCACTTGATTTGTACTTGTCCGTGTTTTACTTGTCGTCCGTGACATACTTGCTACTTGTACTTCCCTTACTTGTCACTTCCTTACTATACTTGCCATGCATCATACTATCACTGCTAGGTTGCTAGTTTGCCTTACTTTCAGTTTCCTTGCTCAAGTCTTTTAGACTTGCTGACATGTGCCCCTTTACTCTTTTGGGTGACACATGTTAGATCCCGAGCCTGGGTCCGTTGTTGAGGACGAGGTGTTCGCTGACGCCGAGCCCGAGCTTGTGTTTGACGGGGAGTACGTGGACACTGGGGACCAGTCCTAGTGTTTTCGTTGTGTTTTCCTTTTGTTTAGACTGCTGTTTTGTTGTCGGTGCGTAGCACCTATACTTTGTTATGTTGTTGCTTTTGTTGGCCTTGTTCTGGGCCTTTAGACTCTTTCTTTTAGCCTGGTGGCTTTTCTGGGTGTGGAACTTATTTTCATGTCGGACATTTATGAGATATGATAATTTTATTTCTGGCTCTCCTTTTATTATTATTGTTGCTCCGTTTGTGGTTACAGGGACCTGCTTATGTTTTATTGACGCTTATCGGGTTTGGGGCTTCACAGCTCCACTCTCGTGCTGACCTTTTCACGTCTCGCCTCCATTTTAGGGAAGCGGGTCGTGACAGGTTTTGTTGGTGGCCCATGCAGGTCCTTCTGTAACTGCGATTTTTGGAATGACGATAATAATATTAGAATGTCCAATTAACTAAGTTCGACATCCGAGTCATAAGCTATGAGTCTAATCTGATTCGTTTTCTGTGTCATTAGATGGCAGGAAGGCGATTCACCCGTGGTGGGGGTAGTGGTGTGCTCCCTCATGATGAGGAGCCTGAGCGGGAACCCACCAACGGTGAGATGATGCGGATGATGCTCCAGATGATGCAAGTGCAGCAGGGCGTGCTCCTGCAAGTCCAGAATGCTCCACTTGCTCGAGCTGCATGGGCTCTTCCGGATGTTCCCCGCTCCGAGCCAGGAGCGAAGCAATTCTGGGAGCTGGGTCCCGCATATTTTGATGGGTCTGAGGGTCCTCTGGCTGCCGATGAATGGATTTGGAACATCGAGGAAAATCTGAAGATGGCCAAGATCACCCCGGCTGGATGGGTTGATTTGGCGAAGAGGCAACTCAAGGATAATGCTCGGAACTGGTGGGATGCGGAAGAGAAGATGTTGGTGGAGCCAATAGCTTGGACTACCTTTAAGTCCAGGTTTGATGAGGAATTCTTTCCGAAGGCTGCGAAGAAGGAGATGCTGCAGCGCTTCATTGATCTGAAGCAAGGGGGCTTGACGGTGGACCAGTACCACCAAGAGTTCACTAGGCTAAGTCGGTTCGCACCAAAGATGGTGCAGTATGCTGATGAGAGGGCTCAGAGGTTCCTGCAGGGACTTGCTTTGGAACTCCAGAGTTTTGTGTCTTCCTCCGATCTGGACTCTTATCAGAAGGTTCTGGTCGCTGCGAGGAGACAGGAGCTGAACCTGAGTCAGAGGAGGGGGTCTATTGTTGGTGCTGGGAAGAGGCATATGGAGCAGGCCAGAGCGGTGGTTAGGCCTGGTTTCAAGCCTAATCAGCCAGCTCAGTTCAAGAGGCCAGGAGGGCCTATTCAGAAGATTTTCCATTTCTGCGGTAGGACCGGGCATGTCAAGGATCAGTGTAGGAGGTTCTTGGGCCAGTGTGTCGTCTGCGGGGATCCTACCCATGTCATGAAGGATTGTCCGAGGTCAAAGCAGACTTGGACGGCACCAGTTGCAGCACAGTCGTTGCAGCAGCGAGCGTCCGTTCCTGCTGGTCGTGGAGCGCCTCTTGTCCCTCAGGGGCAGGCTTTTCGGCAGGCTGTTCCACCGAGGAGGCAGGCTTTTCTGATGACCGCTGTGGAGAGCGAGGCTGTGGATGAGGTTATCGCAGGTAATCCTCAATCTAGCTGTTACTTTCCTAGTTGGTTTGAATGTTAGATTGTGTTTTTTTCTTGAACATGGTTGTTTACTAGAATAGGGTTTGATTGTTAATTGCTTGTTAGGTGTGGTTTTGGTGTGCACATTTCCTGCACGAGTCCTCTTTGACTCTGGTGCATCGATGTGCATTATTTCTCGGAGCTTCGTGGAGAGGCATTCCTTGTCGACGTCCCCACTTCCCAAGAGTTGGAACATCGTTACAGGGAATGGCGTGGTCTCGGTGCATCGTGGTTGCAATTCTTGCTCGTTGGTGGTCTGTGGACATGAGCTCTTCGCTGATTTCATTGTCCACGACATCATCAACTATGATGCGGTTCTTGGGATGGACTGGCTTGCGAGCTTCTATGCTACGATTGACTGTCGGAGGAAGAAGGTGGTGTTCGAGATTCCCGGACATCCAGAGTTTGAGTTTAGTCATGGTAGCTGTTCGCTTGGTCTTGTCAAGTTTCGGGCCAGACCAGTGGAGGCTGTGGCTATGCAGATGGAGCTGGAGTGGCCAGCTGTGGTGCGTGACTTTGGTGACTTCTTCCCCGAGGAGATGTCTGGTTTGCCACCTGATCGAGCTTTAGAATTTTCTATCGATCTCATTCCAGGTGCGCAGCCGATTTCGAAGGCGCCGTACCGTATGGCACCTGCAGAGTTGGAAGAGTTGCGGAAGCAGTTGGATGAGCTCTTGCAAAAGGGTTATATCAATCCTAGTGTGTCTCCGTGGGGAGCACCGGTGCTGCTGGTGAAGAAGAAGGATGGTTCACGTCGCATGTGCGTGGACTATCGGGAGTTGAATGCGGTGACCATTAAGAATAAATACCCGTTGCCTCGCATCGATGATATTTTTTGATCGGCTTGGAGGTTCGAGGGTGTTTTCTAAATTGGATTTGAGGAGTGGTTACCATCAGTTGAAGGTGAAGAAGGATGATGTTCCGAAGACAGTGTTCAGGACGAAGTATGGACACTATGAGTTTGTGGTTATGCCTTTCGGCGTAACTAACGCACCCGCAGTTTTCATGAATCTGATGAACCTGATTTTCTACGACTTCTTGGATAAGTTTGTCGTTATCTTTATTGACGACATTCTGATCTATTCGAAGTCGGAGGAAGAGCATGCCTCGCACTTGAGGACGGTATTGGAGATCTTGAGAAAGCATCGTTTGTATGCTAAGTTTTCGAAGTGCGAGTTTTGGCTGGATAGAGTTGCTTTTCTCGGGCATGTGGTGAATGGAGATGGTATTTCAGTGGATCCCGAGAAGATTAGGGCCATCAGAGAGTGGCCTGTTCCGTCGTCTGCATCTGAGATTCGGAGTTTCCTTGGACTTGCTGGTTACTATCGGCGTTTCATTAAGGACTTTTCCCGTATTGCTGAGCCGATGACCAGGTTGACGTGGAAGGATGTTCCTTTTGTTTGGTCGGTGATTGCGAGAGTGCTTTTGGTGTTCTGAGAGAGCGTTTGACGACTGCCCCTATTCTTGTTGTGCCTGATCGCAGCGGTGGATTTGAGATCTTTTGCGATGCTTCTAGCAAGGGTCTCGGTTGTGTGTTACATCAGCAC
This sequence comes from Scilla litardierei, assembly GCA_030789695.1. Taxonomy (NCBI): domain Eukaryota; kingdom Viridiplantae; phylum Streptophyta; class Magnoliopsida; order Asparagales; family Asparagaceae; genus Scilla; species Scilla litardierei. Next base: position 296,110,180 of record CM061133.1, on the reverse strand, counting down.
GGGCATGTTGTGGCTTATGCGTCTCGTCAGCTTAAGGTTCATGAGAAGAATTGCCCGACGCATGATTTGGAGTTGGCTGCCGTTGTGTTTGCTCTTAAGATTTGGAGGCACTTCTTGCTGAGTGAGAAAGTGAAGATTTTCACCGATCACAAAAGCTTGAAGTATATTTTCACTCAGAAGGAGCTCAACATGCGACAGCGTCGATGGTTGGAGCTTATGGCGGATTATGATATTAATTTGCAGTATCACACTGGCAAGGTGAATGTGGTTCCTGATGCGCTGAGTAGGCTTCCAGCGGTGATGATTTTGACTTCGCAGTGGAGATTGCGGCAGGATTTTTGCGAGTCTGGTGTGGAGATTGTTCTTCCTAGGGAGGCTTCTTCGTTGATGTACATGCAGGTACAGTCGACGATCGTGGACCGGATTAAGGCTGGCCAGGCTGAGGACCCGAAGCTGGTGAAGATTCGGGAGCAGGTGGAAGCCGGTCTGCGGACTGACTTTGTGATTCATGAGGATGGCTCGCTGAGATTTAGAGCCAGGTTGTGTGTGCCGGCTAGAGATATTAGATAGGAGTTGATGGTGGAGGCACACAGTTCGCCGTATTCTGTGCATCCTGGTGGCACCAAGATGTACCAGGATCTTCGTCTGAATTATTGGTGGCATGGTATGAAGAGGAGTGTGGCTCGGAGTGTAGCCAAGTGCTTGGTTTGTCAGCAAGTGAAGGCGGAGCATCAGCGTACGGCCGGGTTGCTATAACCGCTTCCGATTCCGGAGTGGAAATGGCAACACATCACTATGGATTTCGTGACTGGACTACCTCGGAGTCCGAAGCAGAATGACACGATTTGGGTGATCATAGATCGATTGACCAAATCCGCGCACTTTATTCCGTTCCGAGTGGGACATTCCACTGAGGCGCTAGCGAGGAGATATATGGAGGAGGTCGTGCGACTTCATGGAGTCCCTGTGAGTATCGTGTCGGACATAGACACGAGTTTCACATCTCAGTTCTGGCAGAGTTTGCAGAAGAGCTTGGGTACGCGTCTGAGTTTCAGCACGGCGTACCATCCGCAGACGGATGGCCAGTCCGAGAGGATGATTCAGATCTTGGAGGACATGCTGAGGGCGTGCATGTTGGATTTCAAGGGTTCATGGGAGGACCATCTACATTTGGTGGAGTTCTCTTACAACAACAGCTTCCAGGCAAGTATTGGCATGGCGCCCTTCGTCGCTCTTTATGGGAGGAAATGTCGATCGCCATTGAGTTGGGATGACGTTGGTGATCGGGAGTTGTTGGGACCTAAGATGATCGTGGGGGCCGTGGATATCGTCAGGAATATTCGAGAGAGGTTGAGGATTGCTCAGGACTGTTTTAAGCATTGGGCGGATGCTAAACGTCGTCCTTTGGAATTTCAGCCGGGCGACCATGTGTTCTTGAAGATTTCCCCGAATCGCGGTGTGATTCGTTTTGGGAAGCGAGGGAAGTTGAGCCCGCGATACATTGGACCGTTTGACATTTTGGAGAGGGTTGGCGAGGTAGCTTATCGCTTGGCCTTGCCGCCATCTTTGGAAGGGGTTCACAATGTTTTCCATGTGTCGCAGCTTCGTCGATACATTAGCGATCCATCTCATGCTGTGGATTTTTCGGAGATTACCGTTCGCCCCGATATGACGTATGACCAGCATCCAGTGCAAATTCTGGACGGGCGTCAGAAGTCAATTCGGAACAAGATTGTCAATCTTGTGAGGGTGATGTGGCGACACGGCTCACCTGGAGAGTCTACTTGGGAGAATGAGGATGAGATGCGAGAGCGTTTCCAACTTTTGTTCCCGGACACGTGAGTGTTCGGAAATTCCGAGGACGGAATTTTTCTTAAGTTGGGGAGGATGTAACGACTGGTTTTCATGTATCTGGATTTATTATAATATAATATATGTTTTGGTGGATTTTCTCCTCATGCGTGGTTTTCGTCTCCGTGACTTTCATTTTCGCTCGTTTCGTCGTGTATTCTTGTTTCTTCCTTAGGATCGTCGATTTTCGAAGTATGTCATTCATGACGGGCTTCGTAACGGTCGTATCTTACTATTAGATCAAGCCTAGGAGTCTTAGGAATCGATCCCAGAGCTCCGCGCTCCGTATCGGAACTTTTGGTGCTTATTAACCGGTATAAGAAGGGGCACCGACCGACTAGATGATGATCCAGTCGGTCGACAATCCTTCTTGGACCGATTAGTTGGCTTTCTAAATTTCTCAGGAGTTACTGTTTATCGTTAGTCGGTCTAAGAACGTTGGTTGACCGACTAGGTTGCAAACTAGTCAGTCAGCAATGCTTCTTTAACCGACTAACACATCATCTAAATTTTAGTATCAGTACTGTTCATTCTTAGTCGGTCTAAGTTCATCTTTCAACCGACTAGTTGTGAAACTAGTCAGTTAAGTTTTGTACTCAGACCGACTAATTCTTGGCTCTTCTGAACAGTCGAGTTACTGTTTACTCTTAGTCGGTCTAAGAACGTTCACCGACCGACTAGATGCCAAACTAGTTGGTCAGTAGTTGTTCATCGACCGACTAAATCCAAATCCTATTTTCATTCAGAAGTTACTGTTTACACTTATTCGGTCTGCGTTGGTCGACCGACCGACTAGTTGCCAAACTAGTCGGTCAGTGGTTGCTCTTTGACCGACTAATCTGTGTTAAAACCCTAATTTCTGGGCAGCCGCCAGCCCATCCTATTTAAACCCCTCCCAAACGTTTTCTTCTTCCTCCACTCAACCTAAAAGCCTAAAATCTCCCCCATTGAGCCCCCTTCCACCTCCAACCCTTATTCCTTCATTCCAAGCCCTAAATCCATCATCCAAACCATCCATCAACTCATTCTACCTCTCATCTTCCCCAAAATCTCATCAAATCCCCAAAATCCCCCAAAAAGCCTAGTTCTCCAAACTTCTCCAATCTTTTCCAGATCTGATCCTTAGGTTCTCCGGAGTGTTTCTTCCGCCTCCTCACGGTAAGAAATCGATCTCTTGATGTTTTCATAACCTATTTGTATTTTTATGAAACCCTAATGAATGAATGTTGTTTTGATGATTGTTTCCCCATAACAGCGATTTCCCCCGTAAATTAGCATCCGCGAGACGAACCTTCATGATCGTCATCCCCGGTGCTAGGCAAGTGAAACTTGCCACTTAGGGTTTAGGCCATGTTTTAGGCCATTTGCTTGTTGTAGGCGTAAAAGAGACTAGGCGACGAAATGATACTCGCCTAGGCACAAATTCCGGAACTAGCTTGACAACGAAGCTAGGACCGTCGTTTTACCATGTTGCACAACTACCATGTCATGTTTAATTTTGATTGACGGTACGCGAATAAATTGCCATCCATGTTGTATGTCGCATTCGTAGCACACGCTACAATACTTGTGTTTCCTGGCTCGTGTCCAGAAGCGGGCCATGTGTTGGTTGATAGCCAATGCCCGACCTACTAGTTTCCGGCTAGGCACCCACTATACGTGGGCATAACCCTACGCCATACATGTTAACCACACTTCCTGGCTCGTGTTCCAGAAGCGAGCATTCCGTGTTCGGGGGTAATGCCCTGGCTCGATACACGTGGAGGGGTAGAGATAAACGGTCACTTGAGCTTAGGAGCTGGCCCGATCAGCCACTCTAGCCAACATGCGGAATCTCTGTGCACAACTTGTTTACTTGACTGTTCACTTGACGTGAACCACTTGATTTGTACTTGTCCGTGTTTTACTTGTCGTCCGTGACATACTTGCTACTTGTACTTCCCTTACTTGTCACTTCCTTACTATACTTGCCATGCATCATACTATCACTGCTAGGTTGCTAGTTTGCCTTACTTTCAGTTTCCTTGCTCAAGTCTTTTAGACTTGCTGACATGTGCCCCTTTACTCTTTTGGGTGACACATGTTAGATCCCGAGCCTGGGTCCGTTGTTGAGGACGAGGTGTTCGCTGACGCCGAGCCCGAGCTTGTGTTTGACGGGGAGTACGTGGACACTGGGGACCAGTCCTAGTGTTTTCGTTGTGTTTTCCTTTTGTTTAGACTGTTGTTTTGTTGTCGGTGCGTAGCACCTATACTTTGTTATGTTGTTGCTTTTGTTGGCCTTGTTCTGGGCCTTTAGACTCTTTCTTTTAGCCTGGTGGCTTTTCTGGGTGTGGAACTTATTTTCATGTCGGACATTTATGAGATATGATAATTTTATTTCTGTCTCTCCTTTTATTATTATTGTTGCTCCGTTTGTGGTTACAGGGACCTGCTTATGTTTTATTGACGCTTATCGGGTTTGGGGCTTCACAGCTCCACTCTCGTGCGGACCTTTTCACGTCTCGCCTCCATTTTAGGGAAGCGGGTCGTGACAGACTTACTGTAAATTCTCAGGGTCTCTCACTCGGCCGAGTGACCTTTGTCACTCGGCCGAGTAAGCCGCGTGCCTGTAGCGGAAAACACGATTTTGAAGAGGCGCATGGGCATTTTCGTCACGGTTTTTTGGGCAGTTTTGGGGGGTATTTAACCCCAGATTCTAACCTAGTTTAGGGGGCTTTTATATTGCTTTTGGCAGCCTTTTTAGATTAGATTTTTAGAGTTTTGTTTTAGATCTTTTGAGAGGATAATTGAGTTGTTAATTGTTGGATCCTTTGGAAGCTACATTGGTTTGTCTCCCTCTTCACTAAAAACCCTATTTTTATTGCTAATTTTAGTATTGCCATGAATTCTATTGCTATTTCAATTGATTGTTCTTCCATTTACGATATGATTTGTGAGTAGTCTTAACGTCTTAGGGCGTGGGGATGAAACCTACGAGCCCAATTTCCGATTTGTGATTATTTGGTAGAACTATTGCTAGAATTGTTATTAGGGTTAGTTTGGGATTGATATAACACGGATAGCTAGGTGTTCATATCGACTGGGATTTGCAAGAGATTGGATCCTAATTCGATAGGAAACCCTAGAAATCCGAATTGGGTTGAAATTGAGTTTTCGAAGTATCGGTTTGCAAGAGATTGGACCGATACTAGGATTCTCGGTTGCAATTCTATACCGATACCCGTTTGCAAGAGATTGGACGGGTAGGAACTATCCCAACCTAGGTTGTAGCCCGAGTTTGCACGAGAGTGGGCTCGGGATGCGATTGAACGATGACGTTGATCCTACTGCTAGCTTGCCTAGGCTAGGGTTTGCAAGAGATTGGACCCGAACCTAGGTTTGCTATAGACCGGCAACAGCGCGAGAGCGTGAGCTAGGTTTTACATTCAGTTGCAACTAGTTCACCGGACATTCTACCCTGGCAATTGTGAAACCGATGAATCACAACGACGAGATACGGTGAGTAGCGGGGATTCCCTATTCCCTAGGCGTCTTTATTTGATTTTATATCTCTTTACATTGTTTGACGATTGTGACAACATTGCCGAAAGGCAATTTCCTACTTTTCTGTCCCTATAGCCAGGTTGTTTGGAGAAGGCACTATCATACGTCCTCCCTGTGTTCGATACCCGCTCACCGCTACACCGTGCGCTTGCGGTAAAACTACACGGTCGCTCTTTAGGGTGTACGCCCGGGCGCGATCAAGTTTTTGGCGCCGTTGCCGGGGAGGCGATTGTGGTTGATCCTACCACCCTAGCTATTTCTTTCTTTTTGTTTTATTTCTTCATTTTTTTTATCTAACCCTTCCATTGTGCTAATCACTTCCTTGAAACTTTGTTTTGCCGTGCATGTACACGAGATCCACAGCGGACCCCGTAGATATATTGTTTGATCCTGAGATCGAGCGTACATTTTGGAGAATCAGAGCGGAGAGGAGACCCGATACGGAAGGGAGGTTTATGAACGTTCGGGAGACGCCTGAAGAGTTAGCGGCAAGAATGGCGAGGATTATTTCCATTCGAGATAGGCTCCGGCCTAAGACTTCCTCCACGACCTCGTCCATAGCCATGCCGGAGTTGGCGGCCGACAAGAATTTTGAGTTGAAGACCGGATTGGTGGTCCTTATGCAACAAGATCCTTTTCATGGGAATCCCCATGAAAATCCCCACTACCACATCCAGCTCTTCCTATCAAAGTGTGCCACCTTCCAGATGGCGGGCGTCACCCTAGATGCCATCAGACTGCGCCTCTTCCCCTTCACACTAAAGGATAAAGCTCTTTATTGGTTGAGGACGCAAGCTGATGGAGTCTTCACCACATGGGATGAGTTGGCGAGCGCGTTTATCGACAAGTTCTATCCACCCTCCAAGACGGTAAAGATTAGTAGTGCTCTCATGTCCTTCAAGCAAGGACCTCAAGAGACACTCTACGAGGCATGGGAGCGCTTCAAAGACCTGCAGCATCAGTGCCCCCACCATAGCATTGAAGATTGGGAGCTCGTCCATAGCTTCTACAATGGTCTCCAACCAGGGACCAAGCAGATTATTGATGCCACGGCAAATGGGGCCATCCTATCGAAGACTCCCGACGAAGCTACGGCCTTACTTGAGGAGATGGCCTCGAACAATCAACAGTTGGGCGACGAGCGAGGACACTCTTCGTCCTCCTTGAAGCCATCTAGCATCTATGAGGCCAAGGCCGTAGCGGAGCTTGCCAACAAGTTTGATTCTCTCCACAAGGTAGTGGAGAGACTGGAGAAATATATTACGAAGCCCCAAGGAGCCCCTTCCACATCCACACCGACAAGTCAAATGTGCGATTGGCAAGGCCAATCCCAAGCTATGTATTTGGGAGGAGAACAAGGAGAGGGATCTTTGGAGCAAGTTCAATACATCACGGGAAACCAAGGATATTGGGCCAATCCGGCCACTAGAAACCATCCCGGTTTCTCCTATGCCAACAATGATGGAGCATTGAACCCCCCGCAACAACTACATCATTAAGCTCGACCACCACCACAACAACAACAACATTATCCACCAAGGGGGCCACCGCAACAAAATTTCCCACCAAAGCAACATGCGGGACCCTATAGGCCGCCCGGATACAATCAAGGGTGGAGAAATCCAAACCCTCTGCAAGCTCAACAACGATCTGAATTTGAAGCTAAGGTGGAGGAGTTTATGGTCGAGCAGAAGAAGATTAATGCTTCCTTGAAGGCGGGCCAAGACTCTCTTACAACTGTCGCTGGACAAATTGCGGAGCAACTTGCGTTGCTCAACCGAAACAGTCAACAGTTGCCGGCTCAACCCGAGCAAAATCCACGGGGTAACACAGTCCATATCAACGTCGTGGTTGTAGTTACTACGAGAGGCGGGAAGAGTACCACTCCCGTCATGATTCCTACCGAGAAGCCCGTGGTGGAGATTGTAGAGCCAAGCGAGCCGGTCATTGAAGTTGAGAGAGAGAAAGAGCCGCAAGGGGAAGAAAAGTCTAGAGCAGAGCAGCAGATTGAGGAGCGCCATTTTATGCCACCGATCCCATTCCCTCAGAGGCTAGCTAGAGCAAAGATGGAGAAACGGCTAGCCATGTTTCTCGAGTATTTGAGAGGGGTAAGCCTCAATATCTCCTTCCTCGACGCTATCGTGGAAATCCCGACATACGCCAAGTTCTTAAAAGATTTGATTACGGGAAGAAAGAGGAAGGAGAAAATCATGCTCGCTGAGGAGGGGACTTGGTTCACAAGGAAAGAGAAGGAGCCCACCAAATTCAAAGATCCGGGGAGTTTCCGAATTCCTTGCACCTTAGGCGGCGTCCCTCTACAAAAGGCTTTAGTGGACTTAGGGGCTAGTGTTAGCCTCATGCCTCTCTCTATGTTCCGAAGACTGAACACCGGCACAGATTTGAAGCCTACCGACATGCAGATACAACTAGCAGATGGTCGGATCACAAGGCCGGTAGGGATCGCAGAGGACATCCCGTTACATGTCCCGGGAGGCATATGTTTTCCATGCGACTTTGTGGTAATGGACGTCAAGGAGGAGGGCAATACGTCGCTAATACTTGGACGCCCATTCCTCGCCACCGCCGGTGTCATTGTCGACGTACGTGAAGGGACTCTAACATTGAACGTCGGCAACATCGAAGTGGAGCTTCATATACCCAAGGCAATGAAACACATGCCTTATCATGAGGAGCTCGACTATATGGACCTCCTTGACGAGGTCATTGAGGAGACGATCCCCCATTCCATCGGGGCAATATTCGAGGATGACTACGAAGAAGGCCCGGACTTGGGCCAAGAAGAAAAGATGGAGCACTCCCCCGATCTCTCCGTAGAAATTGATGAAGGCGACGCTGATGTCGCAAGAATACGAGAGCTCTGCAAGCTCTCAAAGATGAGGACCCCGAAGAAAGCTCCACCGATACGAAAATCGGTGTCACCGGTTAAGCCAAGGCCCAGAGCAAGCACTAGCTTGGGGGAGCCACCCCCCAACACTACCCGAGACGAAGGAGCACTGAGGAAGAACACGCCGCCACAACATCCAAATCCGAGCGTTCTTCCTGATAAATTCGACGGGTGCATCTCATATGCACCCAATATCCCGCATTAAATTGAAAATCCAAGGGGGTCGAGCTCAAGACCTTAAACAAGCGCTTGTCGGGAGGCAACCCGACGGTTATCGCTTTATTTTTACTTTGTTTTTTATTTTTGTTTTAGAAATTATTAGTGTTTTGAGTCGTTTGCCTGAAAAATTCGTGATAACGGGTCCTATTTTTCTTTGACAGGAGAGGAGAAAGGGATATCTATCATTAGGAGGATGAACAAGGCGACAAAGAGCGCTCCAGGAATGCGCTCGATGCTTAGGAGGAGGAAGAAATCAACTGGAGGAAGAAAAACAGAGATTAGAGCCCAAACGGAGCCCAACAACAGAAAACAGGGGTCACTCGGCCGAGTAGAATATCCACTCGGCCGAGTACATAAGTTCGTCCGCCCGAGCAGCGCACAAACGAGGGAAGTCTGCTGTACCCAACTCTCTGTTTCTTTTCTTGATTTCAGTATAATTGCCACTCGGCCGAGTATATATCTTCACTCGGCCGAGTGAAACTGATATGCTCCTAGGGCGAGAACTGCCGAGTAGCTTGTGCCACTCGGCCGAATGGACTTTTTCCACTCGACCGAGGGTGGAAAAGCCACTCGGCCGAGTCGTAAGCGGGGAGGAATTTTCAAAAATATTTCCGTTACGATCACTCGGCCGAGTCGTAACTTTTCCTTTATAAGGCGCTGCGGCCTCGACACGGAATTCGAAGCAATTATTTCTCATCCGTTCGCCCGAGCCCACGCCTGATCAGCTCCCTACGCCCGAACTCGCCCCCACTCACCCGATCCGCCCTCGCCGCAGCTGCGCTCGGCCGACCGCCACCGCCGTCGCCGCCGCCCCTCCGCCCGAGTCGCCGGCGACTCCCTCGCCGCCGGCCGAGCTCCGGTATGCCCAATTTTGCCCATTTTCTCCTATTTCTTGTATTTTTCGACGATCCATGTGCTAATCGAACCCCTACACCAAATTAACTTCAAAATTTATTTATTATACCCCTAACCCCACATACATTTTGAATATTACTCGCTGATATCTTCGTTTGATGTGCAGGCTATATTGGGGAGCTTAGGGGAGCCTAGGGGAGCTTCCGGGGAGCGTTTTTGGCTTCGTGGAGGCGGCGTCTTCGCACGCATCCACTATTTTGCTCTCGCGGCGTGTTACGGTATACTCGTTCCACTTACTTTCGCACGCCGCGTTTTTTCTATTTTTGGTGAGCACCCTGGGCCCACATGCCGCCCCGGACACTGCCACGCACCAGGAGAGCTTCCGCGAAGCGGAAGCGGCCGGATGAGCCCGGCCCCTCCCACGAAATGGAGGACTCTCCTCCGCCTACACCACCTCACCCCGCACAGCCACAGCCTGCAGACCCTGTTCACCCCACACAGCCACAGCCTACAGTCCCCGTTCACCCCGCACAGCCACCCCCTGCCGACCCACTGCCACCACCGGCTCCACTTGTCGGGCCGCTGGGGATTACGTTTCGAGATGACGCACACCGCGTCGTTTTTGAGCGCATTTCCCAGTGCTCGATTGTACCCTCCAGGTTCGCACACCTTGCAGACCTAGGACGCCTGGGGGTACTTGAGGGGATGCTCACGTTGTATGACAACGTGGGTTGGCGAGATTTTTTCCAAGTGTCGGCGGACACCTTCGTCCGTCCGACACTTGAGGTGCTGAGTTCTATAGCCCGGACTGACGAGGGATGCTCGTTTAGATTTATGGACCGATAGTGCCAGGTCACTCTCGGTATGATGAGAGCATTCTTCTCGTGGCCTGATATCCCCGGGGCCGACCGTGGTTAGGCCCCCACTCACATTCCCCCAGCTTCCTTCGATTCCCACGCTTTCTGGGCCCGGATCACGGGTTTACCAGCTGTCTTTGACCCTAGTAGGGCCAAGGCCTCGGCCATCGTCCACCCCTGCCTCCGCATAGCTCAGGGCCTTATGGCGACTACTTTTTTGGCGAGGTATGAGCCTGGGACGATGTCCACGTCGGAGATTTATATGCTCTATGCGATGATGCGCCCCAGAGTTCTAGCTAGGGGGAGTGACGAGTTGGTCCCCGCCGTCGTGATTGATATCGCGAGCTGGTTTTTAGACCGCATCATCGTATCGGTGGGCGCTCGCTCACCGATATGTTGCGGCGGTCTGATCACCCTGCTCACCCTGATGACCGGCGAGGACCTACCGGCCGATTTGCGTCGTTCTCCGGGCCCCACTTCACTATCTATAGACGTCATGGCCCGGATGAAGATGCTTCATCCGCACGGCCAGCGGCACTGGGTTTGGTTGCACGGTCCCTACGGTGCTGACCACATGATCCTTCCGAGCCCAGCTCGGACACAGATAGGACCAGCACATGTGGACTGGCTTCCGGCGGTGGATCTCCTGATCCCCGCCACCTACGTGCTTGAGGCCGAGGAGGCTGAGCAGGCTCACGTTGCACACGCTGCACCCGTTGACCCCGTGGCCCCTCAGCCTGTGCCTGATATTTTTGTTGCTCCCGACACCACTGTCCACACTTCTGACGGTGTCGGGAGTACACTTACTGAGACCACCACCACTACCACCACTCCCACCACAGCTGGCCCTCTGTCCATTGAGCCGTTTTGCTCCGCGCTACCCGAGCGCCCACCTACTTTTGTTGAGAGCGGAGAGCCTTCTTCCTTCGCCGCAGTCGTTGGGTCACTGTCCACTTTGCTCTCCGCTGGGGTTTCGCCTTTTGGACCCCACACTTCCTCCCCAGCGGTAGACCTTCCTGACCCCACTGCGGCCGTACTATCTGAGAGTGTCATGACGTCTGTTCGCACGTCTGTGTCACTGACCTCTCTTGCCGCCTCGTCGCCACTTTTATATTCCACTTCCGCTGCTGCTGCTTCTACCTCACACCAGCCTGCGCCCCAGCCTCGCACTGAGGCTAGGCCCCCACTTGTGAGCACAACACCCTTCCTCCACATGCCTGCTGAGCCCATCCACTACACCACCCGAGCCCGCCCGCCCCGTCCTGCACAGCACACACACGTGCGTCCCTCTGCACCACCTCCCCCCGACACTGTACTTCAGAGCATTCGTGCTCTTGAGGGGGCAGTGAGTGGCCTCAGAGGTGACCTCAGGACCCTGTCTGCCACCGTCACCGCTATGGCCAGCCGCTTCGACCTACTTCCGGGCATTCACTATTGCCTCACTCAGATTCTCGAGCGGCTTCCTCGCGTACCGACCTCACCCACACCTACCCAGCAGGTACGCACACCCACTCCTACACCCACCCAGCCTGCTCCTACACCGACACCCACACTCCCACCCACCCAGCAGACTGTTCCCCAGCCACCACCACCACCTCCTCCTCCTCCTCCTCAGGACGGAGACGGCGCAGCACCACCCTCTTAGGCACCCTTGATGCCATTGATCTTTTTTTCCATCATGCTGCCTGTCTCTGTTTGGTCCTGATGATTCCCCCCCTCACTGTTTTGGGTCCACATTTTGATCATATATATCTTTATCATTTTTGGGAGCGAGGGAGAGACTTTTTGGTGTGACACTCTTATATCTGATTCACTCCTATATCTGCATGCATCATGTCTGCATCATATTTTCATTTTGTTATTTTTATTTCTTTTTCATCATGCATGCATCATCACCTACTGTCACACCCCGCTTCCCAAAAATATGGAGGCGAAGCGTGAGAAGGTCCGCTCAGACTTGAAGCTACAAAGCTGCAAGTCCGATAAGCGTCAATCAAATTTAAAACTGCAGGTCCTTGCAATGCGAACGAAACAAGATAATAATAATTAAATGAGACAAAAGAATAATCTCGAAATATCCATAAATGTAAATTCCAACATCGCAGAAAAGCCACCAGGCTGAATAGAAAAAGAGCGTAAAGGCCCAAACATGGCCATCAAAAGTACAAAGCATAGGTGTCATGCACCAACAACTAACAACAAACCTAAAACAAAAGGAAGCTCAGCAAAGTCACCAAGAAAGATCACTGACATCCACTAAACTCCTCCTAGGCAGACATGGGCTCAGGCTCAGCGTCAGCAACACACCACGTACTCAGCAACGGTCTCTGGCTCAGGGTCTAACACGTGACACCCAAAAGAGCAAGGGGCACATGTCAGCAAGTCTACAAGAGACTTGTGCAAGGAAACTGAAAGTAGGCAAAAGTAAAGCAACCTAGCAGTTCTAGCATGAATGCGATGACATGGCAGTTAAAGTATGAGTGCAACATGTAAAGTAAGGTAAAGTACGAGCATGGCATTTAAACATGGCATGGATGACAAGTATTACATGAATCATTCACAAGACAAGTACAAGACAAGAAAAGTAAGCACCTCGTGCACAGAGATTCCGTCTTTTGGCTAGAGTGGCTGCACGGCCAGCTCCTAGCTCAAGTGATCGTTTATCCCTACCCCTCCACGTGTATCGAGCCAGGGCCTTACCCCCGAACGGGAATGCTCGCTTCTGGATCACGAGCCAGGAAGTGTTTTTAACAAGTATGGCATAAGGGAGCACCTAGCCGGTCCAGGGAACCCGGGCATTGGCTTTTGACCAACACATGAGGCCCGTTTCCCCCGGAAGTAGTTTTCAAGGAGTACAAGTATTGTAGCATGTGCTACGAATGCAACAATCAACTGGGATGACATGTAAGATGCAATGCATGGCAGTTAAAAGTGCGTACAGGTAAGGAAAGTAAACGTGACAGTTTAGTATGCATGAACAACCAGTTTAAAGGGTTGGATCTAGCTTCGTTGTCAAGCTAGATCAATTAGGTGACGGATCTAGTTTCGTTGTCAAACTAGATCAAGTAGGCGTCTAGCCAGCTATCATTTCACTGACTAGTCTCTTTTACGCTGAAAACAAGGAAGTGGCCTAAAAACATGGCCCTACACAAGAGTTGGCAAGTTTCACTTGCCTGCAAGTACGACGTCTGAGCACACCGTCCAATGAGTCCAAAAATCACAATTATCCTACGTGCACAAGTCCACCGGCCTAAAGTCCATATTATTAATCTTGATTAGTGAATTTAAAACATTTAAAATACTTTGAAAATACTGATTTTAGTCTTGATTAGCATGCATTGGGTTGGGGGTCCTAGGGGTGCAAAGCGTTACCTCAACGCGACGCGAAAGCTACACCGGCGTCGGGTAGCGACGCCGGGGGTTGGAATAAGAGAACGCGCTCCAAGTCCTGATTCCACTATAGTTTCCTCACTGGAAAGTTCAGAGCATCAACCGGAGCAACGGTTCCAGATTCCAAAGCTAGCACGTGCGATGACGGGCTACGACGTGTTGCAACGTCGTGCACGGCGAATCGTCGGAGAGAAAGCACCTAGGTGGGGCCCACAGTAGTCCAAGGGACCTTTGGGGGACCCACAATACCTCTGGAGAACTTGGGGGGCCCACGGTGGCAAGTGGTGCGACGGGTGCGGGGTTGCGACGTATGGCCATCGGTCGGACAGCCTCGGTGCGGGGAGCTCCGTCGGTCAGACACATGAGATGCGGGGGTTGCAGCGCTTGGGGTGTGCAGCAGTGCGGCGGGGCCTTGGTACGGGGGGTTTGGTCGGTCGCCTCGGGCGATTGGGTCGGTCGCTGCGAGCGATCGGGTCGGTCGCTGCGGGCGACAAAGCGTTGCAACGTTTGCAACGTTGCAACGAAGCGGAGAGCGGCGCTGCGGGCGGGCGCCCCGGTCAGACACGGGGTGATGCGGAGCGACAGAGCGGGCGATGCGAGCGGTGCGGAGCGGGGCATGAGCGGGGGAAGCTCTCGGTCAAACCGAGGGCTTCTCTCGGTCGGAGCGGGGAACGGGGCGGGTGGCTGTGCTGCGATGCGAGTGGGCTTGGATGCGGGGATGGCTATCGGTCAGAGCGGGCGAACGGAGGCCGTTTCCTCGGTCGGAGCGGCAGCTGTTCGTCGCAACGTTGCGACGAATCGTCACAACGTCAAATTTGGGTTTTGGAAGAGGCTAGGGTTAATTTCTTGCGAAAATAGGTCTTCCTAGAGTTTGTTTATATAGTGTAGAGGGGTTGACTAGGTCTAGGGCTAATCCTAATGAGATTAGGAGTTTAAAATAATTTACAATTTAAATCTCAACTTCTCCAACTCACCCAAGGATTTGACTTGGTCCAAATGAGCTGGAAATTGGCTCAAAAATTCTTTAAAACGTTTAAAACTCAAATAAATTTTCTTTGGCCGAATTTAATATAAAAATTAATTATTAAAAATATTATAAAACTTGTTAAAAATATAAAAGTGGTCAAATAAACTCCAAATATTATAAAATAAATATCGGGGTGATCGTGATGACGAAAGTGAGCTAACTAAGAAGACGGATCTCAATTTCGACGTCGGACGACGAAACCAAAAATAGAAACGTCTACCGTCAAAAGTGAGAATCGCCACGTCTCATCGAGTAAGATTAAATTGTGGGAAAACGACTCGAGAAACGTCGTTCCAAATTAGTGCCACTATTTAATACTCTCAGAGACGTTCACAACGGCATATCACACGAAAGTGTTCACAAACAAACAAGGTCTAAAACAAACATGTACACGGCCAAAAGCACGTGCACGAACAACGTACGACGAAAAGTGGTCGTTACATCCTCCCCACCTTAGAATAAAGTCCGTCCTCGGACTTTCTAATATAGCTAGTCGCTCTAGTAACTACCCCAATTAAGTCATATAATAATTCAACCAGGTATAGTCATTACAAGTGCTTATACATGCACTAGGTAGTCAAACATTAACACTACCAACACGTATATATATACATTCACGTACGTTATACATTAATACCTATTATAGTCCGTCAACTTCATACATGTATTTCAATCAGGTATATAAACATACATCCCTTATATAACTGCTACTCACAAAACAATAGTTCAGATACTTATATAGGTATGATCTCATACTAGCAAATACAATCATTGCTCTACGTATAGATAGCTACCTATGCACAAACATCAAGGGTATACTACCCTCTAATATTCATCCAATACCAACATCTCAGCACATATAGTCACACCATACCATTATTAAATCAAATTCACTATATCTAATATACATTCACCACTACTATAATTTCACGATATATAGCCATACAGTGCATGCAAATAGTTCACCATATATTCTCATCACATACGGTCCTATAACTGTATTTACGACACACCACATATATCGTAGTCATCAATACCTATAACTAAGCACATACTTACCCGTGCATGGTGCACACCCATACACGCTAACATTTCATTTACGCATACCATTCATACCATTACATATAACTAGCACACCAACACACCTAGTTTAGCTAGTACACATATGTTCACACTAGCAAGTCCTTAGTAATTAACTATACCACAAGGCCAACGCCTATAACTATATACTGGCGTAGCGACCCACAATCATGTGCGTAACACAACCAGGCACAAACACTCATATCACTATACATACATCAAACATCACTATATTCAAACTTCAGACATACATTCAATGTACTTAGAGTATACCCACTCAAGCTTGAGTGAGACTCAATACATATATCAGGATATTCTATATACGTAACACGTCATTCATACCTATACCGATACCACTCCCATATATATACGTCTACCAATACAACCATATACATTCCATAAATCAATCACACTTAATATTTAGTCAGGCAATACTCACATAGTTAAATCAGTGTATATACCATACTAATAACATTACAGACATCAGCACCACATATTTATAATACCCTCCCTAGTACAAACATTCACCGTATAATCACACATAAGTAATGTACATATTCATACCATAGCCTACTACCTATAATTAGTATACTAACTCATCCACACGTACATAATTAAGATGTGCAATAGTCGTGTATACCTCACGGTATGCACGCATGCAACATCCCGTAAAAGCAAGCAATACCAATCAAAATTATAATCTACTATCATATGCATATCACCTATATACTCAGGCAACAAAACATAACTACTTACGTCTAAACACTATATATATCTACCTACGAGCACATACTCATACGTACTAACATATGGGTCACTCAATAGGCCTACTTACGTAACTATACGTACGCTTATTATTATCACACCTATCATACACATAGCTTTACCAATCATTTATTTCAACCATCACAAGTATCTCTAACTTCATACGCTCCATTAGACATTACAACGCTAACTCTTATATACACAGGCATCCCTAGTATAGTATAGCTATCCACACGAAATCTATAACTAATAACACACAACAACTTCATACTATCACGAATAACTCCGAGTATATATAACACACAATAAGCAACCATTAATATACCATGGGAGAGTACACTCATTCAAGCCCATACACAACTTAGGTACGTGCACTATGACAACATCACAAGGTCCAAAGGCCTACTAACAACTAAGAATTGACACAGACATTGACGGACCCTAAGGCCTAAGCAAATAAGAGAGGTCAAGAGCGTGACGAGGGAAGGATTGATAAGCACGAGTTCAGATATGACGAATACAAGGAGACGGCTTGGTTAGGGAAAACATTGGCTCAATGGTGATGTTTAGGTTGAGGGAAAAGGAGATGTGGAGATGCTTAAATAGGATACAGAAGAGATAATAGGGTAAATAGCATAAGCTAAAATACGTGGAGTTTGAAAACTGTTGTACTTCAAAAGTTGAAATCCTCGTCTGAAAAGAAATATTTGGAGATCGATAAAACGTGTCGTTCAAAATAAATTTGAGTCGAACATTCATAATAAGAGAAAATGGTCTATTGGTTTTAAAAAAATCATTATAAAAGGAAGTAAAATCATTTACACGAATATTAAGGACGTGGTTTAGAAAATTCATACGTCAGTAATTTAATATAATGTTGTCGAAAAGTTTCGGAAAGTCAAGAATGAAATCAAATAACAGAAGAATTTAAACTCATATTAAATGCTTTCAAAACTTTTAGGCTATGGAAAATTTAAAATAACCAACAGTGGAACTACTTTTTAGAGAACCAGGGTTTGCCAAAAATGAAAAACTGATTTACACAAGGTTCTTAATATACGAGCACAACAAGTCTGGCACGGATATAAAAATAATTGAAAGTATGTATGGTGCACGGAAAAATACTAATAATGACTTAGTATACGAATTATCAAGATCGAATAGCAAGTCTTTAAAATCAAATCATGGAGGGTCTAAATCAGGAAGTGGTTATGAAAATAGTAATTTTGCAAAAATCTGAAATAGCGGGAACGACGAGCAAAACCCAACTTGCTGAAAGCTGCAATTCCATGTGTCTTGAAAGTATATAAAAGTAACACGATGTATCATTCGTATAACACAAATAAGAAGGAAAATTATAAATCGTATTGGGAAAAATAAAAGTACGGTTCAGAATAAAATTAGTATATGAAGGGGCAACGCAATTACATAAGTACGAAAAACATAGGCTGGGAAAATACTATAAGCTAGTATTCAAAAATTCCGACAAACGTTTTAAAAATTTAAATCAATGAAGGAGTAGGAAGTATAAGTATATTAAAATTTTGAACAAAGTTAAACTTAGTGGAAGAGAAGGTTGAAAAATACTTTCAGAAGGTTCAAGTTTTGCAATGGAGATGTTTGAAAATTGACGACGATCGTCATGAGGCGATCTCGTGAATCGAGGAAAGGAAATTTGTCGGATGATCAAATCATACATACGCCTAGGATCTGGATTAGGAAAGTCTACGGAGACTCCTACGGTCGACCAACTAAAGATTAAAAACTAAGCGCTAAGACTTCTAAGGTTAGACGGTAAAGAAATGCATTCAGCTTGGTCCGAAATCGATGAACCCAAGCGAACGACTAAAGGAAATTCTAGAAGTCTAATATGGTCAGGGGTAGACAATAACCACTAAGGTAACTCCTACGACGATCAATTGCTGACAAGGAGTCTAACTAACAATCAGAGGCCTCTAACTTAGCAAGCACAGACGTCTAACTAAGTCTTCTTACCACCTAGTGTCGTAAGAAGACGACTAAACTCAGGGCTTATGACCCGGATGTTGTAATTTATTTAATGGACATTCCGTTATTATCGTTGTTTCATTAATTCGCAATTGCAAGACTGGACCTGCATGGGCCACCAACAAAACCTGTCACGCCCCGCTTTCCAAAAATATGGAGGCGAAGCGTGAGAAGGTCCGCTCAGACTTGAAGCTACAAAGCTGCAAGTCCGATAAGCGTCAATCAAATTTAAAACTGCAGGTCCTTGGAATGCGAACGAAACATGATAATATAATGAAATGAGACAAAAGAATAATCTCAGAATATCCATAAATATAAATTCCAACATCACAGAAAAGCCACCAGGCTGAATAGAAAAAGAGCGTAAAGGCCCAAACATGGCCAACAAAAGTACAAAGCATAGGTGTCACGCACCAACAACTAACAACAAACCTAAAACAAAAGGAAGCTCAGCAAAGTCACCAAGAAAGATCACTGACATCCACTAAACTCCTCCTAGGCAGACATGGACTCAGGCTCAGCATCAGCAACACACCACGTACTTAGCAACGGTCTCTGGCTCAGGGTCTAACATGTGACACCCAAAAGAGCAAGGGGCACATGTCAGCAAGTCTACAAGAGACTTGTGCAAGGAAACTGAAAGTAGGCAAAAGTAAAGCAACCTAGCAGTTCTAGCATGAATGCGATGACATGGCAGTTAAAGTATGAGTGCAACATGTAAAGTAAGGTAAAGTACGAGCATGACATTTAAACATGGCATGGATGACAAGTATTACATGAATCATTCACAAGACAAGTACAAGACAAGAAAAGTAAGCACCTCGTGCACAGAGATTCCGTCTTTTGGCTAGAGTGGCTGCACGGCCAGCTCCTAGCTCAAGTGATCATTTATCCCTACCCCTCCACGTGTATCGAGCCAGGGCCTTACCCCCGAACGGGAATGCTCGCTTCTGGATCACGAGCCAGGAAGTGTTTTTAACAAGTATGGCATAGGGGTGCACCTAGCCGGTCCAAGGAACCCGGGCATTGGCTTTTGACCAACACATGAGGCCCGTTTCCCCCGGAAGTAGTTTTAAGGAGTACAAGTATTGTAGCGTGTGCTACGAATGCAACAATCAACTGGGATGACATGTAAGATGCAATGCATGGCAGTTAAAAGTGCGTACAGGTAAGGAAAGTAAACGTGATAGTTTAGTATGCATGAACAACCAGTTTAAAGGGTTGGATCTAGCTTCGTTGTCAAGCTAGATCAATTAGGTGACGGATCTAGTTTCATTGTCAAACTAGATCAAGTAGGCGTCTAGCCAGCTATCATTTCACTGACTAGTCTCTTTTACGCTGAAAACAAGGAAGTGGCCTAAAAACATGGCCCTACACAAGAGTTGGCAAGTTTCACTTGCCTGCAAGTACGACGTCTGAGCACACCGTCCAATGAGTCCAAAAATCACAATTATCCTACGTGCACAAGTCCACCGGCCTAAAGTCCATATTATTAATCTTGATTAGTGAATTTAAAACATTTAAAATACTTTGAAAATACTGATTTTAGTCTTGATTAGCATGCATTGGGTTGGGGGTCCTAGGGGTGCAAAGCGTTACCTCAACACGACGCGAAAGCTACACCGGTGTCGGGTAGCGACGCCAGGGGTTGGAATAAGAGAACGCGCTCCAAGTCCTGATTCCACTATAGTTTCCTTGCTGGAAAGTTCAGAGCATCAACCGGAGCAACGGTTCCAGATTCCAAAGCTAGCACGTGTGATGACGGGCTATGACGTGTCGCAACGTCGTGCACGGCGAATCGTCGGAGAGAAAGCACCTAGGTGGGGCCCACAGTAGTCCTAGGGACCTTTGGGGGACCCACAATACCTCTGGAGAACTTGGGGGGCCCACGGTGGCAAGTGGTGCGACGGGTGCGGGGTTGCGACGTATGGCCATCGGTCGGACAGCCTCGGTGCGGGGAGCTCCGTCGGTCAGACACATGAGATGCGGGGGTTGCAGCACTTGGGGTGTGCAGCAGTGCGGCGGGGCCTTGGTGCGGGGGGTTTGGTCGGTCGCTGCGGGCGATCGGGTCGGTCGCTGCGGGCGACAAAGCGTTGCAACGTTTGCAACGTTGCAACGAAGCGGAGAGCGGCGCTACGGGCGGGTGCCCCGATCAGACACGGGGTGATGCGGAGCGACAGAGCGGGCGATGCGAGCGGTGCGGAGCGGGGCATGAGCGGGGGAAGCTCTCGGTCAGACCGAGGGCTTCTCTCGGTCGGAGCGGGGAACGGGGCGGGTGGCTGTGCTGTGATGCGAGTGGGCTTGGATGCGGGGATGGCTATCGGTCAGAGCGGGCGAACGGAGGCCGTTTCCTCGGTCGGAGCGGCAGCTGTTCGTCGCAACGTTGCGACGAATCGTCGCAACGTCAAATTTGGGTTTTGGAAGAGGCTAGGGTTAATTTCTTGCGAAAATAGGTCTTCCTAGAGTTTGTTTATATAGTGTAGAGGGGTTGACTAGGTCTAGGGCTAATCCTAATGAGATTAGGAGTTTAAAATAATTTAAAATTTAAATCTCAACTTCTCCAACTCACCCAAGGATTTGACTTGGTCCAAATGAGCTGGAAATTGGCTCAAAAATTCTTTAAAACGTTTAAAACTCAAATAAATTTTCTTTGGCCGAATTTAATATAAAAATTAATTATTAAAAATATTATAAAACTTGTTAAAATATAAAAGTGGTCAAATAAACTCCAAAAATTATAAAATAAATATCGGGGTGATCGTGATGACGAAAGTGAGCTAACTAAGAAGACGGATCTCAATTTCGACGTCGGACGACGAAACCAAAAATAGAAACGTCTCCCGTCAAAAGTGAGAATCGCCACGTCTCATCGAGTAAGATTAAATTGTGGGAAAACGACTCGAGAAACGTCGTTCCAAATTAGTGCCACTATTTAATACTCTCAGAGACGTTCACAACGGCATATCACACGAAAGTGTTCACAAACAAACAAGGTCTAAAACAAACACGTGCACGGCCAAAAGCACGTGCACGAACAACGTACGACGAAAAGTGGTCGTTACACCTACCCCTCACATTACACGTCTCTCGGTGTGCCACACTTCGCACATTGAGGACACTGTGCACTTTAGCTTGGGGAAGTGAGTTCTCACGCTTTTCGATTTACCACCTCTATTTTTAGTTTTTTCACGCCATTTTCCGCATTTGCACGCATTTTTCATCACTTTTCTTTTTTTTCTTTTACCATGCATCACGTTTTTCTCATTTTCTTCGTGTGCCGCATTGTAAATAGTTTTTTTTTCTTTTTTTATCTTTATTTCTTTCATCTCATGCTAGAGATGACTTTTCTGTGATGATAATGACGTGGAGTTAGCTTTCTCTATATGCATGCTATATTTGTCATATCTTAGCTTTTGTTTCTGATATCATATGCTATGATCTGCCTTGCATTTAGAGATAGTAACCCACACTTTTTCCGTATGAAAATAGATGAAATTCTATTATTAGCTGAGTCTGAATATTCATAGGTATGCTACCGTAGAAAACACACCAAGATTCACGCATTGAATGCTTATATCTGGAGTACCGTTTTCTTTTCCTATATCACTTCTATCTGCATGACTTATACACTTCACTTCAGGATGATTGAATGATGTTAGCTATGATAAATCTGGATTAGTTTGCTTTTTTGTGATCGAAACCGAGTAGATTAAATTATCCTGCTGAAGTTGTCGTGCGCGGCTTATAGAGTGAACTGAGAGATACATTTATTTCTTTCTCCACATATCTTGAACATTAATTCTCTATTTTAAAATCATTGGTGAATCTCCCCTTAGCGAATCTAATATTTGGCATTTCCCCCGTTATTAAATTCCTAGCTCCAAATTTCCCAAAACCAAAAAGAAAAAGAAAAATTCTTTTATATCCTTCTCTCTCTTTTGATTTGGGATCATTTGTGTATATATGCTATAAAAAGGAAGAGAAAAGAAAGAAAAAGAAAAGAAAAGAGAAAAGAATCTCAATAAACGATCCCATCTCATATACTCTCTCTTTCTTCCCTCTTTTTGTTTTTATTTTTATTTTCTTTTGCATTTGGAGCTTCAAAAGAAATGGGGAATGTAAAGACAGTTTTGTATATGCCACCATGCTTATAGATAAGCTTCGGGGAGAGAATCCAATGATGTGTGTGAGAGTGACTACTTGACGGTGCATGACAACCTAGGCTAAGTAATATTCTATACTCAGTGAGATTGTTTTAGCTTCACGAAATCCAGAAATCTACGCCTAGCATTCATTTCATGAAATCCACGTTTTTCAATTCTTTCTATTCTATTGCGTGATATTCTTATACTCCTCATAGAAAGCATTCAATTGAAAAGTGTGTGATCTGAGATATTGTATACCGCTTTAGATGCCTCAGACGATGTTAATCTTAGAATTATTCCATTTTTCATGCTATATCAATATTCTTGGGTTTTCTATCTCTATTTGCACCATTATACTATGATATCGAAATAAAAATCTTTGACATGTGTTTTACGTTCGGTGCATGCTATATGAGTAAGCAAAACCCACGTCCTGAGAAAAATGATCTAGCAGCTTCCCTCTTCGCTTTCTTCTTTCTTTTTCGTTTTTCATTTTTCATTTTTCCATCGTTTTCGTTTTCTTAATCCACCGGGTTCGCCTTTTACTTATCTTCCTCGAGGACGAGTAAGAGGTAAGCTTGGGGGATTTTGATCACTCCGTATTTTACACCTTTTTCCCGCATGTTTGCATGCCATTTAGATCGCTCAAATCATGTTTTTCACGGTTTATCGACAATAATGCGATACTTTTCACGATTTGTTGTTTTTGTCGTATTTCAGGAGATTTGGAGCGATTTGGAGAGATTCCGAAATACACCCACTCCGGAGTGTCACCGACGAATTCCCCGAGGGGTATTTTGCTATTGGAGAGGAGCGGAAGAAGAAAGAACGTCGTAGGAGCGACGAGGAGGCAAGAACATTTAGATTGGGCATTTTTAGCATCTCACTCGGCCGAGTGAGGGAGTCACTCGGCCGAGCATCGAGACACCGCTCGGCCGGCCAGATCGGACACGCTCCAAGCAATGTATCAGCGTGCACTCGGCCGAGCATCAGACGCTGACTCGGCCGAGTGACGTACCTCCTCCGCCCGAGTGGCACCCAGACGATGACATCAAAAACATCGAAGTCACTGTCTTTCGTTAGTCTGAGATCAGAAGCCCCACTCGGCCGAGTGGCAATTGTCGTCCGCCCGAGTGAACAAAGCCCATCGGCCGAGTGACGACAACTCACTCGGCCGAGTGACCCCCGAAGTGAAGACCCCGGACTTACTGTAAATTCTCAGGGTCTCTCACTCGGCCGAGTGACCTTTGTCACTCAGCCGAGTAAGCCGCGCGCCTGTAGCGGAAAACACGATTTTGAAGAGGCGCATGGGCATTTTGGTCACGGTTTTTTGGGCAGCTTTGGGGGGTATTTAACCCCAGATTCTAACCTAGTTTAGGGGGCTTTTCTATTGCTTTTGACAGCCTTTTTAGATTAGATTTTTAGAGTTTTGTTTTAGATCTTTTGAGAGGAGAATTGAGTTGTTAATTGTTGAATCCTTTGGAAGCTACATTGGTTTGTCTCCCTCTTCACTAAAAACCCTATTTTTATTGCTAATTTTAGTATTGCCATGAATTCTATTGCTATTTCAATTGATTGTTCTTCCATTTGCGAGATGATTTGTGCGTAGTCTTAACGTCTTAGGGCGTGGGGATGAACCCTACGAGCCCAATTTCCGATTTGCGATGATTTGGTAGAACTATTCCTAGAATTGCTATTAGGGTTAGTTTGGGATTGATATAACACGGATAGCTAGGTGTTCATATCGACTGGGATTTGCAAGAGATTGGATCTCAATTTGATAGGAAACCCTAGAAATCTGAATTGGGTTGAAATTGAGTTTTCGAAGTATCAGTTTACAAGAGATTGGACCGATACTAGGATTCTCGGTTGCAATTCTTTACCGATACCCGTTTGCAAGAGATTGGACGGGTAGGAACTATCCCAACCTAGGTCATAGCCCGAGTTTGCACGAGAGTGGGCTCGTGATGCAATTGAACGATGACGTTTATCCTAATGCTAGCTTGCCTAGGCTAGGGTTTGCAAGAGATTGGACCCGAACCTAGGTTTGCTATAGACCGGCAACAGCGCGAGAGCGTGAGCTAGGTTTTACATTCAGTTGCAACTAGTTCACCGGACATTCTACCCTGGCAATTGTGAAACCGATGAATCAAAACGACGAGATACGGTGAGTAGCGGGGATTCCCTATTCCCTAGGCATCTTTATTTGATTTTATATCTCTTTACATTGTTTGACGATTGTGACAACATCACCGAAAGGCAATTTCCTATTTTTCTGTCCATATAGCCAGGTTGTTCGGAGAAGGCACTATCATACGTCCTCCCTGTGTTCGATACCCGCTCGCCGCTACACCGTGCGCTTGCGGTAAAACTACACGGTCGCTCTTTAGGGTGTACGCCCGGGCGCGATTAAGTTTTTGGCGACGTTGCCGGGGAGGCGATTGTGTTTGATCCTACCACCCTAGCTATTTCTTTCTTTTTGTTTTATTTCTTCATTTTTTTTATCTAACCCTTCCATTGTGCTAATCACGTTTTCCCGTGCATGTACACGAGATCCACAGCGGACCCGGTAGATATATTGTTTGATCCTGAGATCGAGCGTACATTGCGGAGAATCAGAGCGGAGAGGAGACCCGATACGGAAGGGAGGTTTATGAACGTTCGGGAGACGCCTGAAGAGTTAGCGACAAGAATGGCGAGGATTATTTCCATTCGAGATAGGCTCTGGCCTAAGACTTCCTCCACAACCTCGTCCATAGCCATGCCGGAGTTGGCGGTCGACAAGAATTTTGAGTTGAAGACCGGATTGGTGGTCCTTATGCAACAAGATCCTTTTCATGGGAATCCCCATGAAAATCCCCACTACCACATCCAGCTCTTCCTATCAAAGTGTGCAACCTTCCAGATGCCGGGCGTCACCCTAGATGCCATCAGACTGCGCCTCTTCCCCCTTCACACTAAATGATAAAGCTCTTTATTGGTTGAGGACGCAAGCTAATGGAGTCTTCACCACATGGGATGAGTTGGCGAGCGCGTTTATCGACAAGTTCTATCCGCCCTCCAAGACGGTAAAGATTAGGAGTGCTCTCATGTCCTTCAAGCAAGGACCTCAAGAGACACTCTACGAGGCATGGGAGCGCTTCAATGACCTGCAGCATCAGTGCCCCCACCATAGCATTGAAGATTGGGAGCTCGTCCATAGCTTCTACAATGGTCTCCAACCGGGGACCAAGCAGATTATTGATGCCACGGCAAATGGGGCCATCCTATCGAAGACTCCTGACGAAGCTACGGCCTTACTTGAGGAGATGGCCTCGAACAATCAACAGTGGGGTGACGAGCGAGGACACTCTTCGTCCTCCTTGAAGCCATCTAGCATCTATGAGGCCAAGGCCGTAACGGAGCATGCCAACAAGTTTGATTCTCTCCACAAGGTAGTGGAGAGACTGGAGAAATATATTACGGAGCCCCAAGGAGCCCCTTCCACATCCACACCGACAAGTCAAATGTGCGATTGGCAAGACCAACCCCAAGCTATGTATTTGGGAGGAGAACAAGGAGAGGGATCTTTGCAGCAAATTCAATACGTCGCGGGGAACCAAGGATATTGGGCCAATCCGGCCACTAGAAACCATCCCGGTTTCTCCTATGTCAACAATGATGGAGCATTGAACCCCACCGCAACAACTACCTCATCAAGCTCGACCACCACCACAACAACAACAACATTATCCACCAAGGGGACCACCGCAACAAAATTTCCCACCAAAGCAACATGCGAGACCCTATAGGCCGCCTGGATACAATCAAGGGTGGAGAAATCCAAACCCTCCGCAAGCTCAACAACGATCTGAATTTGAAGCTAAGGTGGAGGAGTTTAAGGTCGAGCAGAAGAAGATTAATGCTTCCTTGAAGGCGGGCCAAGACTCTCTTACAACTGTCGTTGGACAAATTGCGGAGCAACTTGCGTTGCTCAACCGAAACAGTCAACAGTTGCCGGCTCAACCTGAGCAAAATCCACGGGGTAACACCGGCCATATCAACGCCGTGGTTGCAGTTACTACGAGAGGCGGGAAGAGTACCACTCCCGTCATGATTCCTACCGAGAAGCCCGTGGTGGAGATTGTAGAGCCAAGCGAGCCGGTCATTGAAGTTGAGAGAGAGAAAGAGCCGCAAGGGGAAGAAAAGTCCAGAGCGGAGCAGCAGATTGAGGAGCGCCGTTTTATGCCACCGATCCCATTCCCTCAGAGGCTAGCTAGAGCAAAGATGGAGAACGGATAGCCAAGTTTCTCGAGTATTTGAGAGGGGTAAGCCTCAATATCCCCTTCCTCGACGCTATCGTGGAAATCCCGACATACGCCAAGTTCTTAAAAGATTTGATTACGGGAAGAAAGAGGAAGGAGAAAATCATGCTCGCTGAGGAGGGGACTTGGTTCACAAGGAAAGAGAAGGAGCCCGCCAAATTCAAAGATCCGGGGAGTTTCCGAATTCCTTGCACCTTAGGCGGCGTCCCTCTACAAAAGGCGTTAGTGGACTTAGGGGCTAGTGTTAGCCTCATGCCTCTCTCTATGTTTCGAAGACTGAACACCGGCACAGATTTGAAGCCTACCGACATGCGGATACAACTAGTAGATGGTCGGATCACAAGGCCGGTAGGGATCGCAGAGGACATCCCGTTACAAGTCCCAGGAGGCATATGTTTTCCATGCGACTTTGTGGTAATGGACGTCAAGGAGGAGGGCAATACGTCGCTAATACTTGGACGCCCATTCCTCGCCACCGCCGGTGTCATTGTCGACGTACGTGAAGGGACTCTAACATTGAACGTCGGCAACATCGAAGTGGAGCTTCATATACCCAAGGCAATGAAACACATGCCTTATCATGAGGAGCTCGACTATATGGACCTCCTTGACGAGGTCATTGAGGAGACGATCCCCCATTCCATCGGGGCAATATTCGAGGATGACTACGAAGAAGGCCCGGACTTGGGCCAAGAAGAAAAGATGGAGCACTCCCCCGATCTCTCCGTAGAAATTGATGAAGGCGACGCTGATGTCGCAAGAATACGAGAGCTCTGCAAGCTCTCAAAGATGAGGACCCCGAAGAAAGCTCCACCGATACGAAAATCGGTGTCACCGGTTAAGCCAAGGCCCAGAGCAAGCACTATCTTGGGGAAGCCACCCCCCAACACTACCCGAGACGAAGGAGCACTGAGGAAGAACACGCCGCCACAACATCCAAATCCGAGCGTTCTTCCCGATAAATTCGACGGGTGCATCTCATATGCACCCAATATCCCGCATTAAATTGAAAATCCAAGGGGGTCGAGCTCAAGACCTTAAACGAGCGCTTGTCGGGAGGCAACCCGATGGTTATCGCTTTATTTTTACTTTGTTTTTTATTTTTGTTTTAGAAATTATTAGTGTTTTGAGTCGTTTGCCTGAAAAATTCGTGATAACGGGTCCTATTTTTCTTTGACAGGAGAGGAGAAAGGGATATCTATCATTAGGAGGATGAACAAGGCGACAAAGAGCGCTCCAGGAATGCGCTCGATGCTTAGGATGAGGAAGAAATCAGCTGGAGGAAGAAAAACAGAGATTAGAGCCCAAACGGAGCCAAACAACAGAAAACAGGGGTCACTCGGCTGAGTAGAATATCCACTCGGCCGAGTACATACCGCCCGAGCGGTGCACAAACGAGGGAAGTCTGCTGTACCCAACTCTCTGTTTCTTTTCTTGATTTCAGTATAATTGCCACTCGGCCGAGTATATATCTTCACTCGGCCGAGTGAAACTGATACGCTCCTAGGGCGAGAACTGCCGAGTATCTTGTGCCACTCGGCCGAATGGACTTTTTCCACTCAACCTAGGGTGGCAAAGCCACTCTGCCGAGTCGTAAGCGTGGAGGAATTTTCAAAAATATTTCCGTTACGATCACTCGGCCGAGTGACACTTTCACTCGGCCGAGTCATAACTTTTCCTTTATAAGGCGATGCGGGTTCGGCGCGGAATTCGAAGCAATTATTTCTCATCCGTTCGCCCGATCCCACGCCCGATCAGCTCCCTACGCCCGAACTCGCCCCCACTCGCCCGATCCGCCCTCGTCGCAGCTGCGCTCAGCCGACCACCGCCGGCCGACGCCGACGCCGCCGCCCCTCCGCCCGAGTCGCCGGCGACTCCCTCGCCGCCGGCCGAGCTCCGGTATGCCCAATTTTGCCCATTTTCTCCTATTTCTTGTATTTTTTGACGATCCATGTGCAAATCGAACCCCTACATCAAATTAACTTCAAAATTTATCTATTATACCCCTAACCCCCCATACATTTTGAATATTACTCGCTGATATCTTCGTTTGATGTGCAGGCTATATTGGGGAGCTTAGGGGAGCCTAGGGGAGCTTCCGGGGAGCTTTTTTGGCTTCGTGGAGGCGGCGTCTTTGCACGCATCCACTATTTTGCTCTCGCGGCGTGTTACGGTATACTCGTTCCACTTACTTTCGCACGCCGCGTTTTTTCTATTTTTGGTGAGCACCCTGGGCCCACAAGCCGCCCCGGACACGGCCACGCACCAGGAGAGCTTCCGCCAAGCGGAAGCGGCCGGATGAGCCCGGCCCCTCCCACGAGATGGAGGACTCTCCTCCACCTACACCACCTCACCCCGCACAGCCACAGCCTGCAGACCCCGTTCACCACACACAGCCACAGCCTGCAGTCTCCGTTCACCCTGCACAGCCACCCCCTGCCGACCCACTGCCACCACCGGCTCCACTTGTCGGGCCGCTGGGTATTACGTTTTGAGACGACGCACACCGCGTCGTTTTTGAGCGCATTTCCCAGCGCTCGATTGTACCCTCCAGGTTCGCACACCTTGCAGACCTAGGACGCCTGGGGGTACTTGAGGGGATGCTCATGTTGTATGACAACGTGGGTTGGCGAGATTTTTTCCAAGTGTCGGAGGACACCTTCGTCCGTCCGACACTTGTGGTGCTGAGTTCTATAGCCCGGACTGACGAGGGATGCTCGTTTAGATTTATGGACCGAGAGTGCCAGGTCACTCTCGGTATGATGAGAGCATTCTTATCGTGGCCCGATATCCCCGGGGCCGACCGTGGTTAGGCCCCCACTCACATTCCCCCAGCTTCCTTCGATTCCCACACTTTCTGGGCCCGGATCACGGGTTTACCAGCTGCCTTTGACCCTAGTAGGGCCAAGGCCTTGGCCATCGTCCACCCCTGCCTCCGCATAGCTCAGTGCCTTATGGCGACTACTTTTTTGGCGAGGTATGAGCCTGGGACGATGTCCACACCGGAGATTTATATGCTCTATGCGATGACGCGCCCCAGAGTTCTAGCTAGGGGGAGTGACGAGTTGGTCCCCGCCGTCGTGATTGATATCGCGAGCTGGTTTTTAGACCGCATCATCGTATCGGTGGGCACTCGCTCACCGATATGTTGTGGCTGTCTGATCACCCTGCTCACCCTGATGACCGGCGAGGACCTACCGGCCGATTTGCGTCGTTCTCCGGGCCCCACTTCACTATCTATAGACGTCATGGCCCGGATGAAGATGCTTCGTCCACACGGCCAGCGGCACTGGGTTTGGTTGCACGGTCCCTACGGTGCTGACCACATGATCCTTCCGAGCCAAGCTCGGACATAGATAGGACCAGCACAGGTGGACTGGCTTCCGGCGGTGGATCTCCTGATCCCCGCCGCCTACGTGCTTGAAGCCGAGGAGGCTGAGCAGCCTGAGCAGGCCCACGCTGCACACGCTGCACCCGTTGACCCCGTGGCCCCTCAGCCTGTGCCTGATATTTCTGCTGCTCCCGACACCACTGTCCACACTTCTGACGGTGTCGGGAGTACACTTACTGAGACCACCACCACTACCACCACTCCCACCATAGCTGGCCCTCTGTCCGTTGAGCCGTTTTGCTCCGCGCTACCCGAGCGCCCACCTACTTTTGTTGAGAGCGGAGAGCCTTCTTCCTTCGCCGCAGTCGTTGGGTCACTGTCCACTTTGCTCTCCGCTGGGGTTTCGCCTTTTGGACCCCACACTTCCTCCCCAGCGGTAGACCTTCCTGACCCCACTGCGGCCGTACTATCTGAGAGTGTCGTGACGTCTGTTCGCACGTCTGTGTCACTGACCTCTCTTGCCGCCTCGTCGCCACTTTTATATTCCACTTCCGCTGTTGCTGCTTCCACCTCACACCAGCCTGCGCCCCAGCCTCGCACTGAGGCTAGGTCCCCACTTGTGAGCACAGCACCCTTCCTCCACATGCCTGCTGAGCCCATCCACTACACCACCCGAGCCCGCCCGCCCCGTCCTGCACAGCACACACACGTGCGTCCCTCTGCACCACCTCCCCCCGACACTGTACTTCAGAGCATTCGTGCTCTTGAGGGGGCGGTGAGTGGCCTCAGAGGTGACCTCAGGACCCTGTCTGCCACCGTCACCGCTATGGCCAGCCGCTTCGACCTACTTCCAGGCATTCACTATTGCCTCACTCACATTCTCGAGCGGCGTCCTCGCGTACCGACCTCACCCACACCTACCCAGCAGGTTCCCACACCCACTCCTACACCCACCCAGCCTGCTCATACACCCACACCCACACTCCCACCCACCCAGCAGACTGTTCCCCAGCCACCACCACCTCCTCCTCCACCTCCGCCTCAGGACGGAGACGGCGCAGCACCACCCTCTTAGGCACCCTTGATGCCATTGATCTTTTTTGCCGTCATACTGCCTGTCTCTGCTTGGTCCTGATGATTTCCCCCCCTCCCCTCACTGTTTTGGGTCCACAATTTGATCATATCTATCTTTATCATTTTTGGGAGCGAGGGAGAGACTTTTTGGTGTGACACTCTTATATCTGATTCACTCCTATATCTGCATGCATCATGTCCGCATCATATTTTCATTTTGTTATTTTTATTTCTTTTTCATCATGCATGCATCGTCACCTACCCCTCACATTACACGTCTCTCAGTGTGCCACACTTCACACATTGAGGACACTGTGCACTTTAGCTTGGGGGAGTGAGTTCTCACGCTTTTCGATTTACCACCTCTATTTTTAGTTTTTTCACGACATTTTCCGCATTTGCACGCATTTTTCATCACTTTTCTTTTTTTTTCTTTTACCATGCATCACGTTTTTCTCATTTTCTTCGTGTGCCGCATTGTAAAAAGTTTTATTTTCCCTTTTTATCTTTATTTCTTTCATCTCATGCTAGAGATGAGTTTTCTGTGATGATAATGACGTGGAGTTAGCTTTCTCTATATGCATGCTATATTTGTCATGTCTTAGCTTTTATTTCTGATATCATATGCTATGATCTGCCTTGCATTTAGAGATAGTAACCCACACTTTTTCCGTATGAAAATGGATGAAATTCTATTATTAGCTGAGTCTGAATATTCATATGTATGCTACCGTAGAAAACACACCAAGATTCACGCATTGAATGCTTATATCTGGAGTACCGTTTTCTTTTCCTATATCACTTCTATCTGCATGACTTGTACACTTCACTTCAGGATGATTGAATGATGTTAGCTATGATAAATCTGGATTAGTTTGCTTTTTTGTGATCGAAACCGAGTAGATTAAATTACCCTGCTGAAGTTGTCGTGTGCGTCTTATAGAGTGAACTGAGAGATACATTTATTTCTTTCTCCACATATCTTGAACATTAATTCTCTATTTTAAAATCATTGGTGAATCTCTCCTTAGCGAATCTAATATTTGGCATTTCCCCCGTTATTAAATTCCTAGCTCCAAATTTCCCAAAACCAAAAAGAAAAAGAAAAATTCTTTTATATCCTTCTCTCTCTTTTGATTTGGGATCATTTGTGTATATATGCTATAAAAAAGGAAGAGAAAAGAAAGAAAAAGAAAAGAAAAGAGAAAAGAATCTCAATAAACGATCCCATCTCAATACTCTCTCTTTCTTCCCTCTTTTTGTTTTTATTTTTATTTTCTTTTGCATTTGGAGCTTCAAAAGAAATGGGGAATGTAAAGACAGTTTTGTATATGCCACCATGCTTATAGATAAGCTTGGGGGAGAGAATCCAATGATGTGTGAGAAAGTGACTACTTGACGGTGCATGACAACCTAGGCTAAGTAATATTCTATACTCAGTGAGATTGTTTTAGCTTCACGAAATCCAGAAATCTACGCCTAGCATTCATTTCATGAAATCCACGCTTTTCTATTCTTTCTATTCTATTGCGTGATATTCTTATACTCCTCATAGAAAGCATTCAATTGAAAAGTGTGTGATCTGCGATATTGTATACCACTTTAGATGCCTCAGACGATGTTAATCTTAGAATTATTCCATTTTTCATGCTATATCAATATTCTTGGGTTTTCTATCTCTATTTGCACCATTATACTATGATATCGAAATAAAAATCTTTGACATTTGTTTTACATTCGGTGCATTCTATATAAGTAAGCAAAACCCACGTCCTGAGAAAAATGATCTAGCAGCTTCCCTCTTCGCTTTCTTCTTTCTTTTTCGTTTTTCATTTTCCATTTTTCCATCGTTTTCATTTTCTTAATCCACCGGGTTCGCCGTTTACTTATCTTCCTCGAGGACGAGTAAGAGGTAAGCTTGGGGGATTTTGATCACTCCGTATTTTACACCTTTTTCCCGCATGTTTGCATGTCATTTAGATCGCTCAAATCATGTTTTTCACGGTTTATCGACAATATTGAGATACTTTTCACGATTTGTTGTTTTTGTCGTATTTCAGAAGATTTGGAGCGATTTGGAGAGATTCCGAGATACACCCACTCCGGAGTGTCACCGACGACTTCCCCGAGGGGTATTTTGCTATTGGAGAGGAGCGGAAGAAGAAAGAACATTGTAGGAGCGACGAGGAGGCAAGAACATTCAGATTGGGCATTTTTAGCATCTCACTCGGCCGAGTGAGGGAGTCACTCGGCCGAGCATCGAGACACCACTCCGCCGGCTAGATCGGACACGCTCCAAGCAATGTATCAGCGTGCACTCGGCCGAGCATCAGACGCCGACTCGGCCGAGTGACGTACCCCGTCCACCCGAGTGGCACCCAGACGACGACATCAAAAACATCGAAGTCACTGTCTTTCGTCAGTCTGAGATCAGAAGCCCCACTCGGCCGAGTGGCAATTGCCGTCTGCCCGAGTGAATAAAGCCCATCGGCCGAGTGACGACAACTCACTCGGCCGAGTGACCCCCGAAGTGAAGACCCCCAAGACCCCGGACTTACTGTAAATTCTCAGGGTCTCTCACTCGGCCGAGTGACCTTTGTCACTCGGCCGAGTAAGCCGCGCGCCTGTAGCGGAAAACACGATTTTGAAGAGGCGCAGGGGCATTTTGGTCACGGTTTTTTGGGCAGTTTTGGGGGGTATTTAACCCCAGATTCTAACCTAGTTTAGGGGGCTTTTCTATTGCTTTTGGCAGCCTTTTTAGATTAGATTTTTAGAGTTTTGTTTTAGATCTTTTGAGAGGAGAATTGAGTTGTTAATTGTTGGATCCTTTGGAAGCTACATTGGTTTGTCTCCCTCTTCACTAAAAACCCTATTTTTATTGCTAATTTTAGTATTGCCATGAATTCTATTGCTATTTCAATTGATTGTTCTTCCATTTGCGATATGATTTGTGAGTAGTCTTAACGTCTTAGGGCGTGGGGATGAACCCTACGAGCCCAATTTCTGATTTGTGATGATTTGGTAGAACTATTGCTAGAATTGCTATTAGGGTTAGTTTGGGATTGATATAACACGGATAGCTAGGTGTTCATATCGACTGGGATTTGGAAGAGATTGGATCCCAATTCGATAGGAAACCCTAGAAATCCGAATTGGGTTGAAATTGAGTTTCCAAAGTATCGGTTTGTAAGAGATTGGACCGATACTAGGATTCTCGGTTGCAATTCTATACCGATACCCGTTTGCAAGAGATTAGACGGGTAGGAACTATCCCAACCTAGGTCGTAGCCCGAGTTTGCACGAGAGTGGGCTCGGGATGTGATTGAATGATGACGTTGATCCTAATGCTAGCTTGCCTAGGCTAGGGTTTGCAAGAGATTAGACCCGAACCTAGGTTTGCTATAGACCGGCAACAGCGCGAGAGCGTGAGCTAGGTTTTACATTCAGTTGCAACTAGTTCACCGGACATTCTACCCTGGCAATTGTGAAACCGATGAGTCAAAACGACGAGATACGGTGAGTAGCGGGGATTCCCTATTCCCTAGGCGTCTTTATTTGATTTTTATATCTCTTTACATTGTTTGACGATTGTGACAACATCGCCTAAAGGCAATTTCCTACTTTTCTGTCCATATAGCCAGGTTGTTTGGAGAAGGCACTATCATACGTCCTCCCTGTGTTCGATACCCGCTCACCGCTACACCGTGTGCTTGCGGTAAAACTACACGGTCGCTCTTTAGGGTGTACGCCCGGGCACGATCAATCACCTCGTTCTCATCCATCTTGTTCTTGAAGATCCATTTGGTCCCAATGACTTGGTGACCACTTGGAAGAGGAACGAGCTCCCAAACTTCATTTTTCTCGAATTGCATTAGTTCTTCTTCCATTGCCACTATCTAAGAGCTATCTTCACAAGCTTCTTGGATATTCTTTGGCTCAAAGGTAGAGACAAAAGTGCAATAAGAGAATTCTTCAATTCTCGACCTCGTTCGAACACCCACACCAATATCACCAATAATTTGGGTATAGGGATGGTTACGAATGGTCGCATAAGCTTTGGGTATTCCTGAATCACTAGGAACATCTTCAACAATTTCGTTAGTAGGGTTAGTATCAATAATCGAATCATTAATCTTAACACTACTAAGAGGATCACACAAAACATCTACACTATCATCATCAACACGAGAAAAATCAAAATCTTCATTAAATGAAACGTGTAGTGATTCCTCAATCGTTGAAGAAGTTTTGTTGTATATCCGGTAGGCTTTGCTACGTGTGGAATATCCAACAAAAATTCCTTCATCGGATCTTGGCTCAAATTTATCTAGATTACCGAAAGTGTTCTTGATATAACATTTTGAACCAAAAACACGAAAACATTTTACATGAGGCTTTTTGTCATAAAACAACTCAAAACAAGTTTTGTTCGTTCGGGGTCTCACTAGGATCCTATTGAGCACATAACATGTCGTGTGCACTGCCTCTGCCCAAAATTGTAGTCCTAAATGACTATCATGGAGCATAGTACGTGCACACTCAATAAGATTCCTATTCTTTCTCTCTACAACACCATTTTGTGGTGGTGCCTAGGAAGGAAAAATTATGAGTTATCCCGGTGTCATCACGAAACTTAGTAAAAGATTCATTCTCAAACTCTCCTCCATGATCACTATGGATAGTGATAATGGTGGATCCTAAGAAATTTTGAATCTTCTTTGCAAATTTGGTAAACTCTTCATAAGCTTCATTCTTATTAGTTAAGAATGAAACCGAAGTAAATCTAGAAAAGTCGTCAACGACAACTAATCCATAATGAGCATTACATAAAGAAGCGGTTTTAGTTGGCCCAAACAAATCTAAATGAAGAAGTTCTAGGGGCCTCTTAGAAGTAATCCCTTCTTTAAGCTTAAAGGAAGATTTACTAAGTTTACCTCTTTGACACGAATTACAAAAGTTTTTCTTATTAAAAGCGATTTTAGGAAAACATTTGACAAGATCATGCTTAGCTAACGTATATAAGTGCTTGAAGTGAACATGACCAAAACGGCGATGTCATAATAGTTGTTCACTTGTGTTAGCAACTAAGTAATGTTCTACGGTTTTAAGCAAGCTCAAATAATAAATATTTTTACGCCTAATACCGGAAAATAAAACATTTGAATCACAATCAACAATAGTACACAATCCCTCTCCAAAGTTAACCTTGTAAACTTTATCACAAAGTTGACTAATGGAAATAAGATTGTGATAAAAACCATTAACTAGAAAAATATTAGTAATTAAGGGTTTTGAAGGATTACCAACGATATCTACTCCAATGATGGTTCCCTTTTGATTACCTCCAAAAGTGACTGTTGCACCATCATTGATGCTAATCACTTTGGAGAGTAAAGAGGGATCTCCCGTCATATGTTTGGAGCAACCACTATCGAGAATCCATCATTTCCTTTTAGAGCTAATATGACTTTTATTGCTCTTCTTCTTTCTCTTGGGTACCTATATAATATACCATAAGCTCATGGTACCCAATGTTTGTTAGGTCCAAGGGGATTAGCCCTTTGGAAGCCAAGTCCAAGTGGACTTCCGCTTCCCAACATAATTACTATTCCTAATAACATCATGGAAATAGGAATCAACATAAGCATTCCTATCATTTAGACCAGTATTCTTAGGACCCCAAATAGTGTAAATCTTGGGAGTCCTTTTCCTAGTTGCATGCATACTTGTTGAATTTCCATGTGGTGCATGCTTCTTAGGAACATGGTTTCTAGCATAAACATGAGGTGGTGGATATGCATATGACATACGAGAGTGATATGTATGCTTGGGAACATGCATGTTGTATGGAACAAATTGATTTTGCATGACATGAGGAGGATGTGCATACATGTAGGAATGATGTGTATGTGCATACGGGTATATAGGAGCACGTACATGAGAATTTCTCATGTGTGGATTTGTACGTGTCCGTGGGTGCGGAGCATAAAAAGTGTCATGATTATCCACTTGTGAAGTAGGAGGTTTCCTACGTGGATGAGTGTTAGTGTACATGTAAGCATGGCCTTGCTTTTGGTTTCCATCCTTAGTGGGTTTCTTGCCAAAAGGAAGAGATGGTGAAGTGGTGACTTTCTTGGTAGGTTTGCTACCTATAGTGTCTTTGACACCACTTGTGGATGCACCGGAGGATGGCCTCACAAAGTCTATAGTGACACCACTATAGGAGGTGCAATCATTGGATGCATTTGCTTTTACAAATCCAAGACCAACACGATGTGTGGCCGGAAATTAGTTTGCAAGCAAATCATCCAATTGTCCTTTTTCCTTATTGAATCTCACAATACGGGAGGACATGAGCTCATATTTCTCCTTTAGAGAAGAAATGTTGGTATCCAAGGTGGACACCCGTTCTTTGAGCTCGTGCACTTGGGTTTTAAGAGAATCATTCTCTAAACCCAATTGTGTGTGTCGTATAACTAGATCACTATTATCCTTGCGATGTGTTTGATCTAGTTGAGATTTGAGCTTATTCACCTCATCTCTCAAAGTGACATTTGAGAAGCTAAATTTGCTTTCTCAAGGGTTAAAGTATCAATAATGGTGTCATTGTTGATAATGCATGGAATGGATGACTTGCTAACATTTGATTTCTTTAAGCTAGTGTATCTAAGCATTAAAGATTGATATTTAGCAAATAATTCTTCATTAGCAATACGAAGTCCATCCATTGTTACATCGGTTTCATCCGTGTCGGAGTCACTCTTATCGGAGAGTGAGTCTTCTCGTACCATGAAGCACATGTGGACGCTCTCACCCTTCTCATCATCGGAATCACTTGATGATTCTTCACTTGAGTCATCGAATGTACCTATGAGTCCTTTCTTCTTGTCTCACTTGTTCTTGTCGGACTTGTGGTACTTAGGTGCCTTCCACTTCTCTTTGTTCTTTAGCATTGGGCAATCCCTCTTGATGTACCCGGGCTTATTACACTTAAAGCAAAGAGAGGAAGTAGCATTAGTAGACTCAAAACATTTGTTGGGGGAAAATTTACCTTTGTGAAAGAAGCGTTGGAACTTCTTCGCCATTTGGGCCATTTCACCCAAATCCATTTCATCTTCCGAATCTTCGCTATCGGAGGATGATGAATTGGTGTTGAATGCCAAAGCCTGCTTCTTGGCCTCCGAATGATTTATCATAGCTCGAATCTTTAATCGGTTCTCTCGTCTTACCTCATAAGACATGAGAGTCCCGATAAGATTCACAACTGTGTAATTCTTCATATCATTGACCTCCTCGATGGTGATCGCTCTCCTTTCCCACTTGGAGGTCATTCACATGATGATCTTTCTTACCTTTTCAGCTTCGGTGTATGTTTGGCCAAGGGCTTCCAATTCATTTGTGATGTTGGTAAAGCGATAGTACATCGATGCACATATAAAACAAATCAAAGTTTTGCACGGCAACATATAACTTCGAAAGCTTTACCTTATTCGTTCCCTCATGGGTAACGATGAGATGGTTCCAAATTTGATATGCACTCTTACATGTGCATATCTTTTTGAACTCATTCGGGTCCAATGCACAATGAAGAGCGTTCATTGCTTTAGCGTTGTTGACTTCAGCGGACTTCTCGGAAGACGTCCATTTGTCGAAATCCTCTTCGGTGGGCTCGACGTATTCCTTGTGGAGGGTTCTCCAAAGCGAAGCACTCCTTAGGAACGTCTCCATCCTACACTTCCAATAACCAAAATTAGTACCATTGAAATATGGAGGACGTACCGTAGATTGACCTTCGAAAAGTGTGGACGCTCCATCACGATCGTGATTGTTGTACGAAGCCGACGGAGGAACGTTGTTGTTGTTGGAGGCCATAGCTATAACCTTGCGCTCTGATACCAATTGTAAGGATCATGTCTATGGAGAAAACACTAGAAGGGGGTTGAATAGTGTTTAAGCAATTTAAAATGATAGTTACACCAAATTAAAATGCTAACCAACAATATAATACAGAATTAGAAATAAACCCAAACAATAAACAACTGCAAACACAATTATATTTCTAGGGTTCGGATTACCCAAGTCACTCCCGACTTGTTCCTGCTAATCCTATGTCCCTTCCACCCGGATACCTCCGGATACTCAAGTTAGAACCCTAACTTGAGGTTTCCTTAAAACCCCACTTGTAGCAACCCTACAAGTGAAATCGAATACAATCGATGTCATTGACTCCCACAACTTGGGAGCAAGTAAACCGCTTTCACAACCCGAGAGCAAATTCAAATTACGAAAGTAATGAAATCTGAAGCAACACTTACAATCACCTATACCTTGAAGTAGAACTTGAAGGAGAAGTGTGATGTGTGTGTTGTAGACTCTCTTGGAATAGAGGAGAAAGTCCTTTCTCTTGACTGCACCAAATACCTAGAGGATCACTCTTTGGTTCTAGGTTGGAGAGCAAGAGATCAAAGATTTGGAATTCTTAGGGCTTTGGATTTGAGAGCTTTAGACTTTAGAAAATGAAAGCTTAATATCAATGAGTAACCTTTCAATGGAACAGTAGAAGCCCTATTTATAGGTTTCTCAAATCCACAAAACAGTTTAGGCAAAAACCCTTTTGGAATCCGTGAGAAAATTCTCAATGGATAGAAACTGAACCCGCAACATTCGACTGATGAAGAAACCTCAGTCGACTGATGCACAGTCAGCATGGGTAAGTAAGAATTTATAACGGTAACTTACCACGTGGACAGTCGACTGATGAAGCAAAGACAGTCGACTGTTAAACCAACAGGCGGCTGTAATTACTTCTACATGCGACTGGCCGAGAGATGGTAAGTTGAATAAAATCTGGAAATCCTATAAGATAACAGGACATACTACTGATGCAGATAATACAGTCGACTGTTAATCAGATCAGGTGACTGTAAATCCTTATACAGACGATTGTCAAATACCCTGAGAATTTCCAGAGAGCTGAGTCAATAAATTGGCTCACAGACAGACAACTGTTGCAGCATACACAGTCGACTGATCCAAGGGACAGTCGACTGAATTTTCAACAGTAGTCGACTGGCCGAAAAAGTCAGATCAACATAGTTTGGGCAGTAGGATAGACAGGCGACTGATTTACAAAACACAGTCGACTGTCACTAGGACAGGCGCCTGTGAATCGTTCATCAGTGGCATGTGCGAAATAAACAGAAAGGCCCAAAACTAGATTGCAAAAGTTTGTGCATAACAGGCGACTGTAGAACAAAACACAGTCGACTGTTTTTGAGACAGATGACTGTAAAATGTTCAGCAGTCGACTGTTATAAACAATCCAAGCACAATCACTAAGGAAATGAATTGGGGTCAAAGGACAAATGATCTAATGATGTCCTAAGACTGAATTGAAGATGTGTGTGAGTGTTCCATCAAAGTTCTACTTCTAAGCTACATACTAGAAGAGATAAAAGAAATTTACATTCACGAAATCTCTCTTCTATCCATCGCATGAGCTTGAAGTCTTCATGAAGCTTCAATCAACATCTACGATCATCCAATCCATTATCATTTGCCTTCAATGATCTTTGTGAGTCATCCATTGCAAGGAGATCTTTATAAATATCTTAGGCAATGGATTAACTGTAAAATAGGGGATTAGTCACAAGTATTTATGTTTGCTCATCATTAACACCAAGTAGGGAGAAGTCCAATACTCAACAGTTGTTTGATGGCTTAAACAACTTGGTAAGTAATATGCTGATACAATGTCCTTACATTTTCTATGCCATGCTTATTATTATCTCTTGATATTCCCTATAGATCTTACTTGATTAGAAATGATATTGCATGGAATATATATATACTAACTCTTTCCATGCAGATATCTTTGAGTTGGTTTGATTATAAGTTTATTTAACACTTGGTATACCTTGGTGAAAATTGTCATGAATGCTATCATTTTTTATGATGACAAGGGGGAGAAAAATAGTGAAAAGCAAAAACATGAATGAATAATATGTTGCTAACCAGCTTTGATGCAGGAAGAGTATGATATAATTTCATACATCATCTAAGCAGGAGGAGCAAGTACACTTACTCATGTTTTTTCATATTATTCATATGTTTATCATTTGCGTGACATCATCAAAAAGGGGGAGAGTGTTGGAAAATCTAGTCAACCCCAAAGTGGTTTTGATGATGATCACACCAAATGTTGTTGTGTACTAATTATACTGATTAAGTGTGTAGGTTGTGCAAATAAGCTAAGTAAAGCTCAAAGCACACTCCGAGATGAAGAAGAACTTCAACCACACTCATAGAAGATGAAAATGAATTTAGCTCGCTATTCCAAGTCTACATGCTATTGCTTCAGTTCAAGTACAAGAGAAGCTCGAAGATGAAGCTCAATGAATGTGCTCAAGCCCAAGCTAAAGAGGAGCTCAAATTCAAGTGAATCATATGCATCAAGATCATGTTCAACCATGTCTTCAAAGTCATCATAGTGTCTAGTGTATGAGTTGTCTTTCATTTTTTTAGGATTATATTAAAGCCAAGAAGAATATGCACACACAAAATGGTTTTCTAAAATATTTTTTAAAAATGTATTTTAAACTCATTTGAGAGCTTACTTTCCATAGGAGCTAAGGTTCAATATGTAGTCAACTACAAACACCCAGTAATCAACTGCCCTGAAATCTGCCCTCACACTGAAAAATATCTGGGAGTCGACTACCACCATATGATTCGACTACCAGCTGTGTTCGAGCAGACTTCCTTGATTTCCTCTCCCATTTATTCCTTGCTAACTTTTTAGGCTGAAGTAAAACTTCATTTGAATTATTTCAAATCCTCCTTTAGCTCTATAAATATGATCTTGTTTCCTCTCCCATTTATTGTAAATTGTTTTTCAAAATCCTCTCTACTTTAATTTTTATATTCTTAAAGGATTTTTGAAAACAACAAGAGTTCTTGATCACATCGAATCATTTCATATTATTTGTGTGATCAAAAGAACAATTTATTCTTTAATCACATTGAGCACAATTGCAAATTCATCTTGGCTAAAGAATTATTGAGTGTAAACCAATCTCCCTAAATTATTGTGGTTAATTGGATTTTGATCTTACTTTGAGTCCCTTGGAGATAAGGGTGTTGGAATCTTAGCTAAGGCTAGGTGATGCAAATCCTAGTTGAGACTAGGTGATTGGAAATCCTAGTGATGGAACTAGGTCGTTAGAAATCCTAACGAGTGAAGCTAGGTAATTGTATTGCTAAGGCAATAGTGGATTAAATCTCGATCTGTGACGGTCAGGGATTGGACATACCCAGGTTGTGGGAAACCATGATAAATCTCTTGTCTCTCTGTGTGATATTTTCTGTGATTGTTTCTTGTTATTTATTGTACTAACCCGTTCATTATTTATGTGTATATCTCTTGTAATCATTTGTTAATTTACTTGTCGATAAAGTTTATTGTTGCAAGTTTATTATTCATTCCGATGTGAGATCTATTTTGTTTTAATTACTCTTTTGATATTTATTGTTTATATCTTATCTTATCTCTATTTGGAGATCATCGTGTTGATTAAGAACCCAGCGTAGATCACTCTACTTGGTTCCGTAGGCAATATTGGAAGGGAAGTTAGTTTTGTATTATTGATCGTTGAAAAGTTTTATTCATATAATATTATTC
Source organism: Scilla litardierei (assembly GCA_030789695.1). Taxonomy (NCBI): domain Eukaryota; kingdom Viridiplantae; phylum Streptophyta; class Magnoliopsida; order Asparagales; family Asparagaceae; genus Scilla; species Scilla litardierei. Next base: position 296,067,147 of record CM061133.1, on the reverse strand, counting down.
AACCCCCCTTCTAGTGTTGTTTTCCATCCACATGATCCAGCAAAAATTAGTTTTATTATTACAATATTTTAGAAAAATTAGGAGAAATCACCAAAAATACATAAGACATACACGTATAAATATGATCGAAAAATATGTAAGTAATGTATTGTATATTTACATTAGGGGGGTTACACCTAACATGTTTTAGCTCTTAGGCACGTGTGTATTTGACAATGACATGCTTGAGACCATAGTATTGGATGATATATCATAACTAGTCTCCCTTTTAGTCTAATTTGTAGCCTGCATAAAGTTGAATTAGCATGTATCCTTCTCACTAAAATGAGCTGTCAGAGACTGCTTGTCTTGTTATACTATGGTGTTTTATCCAACATGATGGTTTTGGTCCAGTGATTGGATATGTGCTTCAAGTTAAGCCTTATGTTGGGGGGTTCGTTGAGGAAGAGTCGTCGACTTGCAACTTACTCGCAGCACTAGGGTAAAACATTTGAATAATACAGCATGAACCTTGGGTAGAGATTTTGGATACTGAAGAATGATTATTGCAGTTTCACAGTTACATTCCTTCTCTAAGTTGGCGATAGTTCTGCTGGCTTTTAGTAGGCATGGATCATGGGGAAGCAGCCCCCTTGAGGGGGTTAAGTGGAAGTGGTGTCCCCCCTTGCAAGGGCTCATGTGTGGAGCCCCCTTAAAATCAGACGGTATATCTTTTTAGACTAGGCAAGTTTACACATCAAAGAGTAGATGATACAACTCCAGCAATCCATCGTGCAATGATTATGCATGGTAGCATGCATTGGTCAATGATTTATTCCTATAAATGATTGTGGCACTGTAACGATGATGTGGTATGTAAGTCATTCGCATGCATAGAGAGCCTCATGTCATGAACTTGTAGGTTCTTTAAAAGCACAAGGAAGTGGCTACAAGTGTCTTCAAGAGGCTCCCAATGATAGAGCACAGGGAGGATGATCATCATCACTAGGGAGTGCAAAGGTGATAAATGAGGATGCATGAATAATCACGGTAGAGCACATTCATCATCAAAGGAGGCAAATGAGCAAAGTGTTAGCACTCACCAACACAAAGAGGAGGGGTACCACCCTTGCTCCCTTGTGGGGACGGGTTACCATGACTTCATAGGGGGTGGAGTGTACCCTAGCTCACTTGGAAGGGGTACCCCGATAATCTGGGTTGAGGGGGTAAAGGAGCAAAGTGTTGGAGAAAACCAATGAGACAAGCATCATGGAGAGAATGAATGAAAGGTGATGCAAATTGGTGTGGAGGGGCACCAACACTTCCCATTGCATTGGGAGAAGGTGTACCTGTTAGGGTTTCTATCATAGTACAACTAATTTATACGCAGCGGAAAATAGAAACCTACCAAGATCCATGCGATTCTAATTAATAAGAATAGATTACTAACCTTTCTGACGATCTGAATCTATCAGACTATAGGTACTGCGACGATCTGAATCTGTCGGTCTACATGTGCTGTTCTACGAACGACCACCCTCAATCGGTATCCACACGCGAACGTCACGAACAGGACTTGCGAGGGTGCTAGCTCATTTGCCCCAACTAGGGTTTCTCTTGCTCTTTGTTTTTCTAAAAAACGGAGGAGATTGATTGAAAAACGTCAAACTGAAAATCGTGATTCTATATCTTATATAGAATCCTACGTTAACCCCCCTTAACAACATTCAGTTACGCGACGCTATCTTAGGGATAAGAATCCTACGTTAACTCAGTAACGTATTTCAGTTAAGCGGCGATATTTTAGGGATAATATCTTAATGAGATACGATATCTGACGGTTAAGATATTTCACCTTATTACGAATTTCAAATCATATTTGAAATCATGTTTAAACCATATCCTATCCAATTCGTTCTTTGTGTGCGACCCAATAGGCTCATATTAAATTGGCAGTGGGCCTAATCTCATTAGAAGCCCACAAGTCATAATTGGTCTCTAGCAAGACATTTTGACTACCCAATTAATATGAATATCGTTAGTCCGATATTAACCTAACCAATAGAACATGTCCTAATCCTTTTGTCACACGATGTCTTATTTGAACATAAGTCATGGGTAGTGTCATACTTATATTGTTCAAACATTTAATTTCTCGCTTTCTAAGTAGACTGATAAAATCAAATGACATTCATTTGGGCACGGCCATGCATTTCTCAGTCCTACTTATCGAGGGGCCCATTAGATATCTCTCATAGGAGAGGGACAAATTCCATCTTGTTCATTCACTTTCCTCTGCATATTTCACATCATATTCGATCATAACCTTTATGATTATCTGATTAAAGATAACGTTTGATTATGTCAAAATATGATGTTCCTTATGTAGGAAACTGTGATGAGCTCAGGTCTAAGGATTCAATGATATAACTATTATGAGATCATTTATGACACTAATCCATGTAATGATCTCATAGCGAGTCTATCCAGTACATGTTCTCCAACAAGTACCTATAAGTTTGATTTGTATCACCATACATATAATTATCTCATAATTATCTACCAAACTCATACTAATCTTAATTCTTCATTAAACCTTTAATGATGAATGACTAGGGATTCTTAGAATAGCATAAAACAACTATTCAATCATTATTATAAAGAAACATGCAAGCAATATAATAATAACAATAATAAGAGAAACATTTTATAAATGAAAATGACATAACATAAAGGTCCAAATATTTGGCCTAGGGCACAACCACTAACAATCTCCCACTAGCACTATGCCTAATTATACAAGTATCTAATACCCATAGACCTCATATGTTTATCATGTTTGGCTTGTGAGAGAGCTTTGGTAAGTGGATCAGCAATGTTGTCATCTGTTTGTACTCTGCATATCTCGACATCATTATTCTTAATAATTTCTCGAATGAGATGATAACGCCTGAGTATATGTTTGGATCTATGATGAGATCTGGGCTCTTTTGCCTGTGCAATAGCACCATTGTTGTCACAATAGAGAACCACTGGATTTGTGATACTAGGAACTACTCCTAGTTCAGTAACGAACTTCCTTATCCATACTGCTTCCTTAGCGGCATCTGATGCTGCAATATACTCAGCTTCTGTTGTAGAATCTGCAATAGTGCTTTGCTTGGAACTTTTCCAACTTACAGCACCTCCATTTAACATAAACACATATCCAGACTGCGATTTAAAGTCATCTTTATCAGATTGGAAGCTTGCATCTGTGTAACCATTTACAACTAGCTCATCTTCCAATCCTCCATACACCACAAATGCATCCTTAGTTCTTCTAAAGTACTTAAGGATATTCTTGACTGCTGTCCAGTGACTTGGGGTCTGACTGGTATCTACTTGTCATGCTCAAAGCATACGACACGTCTGGTCGAGTACATATCATGACATACATGATAGATCCTATAGCCGAAGCATAAGGAATCTTACTCATGCGATCTCGCTCATCAGATGTCATAGGACATTGGGTCTTGCTAAGGGAAATGCCATGAGACATTGGCAAGAATCCTCTTTTAGATTCTTGCATGCTGAACCTATTCAACACTTTGTCTATGTATGTACTTTGACTCAGACGAATTATCCTTTTAGATCTATCCCTATAGATCTTAATGCCAAGGATATAAGCAGCATCGCCTAAATCTTTCATTGAGAAAGAACTCCCTAACCAAGTCTTGGTTGTTTGCAGCATAGGGATGTCATTTCCAATGAGCAATATGTCATCAACATATAACACAAGAAATACTTCTGCGCTCCCACTTACCTTCTTGTATACACAAGGTTCATCTTCATTTTGTATGAATCCAAACTCTTTGACTGTTTCATCAAAACGAAGATTCCAGCTCCGAGAAGCTTGCTTTAATCCATAAATGGATCTTTGAAGCTTGCAAACCTTTGTAGAATTCTTTGAATGAACAAAACCCCCAGGTTGTGTCATGTACACATCCTCGAGTAAGTTTCCGTTAAGAAACGCTGTTTTGACATCCATTTGCCATATCTCGTAATCATAGTACGCGCCAATGACAATTAGAATTCTTATTGATTTAAGCATTACAACTGGCAAAAAGGTTTCATCATAGTCTATACCATGAGTTTGTTTGAAACCGTTTGCAACAAGTCTTGCTTTAAAGGTATGCACTTTGCCATCCATGTCAGTTTTCTTCTTAAAACCCCACTTGCACCCAATGGTTTTAACTCCTTCAGGTGGATCAATCAAGGTCCAAACTTGATTATCATACATGGATTGCATTTCAGATTTCATGGCTCCTAGTCATTTCTCAGATTCTGGACTTGGCACAGCTTCTTGATAGATAGTAGGCTCATCTTGATCTATGAGCAGTACTTCACGAGTGTCCGTTATGAGAAATCCATATTTCTCGGGCTTGTGTCGTGGCATATCAGATCTGTGTGGTGCTTGTATAGCTCGTACAGGTTCTACAACTGTTTGTGGAACGTGTTGAACTTCCATCGTTGGTTCTATACCATCCTGTGGTTCTCGAAACTCTTCGAGGTGTACTTTGCTCCCACTGGTTCTTTTAGAAATAAATTCCTTTTCTAGAAAGACACCATTTCGAGCAACAAACACTTTGTTCTCTGAGGGATTATAAAAGTAATATCCTTTAGTTTCTTTAGGATTTCCCACAAAAAGGCATTTATCAGATTTTGGGCTAACTTATCTGAAACTTGTCTTTTCACATAAGCCTCACATCCCCAAATTTTTATAAAAGACAAACTAGGTGTTCTCCCAGTCCATATCTCATATGGTGTCTTGTCAACCGCTTTAGATGGAACTCGGTTCAAAGTGAACGCAGCTGTTTCTAAGGCATGGCCCCAGAAGGATAATGGAAGATCTGTTTGACTCATCATGGATCGAACCATATCTAATCAGGTTCGATTTCTCCTTTCAGATACACCATTCCACTGTGGTGTTCCTGGTGGAGTTAATTGTGAAACAATTCCACAACCCTTGAGATGATCATCAAATTCTTGGCTCAAGTATTCACCACCCCGATCAAATCGAAGTGCCTTAATAGTTTTGCCAAGTTGATTTTGTACTTCATTTTGAAAAGTTCTGAACATTTCAAATGATTCATGTTTATGTTTCATTAAATAGATATAACCATATCTACTGAAATCATCAGTGAATGTTATGAAGTACTGAAATCCTCCCCTAGCATGGATGCTTAATGGACCACATACATCAGTATGTATTAGGCCCAATAAATCAGTGGCCCTTTCACTGTATCCAGTGAAAGGATTCTTTGTCATTTTGCCTAATAAGCAAGATTCGCAATTTTCAAATGATTCAAAATCAAATGACGCTAAAATTCCATCTTGATGGAGCTTAGATATGTGTTTCTTGTTTATATGGCCAAGACGAAAATGCCATAAATATGTGGTATTCATATTATTGGGTTTGGATTTCTTAGCAGTTATGTTATAAATTTCTCCACTGTTGGAGTTGTCTAGATTCAGGACATAAAGGCCATCATATGAATCAGCAATACAATAAATCACATCATCATAATAAATGGAGCATCTCTTATTCTTAATAAGAAAATAAAATTGTTCATCATCCAGACAAGAAACTGAAATAATATTCCTACTCAAAGTAGGAACATAGTAGCAATTATTCAGCACTAATAAAAGCCCATTTAGCAAAGATAATTCATAGGATCCTACAGCTAAAGCAGCAACTCTTGCTCCATTTCCAACTCGTAGGTCCACTTCGCCCATTTTCAGTTGTCTACTCCTTTTCAACCCCTGCACATTTGTACAAATGTGAGATCCACATCCAGTATCTAATACCCAGGAAGTAGAAGTAGATAAGTTAATTTCAATAACATAAATACCTGAAGATGTAGTCTCACTACTCTTCTTCTTCTTCTTCAGATCTTCCAAATAGAGTTTGCAATTCCGCTTCCAATCACCAGGTTCATTACAATGGAAACAAACTCCCTCCTTTGGAACTTTTGCAGGCTTATCAGCAACTTTTGCTTTAGCCTTTCCTTTAGGCTTACCAGCAACTCTTGCTTTAGCCTTTCCCTTGTGTTTCATTCCTTTCCCTTTGTTCACCATAAGTACATGACTAGGTTTTTTCTTTATACTTAGCTCAGCAGTTTTAAGCATCGAATGCAGCTCAGCAAGAGATTTCTCCATGTCATTCATATTGTACTGCATGAAAAACTGATCAAAACCATCAGTCATTGAATTAAGGATCAAATCCGTAGCCAGTTCTAAACTGAGGGGAAATCCAAGCCTTTCAAGATGATCAATGTAGCCTTTCATCTTCAAAACATAAGCGCTAACCGATGCACCTTCAGCCATTTTGCAAGCATGCAAAGCTTTGGTAGTCTCATACCTTTCATGCCTTACATGTTGTTGGAAAGTGTCCTTGAGATGAACACTCAGCTCATAAGCCTCCAAGTGTTCCAGATCCTTCTGAAGTTCTGGGCACATAGTGGCTAACATGAGACAACCAACATCAACAGAATCATCAAGATGTTTCTTATAATTATCCTTTACAGCCTTTGAAGCATCAGCAGGTGGTTCTTCAGGTAGAGGATCATCTAGGACATACAGCTTCCTTTCATGCTTGAGAACAATTCTTATGTTTCTGAACCAGTCAAGGAAGTTGGTGCCATTTTCTTTCAGCTTGTCCTTCTCAAGGACAGATCGTAGTGATAGTGCAGAAGTGTTATGAGATGCCATTGATCTACAAATATGCAAAATAAACATTAGTACCAATTTCATTTTAAAATGCTTCATAAAGCTCCCACAAAAATAATAACCCTCAATATTAATTACAACAATTGCAACACTTTAGTGGGCTAAGATCCATATTTCACCCAACTTTAAGTCAGCTTTGGCATGACACTTAAAATAAAGTTATTTAGGTAGGTAACACTTTACCAATTATATCTCATATAATTCTTAGATTCTTTATGGGATTTTGACATCATATGTCTCAGCATGTTATAATCACATCTAATGCCCTTAGGCCCAAAACCATTTTGATAGCCTAATTAAGTCTAAACATTTTTAAATATATGGGTAGCACGATTACCCATCCTGCCTAACTATGATAACCCAATGCACTTCGCTTTGGCAGAACCCACATTTTGGTGATCATAGTCTTGACAGGTATTCAAATCATGGGTGGCATACGACTTAAAATTATGGTGAGGGAATTTTAACAATTAAGTTATGACGTCTATTTATATTAATATATTATGCATCATTCCATACATGGCATCTCATACACATATATCATCATATATCGCATCACATACAAAACTGATAAACATAACATATATGAAACATGTGATAGCATGTAAAACATCATATATACATCAAAACAAATCATGTTATCACATAGTATGGCATCAAATTTTTATTCAAAATGATGTGTCATAAATTCTATTTAATAACTTCCACAACATATAATGCGGGGTCGAGGGGCAGCGCCCCTTGGCGTTTTGAATTATCAGTAATCTCATTAATGATTTTCTGCCTTTAAAAAAACCCTTATTTAAATTTCTGAGTGATGAATCTGCTGATCATATCAGCATCATTTAATCGTATTAAACAGTCATTGCTCAGACTCTGCTGATCAAATCAGTGTTATTTTAATCAAATTAAACAGTCCCATTAATCAGTGTTAGTTGATCATATTAACCATATTAAACAATGATCTGCGTAGATTTAATCATATTAAATAATGATTACAGTAAGTTTAATCACATTAAACAAATTAAATAATGATCTGCGTGAGTTTAATCATATTAAACAGTGATTACCATAGGTTTAATCATATTCAACAATGATCATAAATTAACATGTTAATCATATTAACAATAATCACGTTAATCATATTAATAACAACGTAATCATAAAGCATGTTGATCAAATTAACAGTGATTAATTTCGTGGCCATCTATATGTCATGTATATTATTAAACATCAATTATTTGTATCTCATACAGGCAGATTAAACAGATTGTGTTTTTAATTAACAACATGTAATCGTATTTATGTATCAACATACATACAGGTTAAAATCATGCCAGCAAATATATAGACATCTCATACATATAAACATGGCATTATTCAAATCAATTGAATTCGCAACCTGGCTCTGATACCACTGTTAGGGTTTCTATCATAGTATAACTAATTTATACGCAGCGGAAAATAGAAACCTACCAAGATCCATGCGATTCTAATTAATTCGAATAGATTACTAACCTTTCTGACGATCTGAATCTGTCGGACTATAGGTGCTGTGACGATCTGAATCTGTCGGACTACATGTGTTGTTCTACGAACGACCACCCTCAATCGGTATCCACACGCGAACGTCACGAACAGGACTTGCGAGGGTGCTAGCTCCTTTGCCGCAACTAGGGTTTCTCTCGCTCTTTGTTTTTCTCAAAAACGGAGGAGATAGATTGAAAAACGTCAAACTGAAAATCGTGATTCTATATCTTATATAGAATCCTACGTTAACCCCCTTAACAACATTCAGTTATGCGACGCTATCTTAGGGATAAGAATCCTACGTTAACTCATTAACGTATTTCAGTTAAGCGGCGATATCTTAGGGATAATATCGTAATGAGATACGATATCTGACGGTTAAGATATTTCACCTTATTACGAATTTCAAATCATATTTGAAATCATGTTTAAACTCTATCCTATCCAATTCGTTCTTTGTGTGCGACCCAATAGGCTCATATTAAATTGGCAGTGGGCCTAATCTCATTAGAAGCCCACAAGTCATAATTGGTCTCTAGCAAGACATTTTGACTACCCAATTAATATGAATATCGTTAGTCCGATATTAACCTGACCAATAGAACATGTCATAATCCTTTTGTCACACGATATCTTATTTGAACATAAGTCATGGGTAGTGTCATACTTATATTGTTCAAACATTTAATTTCTCGCTTTCTAAGTAGATTGATAAAATCAAATGACATTCATTTGAGCACGGCCATGCATTTCTCAGTCCTACTTATCGAGGGGCCCATTAGATATCTCTCATAGGAGAGGGACAAATTACATCTTGTTCATTCACTTTCCTCTGCATAATTCACATCATATTCGATCATAACCTTTATGATTATCTGATTAAAGATAACATTTGATTATGTCAAAATATGATGTTCCTTATGTAGGAAACTTTGATGAGCTCAGGTCTAAGGATTCAATGATATAACTATTATAAGATCATTTATGACACTAATCCATGTAATGATCTCATAGCAAGTCTATCCAGTACATGTTCTCCAACAAGTACCTATAAGTTTGATTTATATCACCATACATATAATTATCTTATAATTATCTACCAAACTCATACTAATCTTAATTTTTCATTAAACCTTTAATGATGAATGACTAGGGATTCTTAGAATAGCATAAAACAACTATTCAACCATTATTATAAAGAAACATGCAAGCAATATAATAATAACAATAATAAGAGAAACATTTTATAAATGAAAATGACATAACATAAAGGCCCAAATATTTGGCCTAGGACACAACCACTAACAGTACCTGACTCCCCCCCCCCCCCCCCCCCACCCTCCCCCCCCCCCCTCGAGGTGGTGGTGATGCCATAGGTACATCGGGAGAGGGGTGGAGACTTCCAAAGTTTGTCACCGTGAAGCACAGTGGAAAGAGTAATCAGTCTTTGATATTAATGAAGCAATGAAGTGTTCAAGTAAGAGCATACTTTGACAGTGAAAGGGCGGTCAACCATGTGCCATTCTTGAAGGATGAGCCGATACCCTGGGGAAATTGGTATGGACATGACACGTATGTGACATTGTCAATCATCAAAGGAGAGATTAATATGTACGTAACATGAATGTGATAGATTCAAAGCATCAAAGGAGAGATTGGTGTGTATGCAACACATAGGTGTCATAGTCAAGCGTCGAAGGAGAGATTGGAGCAAACTTGATGGCGCAGGTTATTCAACTCTTGAAATTCTCGTTGATGCTTTGAAAGGAGGAGAGCAGCTTTTATATATTGTTAGAATCCTTAGAGTTCTCTAATCATATTTGATGTGGGACTAAAATAAGAATTCATAATAAACCAATTTAGTTTGAGTCAAATTCTAACTTTGGTTTAAGTCAAGATCAATATATTAGATCAAAACCAAGCCAAATTAGACCCAAACATAAACCAACTTGAATCAAAACTAGATGGTTGCTTGCTGCCACTACCCATAGATGGACAGTGACCACTGGTCGCTGTTGACCATTGTTGGTTAATCGTCAATCGCTAGCTGGCTCAACCACCCAATCGTTGTCGGCTCGACCAGCCAACCGTTGGTCGATTAGTTGACTAGTGACTAGCCAGCGATTACTGGCGGCTTACAATTGGACAACTGCCAACCAACCATCCAACTAATGCATCATCGGTGATAGTCCAAGCATGGTTTTAGTTTGGAGATGGCTTCTTTTATTATTCTTTTAAAATCAAGTGTTTGTCTCTTTACGAATACTCTATGCTCGCTTCATAATACTTTGTGATGTGTTTCTCTCTGACAATTAAAACGATCACATTATGTTATGTGTTTTCCATTATTTTGATATATAAATGTAAATAAAAGAATAATCGATATGTGATATGTGCTACCTGGCATTTGTATTTTCTTTCAATATTTTGGATGTGGTCTACACATCATAGATGAACAACATAACGAAAATAAAATGAATTCAGTACTATTTGCCCCCTCGATCCGATTGATAGATAATGAACTGTTACGACCCAGAGATCGTGGGAGTCCGACTCCCGCCCAGATCCGTTGACATACCTCAGTGACTCACCCCTTGGCGAAAGGGCCGCCGTCCCGGGGGCCCGAGGCTACATGGGAAGGAACGCACCTCGCAGCACTCCCCCCTCCCGGCCGAGGCGTACAACCGCTATCGCTCGGCCCGCCAGGGGCAGTGCGCCTGGGGAGTGCCCAGACAGTGCCACTGGGATGCTGACAGAGGCACATGCATATTCCTCCCTGTCAGCGCTCCCCGACCTGCGACCGAAAAGGTGCGCGGCCAGGCCGGACAACCCGTCAGGACCCCACGAGCTCCGCCCCCGGGGGTAGTATCGCCGGACCTTCAATTCCTCACGCACGACAAACAACCTAGCGTAAGGACACGACTGACACTAACGCAGTCCGACCATCTGACAAAGCACCCACTGACCGCTGAGCCTCCTGACACTTATTGCTTTCGGCCCTGACACCCTGACAAAAGTGCCCCTGGCCGTTGCGCCGTCTGACAAAAGCGGGGCAGGCACTCCTGTTCCTGACATCCTCATCCGAAGCTTCCACTGACATCTGAGCCAGCTCAGCACGTCGAATCGGCATGCCAGGTCAGCCTAACCTAATCATCTCCCATCAGGTATAAATACCCCCTCACCTCTTACGGTGAAGGGGTTGGCAAATTCTCTCTCTCAATCCATTATTCACACATGAGAGCAAAGGTCGTCCATATCTTTGTTCTCCCACTTATAGCTCGCCACGTACGGTCGACACACCCTCAGTCCGACCGACGTGCCTAGCCCCCGTTTTAAGTCCTATTACTGACTTAGGCATCGGAGGGGCTAAGGGTTGAACCCCAACCCTGCCCTTCTGACGAGTTGCTCGTGGTTCAGGAAAGCTCGCCCTTGGTCGACGTCAGCCTTTGGCTCCCGCTACCCGATCTTCTTCCGCCGTGTCCGGTGAGATTTGACTCCGTGGCCACCCCCGGCGGTAAGTCCAGCCTCTTCACCCCCACTAATCACTTGTTAAATAGCCCACCTAAACCCACTTATCAACATAACCACCGTGCCATTGGTTCCCCTCAATACAAATTCATTGTACGCGAGTTCCACCTCGTAACAATTAGTGCCATCTGTGGGAACGAAGGGTCACACCCATGTTAGACTCCATGCCGATCACTCGGAACCCTGACCATGGCAAGGATCCCGTGGGTCATGAGCCACTCTCTTTACTAATCACCCCAGCGCCCGACCCCCCTCCAGGGACGGGTGCCGAGACAGACCATACTTCGGCCCGCGCGATCCTGAAGATCTTCGAGGCCGTTACTCAGGCGATGGGAAGCTACGCGGCGGTGGGAGCGGAGCCACCGCCCGGCCCCTCGGAGCCCCCGAACGTGAGACGGAATCTCCACCCTCAGTTCGAGGAGGAGGGGGAGACAGGGGGCTCGCCAAGGAGGTTGCGGCCCAGCAGAAGCTCCTGGAAGAGGAAATGGAGGTCGCACAGCTGTGGAGGCGCCGGGAGGAGGCGGCCGCCGCGCAAAGGCATTTGGATGAAGCGGCCGAGACCTCCCGGTGGGCCTACCAGGACGAAGAAACCGCCCGCCACCAGCTCCGCTTCATCATCACGGAGCGCGAAAGGCTAAGGAGGGAGAACGAAGGCAACCGGGAAATCCCGGAGGTGACGGCGACGGGCCGACGACTCGGGGACGGGCGGGGCCCGTTGTTGGCCAAGTCCCCACCGAGAGGAGGGAGTCTGCTTTGCCAGCACCACTCCCCCGATCGCCTGCATGAGGAAGCCATTTGTCGACAACTATTCTTCCTCACCGCCGAACGCGAAAGGCTTCTGCGGGAGAATCAGGAGCGGATGGAGACCCGGGGGGGAGGCGGCCGGAGGGCGATGGTACTGGGAGAACCGTAGCCCGTAACCCGTCGAATCTTCGACCCGGGGAAGGATCCCCACCAGGCGATCATCACGCTACTCCCTGAGGCGGGAGGACCGTTGGCAGCCGAGGCGCGACCGGAGCCAGACCCCCGAATGGCGGAGAGGGGATGCGCCCGAGCGCCCTACCTACCCGGAGGAGGCCACGCCGCTTGCACTGTGGATCACGTCCACCCCGAGGCCAATAAGGTTCAACCCCCCCCCCCACCTAGCCACATACAATGGGAGAGGCGACCCCCTCACGCACGTGCAACAATACCGGGGGGCAATGGAGGTGCAGGATGTGGATGAGACGTTCCTGTGCCGGCATTTCTCCCAAAGTCTGAGGGACACAGCGTTGGACTGATACTTCGGCCTACCCGCAAGATCCATTGGGAGCTTTGGCGAGCTGTCCTACAAGTTCTACCAAGAGTTTCGGGCCGGGCGGACAAAGAAGAAGCCCTTGGACTATCTCAGCACGATAGTCCAAGGAGAAGGGGAGACAACGGGAAGATACCTGCACCGCTTTCAGGAGGAGAGACGGGCGGTGGTAGCCTGTGGTGACGAGGTACTCATGCTGGCCTTCAAGACGGGATTGCGGACTCGGAGCCTCCACAAATCCCTGCTCCGAGATCCGCCGGCCGACTATGAGGCGCTGGTCACCATGACGGTGAGGCATGCATTGGCCGAAGAGACCCTCGGCCTAAAGGCCCTATTTCCCTCGGTGAAACCACTTCGAGGCGAGCCCAAATCACACCCTCGGCCAGGGCAGGAGGAGGGGCGTCGGGGCCGCGACCAACTGGCCCGACCAAGGCGCGACCCGACAGGGCGCCGCCCACATGATCGCCCTGATCCGGTCCGAGAGCTCGCCCCGGCCCAAGGTGCCGCTCGAGCCATCCCAAGACAGGAAGGCCCCTTGCAGGCACACTACACACAGCTCAACGCCCCCATGTTAGAGGTTCTGGCCGCGGCGACGAGGGCCGGACTACTGCCAGAGCCTCCCCGGGGGATGAGGTCGGATTCGACAAAGCGGGATCTCCGGAGGTATTGCCGATATCACTGTGACCACGGCCACGATACCGACCATTGCTACACTCTTAAGAGAGAGATCGAGCGGCTAATCCAGGCTGGCCACTTAGGAGGCTTCGTGGGGGACAGGCGGGCAGTACAAGGAGAGAGAGCCCCCTGGAATGCGCGGGGGCCGGAACTGCCAGCGGACCACAATCGGGAGGAGCCACGCCCCCCGGGGCGATCATGCGCATAGAGATGATAAGCGGAGGGCCACCCCCAGAAGGGACGTCGCCCACGATCTCGGAGGCAGGTGCCCGACAGGTGATGGTAGCAGGCGCCAGCAGCAGGCCGAAGCGGAGAAGGACAAACCGACCCCCTATCACCTTTACCGAGGGAGATCAGCGGGAGGTTGGGAGTCAGTGTGATGACGCCCTCGTCGTCGAGGCTCGGATCGGGGTGGTCGTCGTCAACCGGCTCCTGATTAACACCGGAAGCTCCTGCGACATCCTGTTCCTGTCAACGGTCGAAAGGATGGGGTGGGGGCGCGCGGACCTAGAGCCCTGCGCGGGCCCCATTGTCGGCTTCACCGGCCATATGATCCCCATAGTGGGGACGATCACCCTGCCGATGAATCTGGGGGAGGAACCGAGGGTCGTCACCAGGGGGACACGGTTCGTCATCGTCGACGTCGCGTCGGCGTACAACGGAATCATAGGGCGTCCATACATGATGGCCATAGAGGCGCTCCCCAGCCTGTTACACCAGATAATGAAATTCCAGACCCCGTAGGGGGTGGGACTGGTACGAGGAAACCAGGAGGTGTCTGGGGGCCGCGACAAGGGGCCAGTCAGGCACGGGAGCCTGAAGCGGGCCCTGACGGTCCTCATCCCCGATGAAAGGGAGGACTTCTGCGACCACCAGCCGACCCCGGCCAAGGAGGTCGAGGAGGTTCCCGTAGCCGCGGAGGAAGAAAGAACCGTCTCCATCGGGACGAAACTCCCGGCCGCCCTGAGAGCGGCCCTCGTCGGCCTGCTCCGGGAAAACGCGGATATATTCGCCTGGTCACCCGCAGACATGCCGGGGGTTAACCCGACGGTGATCTCCCACAGGTTGAACGTGGACCCGGAAGCCCGACCGGTCCGACAGAAGAAGAGAAGCGCGGGGGGCGAAAAGAAGAGGGCGGCCGAGGAAGAAGTAGAGCGGCTCCTCAAAGCCAAGTTTGTCCGGCCGGTGGATTACCCGGACTGGCTCGCCAATGTCGTTTTGGTGAAGAAGCCCAGTGGAAAATGGCGCATGTGCGTCGACTTCACTGACCTCAACAAGGTGTGCCCAAAGGACAGTTTCCCCCTACCCCGGATCGACCGCTTGGTGGACCAGGTGTCCGGTTACGAGTTGTTAAGCTTTATGGACGCCTTCTCGGGCTACAACCAGATACCGATGGCGGAGGAGGACGAGGAAACGACGTCCTTTGTCACCGATAAGGGCACCTTCTGTTACACCAAGATGCCCTTTGGACTGAAGAACGCCGGGGCGACCTATCAGCGGATGGTAGACCGAATATTCAGCCCTCAGGTGGTGCGAAACTTGGAGGTCTACATCGACGACATGCTAGTAAAGAGTAGGAGGGCCCCAGACCATCTCGTCGACTTACAGGAAACGTTCCAAAGGGTCCGCTGATACAACTTAAGACTGAACCCCGTAAAATGTATCTTCGGCGTGCAGTCGGGAAAATTCCTAGGCTTCATGATAACGAAGCGGGGAATCGAGGCGAACCCCGACAAGGTGACGGCCCTCATCAATATGGCGGAACCCCGGACGATCCGGGACTTGCAGCGACTGAACGGCCGGATCGCTGCTCTGGGGCGATTCCTGTCGAAATCTGCGGAGAAGTCACTCCCCTTCTTCAGGGTCTTGCGCACTGCCTTTGGCGAAGCTAAGGACAAGAGGAAGGTGATCCCATGGGACAACGACTGTGCACGGGCGTTCGCAGAGCTGAGGGTTTACCTACAAAGTCCACCGCTCCTCGCACGGCCGGAAGAAGGCGAACCCCTAGGGTTGTACTTGGCAACCAACGAAGAGGCTGTTAGTTCCGTCTTGATCAAGGAGGAAGGGGGGTGCAGTGCCCTGTGTACTACGCCAGCCGGATCCTCCGGGAGGCGGAGACTCGCTACAGTCCCATCGAGAGAGCCGCCTACTGCCTAATCACCATAGCCCGAAAGCTCCGACCATACTTCCAGGCCCATCCCATCACCGTCCAAACCGACATGCCCCTCGAGAAAAACCTGAAGAGGTTGGAGCGGTCGGGGAGGATGCTCAACTGTAGTGTCGAGCTCAGCGAGTTCGACATAACATACAAAGCCCTGACGGCGATCAAGGGCCATGCGCTGGCTGACTTCGTGGTGGAATGCACCGCAGGGGGTGCTCCAGGGGACCAACCAGAGCCCCCATCGGCAACCGTGTCCCCATGGGGGACCGGGGGGCGAACCCTCAAAGCCCTCCCTGATGGACGTGGACGAATTATGGACCATCCACGTCGATGGCTCTGCGACAGGATCCGGGACGGGGGCGGGTATCGTCATTCAAACCCCCGACGGTGCTCGTTGGAATACGCCCTACGCTTCAACTTCCCGGCAACCAACAATGTCGCGGAATACGAGGCCGCGGTCAATGGGTTGAAGCTCGGTAGGGTGGTGGGGGCGACGACCGTGTTGCTCCTTAGTGACGCACGGCTCGTCGTCCAACAAATCCAAGGAAGCTTCGAGGCCCGAGAAGAAACGATGAAGCGCTACCTTAAGCGCATCCAGATCGAGCTCCGCAAGTTCAAGAAGGTGGACGTCCAGCACCTGCCCCGCTCCAACAACCTCTGGGCGGACGCCCTGTCTAAGCTGGCCTCCTCCTCCGTGGCCGAGATCAGGAAGGCCATCTACGTCGAAAGCCTATTGACCCCAACCATTGACGAAGAAGAACTGATGTGTGCGGGCACGGTGACGACGTGGATGACCCTCATTATGAAGTACTTGGAGACGGGGAACCTGCCCGAGGAGCGGATGCTGGCTAAAAAGGTGGAGAGGCGGGCCCTGTCATTCGTACTCCTCGACGGAGTGATGTACCGCCGCCGTCGCGCCAACTTCGATGTCCTACCCTATCTAAAGTGCTTGGGCCTGGAGCAGGCTGAGCAAATCATCCGAGAAGTGCACGAAGGCTTCTACGGAAACCACCATGGCGGTCGCACCATCGCCCACAAAATAATGCGCCAGGGGTACTATTGGCCGACAATGATCTGGGACGCAGTACAATATGTCAAGAGGTGTGAGGCGTGCCAGAAATTCTGTAGACGGACGACTGCACCTCCGGCCAACTTGATGCCCATTGTGAGCCCGATCCCATTCGCCAAATGGGGACTCGACATCCTTGGGCCTTTCCCGAAGGCCTCCCGGGGAAGAAAATATCTAGTCTTTGTCGTGGACTACTTCACGAAGTGGGTGGAGGCAGAGCCGCTAGCGCGTATCACATGGATGGACATGAAGGGCTTTATCTGGTAATCCATTATATGTCGCTTCGGGATACTCCGCTCGATAGTCACGGATAACGGAAGGCAGTTCGATTGCGAAGGCTTCCGTGACTTCTGTTCGGGCTGGGGGATCAAACTCCATTTCGCGTCAGTCGCCCACCCGCAGTGCAACGGAATGGCGGAGGCCGTGAATAAATGCATCTTGAACCCTATGAAGAAAAAAGTGGACGCCGCCCTTGGGGCATGGGCCGACGAGCTGCCGGGAATCCTATGGTCCTATCGCACCACCCACAAGGCCTCGACAGGAGAAAGCCCGTTCATGCTGGCATACGGATCAGAGGCGGTCGTTCCCGTGGAAATCGGAGAAGAGACGCTCCGACTAAAACTCTTCGATGAAGAGATCAATGGAGAGGGACTCGGCCTCAGTCTTGAATTGATAGACGAGGTAAGAGACCAGGCCCTGACGAGCCTCGTCAAGCACAGCCAGAGGATGGCGCGACACTACGACTCCCGGGTGAAGCGGCGGACTTTCAGGATCGGCGACTTGGTCCTCAGAGACGCAACCTTCAGACCCGAGACCACCCTGCGGGAAAAGCTGGCCGCCAAATGGGAAGGGCCTTACAAGGTCATCGATATCGTCGGACCAGCCACGTCCATCTTGGTAACCCCAGATGGGAATGAGCTGGCCCATACTTGGAATGCAAAGCACCTGCTAAAGTTCTACCAATAGTTGTGAGTTTTTCTTTTATATATACGAGATACACATCTACCCGCTTTCCCCAACATTGTTGTTTCCAGATAAGTGTTTCCGCGTGAACCTCCGAACCTCTGGGGCAGGGCCAACCCTAGCCACCCAAACCAGAGAAGGGCACGGGCCGGGCTACGCGCCCGCTCCCCCCCCCCCCCCCTCAAGACCTCTAGGGCAGGGCCAACCCTAGCCACCCAAACCAGAGAAGGGCACGGGCCGGGCTACGCGCCTGCTTCCCCCCTCAAGACCTCTGGGGCAGGGCCAACCCTAGCCACCCAAACCAGAGAAGGGCACGGGCCGGGCTACGTGCCCACTCCCCCCCTCAAGACCTCTGGGGCAGGGCCAACCCTAGCCACCCAAACCAGAGAAGGGCACGGGCCGGGCTACGCGCCCGCTCCCCCCCCTCAAGACCTACCGGGCAGGGCCAACCCTAGCCACCCAAACCAGAGAAGGGCACGGGCCGGGCTACGCGCCCGCTCCCCCCCTCAAGACCTCTGGGGCAGGGCCAACCCTGGCCACCCAAAACAGAGAAGGGCACGGGCCGGGCTACGCGCCCTCTCCCCCCCTCAAGACCTCTGGGGCAGGGCCAACCCTGGCCACCCAAACCAGAGAAGGGCACAGGCCGGGCTACGCGCCCGCTCCCCCCCCCCCCCCCAAGACCTCTGGGGCAGGGCCAACCCTGGCCACCCAAACCAGAG
The DNA here is from genome assembly GCA_030789695.1 of Scilla litardierei. NCBI lineage: Eukaryota > Viridiplantae > Streptophyta > Magnoliopsida > Asparagales > Asparagaceae > Scilla > Scilla litardierei. The sequence goes on along the minus strand of CM061133.1, from coordinate 296,048,458 downwards.
AAGGGCACGGGCCGGGCTACGCGCCCGCTCCGCCCCTCAAGACCTCTGGGGCAGGGCCAACCCTGGCCACCCAAAACAGAGAAGGGCACGGGACGGGCAACGCGCCTGCTCCCCCCCTCAAGACCTCTGGGGCAGGGCCAACCCTGGCCACCCAAACCAGAGAAGGGCACTGGCCGGGCTACGCGCCCGCTCCCCCCCTCAAGACCTCTGGGGCAGGGCCAACCCTGGCCACCCAAACCAGAGAAGGGCACGGGCCGGGCTACGCGCCCGCTCCCCCCTCAAGACCTCTGGGACAGGGCCAACCCTAGCCACCCAGACCAGAGAAGGGCACGGGCCGGGCTACGCTCCCGCTCCCCCCTCAAGACCTCTAGGGCAGGGCCAACCCTAGCCACCCAAACCAGAGAAGGGCATGGGCCGGGCTACGCACCCGCTCCCCCCTCAAAACCTCTGGGGCAGGGCCAACCCTAGCCACCCAAACCAGAGAAGGGCACTGGCCGGGCTACGCGCCCGCTTCCCCCCCCCCCCCCCTCAAGACCTCTGGGGCAGGCCCAACCCTAGCCACCCAAACCAGAGAAGGGCACGGGCTGGGCTACGCGCCCGCTCCCCCCTCAAGACCTCTGGGGCAGGGCCAACCCTAGCCACCCAAACCAGAGAAGGGCACGGGCCGGGCTACGCGCCCGCTCCCCCCCCCCCCCCCCCTCAAGACCTACCGGGCAGGACTAACCCTAGCCACCCAAACCAGAGAAGGGCACGGGCCGGGCTACGCGCCCCCTCCCCCCCTCAAGACCTCTGGGGCAGGGCCAACCCTCGCCACCCAAACCAGAGAAGGGCACGGGCCGGGCTACGCGCCCGCTCCCCCCCTCAAGACCTCTGGGGCAGGGCCAACCCTGGCCACCCAAACCAGAGAAGGGCACGGGCCGGGCTACGCGCCCGCTCCCCCCCCCCCCAAGACCTCTGGGGCAGGGCCAACCCTGGCCACCCAAACCAGAGAAGGGCACGGGCCGGGCTACGCGCCCGCTCCGCCCCTCAAGACCTCTGGGGCAGGGCCAACCCTGGCCACCCAAAACAGAGAAGGGCACGGGCCGGGCTACGCGCCTGCTCCCCCCCCCCCCCTCAAGACCTCTGGGGCAGTGCCAACCCTGGCCACCCAAACCAGAGAAGGGCACTGGCCGGGCTACGCGCCCGCTCCCCCCCTCAAGACCTCTGGGGCAGGGCCAACCCTGGCCACCCAAACCAGAGAAGGGCATGGGCCGGGATACGCGCCCGCTCCCCCCTCAAGACCTCTGGGACAGGGCCAACCCTAGCCACCCAAACCAGAGAAGGGCACGGGCCGGGCTACGCTCCCGCTCCCCCCTCAAGACCTCTAGGGCAGGGCCAACCCTAGCCACCCAAACCAGAGAAGGGCACGGGCCGGGCTACGCGTCCGCTCCCCCCTCAAAACCTCTGGGGCAGGGCTAACCATAGCCACCCAAACCAGAGAAGGGCACGGGCCGGGCTACGCGCCCGCTCCCTCCCCCCCTCAAGACCTCTGGGGCAGGCCCAACCCTAGCCACCCAAACCAGAGAAGGGCACGGGCCGGGCTACACGCCCGCTCCCCCCTCAAGACCTCTGGGGCAGGGCCAACCCTAGCCACCCAAACCAGAGAAGGGCACGGGCCGGGCTACGCGCCCGCTCCCCCCCCCCCCTCAAGACCTCTGGGGCAGGGCCAACCCTAGCCACCCAAACCAGAGAAGGGCACGGGCCGGGCTACGCACCCGCTCCCCCCCTCAAGACCTCTGCGGCAGGGCCAACCCTAGCCACCCAAACCAGAGAAGGGCACGGGCCGGGCTACGCACCCGCTCCCCCCCTCAAGACCTCTGGGGCAGGGCCAACCCTAGCCACCCAAACCAGAGAAGGGCACGGGCCGGGCCACGCGCCCGCTCCCCCCCTCAAGACCTCTGGGGCAGGGCCAACCCTAGCCACCAAAACCAGAGAAGGGCACGGGCCGGGCTACGCGCCCGCTCCCCCCCCCCCCCCCCCTCAAGACCTCTGGGGCAGGGCCAACCCTAGCCACCCAAACCAGAGAAGGGCACGGGCCGGGCTACGCGCCCGCTCCCCCCCTCATGCCCTCTGGGGCAGGGCCAACCCTAGCCACCCAAACCAGAGAAGGGCACGGGCCGGGCTACGCGCCCGCTCCCCCCCTTAAGACCTCTGGGGCAGGCCCAACCCTAGCCACCCAAACCAGAGAAGGTCACGGGTCGGGCTACGCGCCTGCACCCCCCCCCCCCTCAAGACCTCTGGGGCAGGGCCAACCCTAGCCACCCAAACCAGAGAAGGGCACGGGCCGGGCTACGTGCCAGCTCCCCCCCCCCTCAAGACCTCTGGGGCAGGGCCAACCCTAGCCACCCAAACCAGAGAAGGGCACGGGCCGGGCTACGCGCCCGCTCCCCCCCTCATGCCCTCTGGGGCAGGGCCAACCCTAGCCACCCAAACCAGAGAAGGGCACGGGCCGGGCTACGCACCCGCTCCCCCCCTCAAGACCTCTGGGGCAGGGCCAACCCTGGCCACCCAAACCAGAGAAGGGCACGGGCCGGGCTACGCGCCCGCTCCCCCCCTCAAGACCTCTGGGGCAGGGCCAACCCTGGCCACCCAAAACAGAGAAGGGCACGGGCCGGGCTACGCGCCCTCTCCCCCCCTCAAGACCTCTGGGGCAGGGCCAACCCTGGCCACCCAAACCAGAGATGGGCACGGGCCGGGCTACACGCCCGCTCCCCCCCCCCCTCAAGACCTCTGGGGCAGGGCCAACCCTAGCCACCCAAACCAGAGAAGGGCACGAGTTGGGTTACGTGCCCGATGCCGCCCCCCCCCCCCCCCCCCCCCCTCTCAAGACCTCTGGGGCAGGGCCAACCCTAGCCTCCCAAACCAGAGAAGGGCACGGGCCGGGCTACGCGCCCGCTCCCCCCCCCCCCCCCCCTCAAGACCTCTGGGGCAGGGCCAACCCTAGCCGCCCAAACCAGAAAGGGTTACGCGCCCGCTCCCCTCCACCAGACCTCCGGGGCAGGGCGTAGGCAATGCCGCGTAACCACACCCCAGACTTGGCAGACCCGTGATCCTTGAAAAGTCGAACCTGGGAAAGAGGACTGGGGCACATAAACCGGGACAAAATGGCGTCAGTTCCCGAGGAGGCGGCCCCGATGTGACTCGACGAAACGAAAGGACGCTCGAGAAATACGCCACCATTAATGATACACTCCAAAAGTGGTTCCATAAGCGCTACCTGGCAAAAGCGGTTTCCAACGGGCGTGAATCCGAGGAGCCCATTAATAATGCCAACTCATCGTAATAATTATGGAGGAAACCGTCAGTAAAATCCCCCTATAAAGACACCACTCACCCTTCCAAAAGAAAAAGAACAAAGTGTCGGAAGACAGGAGAAATCGGCCCTGATCCCCCCCCCCCCCCCGCCCGCCACCCGCTGGGAAACGGGCCGAGATACAACTCCCTAACAAAAGAGAGGTCACCGGCCAGCAGTGGTTCCCTCCGCCCTGGGCGGCGGTCCCGGCATCTCCACCACCTCCGATAGGATATTCCTCTTACAAACGGATCGCCAATAGGATATTCCACTTACACAAGGGAAATCCACCTTTCACACCTCCGTCTGCTCTAAACAGGACGAGACGGAGAAAGGTAGGCATCCGCTCCCCGCCGGCAGGAAAGGCAACCCCCCCCCCCCCCGGGCTTGCAGGCCTGTACCTTCTTGCCTTCGACCTCCGGACGGGGACCTCGGCAAGGCTGCATCCCCGACGAGCCCAAAAGGCAAGTCATGGCGTGTCAGCCCGCCCCAGCACAATCGGGACCCGAACCCCGCCCTCAAACCCAAACCGCGAGGCGTGGAGGGGAGGCGGCCCGATTGTCAAGATCTCCCCCCGCCCTCAAACCCAAACCGCGAGGCGTGGAGGGAGATGACAAAGCAATGGAGGGGAGGCGGCCCGATCGTCAGGATTCCCCCCCCCCCCGGGCCAAACGCCACAGCAAGAGAGCTTCCCTACCGCATCCACCTGGCCGAGGAGACCTTGCAACCCGTCAGCACAGAGGGCGGTCGCTCACCTATGCGCCAAGAATAACTAAAGTTAAAAAGGCCCACCCGGCAGAGGGTAACCCCTAAATCCTGAGGTGAATCACCGCAGGCGAGGACAGCTCCATAGCCCGCCCCAGGGCCGGATCTTACCCCCCAACGGGCGAAAATCTAAGTACTCGTGTACGAACCATAGAGGAGTTCTTGTAAATTTAAATGAAAACATTCATCCTTATCAAATTCACTTTAACTTTCTGAGAATGACATAGCATGAAGCGATCCCCCTGCCAAGGGACGGGCGAGCTCACGAAATGGAACCACCCCTCGCGGCAGGAAAAGTAGGAACAGAGCATCGCACTCCCCCCGGACTAGCTTAGGACGCCCAGTAAGTTTACACCCGCAGTTCGAACCCCCCGATACTACGCTTCAAACCGAGATCCCTCGCCAACTAAAATCAACGACACCTTTCAGACAAAGGGGAAAGGGTTGAACTGAGGCCCGTCCTGCGGGGCCACTTCCGCCCGAGGCCAAATCCACTCGTGCCGGACACCCAGGGGTAGCCCATACAGGGGGTAGCCCCTGTTCGTGATAGGGCGGCAAGTCTCATCCCGAACTTATCCGGCGATTCCCCGTCCCGCCCAAAGACAACACAGATACCATCAACATCCCCTTCCCCCAGACCTCGCGCTCTCGGACAAGGGAATGTTGGGGGCAGTAATTGCGTACTCACGCAAGAAAACAAAATAGGTAACACCAACGATAAAACACGGCAAAGACCGACTTTCCAGTTACGACTCGCTCGCCTCGGTAGGGGCTACCCGGTTCGGACCACGCAGCGACCAACTACCCAGGGCCGGCCTCCCAAACCACATCTAGATTCCCCCGCCAGATTAGGCCCAAGATCCTCGAAAACTCAGTCCTGGGAACAAGGACAAGGACACGTAACCCGGGGCGGACCGGTCGCAAGCCAGAAACCGCGAAACAATACCTGTCGGGTACACGCCTAGTCCCGACAAGGAAGCGCCACGATGCGACTCGACGAAACGAAAGGACGCTTGGAAAACACGCCATCAGCAGCAACACGCCCCCCGAGAGGCCAGAACAGACGACCCGTGTCGGGTGCCGCCAGGAAAAAGCGGTTCCCAAAGCGCATGATTCAGCGGAGCCCATTAATGGCACTAGTCCCTCACATTATCCAAGGAAAACCCTTCCGCAGAATCCCACTATAAGTACCCCCCCTTCAGAATTTAGGGAGGAGGAGAAGATACACGAGAGGGAGTCGCGTCCCCTCACACCGGGTATGAAAAAACCCTTGACGCCCCCACCGAGCTACGGAGAAGGCCGATGTACACCGATGGGCCTCACTTCCCCCACCGGTGACCGCTTCCACTCCGCGACGTTTGATAAATATTCCCCTTACACATGGAAGGCCCCGCCTGCCAGCCTTCCTACTGCTCTTAACCAGATGAGACAGCATGTTCGGAAGACTTGCGACGGGCCGCCACACCCCAATTAACATCCACCCCCCCCCCCCCCCCCCCGGTGATCCCTACCAGGTGTGAGGGTGGAAGCCCCCAACGGATCTCCCCACGACCCACCGGCCCGCCGGACTCCCCCTCCGGTAGGGCAACGCCGCCACCTCCACCTCGTCCTCCGCCTCCTCCAGGGTTCCCTCTCGATGTGCGGGATCCCCGGCGAGGCCGAGCAACCATCCAGCAGGGCGACGACGAGACAGAGCGCGATGAAGTAAGGGAGGGAAAGGAAGGAGGTCCACCCGACAAACTAGGGTCAGCCCTCCTGAGGGGGGTCACCACAGGACTGCATCCCCGATGAAACCAAACGGTGATTCATGGCATGTCAGCCCGCCCCCGGACAGTGAGGCAGAAGGAGTTCAGCGGTCTGTAGAAAGGAAGGCCGCCCCGCAATAGAGACCTGCTCACCCCGATGCAGCGGTCGACGAGTTAAAACAACCTCCCGCCCCGACCCCGGGTTCGGTCACACCTGCCCTACTGTTGTAAATACCATTTAGGTCTCCGGTAAAGGTTGATGAATAATATTCCTCCTTACGAACTCCTCACCCTAAGCCCAAGCGCACAACAGTTGGGAGGTCCACCATGCACAGTGCGGCTGAAGCCCCGCAAAAATAACAAACACGTCCGGTAAACACATCACAGCGAAAAACCATGACCTTCTCAAAAAGTCAGGCTCCCCCAAAGTCCGACCCAACCGCCACCTACAACGGCACGTCGTTATGGGGCAACGCCCCTCCCCAAATCGCAGTATCCCGCCTCCTCGCTTGGTTCCCACTCGGGACGAGAACTTGCGATCCCGCAACAGCGGGCAATACCCCGCGGGAGCAGCGTCTCCACTTCTGAGCTTGGACCCAAGTCTGAATCATGTTAGAAGGGAGGTAGTGTTACGCCATCCGAGCCAAGCCGGGCTTCCGCCTCGCACTCGAATGCCGGGGGCAATTGTTACGACCCAAAGATCGTGGGAGTCTGACTCCCGCCCAGATCCGCTGACATACCTCAGTGACTCACCCCTTGGCGAAAGGGCCGCCATCCCGGGGGCCCGAGGCTACATGGGAAGGGACGCACCTCGCAGCACTCCCCCTCCCGGCCGAGGCGTACAACCACTATCGCTCGGCCCGCCAGGGGCAGTGCGCCTGGGGAGCGCCCAGACAGTGCCACTGGGATGCTGACAGAGGCACGGGCATATCCCTCCCTGCCAGCGCTCCCCGACCTGCGACCGAAAAGGTGCGCGGCCAGGCCGGACAACCCGCCGGGACCCCACGAGCTCCGCCCCCGGGGGTAGTATCCCCGGACCTTCAATTCCTCACGCACGACAAACAACCTAGCACGACAAACAACCTAGCACGATAAACAACCTAGCGTAAGGACACGACTGACACTAACGCCGTCCGACCATCTGACAAAGCCTCCTGACCGCTGAGCCTCCTGACCGCTTATTGCTTTCGGCCCTGACACCCTGACAAAAGTGCCCCTGGCCGTTGCGCCGTCTGACAAAAGCGAGGCAGGCACTCCTGTTCCTGACATCCTCATCTGAAGCTTCCGCTGACAGCTGAGCCAGCTCAGCACGTCGAATCCGCATGCCAGGTCAGCCCAACCTAATCATCTCCCATCAGGTATAAATACCCCCTCACCTCTTACGGTGAAGGGGTTGGCAAATTCTCTCTCTCAATCCATTATTCACACACGAGAGCAAAGGTCGTCCATATCTTTGTTCTCCCACTTATAGCTCGCCACGTACGGTCGACACTCCCTCAGTCCGACCGGCGTGCCTAGCCCCCATTTTAAGTCCTATTACTGACTTAGGCATCGGAGGGGCTAATGGTTGAACCCCAACACTGCCCTTCTGACGAGTTGCTCGTGGTGCAGGAAAGCTCGCCCCTTGGTCGACGTCAGCCTTTGGCTCCCGCTACCCGATCTTCTTCCGCCGTGTCCGGTGAGATTTGACTCCGTGGCCACCCCCGGCGGCAAGTCCAGCCTCTTCACCCCACTAATCACTTGTTAAATAGCCCACCTAAACCCACTTATCAACATAACCACCGTGTCCTTGGTTCCCCTCAATACAAATTCATTGTACACGAGTTCCACCTCGTAACATGAACAGTTTCAGAACAATATAACACTTTGAAACGAGTGCATCGATAATCAAATCCACGTAGAGTTCACCCAAATTTGAGGTTTAGAGGTTTAAGAATGTAAACATCAATTTTATAAAAAATGTCAAAATATAGAATCCGTTTTTTTGCTGCCAGCACGAGAAATTCATGCGTTGACATCACATAACCATTAACATATGTGTGCATATTAATAACGTGTATCATATGACATGTGTTACATGATATGTATATGATGCAGTGACACATTATCCATCATAAAAAATATGTGGTGACTATGTACATCCCATATGCTACTTCGAGAGCATTATTGTTGATGCATGATTACGGCCGACAATGACATCAATTATCACTAATTACACCGCATAATGACAGAATTAAGCCGGCAGGCCACCACCTAATCAAGATAACTTTGCATGCGAAATCAGATCCCCCAATTTTTTTTATTCCATTCTAGATCTACTATCCAAATAAAAAAAGAAATTAAAAGACGAGGGAAAAATCCAAATCCCAAATTAACAACTACCTATAGCCGGTCACAAGATTTAAAAAGAAAAGAAAACAGAAAAAGAAAATCGAGCAGTGAAGTAAATCATACGGCAATGCACAATTTATTGATGAACGTCTGTGTGTAAGGCCACCTGCCGCTCCAAGTAACTCCGTCTGAAAACGGTGGAGTATTCCGGCAGCTCCCCAAGCCCCGCGAAAAGCGCGTCCTCGTCGTCGTCATTAAAATCGCCGATGTTTTCGCCCTCGACGGAAGCCAGATCAGCGGATCCCACGAAGATCGGGCCGTAGAGCAGCGTGTCGCTAGGCGGTGACGTGGACGATGTGGACCCCACGTCCGAGTACCAGAAGCCGTCGGGAATCATCAGCGCCCCGGAATCCTCCCCGATGAGATCCGAGAACCTCGACTCCTCCAGATCCGCACCCGAATCCCGCTGCGGGCTGCGGGCTATCGGATCTGGATCAGCTTCGGCCGTAACAGTCGTCGAGGAGTTATTATTAGTGCTGTGGGGATGATGAGTCCGGGAAAGCGGCCGAGCGTGGTTGTGCTCGCAGGCGTAGGTTACCATCAGCATGGTGGGGTCCACCCGGCTCCGCTCAACCTGCTTCCTCGCCGGGCAACCCTTCGAGCTGCTGCACCTGTAGTAGCCCCTGCAACGGACGAAGTCGCATCTTAGCGAGAACGGACAACCGCCGGCTAAACTGCGCCGGGCCGTCGGTAAGACGCTGCATACCTCGGGTAGGGCGAGCCCTTGATCGGTTTCTGCCCGTACTTCCTCCACGCCCACGAGTCCGGCGGCGGCGCGCACTCGCCCACGCCCTTCGCACGTGACCCCTCCCCCGCCTCGGGGATCGGGATCGACACCACCCGCTTCTGTGCCGACCGCCGGCTATAATACGAAAACTAATTAAATGAGACTAAATTAAAGCAAACTAAACTAAACAAAGCCTGAGATCTGGGAGATTATGTACCTTCGTTTTGGAGAAGGGGATGAAGGGGAAGGCGGCGAGAGACGGGCCGACTTTAGTTTCGGGTCGCACGCCAGCCGGGCGCACGGCGAACCCGCCACGTTGTTTTCGGCTTCGTTGCAGTCCATCACGAACAAGTTCTCAGCTCCGCATGAATTTGTGTGCAGATTCCTCCTCGATCCGTACATAAAACTTTTTCGAGCGAGTTAGAGGGGATAGAGAAAGCACCGAGTGCACAGCACCAACGGACCGGATCAATAAGAGAGGACGAAAGTTGATAACACGTCGGTTTATATATCCATCTCACTCGTGTGCTCAAGAGTTGCCACGAGATGGTTCTTTTTTTTAATTGCATGTACTCTCTCAAGTAATTATTTGCCGCAATTGGCAGGTGAAATCAGCTTATGGCCTGTTCTTTTGGTTTATGTGGATGTTTGTGAAAGTTGTGAATAATGTTGGTGAAAGTATAGTATTGTGTTTTTTGAGTGAAAATGAGGTTGGAATGTGGAGATGAGAATTTTTTGTGGGTCTCACTCAACTCTATTGTGTTTTTTGGTTGTGAATGTTGTTGTTAGAGTTGGAGGGTGAAAGTGGTGTGTGTGATGTGGTGAGAATATGGGAACAATGACACCCCTTGAATTTCTTGTGAAAATGCTATACAACCCAAAAATCCCAAACTCCCAAGGCTGATCCAGAATTTGAAACCATACGTGAATAAAACCCAAGTCAATATACAAACTATGCAAGCATCAGATTGCCCAACTCTAACTCAATTCCCTCAAAAAAATTAATCCAACATTCAAAACAACAACAAAAACCCAAATTCCGACTGATGATAAAGAATATGATACCATACAGGAAAATACAGAAACATCAACCCACATGAAACACTACTGGATAAAATCCCAAGCCATGCTAAAGACAATGCAAGCATTGGAGTCCCCAAATCCAACTCAATTCCATCAAAAATACATTTTCCAATTTTAAAAAAGCAACCAAACAATCCCAATTGACCACTGATGCTACAGATTATGATACAATAATGGTAAATACACCATTGCAAGATACAACACAATTCAAGCTTCAGAATGCCATACTCCAACTCCAACTCAATAATATCAAATAACACAACCCAACTTTTAACACATAGAACTAAAAATCACAACATCCACCTGCTGATACAACAAATATTTACTAACGGTGTTAAACATCAACTAACATTGTTATACATCAACATTACATTAAACACCAAATCCAACTAATAGAGATATCAGTCTGACCTTAATGGAATGGTAACAGATACGATGCTATCTAATTGCACAGAGGTCATATCAAGTAGACCTACAACCATATCCATCCGCCCCTCCATCTCTAACATCCTACTCTCGGTCAAAGGCGTCGTCGAACTTAAATTAGTGGGCCTTCTTTCACTCTCATCCATGAAATGCAGGATCACCATTCTGGACAAATCAGTGTGTGTGGATCCTTCCATTCGAAGAATGTGCATCTATGCTCTCGAGCTGTACAACTCCAAAATCTACGGCCTAAGTTTGCTCTTGTCTATGACGTCCTCCTCGACACCCGAATCCCACAATTGCATATCATGTAGTCATCGAAATCGGCATCAAAGTTGTCATGGCTCTCATCTCTATGTCGAGATCGACAAGTAGAGCTCGACTGTTGACTCATTTGTACCTAACAAAGTTAAAAATAAAATACAATTAACATATAACATCGATCAAATAAAAGAGTGTTAATGTGAGGAGATTTTAGGGTTAAAAGCGTACCTATGAAAAGGAAAGTTTTTGGGTGACAGATACATCATGCCAAGATACAAATCACATTGCAGAGAAATCAAAGTACCCAGAAAATCCATATGCGTAGGGGTGATAGATACAGTATGTCATGACACAAAACAAAATGAAACAAGGAAAAAAAGAAAGCAATGGCAATCAGTTTGCAGTTTGCCACATTCCTAGCCAACGTCCACACCCACTTCGTATGGATTATCAAACATAAGCCCTCAGATATTTGTTTTGCCATTTCCCCATCTGGTTGCTTGGCAATGGCTCCTTCATTATCTCACCACACATTCCCATGCCAAATTCCTTTAAATTTCCATATCAAACCATATCACTGCCAGCAACTGTCACGCCTCACTTTTCAAATATGGAAGGCGAGACGCAAAGAGGTCTGCTCAGACTTGGAGCTGTGAAGCTACAGTCTGATAAGCGTCTGTGTGTTCATCCATTCGCAGATTCTTGCATTACAATGAAACAACAACAATAATAAATATGAACGCATGCAAAAAATAACCTACATTCAAAACATCCATTTCATTATTCCAAACATCCACGGATAGTCATAAAATAAGGTACGAGAGAGTCTAAAAAGAAGGCCCAAGCATGGCCGGAACTAAAACAAGGTAAGGTGCTACGCACCGAAAACTAACAGCAACAACTAGGTGAAACAACAGCAACTAAGAAAACCTCCTGCAGAGACTAAGACTGGTCTCCGGTGTCCTCGAACTGGACGTCAGCAAAAGCCTCAGGCTCGACGTTAGCAAACTAATCATCCTATGCAACAAACTCAGACTCTAAACCAGACATGTGACACCCAAAGAGAAAATGGCACATGTCAGCAAAAATCTCCAAAAAGGAAAGGGAGACTTTTATGCAAGGAAACGTAAAGTATATCAGTTATAAGATGAATGCAACTTAGCAGTTTATATTGATGATGACATGGCATGATATATTAATGAATGCAGCAGTTATAATGAACATGATATTTAACAATTCTTGACACGTCGTAGCAAAGGCTACTTAACAATAATTCATGAAAAGCAGTAAAACATGTGTTCGCGTCGTGCACAGGGTTTACGCCTTGCAGCTGAAGTTGCTGATCGGGCACACTTCTACGCTGAGTGGCTGCTTAACCCTACCTCTCCACGTGTGTATAGACTGGCGCACTTCTTCTGGATCACGAGCCAGGAAGTGTTTATGGCATAGGGTTGACCTAACCTCATTCATGATGTAGGAGTCACAATCCAACTTGCTGCATCTTACATTTTAATAGTAGCGTGTGCTACACATTCACGAAAAAACATTCAATGCATGAAATGACATGTGATATGCAACATGATAGTATAATAGCAGATATTGAATTACGTACAGTTATATCAAAATAAACGTGACATGTGATAAGCATGAAATGACATAGCAAGGGTGTCGGATCTAGCTTCGTTGTCAAGCTAGATCAAGTATGGTGTCGGATCTATCTTCGTTGTCAAGCTAGATCAAGTATGGGCGTCAGGCGACTATCATTTCACCGCCTAGTCTCTTTTACACAAAATCACAGAATGGCCTAAACATGGCCAAACAATCAACTGAGCAAGTTTCACTTTCCTGTAACAACGTCCGTAATCCTCAGTTTAACAGTCCAGAATCTCCCTATGTGCTCAATCACTAATCACCAACCTATAGTCCCGTGTTATTTATCTTCAATTAGTGATTTAACCAAAACAAAAAATATTATGATTTTTATCTTGTTAGACATGCGGTGTTTGGGTTTCCTACGGATCGAGGATTACCTCAACACGACGCGAGAGCTACACTGACGTCGGGTAGCGCGTCAGGGGTTGGATCCGGTAGCGAGCGAGGTACAGTGATCAACGGAGAAGACGGAGACAACTAGAGACAACGGTAGCACGACGCGCGAACGGAGCGATCAAGGGGAGTTGAGGCCTGCTGCTGTTGCATGCGGATCTGGGGGTCGACAGGGGCACGGCCTGCTGTGGTTGGCCGGCGACGGTACAGGGCTGCCGTGCGGGGGTTGTCGAGGAAAGGGGCTGCCAACAAATGGTTGCGGCAAGGCTCGGGCTGCTGTGTGTTTTGACAAGGGGAGAAGAGGGTTCGGCCGTGGGTTGCCGTGGGGTTTAGGGTGGAGGACGGCAAGTGGGGAGGTGCTGGCGATGTGGGGTGGCCGCAGGCTAGGAGGGTTTGGCAGGGGTTGTGACAAGTAGGGGGATCAGCAGTATTTTGTGGACGGAGGACAGTTTTTTTGGGGTTGGGTGCGGCTTCGTTTGTGGAGGATGGGTGCCGGAGGTTGTTGCCGTGGAGGAGGATGAATGGAGCTTGTGGAGGCTGGGGGCAAGGGCAAGGGACCCGGGTGGCCGGTGGCTAGGGGATGGAGGAGATGAGGGTTTGTGTGGCTGCTGTGCGTTGTTTGTGTGCGATAGAAAACCCTATGGCTAGAACACGTTATAATGAGGATAATATGCTAAATAGGATTGAAAAAGGGGTAGATTTAGGTTGATTGGAGAGAGTGTGTGTGTGAGAGGGGAAGGGTAGACTTAGGGTGCAAATAGCTAGGGAAATATATTCATAATACGTATAATAACCTATAGATTTGATTAAGATTTCAAATTTGAATTAATTAGGGCTAAGTATTAATCGAAAGTGATTAGGTCGATAGGTCGGTCTAACGGTGTCCGATAAATATGAGAAAAATATCGGGACGACCATGTCGACGAGAGGGTCGAGACTAAGATGATTGGTCACGTGCTAGGTTAACGAAAAATGGAACTAAAAAAATAAAAAGGTCAACGTCGAAGTCTAAAGTTACGACACCTCTTCAAACAAAGCTGTTTTGTGGAAGAATGAGCCGTGAAATGACGTTCACGAAAAATTCCACAAATAAGTACTCTCTCAGAGGGTCACAACGACATATAACTTCGCACGTTCGGGATACAAGAAGAGGTCACAATAAATACGCATACGGAAAAAAAGTACGCTCAGAAAAACACACGATCGAAAAGCGACCGTGACATCCTACCCACCTTAAGAAATGATTCCGCCCTCGGAATCAACATCAACTACTGCTCCAGAAACAAAGCGGTAAGCGATCTCTCATATCTTACTCGCGCTCCCAGGTAGACTCCCCAGGTGAACCAGGACGCCACTGCACTCTAACCAGGTTGACGGTCTTATTCCTCAACTGCTTCTGTCGTCCATCCAGAATCTCTACTGGTTGATGTTCATAGGTCAGGTCCGGTCGGCCCGTGATCTCCGAGAAATCCACAGCATGAGATGGATCACTAACGTATCGACGTAACTGAGATACGTGAAACACGTCGTGAACTCCCTCTAGTGATGGCGACAACGCCAAGTGGTAAGCCACTGCTCCAACATGCTCTAGGACGTCAAAGAGACCAATATACCTCGGACTCAACTTGCCTCTCTTTTCGAATTGAATAACTCCTCGATTGGGAGAGATCTTGATAAAAACATGGTCTCCATGCTGAAACTCCAACGGTCGCCGTTTAGCATCTGCCCAATGCTTGAAATTGTCTTGAGCAATCCGCAGCTTCTCCCTGATGTTTTTCACAATATCCACCGCCTCAACAATAATCTCTGGCCCTAACAGCTCCCTGTCGCCAATGTCATCCCAGCTCAGTGGCGCTCGACATTTCTTCCCATAAAACGCGGTAAATGGCGCCATGCCAATGCTCACCTGGTAACTGTTATTATAGGCGAACTCCACATGATGAAGATGATCCTCCCATGATCCCTTGAAGTCCAACATACACGCTCTCAGCATGTCCTCCAAAATCTAAATCGTCCTCTCGGACTGACCATCTGTCTGCGGGTGGTACGCATTGCTGAAACTCAGACTCGTACCCAGACTCTTCTGCAGACTCTGCCAAAACCGATATGTGAATCTCATGTCTCTGTCCTACACGATACTCATGGGGACTCTGTGAAGTCGTACGATCTCCTGCACGATTCACGATACATCACTATCTAACTAAGGAAAGGAAATAAAACTGGAGAGTAAAAGAATTTCCCTCCATGTATCTCCCTGCTAGCGTTTCCATCGATTGTCCTACTCGGAAAGGGATGAAGTGTACAGTTTTGGTCAATCGGTCTACGATTACCCAAACCGCATCATTCTGCTTCAGACTCCGAGGTAGTCCAGTCACGAAATCCATAGTGATGTGTTGCAACTTACACTTTGGAATCAGAAGCGGCTGTAGCAACCCAGCCGTATGCTGATACTCCGCCTTAACCTGCTGGCACACTAAACACTTGGCAACACTCCGTGCCACACTCCGCTTCATGCCATGCCATCAGTAGTTCAGGCGAAGGTCCTTGTGTTGGATCCTGTCGCGCGGAGGATAGAGGATCGAGGAGACTTACGTTAGCGTACGCTGCACTGTAGTCTCTGAACTTTGCCCTCGGATTCGCCACAACGGTCGGTACTTCGTCACAGAGAATCGAAGCAGCGTTTCCACCGTCTAAATATCTATTTGGAAGAAGAACTAAATGGAAGGGAGAAGAGGAAAAGGTTTTCCTTATGCAAACTTATGGCATGAAGGATTAGCCTAAAATGCCTTACCCTTGGGTCCTATTTATAGGCTTTAGGGGTAGTTATTGTAGGAAATAACTACATATAAGCTTATTGGCTTATATTAACACCCTTGCTTCTCCTCTTCTTCATGCACTTATCAAGTGCCTTAATGCACTTATAATGTGCCTTTTCCACTTATCGAGTGGTCCTTTTCACAGATGAAAAGGTTCACTTCACACATGCTTTCATGCACGCGACATCTGAGGTCTGTAGTCCCTCATACATCCCCTCATGGGTGTATACATGTCGTCCATATACAACATCTCCCACTCACACTTGAGGGGATTGTAAGGAAATATTTCTTTTGTTTATTATACCGAGAAATAGACCGTGTGACCGTCATGCGCATAAAGTCTGCTGTTGTGCACTTGTTAGAGATACACAACACTCCTTGAGATGCAAAGTTGAGAAGATCAACGCATGCTTTACCCTAGATTATTTCCTCACATTTCTTATACTTTATATTCAACAATTGAATCCCATTTGGATTACCATTGGCTGGCCAGCTTTGAATCTCTAAAGTCCAAATGTGAATATGAAATTAATCTTCCTCTTCTTGCGATCCTTTCGATCTTGACTTGACTCGCTTTTCTAACATGCCCCGCCGGACCGAATTGATCATAATCCATAAGCAACATGCTAAGATAGAGATCACCCAGTCAGATCTAAAGGAATCAATTAGAGTCCATAAGGGTAAGAAATTCAAGACCCATGTGGTCTTTGGGTCTCACATAATAGTAAAAAAAATTACCATTCTAACCCAATGGTCAAATGCATACGTAGTATGAATCGTATTACAACATCACTCCTTTCCCAGAGAGCGTATGTCTTGATGTTGTAAGGATGATGGTCAGACACCACAATGTTTGACTTTGAGTCCCTTTTACTACTCATTGATTTCCTGGACCCACATCCCGCATAAGACAGATAAGATTTAAAAAAATCTTCTTAGATCTTTTGTAAGCATCCATATGATGCAGATCTTTCATACAACCATTTTGTTTAAGTCATGACTCTAAATCATCCGTCTGACGATTTTGACTTTAAACATGTCTCATCTTTATCTTATCCGTCTGATAGAATAAAGGCGGTTGCTCATGTGAGAGAGCCAACCTCAATCTGTCCGACATACTAGAAAATATAGCTGAGATTAAAAGAAATGTACACAAACATTTTCAAGTAACTCATATGCAATGTCGAAAAGAACTTATTCTTTTATTAAATTTGATCTTTCATAGACATGAGAATATACATCGATACAACTCAGCTCTTACGCAATCCTTGAGATGATAAGTGTTTGTAAAACACATCTCTGGGGATCGCCTTCATAAGCGGATCCGCTATCATCTCATGCGTAAATATGTATTTAATGTCTACCTTCTTGTTCTTGTCATAGTCTTTTGCAAATTTGTAGCGGATATCAATTTGTTTGGTCTTACAATGGAATTTTGGATCTTTGACATAGGCTATAGATGCTTGACTGTCATTGTATATTGGTACAGCACCTGAGTCACTTGCATCAATAAGCTTGTCTAAGAATTTCCTAAGCCAAACAGCTTCTTGAACCGCCATGCTAAATGCCACAAACTCGGCTTCCATAGTTGAAAGTGCGAAGCAGGATTGCTTCTTGCTACTCCAGGAAATTGCATCAGATCCGAGTAGAAAAACATATCCTGAGGTCGATCGTCGCTCATCGAGATCACCCGCCCAATCAGCATCAGTGTAGCCTTCGAGCCTCAAGGCATCTCCTTGATAGCATAAAGCATAGTCCGCAGTTCCTTTAAGATACCGCATTATCCTCTTAACCGCTTTCCGGTGTGCTTGCCCTGGATTGGATTGGTAATGACTTACCATTCCAACGGCAAAACAGATGTCCGGTCTTGTACACATCATATCGTACATAAGACTACCAACTGCACTGGAATATAGAACTTTTTCCATAATTTCCTTTTCCTTTTGGTTCTTTGGACACATTTTCAGACATAAATTATCGCATTTGCTTATAGGAGTATCAATGGACTTACAGTCCTGTATGTTAAAACGTTCTAGAACCTTCTTTATATAAGGCTCTTGTGAAAGAGAAAGAAGTTTCTTCGAACGACTTCTTGAAATCTTAACTCCAAGAATATATGCGGCTTCTCCCATATCTTTCATCTCAAAAACTGATGAAAGCCAAGCCTTGATATCTATCACAAAGCCCTTGTCATTTCCGGCTATTAAAATGTCATCTACATATAGAGACATAATAACATACTTGCTTTTGATCCTCTTGATATATACATAGTTATCTTCATCAAGCATGGTAAAACCATTTGATAAGACAACTTCTTGAAATCGTATATACCATTGCCTCGAGGATTGTTTAAGACCATATATGGACTTACGAAGTTTACAAACCTTATGTTCGTTTCCTTCTTTTACAAACCCGGTTGGTTGTTCCATATAGATCTCCTCGTCCAATTCTCCATTGAGAAAGGCAGTCTTTACATCCATTTGATGTAATTCGAGGTCTAAGCAAGCTACCAAAGCCAGAATCAAGCGAATCGAGGTAAAACGAACAACAGGTGAGAAGGTCTCTTCGTAGTCTATCCCTTCCTGTTGCGTAAAACCTTTCGCGACAAGGCGAGCTTTATATCTGTCTATAGAGCCACCAGCCTTATGCTTGATCTTGAGAACCCATTTGTTCCCAATAGCTCTACGTCCTCTGGGTAAGTTAACCAAGTCCCAGACTCGGTTAATTTTCATGGATTCTAATTCCTCCTTCATCGATTTCATCCATTTGTCTTTTGCAGGGCATGATACGGCCTGTTTGAAAGTAGCAGGCTCGTCATCTTCTTATAGTAAAGTCATAAAGGTTTGTGGGAATTCATCCTCAAATCTTAGAGGAGTTAACCTTGTACGACTACTACGTCGTATTTGAGATTCTTCAAGTCCTTGTTGACTCGAATTTGGATCAATTCTAATATCACTCCCACTTGGAATGTGGTTAGAATTGCTCCCACTTGGATCATTATTCTCATATGGAATAGGATTCAAATCATTCGTATCATCCATTGGTGAAGGTAGAAATGTATTTTCATCTTCACCAAGAATTCTCTCACTCAAATGAGGTAATCCTTCTTGATCATAAATCTCAAATAGAGATAAGTCCTGACTTATCTCGCCCTGTCTTGGAAACCCATTTTCCAAGAAAGTAACATCCCTCGACTAAAATTCAATTAGTCCTCCATTGTCTTCCTGACCAATGAAAACATAACCTTTGGAGTTCTCTGCGTACCGTATAAAGATACATTTCCTCCCCCTTGGCCCAAGTTTGACATACTTATGGGAGGAAATATGTGCATAGGATGCACACCCCCAAGGTTTTAAAATGCTTAAGTCAGGAGACCTTTGGTTCCACAACTCATAAGGAGTGGAGCTAACCGATTTCGAGGGTACGCGGTTCAAGATGAAAGCAGCCGTCAATAATGCATCACCCCAAAAGGTGATTGGCAAGTTAGCTTGCGCCATCATTGAACGGACCATTTCCATTAAAGTCCTATTCCTCCTTTCAGCAACACCATTTTGTTGTGGAGTATAAGGCACAGTTACTTGATGGACTATGCCCTTTTCATCACAAAGTTCCTTAAAACTTGCTGATTGATATTCACCGCCTCTATCGGTTCGCAAGACCTTAATCTTGCGATCTAATTGATTTTCCACTAAACTCATATAGTTTTAAAGCAGGTTAATGCTTCATTTTTTGTGGGATATCAAATAGATATGCCCGAATCGGGTGCAGTCATCAATAAAAGTGATGAAGTAGGACTTCACGCGTCTTGTCTTGACATTCAACGGACCACATATGTCCGAATGGATAAGCTGCAATGGAACCTCAGCCCTTGTGCCGGTTCCAAATGGCTTGCGACAAGATTTCCCTACAAGGCAATGTTCGCAAGTCGATATTTCGACCTTTGAAACATTGGATAGAAGGCCACGTTTGGCAAGTCTATACATACATGTTGGTCCAATGTGACCAAGCCTTGCGTGCCAACAAATTACATCAGATTCATAAATCGAAGAATTTGTAACAAGAAAATTTTCATTAAAATTAGAGGAATCGTACATAGTATTTAATACAATGAATCCATTAAAAACATACCCAGAACCAATTAAAGAATTATTACAAGATAGGTCCACATTACAATTATGAAAGAACCAACTATAACCAAGACCCATTAATACAACCACGGATATAATATTCCTTCGAATATCTGGAGCAAAGAGGACATCATGAAGTAAGATAGTGCGGCCGTTGTCCAAGACGATCTTGCACATCCTAACGCCTTTCACTTCAACACGTGTGTTGTTTCCTACATATATCCACTTCGTTCCTTGGGGTATCCGGTGATACTTCACGAAGGACCGTCTGTCCCTTGCTATGTGGTCGGTGGCTCCTGAATCAATTATCTAAAAAGGATTAGATTCTACAAGAAATATTGAACTAGAAACACATATGTAACTAGTATTATTACAAGTTACCTTATCACCTACATCCGTACATGAACGGGCATAGTGACCTAACTTGTTGCACTTGAAGCACTTGATCCTCTTCAAGTCTTTCTTCTTGTGCTATTTCTTGTTCCCACCCTTTTGTTTGGGTTTCTTGGTAGACACTGGTTGCTTTTTATGGTCATCAGCAAACTTCGAGTGATGTTTACGTTTCTTTCCCCCGTGTGAGGAACTAGCAACCATGTGCACTTCTGCACTTGGCTTGGCGGCCGCAATCCGCTCTTCCTCTAACTCTAGGTGCTTAGAAACATCGCTGAAATTCTTGATGCTCTCATTATGAGTGAGATGCATCTTCATTTGTTCCCATTCGATTGGTAGGGAACGTATGACCGCTTGGATTTGTTGCTCATCAGTGAGCACATGACCTGCATCCTTTAACTCTGAAATAAGATTCGCCATGTGTCGCAAATGCATTCCCATGGAATGATTTGGACGTTTTTTGTACGAATCGAATTATATAGTTAAAGAGCGAAGTTTGGTCACCGAGGTGCCACCAAACTTCTCCTCCAGCTTGGACCATATGTCCATAGCTAGGTCATGTTCTCGGAAGATTCTCATTATGTCGACGTCCATACTTGACAGCAACGTAATGCGAGCAATTTTGTTCTTCCGAGACCAAGCATCGAAAGCTTCCTTGTCTCTTCTGTGTTGGGCCGTAGTACCTAACTCAGGTTCAATCATTATGTTCTTCAGAGTTTCGAGCACGTCTTGCTCCTCTAGAACATATTGTATCTTCATGGACCATAGTTTGTAATTATCGCCGTTGAGTTTTTCACCTTTGTTCAACTCAGCGACGATGTTCTTAGTAGCGGAAGACATTTTAGCTTTAAAATGCTGCAAAAGACATAAAAACAAGTTCGATCAAAAACATTGCATAAGGTTTACATTTGATAAGTTACTTTCGAAAAATATTGAAGATGTTGTTCTAGAATCGGAAAAGTGATTTATAATCCCAATCACCATCTAGAACAACTTTCAATATTTCCCCATCACTTATCAAACAATAGTACTTTTATAGTACTTGCAGCGGAAAAAGTGTTTTTGAAAACGTATTTTGAAAACGTATTTTACAGATGTATTTTGCAGCGGGAGGTAGTGGCCTGCCACGGCCATTGCCGGGGTCGAGCCGTGGCCGTGCCAAGGCCGGATTCTCCCCTGTAGGGATCCAGGCCCTCCCCCCTTCAGGGGGGCTTCACCGTAGGCAACTGCCGCCGGTCCCGTATGGGCCGGCCATGCAGACCCCCCCATCACCTTGGTCGAGGCCGGGGCTCGGCAGTCCTGGCTTGGCCAGGGCCGGGCCTCCTTGGTGTGGCCATGGCCCCTCGGCCAGGGCCTCTGCCCTGGCCCTGGCCGGTCGGCCAGGGGGCCCTGGCCCCTCGGCCAGGGCCTCTGCCCTGGCCGAGGCCAGCCGGCTGGCCGGCCTCCTTGGAGTCCGACCGGGCCGGCCGACCGGCCTCCTTGGAATCCGGCCGCACACCCCCCCTATGGGGGGTGGTCTTGGTTGTCATTGGCCGAAGCCAACCCCCTCTCCAATGCGGAGGGGGGGTGCATTGCACCATGGAGATACGTGTTCATCTTCTCTGATGAGCAGTTTTGAAACCACCTTCTTCTCCGATGAGACACCTGTTCATCGAGAAAGTGGTTATTCCTTAATGGCCGTGTGCCAAAAAATAACACACTTTCAAGGCCGCAAACTTCACGCTCCACATGAAGAGAGTTCACATTCCCTATTGAATGGAGACTCAGCATCCATGAAGAGTGCGAGTTTGGCGAGATGAACGGTCAGTTCTTCTCGTCACGGAGAGTTCCTGCCATATCCGTAATGACAGAAGACCCTAACGTGAAAAGAACAACTTGTACGTTCGCTCTGTCACGATGCGCTCCTACCATATCCATAATGGAAGGAAACTCATTCGTGAAAGAGACACAGTCGCATTCATCGGTGAGACCAGAGCGAACTTGTGTGGCTCTGATACCAATGTTGGATCCCGTCACGCGGAGGATAGAGGATCGAGGAGACTTACGTTAGCGTACGCTGCACTGTAGTCTCTGAACTTTGCCCTCGGATTTGCCACAACGGTCGGTACTTCGTCACAGAGGATCGAAGCAACGTTTCCACCGTCTAAATCTCTATTTGGAAGAAGAACTAAATGGAAGGGAGAAGAGGAAAAGGTTTGCCTTATGCAAACTTATGGCATGAAGGATTAGCCTAAAATGCCTTACCCTTGGGTCCTATTTATAGGCTTTAGGGGTAGTTATTGTAGGAAATAACTACATATAAGCTTATTGGCTTATATTAACACCCTTGCTTATCCTCTTCTTCATGCACTTATCAAGTGCCTTAATGCACTTATAATGTGCCTTTTTCCACTTATCGAGTGGAGTGGTCCTTTTCACACATGAAAAGGTTCACTTCGCACATGCTTTCATGCACGCGACATCTGAAGTCCGTAGTCCCTCATACATCCCCTCATGGGTGTATACATGTCGTCCATATCCAACACCTTGTACATCTTTGTGCCTCCAAGATGTACGGAATACGGTGAACTATGTGCATCAATAAGCAACTCCTCTCTAACATCTCCAGCTGGCACACAAACTCTGGCTCCATACCTCAGCGAGCCATCCTCATGAATCAGAAAGTCAGTCCGTAGACCGGCTTCTACCTGCTCACTGATCTTCTTCAGCTTCGGATCTCCAGCCTGACCTGCCTTGATCCGATCCACGATCATCGACTGTATCTGCATACACATCAACGACGAAACCTCTCCAGGAAGCACAATCTCAATGCATGACTCACATAACTCCTGCTGCAACCTCCACTATGAAGTCAACATCATAACGGCTGGAAGTCTGCTCAGCGCATCAGGAACCACGTTCACCTTGCCAGGATGATACTGCAAGTCGATCTCGTAATCCGCCATAAGCTCCAACCATCGACGATGTCGCATGTTGAGCTCCTTCTATGTAAAGATGTATTTCAAGCTTTTGTGATTAGTGAAAATCTTCACTTTCTCACTCAGCAGGAAATGCCTCCAGATCTTGAGTGCAAATACGAATGCAGCCAACTCCAAATTGTGCGTCGGGTAGTTCTTCTGGTGAGCCTTGAGCTGTCGAGAAGCGTACGTGACCACATGTCCATACTGATGCAAAACGCAACCGAGACCTTTTCCATATGCATCGCAAAATATCTCGAAGCCACCAATCCGATCAGGCACAGCTAGAACAGGCGCTGACGTCAATCTCGCCTTCAAAATAAAAAAGGCATCCTCACAAGCATCGGACAAAAAAAACGGTATATCCTTCCTCGTCAATCTAGTCATCGGCTCTGCAATAGAGAGAAATCCTTGATGAAGCACCGATAATATCCTGCTATCCCAAGAAAACTCCTGATCTCTGACGATGTCCGTGGAATCGGCCACCCTCTGATAGACTTGATCTTCTCCTGATCCACGGATATGACATCTCCTGACACCACATGTCCAAGGAAGGCAACTCTATCTAACCAGAACTCGCACTTAGAATACTTTGCATACAGACGATGCTTCCTTAGAATCTCCAGAATTGTCCTCACGTGCTCGGCATGCTCCTCTTCCGACTTCGAATAGATCAAGATGTCGTCAATAAAGATAAAGAAGAACTTGTTTAAGAAGTCGTAGAAAATCAGGTTCATCAAGTTCATGAAAACTGCGAGTGCGTTGGTCACACCGAAAGACATAACAACGAACTCGTAGTGTCCATACTTCGATCTGAACGTTGTTTTCTGCACATCATCCTTCTTCACTCTTAGTTGGTGATATCTGCTCCTGAGATCCAGGTTAGAGAATACACTCGATCCTCCAAGCTGATCGAAAATGTCGTCTATACGCGGCAACGAATACTTGTTCTTGATGGTAACGACATTCAATTCTTTGTAATCCACGCACATACGGCGCGAACTGTCCTTCTTCTTCACCAGCAGAACAGGTGCTCCCCACGGAGACACACTCGGATGAATATAACCCTTCTGTAAAAGCTCGTCCAACTGTCTACGCAGCTCTTCCAACTCTGCCAGAGCCATACGATATGATCCTTTCGAAATGGGCTGCGCTCCTGGGATAAGATCAATCGGAGAACCCAAGAGCTCGATCGGGCGGCAGTCCTGACATCTCCTCGGGAAAGACATCATCGAAATCTCTCACCACGGCTGGTCTACTCACCTCCATCTGCATAGCTACAAGCTCCACCACTGGCTTGGCCCAAAATCTGACAGGCCCAAGCGAACTGCTACTGCTGTTGAACTTGAAGGTCGGAAGACCTGGAATCTCAAACACCACCTTCTTTCTTCGGCAGTCGATCGTAGAAAAGAAAAAACCAAGCTAATCCATACCAAGAACGACATCATAATTGGTAATGTCGTGGACGATAAAATCGGCATATAGCTCGTGTCCACAGACAACCAAAGGACAAGATCGGCAACCAAGGTGCACTGAGATCACACCATTCCTCATAACGATATCCCAACTCTTGGGAAGAGGGGAAGTTGATAAAGAATGTTTGTCCACAAAACTCCGAGATAAGATGCACAGGGATGCACCAGAGTCGAAGAGAACCCGAGCAGGAAAAGCACAAACAAGGATAACCCCTAATAAACAAGCTAGCAATTAAAACCTATTCTAGCAAAACAAGATCTAATCTAACATGCAAGATCAACTAATGAAAAGTAAAGACTAGTCTGAGGATTACCTGCAATAACTCCGTCCTCAGCCTCCGCCTCTACTATAGTCATCGTGAAAGCTTGCTTCCTAGGCTGAACCGCCTGCTGAAAAGCCTGCTTCTGAGATATAAGAGGCGCTCCATGATCGGCAGCTACTGGTGCTCTCTGCTACTGATTGGCACGCGAGCAATCCTTTACTGAATGCGTAGCGTCGCCACAAAGTAAGCACTGGCCCAGAAATCTCCTGCATCGCTCCTGCACGTAACCAGCCTGTTGCAGTGATAACACATCTTCTGACTAGGCCCACCTGGCCTCTTAAATTGTGCAGACTGATTAGGCTTCAACACAGGCCTAACCACAGTTCTGGCCTGCTACATAGGCCTTTTCCCTACACCTGAAAAACTGCACCTTCTTCTGATTGGCAATCAACTCCTGTCTCTTCGCAGCTATCAGCAACCTCCGGTACGAGTCCAAGTCCGAAGAAGACATCGAACTCTGCAGATCCAAGGAAAGACCCTGAAGAAATTGCTGAGCTTGATCCTCGGGGGTCCGCACCAAATTCGGTGTAAAGCGGCACAACCTGGTAAACTCTTGGTGGTACTGGTCCACCGTCAGACTTCCTTGCTTCAAGTTGATGAACTGCTGCATCAACTCCCTCCTGGCAGCTCGAGGGAAGAACTCCTCATCAAATCTAGCTTTCAAAGTAGCCCAATGGATAGGCCTCACCAGCATCTGTTCCATAGCATCCTACCAACTACGGGCATTTTCCTTCAGCTGCTTCTTGACCAACTCGACCCATCCAGCCGGGTCAATCTTTGAAAGAAGCAGGTTGTCCTCATTGTTCCTCATCCATTCATCAGCAGCCAAAGGTCCTTCTGATCCTGTGAAGTACGTCGGGCCCAGCTCCCGAAACTGCTTCGCTCCAGGCTCGAAGCGAGGGACATTCTGAACCATGCCCTGATGTACTCATATCATCTGCTTCATCAGCCTCATCATCTCTAGAATGGTAACTTCTCCATCAGCACCATCAGCTCCAACACTATCTCCCGATCCACCACCAGCTCGGGTAATACGTCTTCCAACCATCTAAGACAAGAAAAACGTTCAGATTAGACTCAAATTTTATGACTCAAATGTTTCGAATGTTTCAATGGATGTTTTTATTATTATTCTTGTTTCGATATTTCGCAGGTGCAACGACCTGCATGGGCCACCACAAAAACATGTCACGCCCCGCTTCTCAAATATGGAAGGCGAGACGCGAAGAGGTTCGCTCAGACTTGGAGCTGTGAAGCTATAGTCTGATAAGCGTTTGTGGTCATCCATTCGTAGATTCTTGCATTGTAATGAAACAACAATAATAATAAATATAAACGCAGGCAAAAAATAACCAACATTCAAAACATCCATTTCATTATTCCAAACAAACACAGATAGTCATAAAATAAGTTACGAGAGAGTCTAAAAAGAAGGCCCAAGCATGGCCGGAACTAAAACAAGGTAAGGTGCTACGCATCGAAAACTAACAGCGACAACTAGGTGAAACAACAGCAACTAAGAAAACCTCCTGCTGAGACTAATACTAGTCCCCGGTGTCCTCGAACTGGACGTCAGCAAAAGCCTCAGGCTCGACGTCATCAAACTGATCGTCCTCAGCAACAAACTCAAACTCTAAACCTGACATGTGACACCCAAAGAGAAAAGGGCACATGTCAGCAAAAATCTCCAAAAAGGAAAGGGAGACTTTTGTGCAAGGAAACGTAAAGTATAGCAGTTATAAGATGAATGCAACTTAGCAGTTTATATTGATGATGACATGGCATGATATATTACTGAATGCAGCACTTATAATGAACATGATATTTAACAATTCTTGACACATCGTAGCAAAAGCTACTAAACAATATTTCATGAAAAGCAGTAAAACATGCGTTCGCATCGTGCACGGGGTTTACGCCTTGCAGCTGAAGTTGCTGATCGGATACACTTCTACGCTAAGTGGCCGCTTAACCTTACCCCTCTATGTGTGTATGGACTGGCGTCCATCTTCTGGATCACGAGCCAGGAAGTGTTTATGGCATAGGGTTGACCTAGCCTCATTCATGATGTAGGAGTCAAAATCCTACTCGTCGCAGCTTACATTTCAATAGTAGCGTGTGCTACACATTCAATGCATGAAATGACATGCGATATGCAACATGATAGTATAATAGCAGATATTGAATTGCGTACAGTTATATCAAAATAAACGTGGCATGTGATATGCATGAAATGACATGGCAAGAGTGTCAGATCTAGCTTTGTTGTCAAGCTAGATCAAGTATGGTGTCGGATCTAGCTTCGTTGTCAAGCTAGATCATGTATGGGCGTCTAGGTGACTATCATTTTACCGTCTAGTATATTTTACACAAAATCACAGAATGACCTAACAATCAACTGAGCAAGTTTCACTTGCCTGTAACAACGTCCGTAATCCTCAGTTAAATAGTCCAGAATCTCCCTATGTGCTCAATCACCAATCACCAACCTACAGTCCCGTATTATTTATCTTCAATTAGTGAGTTAACCAATACAATAAAATATTACGATTTTTATCTTGTTAGACATACGGTGTTTGGGTTTCCTACGGATCGGGGATTACCTCAATACAACACGAGAGCTACACTGACGTCGGGTAGCGACGTCAGGGGTTGGATCCGGTAGCGAGCGAGGTACGGTGATCAAAGGCGAAGACGACGACAACTAGAGACAACTGTAGTACGACGCGCGAACGGCAGCGAGCAAGGGGAGTTGAGGCCTGCTGCTGTTGCACGCGGATCCGGGGGTCGACAGGGGCGCGGCCTGCTTTGGTTGGCCAGCGGCAGGACAGGGCTGCCGTACGGGGGTTGTCGAGGCAAGGGGCTGTCGGTAAATGGTTGCGGCAAGGCTCGGGCTGCTGTGTGTTTCGGCAAGGGGAGAAGAGGGTTCGGCCGTGGGATGCCGTGGGGTTTAGGGTGGAGGCCGGCAAGTGGGGAGGTGCTGGCGATGTGGGGTGGCCATAGGCTAGGAGGGTTCGGAGGGGTTGCGGCAAGTAGGGGGATCGGCAGTATTTTGTGGAAGGAGGACAGTTTTTTTCGGGTTGGGTGCGGCTTCGTTTGTGGAGGATGGGTGCCGGAGGTTGTTGTCATGGAGGAGGATGAATAGAGCTAGGGGAGGTCGGGGGCAAGGGCAAGGGACCCGGGTGGCCAGCGACTAGGGGATGGAGGAGATGAGTGTTTATGCAGCTGCTGTGTGTTGTTTGCGTGAGTTAGAAAACCCTAGGGCTAGAACATGTTATAATGAGGCTAATATGCTAAATAGGGTTGAAAAGGGGTAGATTTAGGTTAATTGGAGAGAGTGTGTGTGAGAGGGAAAGGGTAGACTTAGGGTGCAAATAGCTAGGGAAATATATTCATGATACATATGATAACCTATAGATTTGATTAAGATTTGATTAAGATTTCAAATTTGAATTAATTAGGGCTAAGTATTAATCGGAAGTGATTAGGTCGATATATCGGTCTAACGGTGTCCGATAAATATGAGAAAAATATCGGGACGACCGTATCGACGAGAGGATCGAGACTAAGATGATCTGTCACGTGCTAGGTTAATGAAAAATGGAACTTAAAAATAAAAAGGTCAACGTCGAAGTCTAAAGTTATGACACCCCTTCAACAAAGCTGTTTTGTGGAAGAATGAGCCGTGAAATGACGTTCAAGAAAAATTCCACAAATAAGTACTCACTCAGAGGGTCATAACGACATATGAATTCGCACGTTCGGGATACAAGAAGAGGTCACAATAAACACGTGTACGGAAAAGAAAGTACACGCAGCAAAACACACGATCGAAAAGCGACCGTGACAGCCAACCAACTCATAAAAGCCATTGCATACAGAATATGAACCAACTTGGGGAATGAAGGACCCTGAGTACCAGCTTTCTAGCATGAGGTATATTCAATAAGCCCCATTATCATCATAGGGCTTTTTGATATAATTTCACAAAAATTGTGATATCCACCATTCATATCATTAGGGGTGATAGATACAAAATGCCAAGACCCAAAAAAATGAAACTAAAAAAATTGCATTGCCATGCAGTCTGCAGTTTGCCACATTCCAAAAAAATTGCATTGCCATTTAGTCTGCAGTTTGCCACATTCCAAAATGAAACAAGAATAATTGGTATAGTGGTGACAGATACAGCATGCCAGGACCCAAAACAAAATGAAACTCAAAAATATTGCATTGCCATTCAGTCTACAATTTGCCACATTCTAAAATGAAACAAGAATAAATGGTATAGGTGTGACAGATACATCATGCCAGGACCCAAATCAAAATGAAACTCAAAAAAATTGCATTGCAATGTAGTCTGCAGTTTGCCACATTCCAAAATGAACCAAGAATAAATGGTTTAGGGGTGACAGATATGACATGCCATGACCCAAAACAAAATGAGATTCAAAAAAATTGCATTGCCATGCAGTCTGTAGTTTGCCGCATTCCAAAGTGTAACAAGAATAAATGGTATAGGAGTGACAGATATAGCATGCCAGGCCCCAAAACAAAATGAAACTCAAAAAATTTGCATAGCCATTCAGTCTGCAGTTTGCCATATTCTAAAATGAAACAAGAATAAATGGTTTGCAATGGCAATTAGTCTGCATAGGGGTGACAGATACAACATGTTATGACAGAAAACAAAATGAAACAATTAAAAAAAGACATCAATGGACATCAGTCTCCAGTTTGCCACATTCCACACCCACTTCATATAGATTATCAAACTTAAGCACTCAGATTATCAAACATATGCCAAGACTCAACCCACCTTCCACACCCACTCCAAATGCCCAAGGCATAGAAAGCTAAGAAAACATAGCATGTTCAGGAAAAAAACTAAGATACAACATTATATGGAATTCAACTACATAGTCATGCATGAAGCATATACCTAAATAAGCACTACACCATAAATAAACTAAGATACAACAATACACTGATATGATATAAGCTACACACATCATACATCAACTAGACCGTAGTCTTAATCCACCCACCCTTTCAACATCACCAGTCTGTTACATATAATATTACACAAGGTTAAACTTACCATGACACGACAAAACCCAAAACATGCAATTTGACTACCCCCATCCACATCTTTTCCATTCACAATATATGCCAACATTCGTCACACCAACCAATACTTTACATATTCCATTCTTCGTCATCCTCATCCCCATCTCCTGCGGCCTCAGCCCTAGCCCTCTCCATCACAGCAGCTTTCTTTGCTACGAAGCGCTACCTAGCTGCATCGGACAAATTGACAAATCTCCGCCCATTTTTCTCATTATCACTAAGTTGCATATACAACTTATCCAACATATGTGAGGGATACTCAGTCATTGCATACAAATGTTGAGAAAGAAGTGCAAGAGTGTTGGGGTGGGCTCCCTGTATAGCTAAAGTGACCTCTCTGACATTATCCACCATTTTCTTCATGAGGTCGGGATCATCCCTCAACAAATTCCGATGATGCATTTTATTTTTACGTCACGACGGGTGGGCTTGCATGGCTTGTCCCCACCGGAGATGGCACCGTCGACGTAGGAGTGGAGAGGTTGGTATTAGCATCAAAGTCGGTTGATGCTTGCGAGAAGGTTGACGGACTTGCGTGATCGTCGTCACCCTCATTATATGAGCCCCCAAATTCGTTAAACATAGTCTTGCAATAATCACCCTTTGCGGCGTCATCTCCTATAACAAACCTAAGATCGTCAAGCCACTGTATGGAGTGGTTGACATACTCTTTCAATCTAAAGTTTCCTGCATCATTAATGAACAACCCATTATGAATAATAAAATTACGTAATCCAATTTTAATTTCAAATTAGGTTAATGGAGAAGTAAATACTATGGCCCACATGGCATAGGTATCATCGTCGAGTACTATCATCTGTAGCTCCGCTGACCATCCAGCCCCACTAATTTCCAAGCACTTATTAACATCCGTAAGCCACCGATGAATACCTTTCATATGATTCTTCACATTCAACCAGCTGTACTCTGTGCCAAACTTGTTTATATGGATAGCAGCAGCGGTGAAGGCCGTATTCTTGAACGTCTTGTCGGCTCTAAGGCCTTGACGAGCTTGGGATGCAAGGAATGGAATTAATGCAATGTCATGCTTCAGACGCCAAACTTTATTTGTCGGCCCCTTCTTGGTTAGGTTCTTGTTTTTTTCCTGGAAATAGACACAGATACATCCATGTCTTCATCCCGACGTCCAGACTTCTTGGACGAGTCACTGCCACCTGTTGTGCCATGCCCACTTTGTGGTGAAGGCATGGCAAAAGTGCTTTGTGATGCTTGGCTACCAAAGGTGGGTATAGCCCCACCACCTTGTAGCATTTGCATGAAGCCCGGTGGATGCGGCATGCGCGTGGTCATTGGCATGTTGAAACGGCATGGATGATCCACCTACTTTGTAGCTAGGCATAGGATATTGATAATCACTCGTCCTACGAGGCATTGGCCTATCTAGCAATGGATCATTCCGTCTTAATTCCTCTGCCAACTGTGTATAGTATGCCGGGTCATAGTATGGAGGCAAAGGATCACTCCCTTGCCCTTGATGAGATGACCCGTCCATGCTTACAAAAGCATTATTTCCATAATAAAGCAATATTTGCCATAATGACATGTACCCATGTATAATTAATGAAATAAAAATCAATTAACATAATATTAACTACCACCCATATCATCTGACTCCAACTCAATAGAAATAAAGTAAATAGATAAATGCATTATATTGTTATCACATCTCATGTATCACCTAGCAAATTCAACATTGAGATCCCATTGTTATACAATTCATGCAACTTAACATAATACAATAAATTATTCATTAAACTCTTCCCTCATAGTCCATGTTCATTGGTGTTCCCATGGTTATGTATGTTACAATAGTCCACCCACATTTCCCACGCAAACTGATCCCTGCGACTATTCCACTGATCCCTTTGTGAAGTATGTTCATGTATGGGCAGTTGTTGAGAAAGATCCATAATCGAGTCATCCAGCCCATCAATCACATTCCCATCCTCATCAATCACAGCCCCATCCTCAAGTAACTGGGGATCATGCAGATCAGCTATTTGGATATAATTATGCAACACTGTGCAAGCAAGGATGGTATCGACCTGAGATTTGAATGGATAGTGAGGCTTTGAAGTCAAAATTTTAAACTTGTTCTTTAGTATGCCAAACGTCGACTCGATCTTTGTTCTTAATGAAGAATGTCTTAGGTTGAACAGCTCTCAACGATTTCGAGGCACTCTATCAGTATGGAGATATGAAACCAGGCATTGTTGTATATCCAGCATCGCATATGTAATATTTCCTTACAACCGAAAAAATGAATCCCGATTTATAATCACAATGTTTCATACATACGTATACATGATATTTACGAAAGAGTTTGCATATTACCCTCATACACACACAGCCCGTAGGGTGGGAGTAATGACAACGCATGTTTCAGGACCGTAAAATCATTCGCTGATCCTTCCCACCTAGCCATTACGTAAGTGACTCTTTTGTTAGGAGTTACGGATGCAAGCATATTTTGCGTAACCCCTTTACGTCCTCTAAATCTTGGTACGAGTTTGGCAGGCAGCATGGTATCGATGTGTGTCCCATCAATAAGACCAATGCAATCCTACATCGGAATCAATAACTAATTAGGATTATTGATATCACGTAAAGGTCACGTTGATATCACCACAAATCATTTAACGCTAATGCCCGATATTTATAACTACACTGACCTTGAAATATGTGAACCAATAGGATTATTGATTATCTCTGGTGGTGTCTCATTTGTGGCTTGCTTCATGAACCTATCACGAAGGGTACATACTGCAACATAACTTTGTTAAAGTAATTGCTAACCGTCGCCCCGACCCTTATAAAATCAACGTGCATCACTCTGTTTTTTGACTTGTGACCTACGATGTGAAGAAACATTACCAACTGCTCCTCGATTGACACATGCTTACTGTCTTTGAGACTACCGCTTTCTCGCATTAACATAGAAAGATTCAGGAAAGAATGTGTCTGCATTCTTAAGTAGTATAAACAACTACTATCAGAACCAAATAGAATTCGACGCAAGTGTGATTTTCTATGATATATTCAATCATACGATGTACAAGACATTTACTTTTATCATAAAATCGTGCAATTTACATATAAACCTAAAAACTTGTGAAGTGATAAGACATCACAAAATTCAGAAACATCAACCCACATGAAACATATACAATCCTTACAAAATTCAGAAACATCAACACAACAAAATTCTGGGATATCACAACATTTATATTACATTTAAACATATACAATCCTTTTTAAAATCATCTATTTCAAGCCAATACATTTCATTGCATACTACATGAAACATCATGTCCAAGCCTATCATGAATCCATATAGAATTGCCCTTAGATTATTAATCATTTAATTATCATTACTGGTTTCTTGACATACTTCAAGCATACCCTAGCAATGTACCAACGTTGCATCATCAATCCAAAACCTGCACACTCTATATTCATTGTACTTGTCTCATCATTGGGCTCTATATGTATGGGTCATAACTTTAGGGACATCGTAATACTGATGCGACTTTATGAAAAGTCACCCAACATAAAGTGATGCATATGATCTATCCTCCTCATCCATACAAATTTCACACATTTCATGACTCCTTATACACGAGCCCTCCGAAGTCCAAAATACAAAAATGCATTTTATAAAATCCAACATATCAGCAACAAGTTGGGTGTATCATCATGAGGCATTAATAGTAATGGACCCGAAATATTTACGGATTCATGGGGCTTGTAATTGATTGGTGAATTGTTTTCAACTGTTGCAATGAATTTCATTCAACGTACACAAGCTATATGGCATGTGGAAGTTGGGTTGGAATGTGACAAACTGCAGACTGAATGACAATGCAATTTTTTTGGAATGTGGCAACCTGCAGACTGCATGGCACTACAATTTTTTTGAGTTTTATTTTGTTTTGGGTCTTGGCATGCTTTATGCATATCACCCCTATAACATTTATTCTTGTTTCATTTTGGCATGTGGCAAACTGCAGAATATACGATGGTGAGAAAAATTTATTACTGCTTCAAGCCCACATTTTTTATTCATGCCTTCTCGTATGGGATAGTGAGAAATTTTTTTCCAACACATAGGTTGCAAGAACCCTTCGTCATTCAGAATATACCTACATAGTATTGAAATCCAAGCATGAACATGTTCAGAAATCACATCTCTATGACCATCAAATATCACATATTGCTGAAATTAAAAGATAAATTATATCTCAGGTCGCAAATCCAACAGTCTAACAAAGAGGAAGCAAAGACCCAAATATACCTCAGATCCAGCAGCAGATCAACCCCTCACACAGCCCCAACGTCGTCTGCACCAAATAATCCCAACACAGCAACCCTAGTTGCAGATCAAGAGCGCCGACGAGCCCAACTAACCAACCCTAGTTGCAGATCTAGAGCGCCGCCTTCTAGGGTTGCAAGAACACCAAAAAACCATAGTTTTTCCGCCGTCTAAGGTTGCAAGAACTTATAAAAAAGCATCGTTGAAGGAGCAGTTGGGGGAGAGGGGTGATATGAGGCAGCAGTAGCAGGGAGAGAGAGGGGTGATCCGAGCTTGCAGGACCCACACATGCGAGAATCACAGTGGTAATCACCAGAAAAACCAGAGATTTTGAGATCGAGATTCTCGTTGCCACGGCGACGACATTCGCAGAATGAGAAGCAGAGCAAAAAAGAAAACCCGGAGTGAAAGTGATGGGTGAAACGAGTGAATAGTGGGCTGAACAGTAGAATCAGCCCACTTTAACACCAACATAAATCCAAGAGAACAGATCCTTAGCAGGATCAAGTAGATCCCCGATGCTCATCCTTAAATTAACAGCAAAAAAAAAAAAATGTAAAACGCTTAATTAATTAGTGGCCCATGGGCTGAGACGGCAAGCGTTGTTGAGCTCACTTGGACGTCCCAATCTCTATCGTTCGCAAACAAAAAATATAATATCAAGGGACCGGTTCCGGCTCCGCTGTTTCCGATGAACAAGTCAATCATTTGCATTATCCTAATCGAGGAGGGAGAAGTCGGCACCGAGTGACGATGCAATTGCCCCTCTCTCTCTCTCTCTCTCATAATCCGCTGTTTGTCAAACCTCGTCTTTTATTATTTCAATTTCAAACTGGGGGAGTTAAGCGTCCCCAGTACCTGCCCCTGTTGACGGGCATACACTGATGCCCGGCATCTAAACATCTTTAACTCTAAAAAATGTTTGTGAATTTCGGTGGGTTTCGTTTTGGGCGGTGTGCTGGGTTCACTTGTAAAAGCTCGGCCGTTAAGTTTTTGGGTCCCAATTGGCAGCGAGTAGCGTTATCCGCTGCTGGCCCCTACCCTGTTCAATCGGTAACATGTATGATTAATTAGCTAGTGTGGTCAGGCTCTCGGTTTGAATTGATTGAAGGGACCCATTCAACCGAGCCTCTGCGTCTGAATACGCCAAATGCTATATAAAACGTTGGAATAAGACTGGTTCCACGGAAAAGTTTATTGGACAAGTCGATTGATATGGGGTGATGAGCTGCGATGGGTTTGAAAAAAACATTGTTTCAACTGTATTTTGCGTTCACTGTTGAACTACCATAAATACTGAGAGCGTTTGATGGTTAAGTTTACCCACCAAAGATTTTTAATAAAACAAGAAAAAAGAATATCGATTGTGATACGACCCTCCCGAGGTGGGTCAAAACTGAATGGCCCAAGCCCATGTTGCTAACCGACGGGTCTGGGAAGAACGAAGGCTCAGAAGAGCTAGGCCGGCCTCGGACCGATGCGAATATAGCCGCTGACCCACGCCAGCGGGACTTAACCACTCACCTTAAACTGTGCCCCCCTTAATCACCATTAAAGAACCTCATTACTCCCACCTTCATGACACATGAAGGCACTATCAAAGTGGCGGATTATCGGGGCGAAATAGGGGGACGTTGAGGGGGCCATGGAAGATCCCTATAAAGTAACTCGAAGAACAACGTGGAAAGTGACCACTTTCTGGATACCAAAAACTCCGAGGTATTCTTCCTAGACGACCTTATCTCCCACCTTATAATTCTCCTCCACAGTTCGGCCCGAGGACTTGCGTATCGGCCTCTCCGTGAGCCATACCGATCCCACCGAGTATCCTTCAGATCCGTTCTGACTTAGGCATCGGATGAGATTTGGTCGGAACCAAGGTCCGACCCCCTTGACGAGCTCCCTCGTCTATTCAGGTCAAGAAGATCCAGCCACGCCGAAGCTACCGTTCGGCGCCCAATCAGCCTGGAGTCAAACACGCTCGTCCCCGAGCCCGTTCATCTCCAACCATACTGAGGTCGTCGTCTGGCCGAGGACTCCCTTCGCCACACTGACGATCGGACCTGCACGAGCTTCGCCAAACCGCACGAGCTGCATCCTGCTCCCGAAGGCCGCACGTGTCCCGCATGATTGCGTTGACACCCGGCCATCCAGTCAACCAACCAGTGGTGAGAACACACCCCTAAACATCTGGCGCTATCTGTGGGAAACAAAACAACGCCCACGTCAAAAAAGCCACATCACCAACATGGAATCGACTTGCAATGGAACATGACGCAAGCCCCCATCCAGGAGGAGGGCGACTACGTCCCACCCGAGAACGGGTACAGCCACACCATCGAGGGCACCATCGACTCACGCTCGGTAACCTAGGAACAACTCCGTCTCTTTGCCCAAGAGACTAATGCACACTTCTAAACGCTGGAAGCAGCCATCCAACAACTCGCGGGCCACCCACGCCTCCCGGAGGGAGGCTCGGCGGCCATCCTCGACCGTCAGGAGCTCTGCCCCCCGCTACGCCAGGCCGTGATCGCCAACCACAGCAGTGAGGGCACCAACCCAGAGCGACGGTTAACCATGCCAAACTTCGTCCTTGTGCAGTCCCTCACCCCTACCTCGCTTCAGGATGAGGCGGATGGAAGGGCCGAATGGACCAGGGACGAGTCAACCACTGCCTCGTCCAGGGGACCTCGCTCAATGCGTCATCGGTCTCCCAGCCATCTAACCACCGAGGATCGGCAGGGTCGAAGCGGAAGCCCCCGTCAGAGGAGGTGTATGTATCGAGAACACCGCCCTGGAAGGAGGAGCACTCGTCCACCGATACCTTTCCCCAGTCGGGATAGCCGTCGAGCGGACTCCCCCGAACCCCGCCAACTTGCCGAGGTAATGCGGCCCTCGCGTCGATGCGCCAACGGGCCAGAGAAACACGGGAAGCCCCAGGGACGACCCTTGCCTGTTAGTAAGGAGCATCACCGATGCACGGGTATGATTCGGGTTGAATATTGCATATTTAACACCTCATTTAGCCCTATTTTGTGTTTACATAATACGTATTTGGCCTCTAATACGAACATATTTAGAATACCCTTATTTATTAGAGCAAACTCCTATTTTATGCACAAAACAGTCATAAACTGAGTATTTCGGCCCTTTTTATATTTTTCATGCGAAGATCTTGATCTCACGATTCCAACGACTATTTATTTGTATTTTTTGAGATCTGTGCTAATTACTATGATTTTTTAAATGCAGAATACCAATTCAATTGGAGAAATACGGCCGAAAAATGCTTGAAATACGGAGTATATATGCCGACCGCTCTCGCATCGCCACATGACAGAATCCCATCGGTTCCCGCTCGAATCAAACGGCGCCAAAGCAGAGGACGAGGCGGCACATTCTTCGCCGTCGATCTCAGATCGAACGGCCCGCATCCGCGTTCGAACGCAGCTGGTGGAGGCGCCCTTCAGGCCCACGTGGCGGCCATCCAGCTATCCCCACCTCATCAAACAGCTACCGACGTGGGCGATGCAGCGTTGTCTGGACCGTTCGATCGAGATCCAACGGCGGACATTTAAGCCCGAAGTCGGATCGTATTCGAAGCTCAAGCGGGCGACGTGGCGCAATCACAACCGTTCATCGTTCAATCAAACGGCTGTAGGCAAATCCGAGCTGGGCTCGGAAGTGAATGCGAGTGCACGACTTTTAAAGCCCATGTGGCGGCACCACACCATTCGACTGTGGATCACCCGGTGTGCTAAAGTGTCTGCGGATCCCATGGAGTTTGCAGAAATTTCTAAACTCCCTTGAGGTAAACTCACCTCCATTGTCAGATCTAAGCACCTTCACGTGCCTTCCGGTTTGCTTCTCCACCATGGTCTTCCACTCTCGAAACATATCAAAAGTTTGGTCCTTTGACTTCATTAGGTACATCCAAACTTTGCGAGAGTAGTCATCAATAAACAAGACAAAGTACTTTGCTCTCCCTCTTGACGGCTCTGGGCACGGTCCCCACACATCGGTGTGTACATAGTCAAGTGGTCCTTTGCTAGTATGCTTCCCCGTGTTAAACTGCAGCTTTGTCTTCTTGTCGTACACACATGATTCGCAGAATTCTACACTCTCATTCGAGGCTTTAATCAACTTTCTTCTTCGGAGTACATCAAGTGTTTTGTCACATGGATGACCCAAACGATAATGCCATAACTTGGCTGAATCTCCGAAAACTGTGCTCGTAGTGCTTATGTCTGCTTCACCTTCAACTGTGGTACCTTGAAGGGCATATAGGTTTCCAACCTTCCTTCCCTTCATCACAACCATGGCTCCTTTCGAAACTCGCAGTTGGTCTTTTTCAAAGACTGACTTACATCCGGCATTGTCCAACACGCCTATGGAGATTAGGCTCTTCCGCAAATCCGGGACATGCCTCACATCGGCAAGTGTACGCACTATGCCGTCATGCATCTTTATCCGAACGGTTCTAATACCTGCAGTTCTACACACTACATTGTTCTCCATGAGGATTGAGCCTCCATCTTTCTTGGAACGGTATGTCGCGAACCAACTCATATAAGGAGTCATATGATATGAGCATCCACTGTCCATGAGTCATGCCATACTGTCATCACCTGCAATCCCCGCAGTAAAAATCTCGGTATCTCTACCTTCATCATGAACCTGCTCACCATCAATCCCCAAAGATGCTGAACCAAAATCCTTCTCGGTTTCCTTTCCTTTCTTCCTATTCTTGATAGAACAATGATTCGAATAATGACCCTTGTGGCAATTATAGCATGTGATGTTTGCAAATCTGTCCTGCGAGTGTCTCGACTTGGAGCAGTCATTATTCTTCCTGAAGCCTCCTCTCCTTTCCTGTCGACCCCTCACATGCAATGCCTCCTCGCGGTTACTGACATGATCTCTACCTTGAACATTGCCACATAGTTGCTCTGTGTGAAGCGCCGCCTTCACCTCTTCCACGGTGAGAGTAGTTCGGTTGTAAATCATCGACCGAACAAACCGATTATACTCTTCAGGCAATGAACATAACAAGATAACCGCTTGCTGCTCATCTTCAATCTTCACATCCATACCACGCAACTCTAGCACAATCCTGTTTAATTCATCCATGTGATCCTTCACCGCTGAACCAGACTTCATCTTGAGAGTATATAGCTGCTGAAGCTAATCACCTAACTTAATTTTACTTAATATTATATTAATTATTCTCTCTTATAATTCCCTCCTATGGCCAACAACCCATGCACGAAACCCGCCCCCATCTCTCCTCGTTTTCATTCGAATCAACCCCAACCCACGGCGCCTCTCCGTCAGCCCTCGTCGCCGAGAAGACCCACCAAGTCGCCGCCCTCCTTACCTTCGACCCCGCCCGACCACCGCCGCCCAGGCACGCCGACGAAGCCCCCCCGTGCTCCTCCGCCGCTGCACAAACCCGCCACCGCCGTACACCGCCGCCTCGCACGCCGGCCTCCTCCTCCGCCTTCGCCGCGTCGCTCCGACGCTCCCCACTCCGTCAGCCGCCGTCGCCGCCTCCGAGGAGCTCCGCCCCGAAGCTCTCGCAGCTCCGCCGTGAGCCCCAAGCGCTGACGACGTCCCTCCCTCGCGTCCGCCTCCCCCCTCGCCGTCGACGGCGTCTGACCGCCGCCGTTCGCCGCCGCGGCTCTCTCCGACGTCGCCGCCGCCTCCCTCCGCCGTCCCACGGCGAGCCCCTCCGATGCTGTGCGACGGGCAGCGAAAGTTTGCTCGATGGCAAACTTGTAAATAGTAAGAAAATTCGAAATTTCGTATTATTAATTAATTATTAAATGGGTATAATGGTTATAAATCCATAACTAATTATACAGGGCCTAGAAAAATGTGTGGATAGCCCCAGAAAATCAGAAACGACATTTCGGATCCAATGGCGCTAGTCTCACTGTGATCAGACGCCTACTTTTTCCAGAATGATTTTTCGAACTTAAAGATTTAATAGGTATAATTCGTTCTAAAAATCGAAACTCGCTGAATTTACGTACAATAATATGTGATAAAATTATATGTGATAATAGACTTCGAGACGGTCATTTTGACTGTTCACTCAAGTCATTCCGACTTGTATTGCTCCCGTAAGAAATTACGGAAGATACACGTAACTTAAATAATCTGGGTTTTTAAACTATTTTGAGTTTCTAAAAATTATAAAAAATTACAGAAGCTCCTGAAAATTCTCCCCTCTTGCAGTAAAATCTAAATAATTATTTTAGGTTTATATAAAATTTTTAAATATTTTCCGACACCGTTTTGATGAGTTTAAAAATCAAACTAACCTAATTATTAAATAGGAAAACATCGTGTTTTTCTAAAGTAAGTATTTTGTGTTGCAGGCACAGACTCTGGTGTACCAACTTCTGAGGAAGCCCTAGATCCGCTTCCGGCTTACTACAACGGTATTAATTTTGGTAAGTCACGATAGGTCCTAACCTTAGAAACTAGCCACTGTGCTCGTACGAACTTGTAGCACCGCACTACTACGTGCTCGAAGCACGGAAACATACGCCACTTTTCTTGTGTTGGACTTAACTTGGAACATTTCATGGAACGATCATGTAGAGAACTTGTACTTGACACATCACCGGGTTTTGGGGTAACTCATAGTTTGTGAGAGTACGGGAGTGACTAGAGTTTGGTCTACCTGTCCTGTCGCCTGTGTTTCGGCGCCCTGTCCTGATGCCTGCGTTTCGGCAAACCATACTGCTGCCTGGGTACCGGCATTCGTCTGGGTAGCACCCAGGCAAGAGACGAACTGAACGGTCACATATTGTACTCTCCGACTTGAGTCACGTAGTTCTAGTAGAGCTTGCACAGTTACTCCTTTACAGTCATGCACTTTACTTTCTGCACTTGTAGCACTTTACTTTCTGCACTTGTAGCACTTTACTTTCTGCACTTGTACAGACACTACACCGTACTTTACTTCTGCTTGTCATACTTGTACAGTACTCCTTTTCTTTGTTTAGAATCTTTGTGACTTACCTTCGGTTCCACTTGTGGCACCGACAGACGACGACCTGATCGAGGAGATCGCTCCAGAGTACGAGGAGCCTGTGTACGACCCGGAGGCCACAGAGTTTTAGTTACTTTTCTGTCAGAGTGTGTATTGTACTATGTATTTCCTTTTCTGCATTTCCTTTCAGTATTTCCTTTCATGTACTGGTGTGAGAGAGTGATGGTTGTTGTTGTACTTTAATTTGGACTGTAATAACGATGTACGCTGGTTTGAGTGTTGTTGGTACATCTCTGCGTTGTGGCTATGCTGAATTCACTGGTAAACTGCGGAACCTGCAAATAAACCGAATAAGTAACGGGCCCCCGAGAGCGGGTCGTTACAAGTTTGGTGGCCCACGCAGGTCCGTGCAAAATACCTCGTGAACAGTATAGTAAAACCAGGATGTATCGTGTACGATACTCGACTAAGCTGACATTTTTCTATGAATGCAGGTTTGACACTCGAAGGACGGATGGAGACCCTTCGGAGAGCCTCAATGGAGTTGATCTACCTAGCCTTAATAAAAGCCATTATAAAAATCGAAATAAGATTAGTTAGTTGTTTAATAAAAAAAAAAAAAAATTCCTTCTGTGTCGGTGGCACTCATATGAATGATGATCTTCCTTCAATGGACCATGATACCGGTCAATGTGCTTGGCTAAAATCTGTTGGATCAACCTAGCTAGACTGGGTACAAGTGATCCTAGCTTAGTCACTTCCCTGGCCGTGTCCGCTGGACCGCAAGGACGTAAATCATGATTATGTAACGTCATCGATCTTCTCCACTACCAACCTTCCTTTGTCTTAATAACCTTTCGTTGACCTTCTTATTTATAGTCTGCTTGAACCCTAGCTACGTTTATTTTAAGGAGGGTAGCGTTCGAGTTTTTGATCATCAGAAGTTCGGATTCCTCAACTGAAGCAGATCGAAGGACGTTCAGAAGTATTCGAGGATGATGCTGGAGATTTTGAGACGAGCCAAACATTGCATGCACGTATAGGCTGTTACGTTTTTTTTGAGCTCGTGTTTCTCTTCTAGCCCCTACTTTCATCTTGTACCCGATTTTTCCATGGGTTTGAATTCCTATTCCACCTACCACCTACCCCCTCTTTATTTCCTTTGTCCGCTTCCTCACCTCGAACCCCGGTTCCACCTAACCTAGCCTACCCTACCAACGACTTTCGGTGCCCCTCTTTAAATCCTCTTCTCTTCCTCGCCAAGCCATCCTGTGGCTTCCCCTACGACTTCCACCCCTCCTCCCGGCCTCTTCCCCAAGCGAACACGACCCATCTCCCCTACAACTCCTTCGGCTTCACCCAAAGATCCGTCAGTTTCCGCTCCACCCCATCCCGGAGGTCGCCGCCATGGATCGTCAGCCAGTCGCAGCCCTCGCCGCCATGGACCCGCAGCCGCCGATGGCCCCTCGACATTCTGTTTTGGGATTCTTGGCCTTAGCAACAATCCTCGCCGCCACCCTTGCTGTAGCCGTATGGTTGAGATCTTGGGAAGCCGTGATCCTTGGGCTTCTCTTGAGTTCTCTGCCCTGGGTCTCACCCCGGTTGAGAGCCCGTTTAGGCTTCCTCTTGCGCCTACTTCTTTTGGTTTGCGGAAAAGCGTGTTTTTGGTTGTTCATTTGTTGGGTGATGTTGGGGGTTGCGAATATCGAGTATTGGTCTACGGAAGGAGTGATGGCGATGCTTATTGGCATGATATTGGCCTTAGGTGTTGAAGTTGGATGTAGGCCTTGTGCTTGGCTCTGGATGAGAGCGTGGATCCTGCCTTATTGTGGGATAGTATGGAGATTGACGGAAGGAATGCTAGCAGGGAGTACTGACTTAGAATGTTGGCCTTGTACTTACCTTTGGGCGGTAATTTGGACGTTAGCATGTGGTTGGGCATTATGGAAATTGATGGTGTTGGTGCCCGTGGATTAGTCGATACACGCTATATTATCTGTGCCCAGACCCGTTAGTCACCAGTAGCACGAATAAACTTTATAGTCTTCCGGTTTATGTGGTTTAAACAGCTTGCTACTGGCTTATCACCTCAGGTTCCAAGTTCGAACAGAGGTTGTCAGCATAATAGTCCTCATTTTCATGTGATATTATTATCTCATGTTAATCTTGGGCTACTTGAGAAGGCAGAATAACTATTGTGATGATACTGAAATAGTTACGAAAGCTATGGTGATGTTAATAGTATATATTTATCAGTAATATCTCTTGTTTTCTTGATGCTATAATATCATATCATATTTCGTTTTATTTACAGCCTAATTTACAAAGATTACCATCTTTTCTATCTTTTATTTGCTTGAGCTTCTTCATAACATCAACTATTTGTTTCAAAAATATTTTTAAATTCCGAGGACGGAATTATTTTAAGGAGGGTAGAATGTAACGACCAGTAATTTTCAACAGTTCAATTTACGTATTTCTACGTATTTTTAAGAATAAATTTTACATTATAAATGTTAGTCAAGAATTTTCTAACAAAACTGATTTCAAAAATTCTTATAAAAATATTTTAGAGTACTAGACTTATCACATTGTATTTCAGCAATTTCAGATTTCCTCAAATGGCCAAAACATTTCTGTTAAAATTCATCTTCCAAAATTACCGTTTTGATTCGACGAATTTATTTTATATTCAAACACTTTCAAAACATTATCAAACTCCTGCAGTAGCATCATATGATCATTTAGGGCCTCCCACATTAATTTTGTAATTTTCTGATATCATTTCAGTAGAGAACCCGCAAACCCGCTTTCCAAACGTTTTGGCCTAAAACTAGTATCCCCGTAGCCCAAACCCTAAAACGGACTTCGTATTCGTCATCCTCGTGACAATACGATCCCGTGGGTATGTTTTCGTAATTTTTCGGACACGTTTACTAGTAGGGCCAAAATCGTAATTTCGTTTTTTGTATTTTACTAATTACTTTCACTAATGGGGGTTTTACTTTTTACTAATTAC
This sequence comes from Scilla litardierei, assembly GCA_030789695.1. Classification (NCBI taxonomy): domain Eukaryota; kingdom Viridiplantae; phylum Streptophyta; class Magnoliopsida; order Asparagales; family Asparagaceae; genus Scilla; species Scilla litardierei. Next base: position 296,004,107 of record CM061133.1, on the reverse strand, counting down.
TTTTAACATATCCTAATCACCTACCTAACACATACACGTTAGCAACCCATGTGTTTCATGGGTTGGCTAAAATCAACACTTAGTCTAAAGTTAAAACCTAACCTATTAATGTCATTGACTTAGCTAATCACCTAACTTAATTTTACTTAATATTATATTAATTATTCTCTCTTATAATTCCCTCCTATGGCCAACAACCCATGCACGAAACCCGCCCCCATCTCTCCTCGTTTTCATTCGAATCAACCCCAACCCACGGCGCCTCTCCGTCAGCCCTCGTCGCCGAGAAGACCCACCAAGTCGCCGCCCTCCTTACCTTCGACCCCGCCCGACCACCGCCGCCCAGGCACGCCGACGAAGCCCCCCCGTGCTCCTCCGCCGCTGCACAAACCCGCCACCGCCGTACACCGCCGCCTCGCACGCCGGCCTCCTCCTCCGCCTTCGCCGCGTCGCTCCGACGCTCCCCACTCCGTCAGCCGCCGTCGCCGCCTCCGAGGAGCTCCGCCCCGAAGCTCTCGCAGCTCCGCCGTGAGCCCCAAGCGCTGACGACGTCCCTCCCTCGCGTCCGCCTCCCCCCTCGCCGTCGACGGCGTCTGACCGCCGCCGTTCGCCGCCGCGGCTCTCTCCGACGTCGCCGCCGCCTCCCTCCGCCGTCCCACGGCGAGCCCCTCCGATGCTGTGCGACGGGCAGCGAAAGTTTGCTCGATGGCAAACTTGTAAATAGTAAGAAAATTCGAAATTTCGTATTATTAATTAATTATTAAATGGGTATAATGGTTATAAATCCATAACTAATTATACAGGGCCTAGAAAAATGTGTGGATAGCCCCAGAAAATCAGAAACGACATTTCGGATCCAATGGCGCTAGTCTCACTGTGATCAGACGCCTACTTTTTCCAGAATGATTTTTCGAACTTAAAGATTTAATAGGTATAATTCGTTCTAAAAATCGAAACTCGCTGAATTTACGTACAATAATATGTGATAAAATTATATGTGATAATAGACTTCGAGACGGTCATTTTGACTGTTCACTCAAGTCATTCCGACTTGTATTGCTCCCGTAAGAAATTACGGAAGATACACGTAACTTAAATAATCTGGGTTTTTAAACTATTTTGAGTTTCTAAAAATTATAAAAAATTACAGAAGCTCCTGAAAATTCTCCCCTCTTGCAGTAAAATCTAAATAATTATTTTAGGTTTATATAAAATTTTTAAATATTTTCCGACACCGTTTTGATGAGTTTAAAAATCAAACTAACCTAATTATTAAATAGGAAAACATCGTGTTTTTCTAAAGTAAGTATTTTGTGTTGCAGGCACAGACTCTGGTGTACCAACTTCTGAGGAAGCCCTAGATCCGCTTCCGGCTTACTACAACGGTATTAATTTTGGTAAGTCACGATAGGTCCTAACCTTAGAAACTAGCCACTGTGCTCGTACGAACTTGTAGCACCGCACTACTACGTGCTCGAAGCACGGAAACATACGCCACTTTTCTTGTGTTGGACTTGACTTGGAACATTTCATGGAACGATCATGTAGAGAACTTGTACTTGACACATCACCGGGTTTTGGGGTAACTCATAGTTTGTGAGAGTACGGGAGTGACTAGAGTTTGGTCTACCTGTCCTGTCGCCTGTGTTTCGGCGCCCTGTCCTGATGCCTGCGTTTCGGCAAACCATACTGCTGCCTGGGTACCGGCATTCGTCTGGGTAGCACCCAGGCAAGAGACGAACTGAACGGTCACATATTGTACTCTCCGACTTGAGTCACGTAGTTCTAGTAGAGCTTGCACAGTTACTCCTTTACAGTCATGCACTTTACTTTCTGCACTTGTAGCACTTTACTTTCTGCACTTGTAGCACTTTACTTTCTGCACTTGTACAGACACTACACCGTACTTTACTTCTGCTTGTCATACTTGTACAGTACTCCTTTTCTTTATTTAGAATCTTTGTGACTTACCTTCGTTTCCACTTGTGGCACCGACAGACGACGACCTGATCGAGGAGATCGCTCCAGAGTACGAGGAGCCTGTGTACGACCCGGAGGCCACAGAGTTTTAGTTACTTTTCTGTCAGAGTGTGTATTGTACTATGTATTTCCTTTTCTGCATTTCCTTTCAGTATTTCCTTTCATGTACTGGTGTGAGAGAGTGATGGTTGTTGTTGTACTTTAATTTGGACTGTAATAACGATGTACGCTGGTTTGAGTGTTGTTGGTACATCTCTGCGTTGTGGCTATGCTGAATTCACTGGTAAACTGCGGAACCTGCAAATAAACCGAATAAGTAACGGGCCCCCGAGAGCGGGTCGTTACAATACTCTTCAGGCAATGAACATAACAAGATAACCGCTTGCTGCTCATCTTCAATCTTCACATCCATACCACGCAACTCTAGCACAATCCTGTTTAATTCATCCATGTGATCCTTCACCGCTGAACCAGACTTCATCTTGAGAGTATATAGCTGCTGAAGTAAATACAGGCGACTCGTGAAAGACTTCTTCATATAGAGTCCCTCAAGCTTCTTCCGCATATCAGATGTCGTCGCCTCATCCAGGACTTCCCTCAAAACATTATCTGATAACGACAACTGAATTGCGATGTACGCCTTCCTCTCCATCTCTGCCCTAGTTGCGATGTACGCCTTCCTCTCCATCTCTGCCCTAGCGGATGCAGTAACCTCCTTATCAATATTGGAGACATCGAATACAATTTGATAACACCCCGTCTGCATAAGAACATTCTTCACATTCGTCTGCAAATCCGAAAATCATTCCGGCCGGTGAACTTCTCAATGTTCAAAGTTGCCAAAGACACCATCTTTCCTTCGCCACTAACTTCCTTTGCAATAAAACCACAAGCTATGATACCACTTGTTGGGCGGAAAATCCGAAACGCCTCGAGATCAATGCGGAAACCAACCCTAATAAACTGATCAGGAATTTTGGGCTAGCAAAAATCTAATCTCAAAGACCCAACAAAATCCCAAACGACCTTGCAATAGAAAGTAGCAAACGAATCACGTCAACAAATCAATCAATCGCAGACACAAAAGAATTTACAATGGTTCGGTTGTAAATAACCTACATCCAGCAATCCAATTCGAGACGATTCCACTAGTAGAGAGATCCAAACAATTAGGGTTACAAAAAACGCTCCCTCACACGTGAGTAATAACTTGCCAACGGAACAAGCCCTCACGAATCCACTCAAGATGAAGAAATCAATGGAAGAAGAAGGGAAGGAAAAATCAAACCTTTCTCTCAAGAACACAACCCTAACACTCTCTCCAATCTCCAATGGGGTAGTAAGAGGCTCTCTAAACTCAATAGAGATTTACAAACTCAAGATGACGGCTTAACTTAATCTAAAACATCGATAGGTTTAAATACGAACCCAAACGAACGGAGAGAAAAGCATCCAGGCCGTCGATTGCTGCGCGTGGGCCCAAGCGAGCTCGGCCCGAGTCGACCGCCTGCTCGGTCGAGCTCGGTGTGACGAGCATATCTGACTCGGTCGACTCGGTCGAGTAGACAAGCTACTCGGCCGAGTATGTCATTAACCTCTCCCAGGCAAAACTTCCCAGCTCTCTGTTTTTCGGAGTCAAGTCCACTCGGTCGAGTAGACATGCTGCTCGGCCCAAGTATGACAGCAGCCTCTCCGAGGCAAAACATCCCAGCTCTCTGTTTTTCGAGGCGACGGACTGCTCGACCGAGCAGCCTGCTGCTCGACCGAGCAGCCTGGGAAAAACTGTCCAGTCGATTTGAATCACAAAAAACAACATGGTGCACCAACCCCCTTCAAATTGGTCTTCATTTGACAAACCAGCAGCCCCATGGGCTGCTGGAACGAGCCAGAATCTACACTTTCAACAAAGGGAAGCATCTAAGATTTGGACGGTGACAGGATTAAAGTTATGGTAGCAACTGATGTATCAGAACTCAGAAGACCTTCACATTCCAGGTCGTCTCCCCTTGGCATTTCTAGAGGCCAACGTCTTCCAGTTGGTCTTGATGGTGACTCTCATTATCTCTAAATTGGATTTTGTTATTTGTTTGTTTATTTCTCGTCAGTTTTGAGTCTACTCTAGAATTTATTTTGCTTATCTTGCATAGTGTATTTGATTTTGGTCATTTTGAATTCACTTGCATTTTACCGATTGTGAATGCAAATGAACTAATGCAATTGAGGACACAAATACAAACACAAACACACACACACAGAGAGAGAGAGAGAGAGAGAGAGACCCCACCCCAAACCCCTCCCCCCAAACCAAAACGGAAAAAAACAAAAAACAAAAAACAAAAGGGTTTTTCTCATATTAGTCCCTTAAATTATGTGTATTTTGATATTAGTCCCTTAAATCTTTGTAATTTGAATTTAGTCCTTTAAAGGGACTATTTAGGTTAAACTTTAAACATTTAAGGGACTATTTAGGTTAACAAAAGGGACTATTTCGGTTAATATTAAACATTTAAGGGACTAAATTCAAATTACAAAGATTTAAGGGACTAATATCAAAATACACATAATTTAAGGGACTAATATGAGAAAAACCCAAAACAAAAATCCCTGACTTCTTATCCAATAGGGATCCCAGCAAAAAATGAAACAGAAGCATGGGAACATATATTTAGATGCATATAGACTCTTCATACTTCACAGCTTAACCAGATTCCTAGTTCTGAAAAATGCAAAGAAGAAACAAAAAGGGAAAGAAACATGTATATGTTGAAAGTACACATTTTTGTTTATATGAATTCTGTCATACAAGAAAAATGTCATGCATATGCACACATGAATTCAATGAATATGCGACACAATTTGGGAAACGACAAGAAATAATCTCCAAGATCATTTCTGATGCATGCACTCATCAGAGCCTTGAAGTTTTCCTAGCAAAATGTTTCAAACAAAGCCTCAGCATAATCAGCATAGTTCAGCATCGACTCCAAAGCTGTGCACATATGCGTGGACTTATTAACTGTCAGTAGTGTTAATATGCACACAGAACGTATGCATATGAACTTTTCTTACACTTCACAGAACAATTGTATGCAAAGCTCTACACAATCCAAAGACAGAAAATAGTGACTGAGACCTGTAAAGTAAAATTGTAAGAAGTTATGGGTTCAAGTCACCCCCCACAGCCATTGAACACACGCACGCGCACACGCGCATGCAATAGTGGGATCCAAATAAATTAATTATTATACTCAATCTATAAAACAAAAACTTCACCAAGTAACAGATATCCTGGTTTATTCCAGAAAGAAAAACAAAAGAGAAAAATACAATATGGTTAGCTACTGACCACTCTCTCTATTGAAAATATAATCGAAATCCAAATTACATCATTATGGCACGCTGAAAAGTTTACGATCATAGTCTGATCATGGGATTAGTTTACCCTGATTATGTTTATCCATTGGAATTTAGTTTCTTGATAGAGTCTATGTATAGATTACATTTGATAATGTGAATTTTCCATTTGGTAAGTGTTAGGATTTATCCTTGATATTCATGTATGCGGTCTTGTCATATGTGGCACTCTGCTAATTGTCTCTAGTTCTTTACTTCCTGAAGCTTTTAGACATGTTATCTGGAGAATGTTGGATAGTTTGTTATACGTTTTGTTGCATTTGAGCCACTGCCGTATGAAGAAGAGAATCGAATCAGTTAGGTTGTTGGATGAATTGTTGAACAGTTTGTTGTACCAGGATGTTCAACATGCTAAGTCTATTTGCATCGATTGACTGCCCAAAAGGATGTGCGACTGGCGTTCGCGTAATCTTTTATATCCTTATCTAACTGATCAGGTACTTATGGAGGTTATTAACTGTTATAGATTTGATCGGCTGTATATCTCTTGTTACCTTATTGCGAAACAGTTGGAGAGAGATTTTCGCCGATCAATATCCTAGCAACTTTCGCCTGCGGATCTTCCGGGATCTCCTTCTTGTTGGAGATGTTGCGGGTTTTGCTGTTGATGAACCGAATCAAGATCTGATTGCATGTGTGCGGATTGTATCGAAGATTGCGGTGCTTCTGGATTTTAGGGTTCGGAGCGTTTGGCGGCTAGGGTATGGACTTTTGCGTGGAAAAAGTTCTGTGAGATTACTCCGGGAGGGAGGCCGACGACTACGCATGTATGATTAAGGGAGTTGATCTAGTCAGTGGTGCAAGGGGAGCTTGCAGGCAAGGGGAGCTTGCAGGCAAGGGGAGCTTGCCAAGAATACTTCACGGGGTTGATTGCGATCACCCCCCACGGTTTGTATCAAGGGAGAGTGTGTTCTTCCTTATAGAAGCGTGGTTATTAGAGCTTGTATTCTCTGATTTTCATAGTGAAGTATTCTATTTTTCTGGGCGTGTCCCCGCAGATGAAGGTGTGCGCACCGAACTGCGTTACCAAGTTTTGTGTGTCTCTATTTGCTGTGTGTTACTGCGTTGATCTTTTGATTCATTATTGCGTACTGAATTTCATTTGGTATCAGAGCCGGTCACCAGTATTACTTTGATCATTCAAAGTGGGTGTGATCTTGTGTGTCAGTACGCTCACCATGAATACCAAAGAAGGTGCTTCTGTTACTCGTCCTCCATTGCTCACCGGATCTAATTACACTTATTGGAAGTCACGCATGAGAGCATTTATCAAGTCCCTAGATGAAAAGGCTTGGGTGGCTACGGTTGAAGGATGGAGTCCTCCGACTGAAGTTAACAAGGAAGGCAAGGATTGCATCACACCCGTGAAAGATTGGAATCCTGAAGAGAAGCGCGCTGCCTTAGGAAACTCCAAAGCAGTTAACGCCATCTTCACTGCCGTCGATGAAGAGCAGTTCAAGCTTATATCGACTTGTGAGCACGCAAAAGAAGCTTGGGACATTCTTCAAAATGTGCATGAAGGGACCATCACTGTTAAGGCGTCCAAATTGCAAATGCTTGCCTCACAGTTTGAAAATCTGAGGATGAATGAAAATGAGACTGTTGCAGAGTTCAACAGAAGATTGAGGGATATAGCCAACCAGGCATTCCAACTGGGGAAGAAATATTCTCAAAAGAAGTTAGTTGAAAAGACTCTGAGATCCTTGCCAGAAAAATTTTCGGCTAAGATTGCTGCAATAGAGGGAGTAAGAGACACTTCCACCATGAGATTAGACGAACTCATGGGCTCTCTACAAACCTATGAGATGAATCTCAAGCAAAACAAAAAGGAGAAGGGAGTTGCTTTAAAAGGTTGAAGCGAATGAATCTTCAAAATCCGACAATGAGTCTGAACTCGAAGATGATATTGCTTTACTCAACAAAAATTTTAGTAGAATGATGAGGAAGATCAGTAACAGAGGTCAGAATTTCAAAGCTGCTAATAAGGTGGTGCGGTCAGGTCCACCTACTGGTGAAAAGAGTGCTAGCCGCCATAATCAAAGGTATGATTCTAAAAACAAGGGAAAGGGAATACAATGTAGAGAATGTGAAGGATTTGGCCACATACAGGCCGAATGTGCAAACACCCTTAAGAAGCAAAAATGGAAATCCCTTGCAAGCACCTGGAGCGATGAAGACTCTGAAGGAAGTACGGAAGATGAAGACATAACTAGCAACTATGTTGCATTCACAGCCACACTGAAAGACAAGTCTGAAGGTAAGTCTTCCAGTCATGTTGAACATAATGTTGTAACACGTGCTCCAGCATCCACTCACAAGCAAGGAGATGTGATACGTAATGTTGTGACAAATGATGCAACTTACAACAGTGAGGATGAATCAGATAACGAAAGTGAAGAAGATATTGGTGATGAGGATATCCGCACGGCTTATCAAATAATGTTCTACAAATGGTTGGAAATTTGTGCAGCCAACAAGAAGTTGAAAGCTGAATGCTCCAAGCTGAGAAGTGAGAGGGATGGGACTCAAGCCAAGCTATTGAAGACTGAAACAAGCCTCCAGAATCTTGAGAGCAGCCTGAGGAGAGCACTGTTAAAAGCTGAGAAGGCAGAAAACACTCTCAACAGATGGAACTCAGGAAAATCTAAACTTGATGACATCCTCAACATGGGTAAGGTGGCTGGAGATCGAACAGGAGTTGGTTACCACAGAGGGAGTCATCTACATACCCCAAAGACTAGAAGTAGTCTCATTACAAAGGAGAAAGGTAAACGGAGTAAACTGAATGAGAACAAGCCAAGAGAAAAGAAAGGAAAAGGTTCTACAAAAGGTTCAACATCCAGGCAGCTAATATGTAAATACTGTAGACAAGTTGGACACTATGACTGGAGTTGCTTTAGGCGCATGAAGCATTTGAATGAAGGAAGAGATGTTAACCACTCTCAACAGCGGACAAGTTTGAAATGGGTCAAGAAGTCTGAACTGGTCAGCATGGTTGCATACACGTCCTTAGTTACTTTTGCGGAAAATCAGTGGTATTTTGACAGCAGTTTCTCTCGGCACATGACAGGAAACAGAGGACTCCTATCTGAGTACACTGCTGGCAATAAAGGACATGTCACTTTTGGAGATGGTCAGAGAAGCAGGGTCGTTGGTAAAGGGAACTTGAATATGACAGGAACTCTGAAACTAAATGATGTGATGCATGTTGAGAACCTAAAAGCTAATCTCATAAGTATCAGTCAGTTGTGTGATCAAGGACTTCTGGTTCGTTTCAACAAGGATGAATGCCTTGTATTCAATGGAGATGATGTTTGTATTCTTTCCGGAAAAAGATCCAGCGACAACTGTTATTTGTTGTAGGATCCTGACAGGTGTCTAAGGGTCACAACGAATGTATTTGAACAGTGACATCAGAAATTGGGACATGTCAACTTCAAGACCTTAATGAAGATCTCCCAAGCCAAAGCTGTTCGTGGAATGCCAACCTTGATCAAGAAGAAAGAAGGGGTGTGTGAATCTTGCCAACTGGGAAAGCAAAAGAAAGTCAGTCACAAGCAAATTCAGACTATCACAACCTCAAAAACTCTGGAACTGCTACACATGGACTTGATTGGACCCACCTCAGAAACGAGTGTGGGAGGTAAGAAGTATATCTTTGTATGTGTTGATGATTTTTCTCGGTTCACTTGGGTTGATTTTCTTAAGGAGAAGTCAGATACTTATGATGCTTTCAAGAAATTATGTACTCGTCTTCAGGTTGAACAAGGGGACAAAATTGGAAAAATCATCCGGATTCGAAGTGATCATGGAAAAGAGTTTGAGAATCACTCATTCTCTACATTCTGCGAGACACAAGGTATAGGACATGAGTTCTCGGCACCTAAGACTCCTCAGCAAAATGGAGTTGTTGAAAGGAAGAATCGAACACTTCAGGAAATGGCTCGAGTTATGCTGAATGCTCGGAAAGTTAATGTTAAGTGGTGGGCTGAAGCTGTTAATACCGCTTGCTACACCATCAACAGGGTATATCTTCAGCCAAGGACTGAGAAAACTCCATACGAAATCTGGAAAGGGAGGAAACCTGATGTCTCCTATTTCCATATCTTTGGAAGCAAGTGCTACATCTTGCAAGATCGTACACCAAGACGAAAGTTCGACGCCAAGAGTGACATAGGAATTTTCTTGGGGTATTCTACAAGGAGTCGCGCCTTCCGAGTGTTGAATGAATGCACAGACGTAATGGTGGAATCTATTAATGTGGTGGTTGATGATTTTGATCAGGGAGAGTCTATACTGACTGGAGAAAAAGGGACTCAGGAAGACAGAAATGATGATGAGGTTCGTGTTGAAAATGATGTTGCAACAGTTAAGACTAATCAAACCAATGTTGAACAAAATGTTGCAACACAGGATACTACCGCCGCTGAGACGACTCAAGAAGAGGCTGAAAATGGTCAAGATGCTGAGGGGATTACAAAAGTCATACGTGACCATCCATCGGAGTTTATCATTGGTGACGTGCACGACAGTCGTCGTACCAGAGGTTCTAGTCATGTCAACTACAGAGATCTGGCTGGGTATGCATGTTTTCTCTCTACTATTGAACCCAAAAATGTGAAGGAAGCCATTGTTGATAATTTCTGGGTTTCGACTATGCAAGAGGAACTGAACCAATTCCAACGCAATGATGTCTGGAGTCTTGTGGAGAGACCCAAAGGAACCAATGTTATCGGAACAAAATGGATATTCAAGAATAAAACAGATGAGAAGGGAAATATTACTCGCAACAAAGCTCGTCTTGTAGCTCAAGGGTATACTCAAGTGGAAGGAATTGACTTTGATGAGACATTTGCTCCAGTGGCTCGGTTGGAATCCATCAGACTACTTCTGGCCGTTGCTTGCAGTCTGAAGTTCAAACTACATCAAATGGATGTGAAGAGCGCCTTCTTGAATGGGCTTCTGAATGAAGAAGTGTATGTTGAACAACCCAAAGGCTTTGTAGATCCATTTCTACCAAACCACGTTTACAAGTTGAAAAAGGCTCTCTATGGGTTGAAACAAGCGCCAAGGGCCTGGTATGAAAGATTAACTACATACCTACTCAAAAAGGGGTATGAACGAGGAGGAGCTGATAAAACCCTATTTGTTCAACGGACAAGATCAAGTGTCATGGTAGCTCAGATCTATGTAGATGATATTGTCTTCGGTTCAACATCACAACAGCTGGTGCATGAGTTTATCACTCTCATGCAAAAAGAGTTTGAAATGAGTATGGTAGGTGAGTTAAATGTTTTTCTTGGGCTTCAAGTGAAACAATGTCCAGACGGTCTGTTCATATCACAAAGCAAGTATGCAAGGAATCTTGTCAAGAGATTTGGCTTGGAAAATGCGAGACATGTTCGGACTCCCATGAGTACTTCTGAAAAACTCTCCAAGGATGAAGGAGGAAGAGATGTGGAAGTTACCTTATACAGAAGCATGATAGGTAGTCTTCTGTATTTAACAGCTAGTAGGCCAGATATTAGCTTCAGTGTTGGAGTTTGTGCCCGTTACCAAGCATTCCCCAAGGAATCTCATATCACGGCCGTGAAGAGGATTATCAGGTATGTAAGTGGGACTGCAGACTATGGTATATGGTACACAAAGGACACCAACACACTAATCTCAGGATATAGTGATGCAGACTGGGCAGGGAATACTGATGACAGGAAAAGCACTACCGGAGGATGTTTTTATGTAGGGAACAATCTGGTGTCATGGTACAGTAAAAAACAGAACTCCATATCACTATCTACAGCAGAGGCTGAGTATATCTCGGCAGGAAGTTGTTGTACACAACTGTTATGGATGAAGCAAATGTTGACCGATTATGGACTGGAACAAGGGGTTCTAACCATTCTATGCGACAATCAGAGTGCTATAAACATATCCAAGAACCCATTTCAGCACTCCAGAACTAAACATATCGACATCCGTCACCACTTCATTAGAGAGTTGGTAGAAAAGAAGCTGCTCGTCATGGAGTATGTTGCTACAGTTAATCAACTAGCGGACATCTTTACAAAGCATCTTGATTCTACCAGATTTGAGGAATTGCGGCAAGCCCTAGGGCTGTGTCGTATCTAATGTTGTTCTCTGTGTTGAGAATATTATTGCAACATCAGGTTACAACATTATGAGGGTCGACCGATCTCTGTTGTCGGGTTTGTTTTTCACTAATAACCTTACCCGATATTTATTACCCTCTGATTCTTTTTGTTCCCAAGGCGCATTTCCGTGTTCTCCCTCAACTCAAAATTCTTCAAGATTCTTCTAACCGCCCATCTAGGGTTCTTGAAATCTTCTTGTTCGAAGTTCCCCCCCACTTCATCAGCAATGGCAAGAGATCAGTCGGAGAAATCTTCGCAGCCCCCTCGTCGGTTCTCTCGACGGACGGCCTCCGCACGGAAAAGTGCTCCGCCATCCTCGTCTTCGCCCATTAAACGAAAGGAGTGTTTCCCCGTTCTTTGCGAGGATCCTCCAGTGGTAATCCCTCTCCATCACTCTCCTCTTTCCCTCTCAGTGACATGCATTCATCTAGAGCCTCTAATTTGGAGTTGGTAAAATTTTCCCCAATTCTTGAAATTCCCCTCTTCCAAAAATCCGAGGAAGATGAAGTATACGATGATGATGAAGATTATCCTGCTCCCGTAACAATTCAAGACTGGTTTTGGTATTTGCGGAGAACATGAAAGAAATTGGATCTCTCTTCGGTGGATGTCTCTCACATTCACTTTAAAGGTCTCATGCATAAGAAGATTAAGGGGAAGGTTATGAGTGTTGAAGTGCCTCGAGATAGAAAGGTTGTCATTCGAACCTGGAATCCCAAATCTTTTGTAAAAATTTCTGAAGTTGAAGTGATAGATATCTCTGATTCTGAAGACCCTCCAGTGTATGCTGAAATGCCTAGGACAAGGGGCACTGCTGGAGCGTCAAAGTCAAATCCTCCTCCTGAGAATCCTATTGAGCAGGATGATGTGCAGGTAAATAAGGATGGTGTTTCGGAAGGTGGTCTAAGTGCTGAGAATACATCTGCTGTTCCATCTCAGGAAGAGGTACCTGTCTCTCTGTCGCCTATGTGTGTGGATGAAGGTACTCAGAACATGTCTGATGATCATAATCGTGTTGTGGATGAGAGTACTCAGAATGTGCCTATTATCTCATCTCAAGCTGTTTCTGAGCCTGGAAAAGAATCTGTGTTAGGTGATCATGATCTTGTTGACTGTATTGAAGAGTCTTCTCTAAATGAGACTGTGGTAGAAGTGCCACTTGCTGATGATATTTCAAGAAAGGTTCAGTCTCTAAATGATTCAGTAGAGCCTGCTCTCGATCCTATGGAATTAGAAACTACTGAAATCCTTCAGGATCCCCCCACTCTCCCTGCTGAGACTGGAGTTGGTGAGATGCAATATGATCATGATAAGGGTGCAGCTGATGTTGTGACTGGAAGTGGCTCAGCTGATATTGGGGTAAATGATGAAGTGAATGTTGATAAATGTTCAATGGGGCAAGGTTCTTCAGCGGTTGGTGTTGATAATGTGGGGTTTGATGTTGAAGCTGATATCGAGCCTGATCCCTTCGTGGAAGCCAGTGTTGAACATATTGTTGCACAAAATGTTGCAACACTCCATGCAACAAGTGATGCCTCTGGTCCAACTGAGCCTCCTTTGTCCTCCTTTATGCGCAAGGCTCGATCTGGCTCTAAGAAGCGCTCTGCTCCCTCCAGTAATGCTGAGGGTTCTCCTTCCAAGAGGTCAAAAATCTCTGCTTCAGGTTCCTCTCGCTCTCCGTCATTTACTTCTTCTGATGCGTTTAGCAAAACTTTCTTCGACAAAGCACGGAAGAAAAGATGGGCGTCTTACTCGGAGAGATCCTTAATTCCTGAGAAGGTTCTGAACATGTCCTCCTTCGATAAGACTCAGATAGCTTCTATTTTGAAGGGTCTCAGATTGTATCATGCTGCCACCTGTTTCAGTACCTACTATCCTGTGTTAGTGAGGGAATTTTACTGTAACCTATCCAAATCTGCTGGAGATGGGTCTTCCCGTTGGAGTTTCAGAAATTATGTTCGAGGCAAGATTATTTCATTCTCTCCTTCCACCCTGAACAAATTATTGGAATGGAAATGTCCTCAATCTGTTCCTGCTTTTGGAGAGTCAACTGGAGTGGAGATTGACAGACTGATTAATGTTGTGACTGCTGGGAAGTTCAAGTGTTGGCCTAAGAAATCATCTGTCTTTCCTTCATCTGCTCTTACAGCCAAGTATTTTATTCTCTACAGGATTGCCACGAGAAACTGGCTCCATACTTCCAATGTTTCTGTGGTTACTCGGGACATGTGCAGGCTGTTGTTCTTTGCAGGAACTTCCCAGGCTTTCAATTTGGGCAGAATCATCTTTGATTCTATCTTATCTTTTGCAGAGTTATCCTCCTCCGGGACTTCCTTACCACATGGAGCTCTCATATCTATGATGCTCCTGGCCCAAAGGGTGCCCATGTCCTCGTCTGACCTTCCTTCATCATGTGACAGTATTTCTTATACGACAAAGTCTGTGGCTGGAAAAATTGATGATATCTCTGAAGTGATACCCTCTCTTCATGGTGTTCCTTCGACATCCTCCCCGTCTCCAGATGCTGAACCTTCTTCCACAGTGCCACCTGAATCACAGACTCCTCCACTTAGTTATGCTGCTGCTGCCACCTCTTCCTCAACAAGTGTGGTGGATATTCAGTTCCTCGAGAATGCTATTCAGAATATTGATGATAAACTTCTGTTTCTCGAAAGCCAGCGGGTTCTTTTAAATCGCCACAAGCTGTTGCTGCAGATCAAGCTGTCCTCTCTGAGGAGTGGTCCTTCTGAGGATCACTGATATATTTTCTATGTCCTTTGTGGCGCAAAAGGGGAGAAGGTATGATATTTTGGTCTTAGTGGTTAGTTTTGGAATGTTGGATGTTTTGTTGGATGTTTTGTTGGATGTTTTGTTGAATGTCTGCTGCTGATACAATTTGTCTCTAAGAGTCATGGAAGTTTTACTGTGTATAGGATAGTCTGAAGGGCCCCTTATGAAGAGGAAGTATGCATCATTGTTGTCTCCGTTCCTGTTCCTGTTTTGGGGTATGGTTGGTGCAGTTCTTGTGGTTCAGTCTCCTTGTATTGGTCAGGACTCAGCAGTTTTCTTTGTTTGAACAAGTGCCTTCCTCGTCTGACTGGTCTAAGTTGAATATCATACCGTGTGTTGTGCCACCAAATGACAAAAGGGGAGATTGTTAGGATTTATCCTTGATATTCATGTATGCGGTCTTGTCATATGTGGCACTCTGCTAATTGTCTCTAGTTCTTTACTTCCTGAAGCTTTTAGACATGTTATCTGGGGAATGTTGGATAGTTTGTTATACGTTTTGTTGCATCTGAGCCACTGCCGTATGAAGAAGAGAATCGAATCAGTTAGGTTGTTGGATGAATTGTTGAACAGTTTGTTGTACCAGGATGTTCAACATGCTAAGTCTATTTGCATCGATTGACTGCCCAAAAGGATGTGCGACTGGCGTTCGCGTAATCTTTTATATCCTTATCTAACTGATCAGGTACTTATGGAGGTTATTAACTGTTATAGATTTGATCGGCTGTATATCTCTTGTTACCTTATTGCGAAACAGTTGGAGAGAGATTTTCGCCGATCAATATCCTAGCAACTTTCGCCTGCGGATCTTCCGGGATCTCCTTCTTGTTGGAGATGTTGCGGGTTTTGTTGTTGATGAACCGAATCAAGATCTGATTGCATGTGTGCGGATTGTATCGAAGATTGCGGTGCTTCTGGATTTTAGGGTTCGGAGCGTTTGGTGGCTAGGGTACGGACTTTTGCATGGAAAAAGTTCTGTGAGATTACTCCGGGAGGGAGGCCGACGACTACGCATGTAGGATCAAGGGAGTTGATCTAGTCGGTGGTGCAAGGGGAGCTTGCAGGCAAGGGGAGCTTGCCAAGAATACTTCACGGGGTTGATTGCGATCACCCCCCACGGTTTGTATCAAGGGAGAGTGTGTTCTTCCTTATAGAAGCATGGTTATTAGAGCTTGTATTAATTCTCTGATTTTCATTGTGAAGTATTCTATTTTTCTGGGCGTGGCCCCGCAGATGTAGGTGTGCATGCGCACCGAACTGCGTTACCAAGTTTTGTGTGTCTCTATTTGCTGTGTGTTGCTGCGTTGATCTTTTGATTCATTATTGCGTACTGAATTTCAGTAAGTATATAGTAAAAAGCATAATGAGAGTTGGCCATGTGACAACAGAGACATTTTAATGCCTTGTACAGGCTAATGGCTACCATACAAACACAACTCAATTAGTTATTTGCAACCACAAGCATAACAACAACCAATCCCTAAACAAGAGGAGCAATTGCATTATGCTCACCCTACCCAAAACCAATCTCAACACCATCTCAAGCAACACCTTGCAATCAGCCATAGCCTAATACAGTTGACAACAACATCCAAAACAACCATTAACGTATACCTCTCATCAAGTTATAAAGGCAATAGCTCTTAGTCATACCCGATTATTACAAGGCTAATTCATCATGGTAAGAAACGGAAGTGATCCTCCACCGACCTGTTAAACACTAAATAAATCGAAGGAGAAACCTTAAGAAAGTCCAGGAAGTAATTCAGCTGGACATGAAAGAAGTTAGCCGGAACAATGCCATGTCAGAGATGATGCAAATAGGTAATCCATAGGGGACCTTGACTTCTATATAGTGGAAGCAACCTCCACATATAATGCAATACTGTAGCAACCATCCCCTGTAGAACTGAAAGCAATCATGGCATCTTACTATCAAGTTATCAAATTCTCAACACAAATGGACATGTAGAGCCAGAAGCGAGTTGGATGTGGCAAAGAAATGCCACATGGCGTCATTAAAAAGACTGAGAAAGCATGGATCTTCATCATTGGATCCCTCAATATGCGAGCAAACTTTTAGAAACAAAGAGAGGCGCCAATAGAAGAAGTCGTTAGAATCCCATGAAGGTAACGTATTAAAAACAATGTAAGTAAGGATGCCTTTTATCCCCCAAACAAAATAAATTAATCGGCTTTCTTGAAAAGAATGTAGACATGTTTATGCAATCACCATATGCTAGACATTGACCCATGTATGGCTCAACATGCCCTGAATGTGGTTCATATGTGCCAACTGTCAACCGCAGAAGAAATGAAACATGAGTGTATAGAAACAACAACATGCAGATGAGAAAAAGTTGCATGTGACATGGTTCGTTAGAGAATTGGAATATTCTAATTAGCTATCAAACACAGTAATGATGCCCAAGCCAAATGAAAAATAAAGAATCTTTTCCAAAGGACATATTCCCCTTACACATGATAGACCAAATAATGGATGGTTCCTCAAGATCAAAGATGTTGAGCTTTTAATTTCCGATGTACCCAAAAAAAAAAAGATGTTGAGCTTCATGGATGCTTTATCTGACTATAACTAGATAAAGATGAAGCCGTTTGATGAAGAAAAGACCTCTTTAATTAATAATAGAACTATGCATATATTGCTACAAAGCGACGCCTTTCAGCATGATAAATTTAGAAGCAACATATATACCAGAGACTCATGGCAAAAATATGTTGATCCCAATGTAGAAAAAATACCAAAGCATGCATTGATGACATATTGGTGTATTTAAAGAAAGATATCATGCATATCAACAACTAGGAGGAAACATTTCAGTTGTTCAGAAAACACTAATGAACTAATTAATCCCAGAAACATATGCATTTGCAGTAACTTCAGAGAAGTTTCATGGATTCATAATGCCCACATAAGATGGATGCCAACCTGGAGAAAGTACATGTCATCTGAAGTTTGAGAGCAAAAAACAATCAAGAATATCCAGCACCATGATAGAAAGGTTATCATCCATTAACAGATTCTTATCAAATCATTCGGAGCAACTTTAGCAAATCAAAGCTGATCTACCCCTATTTTACATGACATTCCCATATTTTCAAAAAAAATTGGAAACACCAAAATATCTTTTTCATGGTTTCAAAAAAAAGATCTTTTCACTATATGTTTCTTGAAAAAAAAAATTAAACGCCTGAAGGGAAATATGATCTCGAAAAAATCTTATTTGGTTCATGGGAAAAGAAAAGAATTAATTTTATGAAAAAGCGTAAAATGATTTCTATTTATTATTAGTTAAAATAAAGTATTATTTATTATATAGTATACAAAGAAAAGATACCTTTCGAAATAATTATATAATAGGTTTCCTAGGGGGTTTTGAACAAAAGCTCTGAAGACAATTTTCTAAAAAATATATGACATTGTTTCCAAAAATATGACTTTGCACAGGCCATTTCAAGTGAATCAAACACATTTTTCGGAAAAAATGATTTGAAAAATTGTCAAGAAAAGGACGACCAAGTGGATTTAGACCATCAGAAACCCATTTCCGAGTAAGTTTTTGAGGATCCAAACAGCCCCTAGACTTCAAATTTGCCACTTGCATATAAATAAGAAGAAAACCTTATTACACACATTTTACTATATTTCCCTTGAAAATATCTCAAAATACAACATGCAACATCCAGTATAGCTAATGTGGATTTTGCTTGAACCTGCTTGATAACCCAAGAAGGCATTTAAACAACTTACAGTTGAAGTAAATCAGCCTTCCGACAAGCATATGATATTGACTGGAATTAGTAACAGGTTGCCCCAAATTCTGGTCAAAAATGGATATATGGATGTGTTGGAGTATCAATATATATGTTAATACCAAACATACCTATTTTGAACAAATGAGTAGATAATTTGTATACCCCCACATGGTTTGAGATGTCAGTTGATAATTATAATGATTTGCTGGTTTCTTTCCTACCCCCACATAATTATAATGATTTACTGGTTTTTTTTCCACTAACAAAGTTTCTTTTTTTTGGGGTTACCAGGTGGAATATATTACTCTATTTAACTGTAGAGGGCTAGTCCAACATGTTGAGGCCAGCTGATCTTCTCCGTTTTTTCTTTTCGTTTGTTGGTGTTCCCACAAAAAGAAAACAAGGTTAATGGCACATGCATGCCACAGGTGCCTAGAATGCTAGCATCTTTAACAAGCTAATGCAACCAATGTTATTATAAGAAACTCAGAGGTACGCATTTTTAGAAGGGAAGTCTTAGACATGTTTACCGAGAAACTTGTATATTTCATAGTAACAATTTAGCTATGAATATACTAACTCCAAATTTTGTCAGGTACGTACTCACGGCTACATGTAGTGCACATCTCATCTTCATCTTGCTCTCTGATTATGTGGAACATATAATCAAACAGAGAATGCCACAGCACCTTGGCCACCCCAATTAAATTAACTAGCAGAGCATTCCTTATCTTATGCAGATCCCTAACGACTTCGCCCATTTTAGGTCGATCAACTGGATGCTCACTGGTGCATAGAATGCCAATTCGAAGCACTGAAGTTATGCATTCAGTGGCGCGTGCACCATACAGACTTTGAGGTTGGCGCGTGCATCAATTACATCTACGACTTGTTGAGGAAATGTCATCTCCACAAACTTCCGTAGGCTTAGGCCTTCCATAAAAGTATCAGCTGTGGGATTCTTTCCAGTAAATATTTCCAGCAAGAGTATCCCATAGCTATAAACATCTCCTCGAATAGAAACTTCATTTGCCATTCCATACTCTGTTTTGATTGACACATATAGATGCAAATCGAGGTGTGTTAGGGAAGAGGTTTCTATACAAAAGTCAGGAAAACAATATGATATATCTAAATTGTTTGCCTGAAAATTAATTTCAAGAAATGTATTGCATTAAGAAGTAAATGTTGAGAGGAAATATCAATGATAATACTGCATAAATAGGAAATATGTAGTACCTGGAGGCATATATCCGATCGTTCCTCTTAAACCAACGGAGCGCGTCGAATACTGTGAAGATTTGCTGTCAACATTATTAAGGATCCTAGAGACCCCAAAGTCACCCACATGGGCAGTCATGTCTTCGTCCAGAAGAACATTGCATGGTTTCAGATGACAATGAATGATAGGCGCATCGCCATAATTATGGAGATAGTCCAGTGCCAAAGCCACATCAATGGCTATGCTCAATCTTTGGGCAAGGGTCAGTCCTCTTCCTACGAATAGATCATTTTCCTTTGGATGCAACCAGTCAGCTAAATTTCCATTAGCCATGAACTCCAAAACCAGAGCTTTGAATTCATTCCCTCTAAAATTTATACTTGAACATGCTCCAAGAATCTTAACAATATTTCAATGTCAGACGTTTATCAATGCTTCGCATTCTTTCATGAAGCTATTGGATGCTCGTTGAACTTGGAGGTTTAGTACCTTCACAGCAACAACCTTCATGCTATCACTGTCACGCAGCATGCCTTTATACACTCTAGCAAAACTTCCGCTTCCAATCAGATTATCTGTGGAGAACCCATTTGTTACTCTCAGAAGTTTAGCATAAGAGATCCTCTCCCTCTCAATTGT
The DNA here is from genome assembly GCA_030789695.1 of Scilla litardierei. Taxonomy (NCBI): domain Eukaryota; kingdom Viridiplantae; phylum Streptophyta; class Magnoliopsida; order Asparagales; family Asparagaceae; genus Scilla; species Scilla litardierei. The sequence goes on along the minus strand of CM061133.1, from coordinate 295,984,133 downwards.
TGGCGTTGAGTCTGCATTGTTTCTTCTGGACTTCCACGCGCAGCGACATGCAACAAGAAAACAAAAGAGCATGAACAATGAAGCAGCAATCAAGACGATCACTATCAAACTGTGGTGACTGGGCTTCTGGTTTGGAAATTGAGAGGGGCATGCCGGCAAGTGCATTTCTGGGTTCCCTCCACAAAGCCGATTGTTCCCTCGTACTGAAACACCACTTGCGTTTTCAAAGATTCCGTGACGTGGAACTGCACCCTCAAAATCATTGAAAGAGAGATTGAGATAGTAAAGGAAGTGGAAGTCCAATAAGAAATCTGGAATCATTCCTGATAGGTTGTTTTCTGAAAGATCAAGCAGTTTAAGGCCTCTTAACGCATTCAAGGACGAAGGAATGCTTCCACGAAAGGAATTCCCATGCAAAAGAAGTTCTTCAATCACTTGACATTCACCGAGACTGCTAGGAATTTCACCGGACAATTTGTTCATGCTAAGATCAAGGATCCCCAAGTTTCTGAGGCTTCCTATTTCTGATGGTATTGGCACCGTCAATGAATTGAATGACAAGCCTAGACCTCTGGTGAGAGTGGATATGTTAAGGATTTCTTTTGGTATACCCCCAGTGAGTTTATTCATTTCGAGGTCCAACAAATTTAATTTTTGACAATTTCCGAGACTTGATGGTATGCTTCCAGTCAGCTTATTGAAATTAAGGTAGAGAGCAAAGAGTTCAGTAAGGTTACCAAGAGTGGATGGGATCTCTCCAGAAAGCTTGTTATCGTCCAAATCCAACACATGCAAGTTTTGAAGCATCCCAACAGAGTCAGGAATAGGGCCGGTGAGAGAGTTTGGACCCAAATCAAGGAATGTCAAGCTTACAAGGTTTTTGATCCCCGGTGAGATGCTTCCGGATATTCCGTTGTGTCCAAGATTTAGTCGCTCAAGCTTGGTGGAAATGTTTGCAATAGAATATGGCAGCACACCGCCAAGCTTATTAAATTCTAGTTCCAAAAATCGTAAGCTGGTACAATTGGTCAAATTATCAAGGAATTTCCATCCGCTGGCTTCCTTAGCTTCCAACAGATTGCCGTATAAGCCTATCAAATATAAATTTCGTAAGGTTCCAATGTTGGATGGGATCGTGCCGCTAAACATGTTCTCGCCGAAATCAATGAGCTGAAGATGAGAAGCATTGGATAGTGATGTTGGAATAGGTCCAAGAAGTTTGTTTTCGTAAAGGGCCATTATCTCAATCAAAGGAAGAAATTGGCCTACGTAGGAAGCGAGCCCGATAGGTTGTTAGATGCGACAGAGAACGGAAATGGAAGACAGATTCCAAAGTGAGGATGGGATGGCTCCAGTAAGCCGGTTATAACCAAGTGCAAGCCATTTGAGTCTAGAAAGTTTACCGATAGAAGGGGGGATTGTTCCTGATAAATGGTTTTCGACAAGTGAAAGAACAGTGAGAGAGTGGAGATTCCCAATAGTGGCTGGGATGCTGCCGCTGATGATTGAAGGCCAAATAAAGAGCATCAAGAAAAGAAAGGTTTGTCAAATCTGCTGGAATGCGTCCTGTGAGACTGTTGTTTCTCAAGCTTATGCTTCGAAGGTGCGTGCAGTTGCTGAGACCAGTCGGAATTTCACCTGTCAGCATGTTATCGCCCATACTGAGATTACGCAGCTGTAGACAACGTGACAATGTTGTAGGAATAACTCCTCCAAGAAAATTTTTGCTCAGATTGAGATGCTGAAGCCTAAAGAGGCCACCGATCTCCCATGGAATGGGCCCATGAAACTGGTTACCAGAGAGATCCAACGTTCAAATGAACGAGAGGTTGGCGATGGCAGGCGATATGGTGCCAGACAGACTACGGGAGCCAAGGGCCAAGCACACAACCCGTTGGCGGTGCCTGTGGCCACAAGCAACGCCGGGCCACTTGCAGAAATGGACGGAGTCATTCCAGGATGCCAATCCCTCTCGCGAGTCATCATATAGCATGGACTTGAAAGAGAGGAGCGCCTGCCGATCAGTCTCGTTGTCAAATTTTGCTACCAACGAGCTTGTAGCATGGTGGTGCTAGGAAAGAGTGTTGCCAGAGCTGTGCCATTAGCTTTCAGTCTTATATAAGCTTCATAGTTACTTTCAGTCGGTCTTCCCCTTCAAACGGGTTAGTGTGTAAATGGGTTGGCAATTTGCACAGGGGTTGTGAATCATACCATATAAAAGTCAAGGCTACCAAGTACCTAACAGCTTGAAAACGACTCCCTTGACGACCTTTGCATTTCGAAGCCTTCTCCCCTTGGATTTCCTGTGTGAACGCACACTTTCTTCTATTCAAATTCTCACTTGACGACTCTCCCTTAACGCGTTATTGCTAATCCGATTAGAAACTGGCGTATGAATTGGAAGGCCTTTTGATGCATAATTATATCTCGAACTAACCTCAGCATGTTTTGCATGAACTAACCTCAGCATAACTACACTCCCAGAAGAACATGAATTCACATCATTTTACAAGCAGCATGGACCATAAATTTGTACTCAAATCTCAGAAATCAATCTCAAAGCCATATATTGTGTAGTGTGATATTGGGTGTGTGTGTGTAAAGAAAGTGTTGAGTTAATATAAATAGAAGTGATAGCCTCTCCTTGGAGGCCAATCACCATTTTCCCCAAAATACAAGATGGTATCAGAGCCTAAGCCCTAAACCACCCGCAAGCCCTAAAATCACGCCTCCACCTGCGCCTTCCCCCGCCGGTATCACCCTAGCCCCTCACCCGCCTGCCCTCTCCCGCAGCAGGACCCCACTGGGCAGGACCCCCCCCCCCCCCCCCCCCGCCTGCGCCTGCGCCTACGCCTGCGCTAGCCGCCGCCGCCGCGCGCCGCCGGCTGCTGCTGCGCCGCCGCGTGCCGCCGGCTGCTGTTGCGCCGCCGCCGCATCCTGCTGCCTATCCTCGCCTAACCCTAGATCCCCTCTCTTCCAAGTCTTCTTCTAGCCCTACAAAACCCTAACTAGCTACAAAGAAAACCTACAAAACCCTAACCCTAGATCTATGGTAGAGTCATGAGAAGGACTCCATAGATGTACGGTTAGGGTATGCCCTAGAAGAAGAAGAGGAGAAGTAGATCTGCGGATCTGAGGAGGAAGAGAGGAGAGATCTGCGGATCTGAGGAGGAAGAGAGGAGAGATGGGGGGACAATCTTACCTCCGCTAACATGAAGGCCTTCATCGGAGAGATAACGAAGCTGCTTGCTTCGAAGGAGTTGGGCTCCTCGAGTGGATCGACGCCTTCCCGTCCCGTGCAGAAGCTGGAATTGATGCCCAATGATGTGAAATTGGAAGGGACGAAGAATTACCTCAGTTGGTCCAGGAGGGTGCTTCTCATTCTGAGGTCGAAGGGGTTAGAAGGCGTCGTTCTGGGTTCATGCAAGGAACCGCTGGACAAGGATGGAGATGATTGGAAAATCTGGAGCACCACCAACTCACTGGTGGCTGCTTGGTTGATGACATCGATGGTTCCACCCATCGCTGGGATGGTGGAGGCCATAGAGAGTGCTGCGGGGATATGGAGTATGGTGGAGAAAATGTACTCTGGAGCAGGGAATGTGATGCTCATGATGGAGGTTCAGGGCAAGGTGGACACCTTGAAGCAGGGGGAGATGACCATTCTAGCCTACTCTGCGGAGTTGAAAAGGCTTTGGTCAGAGTTAGATCACTATGACCCTATTGACCTGCCTGATCCTAGGAGCGCTGCGATACACAGGAAGTGGGTGGAGCGTAGGCGTGTGACACACTTTATGAGGAACCTGAATGGAGACTTTGAGGCCAGGAGGGCGAGTATGTGCCACCTATCCTCCATCCCATCCCTGGAGGAGGCCATAGCTGCAATGGCACAGGAGGAGACCAGACTGAGGGTTATGAAGGATGAGGGTACTCAGGTCACTCGGGCTGCACTGGCTGTACCGGCAGTGGCAGTAGTGAGCGAGGATCGAGAGTGCTACACATGTGGGGTGAAGGGACACCTGAGCTTCAACTGCCCTCAGAAGGGCAGTGGACGAGGATGTGGCACAGGAGGCAGAGGAGGAGGTCGTTGGGGCCGTGGAGGCCGTGGACGAGGTCGCGGTGGCCCACGGGCCAACTTTACCACAGCTGACGGACGACAGGAGACAATGATGATCGAGGCCACGCCAACTGAGGCGTCAGATCTAGAGCAACGGAGACAGTCCAGGTCAACTGCTGAGAGCTCGGAGAGTCATGCAGACCAGACTGGGGATATTGCCTCGCCATTCGGTAACTTTGCCCACTTCGCTCACACAGACTCAGGTAACCGATTAGCCCTTTCATGTAGAGATCATATAGAGTGGATTATTGACTCAGGTGCATCTAGTCATGTGTCAGGAGCATATAGACAATTTTCCACATATAAACCACATACCATTCATGAAACCGTTCAGACAGCTGATGGCACATCCCAACCCATTAGAGGGATTGGTACTATTCAGTGCACTCCCTCCATACGTCTCTCTTCAGTCCTTCACGTCCCATCATTTCCAGTCAACCTCTTATCTGTTGGCTCTATTGTTGATGATCTCGACTGTAGCATTACCTTTGACTCTACTCATTGTGTGTTGCAGGAAAGGAAGACTGGGAGGAGGCTTGGGACTGGCGTCAGGCGTGATGGACTGTGGTATCTTGACAGAGCTAGTGGGGATGCTGCACTGGCTGTCGTTGGTGGAGAGAAGGAAAGGGATGTACTTTTGTTGCATTGTCAGTTGGGACACTTGCCTTTTGATATTTTGAGAAAAATGTATCCCGATATTTTGAATAGAGTGAATGAAATGAATTTGAAATGTGATGCATGTGAATTTGGGAAACACACTAGGACGTCATATCCTAGTGTAGGGATGAGGAGTGTAGAGAAATTTCATCTTATTCACTCAGATGTTTGGGGGCCCTGCCCAGTGACTTCAGTGAGTGGGTTCAGGTGGTTTATCACCTTCATAGATTGTCATTCTCGGATGACATGGCTTTATATGATGAAAAACAAAGGCGAAGCGTTGAAGTGTTTTCAGGACTTCCATGGAAGTGTTAGAAATGTGTATGAGGCCAAGATCCGTGTCTTGAGAACGGATAATGGGACAGAGTATGTAAACAGGGAGTTTGCATCTTACCTATCTGAGAGTGGGATAACTCATCAGACCACTTGCCCCAACACCCCCCAACAGAATGGAGTCGCTGAAAGGAAAAATAGACACTTGTTGGAGGTAACTAGGTCACTCATGCTCACCATGAATGTACCTAAGATATTGTGGAGTGAAGCAGTGATGACAGCCACATATCTTATCAACAGGATGCCTTCACGGATCCTTGGAATGAAGTCTCCATGTGAGATTCTTATGGGAAAGAACACTTTTGTAGTTCCACCAAAAGTGTTCGGATGCACATGCTTTATGAGGGATCATAGACCTTCTGTGGGGAAGCTGGATGCTCGGGCAATTAAATGCATATTTGTTGGGTATCCTTCAAATCAGAAAGGTTATAGGTGTTGGAGTCCCTCAGAAAGAAGGCTGTTTGTGAGCATGGATGTGACGTTCAGGGAGACTGAACCTTTTTATGGAGGACTGACAGATTCTACATCATTATTTGATACTGGGGCCTCTCCAAGCACAGGAGGAGCTGGTCGAGAGGGGGAGACTGATGACAGGAGGGTAGTGGTTGGACTTATACCGTGTCCTGTCAGGCCTACTGATACTGGTCCTGATAGCAGGGAGGAAGAAAGAACCTTGGTGGAAGAGGAGGAAGACAGGTTGTACGGCAGGAAATATAGCAGGAGACAGAAGGATAGTCATGCAGATGGAGAACAACAAGAAGACATCTTCTCCACTGAAGAACCACTAGCTTCACTGCCCCATGTTGAGATTGATCAGTCTATCACGCCTGCTCGAGTTCCGACTTCCTCACTGCCTTCCTCTCCTACCACGGATGGTAACCTTTCTTCACCTTCCTCTAGTTTAGATCTTCCACTTGCATCTCGTAGGGAGCCTCGTATCAATGCCGGCAGGCCTCCTGTACGGTATGGATATGAGGCTGATATTGCTAATCATGTCTCCTATGCCTCTCTTACACCTGCATATAGGGCTATCATTGCATCCTTACAGTCTATCCCTATACCAAGTGATTGGCGAGTGGCAAAGCAACATCCCCAGTGGAAGAAAGCAATGCTCGAAGAACTTGAGGCACTGGAGAAGAACAAGACATGGAGACTTGTCTCACTTCCAGCAGGGAAGAAGGCAGTGGGCTGCAAGTGGGTATTCACAGTAAAGCAAACTGCAGAAGGGAAGGTGGACAGGTACGAGGCGAGGCTGGTTGCCAAGGGCTACAGCCAGACTTATGGGATTGATTATGATGAGACATTTGCCCCAGTGGCAAAGATGAGTACTGTGAGAGTACTGATATCCTGTGCAGCGAATTTTGGATGAAAATTGCATCAGTTGGATGTAAAGAATGCCTTCTTGCACGGAGACTTACAGGAGGAGGTATACATGGAGGTTCCACCTGGCTTTGGCACACAACAGACGGTGGGAAAGGTGTGTAGACTGGACAATTCCTTGTATGGGTTGAAGCAATCTCCAAGGGCATGGTTCGACAGGTTCAGGCGTGCAGTCATCACCATGGGCTACAAGCAGAGTAATGATGATCATACTGTATTTTATAGACATTCAGGGCAACGGATCACTCTTTTGGCTGTGTATGTTGATGATATCATTATAACTGGAGATGATGAAGAGGGAATCTCTCACTTGAAGGAGAGATTGGCGAGAGAATTTGAGGTCAAGGACCTTGGACAGTTGGGATACTTCCTTGGACTGGAGATTGCCAGGTCCAGGAAGGGTATAGTTCTCTCACAGAGAAAGTATGCCCTGGATTTACTGGCTGAGACTGGTATATTGGGGTGTCGTCCAGCAGTTTCTCCTATTGATCAGAATCATAGGTTGCATTCACAATCAGGGGAGCCAGTGGACAAAGAGAGGTACCAGAGACTTGTTGGACGCCTCATCTACTTATGCCATACCAGACCTGACATTGCCTATGCTATCAGTGTGGTAAGTAGGTACATGCATGATCCTAGGACTGGACATATGGAGGCAGTCTTCAGGATACTGAGGTATCTGAAGAATAGTCCAGGAAAAGGCATATTATTTGGTAGTCATGGTCACATGAATGTGACAGGCTACTGTGATGCAGATTGGGCCAGTTGCTTGGATGATAAGAGATCGACCTCGGGCTACTGTGTGTTTGTTGGGGGCAACTTGGTCTCTTGGCGCAGCAAGAAGTAGGATTTGGTGGCTCGTTCCACTGCAGAGGCTGAGTATCGTGCCATGGTGCTTAGTACCTGTGAGATGATCTGGTTGAGATCACTTCTACATGAGCTACGCCTGCTGAGAGAAGAACCATTGCGGTTGTTGTGTGATAACAAGTCTGCAATTAATATTGCCAACAACCCAGTGCAACATGATAGAACGAAGCACATAGAGATCGACAGGTTCTTCATTAAAGAGAGACTGGACAAGAAGCAGTTGGAGATCTCCTACATTACCTCTGGACAGCAACTAGCAGATTGCCTTACGAAGGGGTTGAACTCTAAAGGAGTGGAGGATGCTTGTAACAAGATGGGCATGATAAATATCTTTTGCTCATCTTGAGGGGAAGTATTGTGTAGTGTGATATTGGGTGTGTGTGTGTAAAGAAAGTGTTGAGTTAATATAAATAGAAGTGATAGCCTCTCCTTGGAGGCCAATCACCATTTTCCCCAAAATACAAGACCATATTTTGCTATTTATTCCTCCAAGTAACTAGATATCTTCTAACAATATATAATAAGTGTTAGATTGCCGATCAAGAAAATCATCAATCTGATAAGCGTCAAACTAGCTAATAACATCTAGATGAGATGACATAAAGTACACGTTATACCTAGAGCCCCCTTAAAATATCAACAAAATATGACATGCATCCTCATGTAGTTGATGTGGATATCGCATGAACATGTGCAATAACCCAAAAAACAAATGTGATGTTAAATAAATCAGCTCCCCAAAGAGCCTATGATATATAAATAAGCGGGACATGTTTACATAATCACCAGCTGAATGTGGTTCAACGCGCTCTGAATGGCTCATGTATGGCTCAACACGCCCTGAATGTGGTTCATGCGTGCCAACTGGTCAAGCAGAAGAAACGAAAAGTTGCATGTGACATGGTTCGTTAGGGAAGTGGAATATTCTAATTAGCTATCAAACATAGTAATGATGCCCAAGCCAAATGAAAAATAAACAATGTGTGTTGATTACATCAACTTGAACAAATCGTCCAAAGGACATATTCCCCTTACACATGATAGACTAGATAATGGATGGTTCCTCGAGATCAAAGATGTTGAGCTTCATGGATGCCATTCTATGACTATAACTAGATAAAGATGAAACCGTTTGATGAAGAAATTAAAGAACTCTTTAATAATAGAACTATGCATATACTGCTAAATAGCGATGCGTTTCCTCTTGATAAATATAGAAGCAACATACCAGATACTCACGGCAAGAATCGTTTGATCCCAAGTTAGAAAGAAATGCAAATCATGCGTTTATGACATATTGGTGTAGTTAAAAGAAAGATAGTACGCATATCGACAATTTGGAGGAAACATTTCAATTGTTTAGAAAGCACTAGATAACTTAATCCCAGAAAAATATGCATTCCCCCCCAATGAAATGGAGGCAAACCTGGAGGAAGTACATGACATCTGAAGTTGGAAGAGCAAAAAAACAATCAAGAATATCCAGCTCTTGACAGGAAGGTTGGCATCCCCTAACATATTCTCATCAAGCCATGCGAAGCAAACTTTGACAAATCAAAGCTAATCTACCTCTCAATGAAAATGTAGAAGTTCAAATATGATTCTTTAGCAAATCTTCGCTGGTCACCCAGGGAGAATAGGACATCATATTTCAAAATTACACGTCTCGATGGCTGTACCAAAGCAAGACCTACGTGGTAAACTAAGCAAGTTTGCAAGGTTCTATGAAAGCAACTTTTCTCTATATGGATTCAAAGGTTAATCCAACAAAGTGATAAATCAAATCAGGAAAATACAATGCAATATTTTGTTAGAAAATCCATACGTGATTCACCCCCAAGTCGGACCGCCTCTATGGTTCGGTAAAAAAGCATCACTTTGTGCTTCAATAGAGTTACATGACATTCCCTTATTTTCAAAAAAAAAAAAAATTGGAAACACCAAAAATACCTCTTTTTCATGGTTACAAAAAAAAGCTCTTTTCACTATTTGTTTCCTGAAAAATTTTTAAACCACCTAAAGGGAAATATGTTTCGAAAAAATCTTATTTGGTTCGTGGGAAAAGAAAAGAATTAACTTTATGAAAAAGCGTAAAATGATTTCTATTTATTATTAGTTAAAATAAAGTATTGTTTATTAAATAGGAGACAGAGAAAGGATTCCTCTCTAAATAATTATATAATAGGTTTCCCAAGTGTAATGGTCCATAGTGCTAATTGTGTAATATATAGTGTATGTATATTTGAATACACGTGTAGTGTTTACACAATTGGAGTGCAATGTGTGCAGTGTGTGTTATTGTGTAGTGAATATGTCAGTATATTAATAGTAGTGTATTGTTGCTTATTGTTGGAACAGTAATATTAGTGTGTTATAGTATTTGTATTTATAGGGATGTCTACATGTGTATATATGAGTGTATGTTGATACATATGGCATGGATGTATGTGGTATATGTGCTTGGATGTACTAAGAGATGATAATGACATATATGTAGAGATATGTGTAGGGATGTGTGTGCATGTAAGTGTATGTGTGTATACACTATGCATGTATGGATGCATGAATGAGGGTGTGTATGGGGACTTGTGTGAAAGGGGGTTGGGTAGTGGCATTGTTGTAATTAGGTAAGGGGGGGGTGTGTGTGTGTGGTATAGAGGTGGGTGTGCATAGTAATGGTTATTTCGCAATATCCTAGAAGTTGGAGGGGGTAAGTGATGAGTGTATTTTAGTCTTTTCATATGTTTCATGGTTATCTTAAGGAAGAGTGCGGAAGGATGAGCGATATTTCCTAAGAGAATTCTAGAGCTCTCTCCCCTTCTTTTTTTCTCCTCTTTTCTTTTCTTTTTCCTCTAGTTTCTCTCCCCCGTTTCCCTTCACAATTTCATACTCCCCCATTGCTCTCATTTTTGCAAGGAAAAATCATCTTTTCTTCACCTTTTAGAACCCTAGTTCATATGCTAGCAAGTGGGAGTTTTTGGAAGCTTAAGGAGGATGGTTCAAGCACAAGAATGGAGCTTTTGTGGAGAGTTCTGAAGGAAAACATGGGACTCTTAAAGTGGTAGGATTCCATCTCCAACTAGTGTTAGTGTATTAAGCATGAGAAATTAAGTTAATCTTAGTTTAATGACATTAGTTTTCATTTTTGATGATTGCTGAAATTCTGGACAGATTTACATGCTCATTGATTTGCTCATTTCTCCTAATATAGACCTGAGGTTGATCTGGAATTTTTATGGCATAAGTATTGGACTTTTATCTACAACTTTCATGTTGAGAACGTTTGTTAATTCGGACTGCAATTAGGGGTAATAATTCTGTCTTTGTAGTACGTCTGAAATTTACCCAGTCTGGACACAGTTTGGCAGAACATAGATCAGTAAGTGCACACTCCATATAAATTTGTGATCTTGGTCTCGTTGGAAAGATAACAACTTTTTCTACAACTTTATCCTAGGATACATTTTCGAGATTCTAACTGCAACATGAATTTAACTAACAATATTTACAGCTCTTAGAATCTGTCTGGAAAATAGTTTTGATAGGTCTCACCAAACAATTCACCATAAATCACACATTGGAAATTTCCTCTTGAAATTTTAACAGTGAATCCACAACATGTATGTCTACAACTCTTAAGAGGAGAAAAATTGATGTTTAGTACTAATAATTGGAGCATTATTCCTCTGTTTGGGACTGTCATGTTATTTCCAGAAACTGGGTTGCATGAATGTGTTGTTTTGTTTTCGATTATGGATCTCCATGTTTTGTGGCTTCAATATATGATTGTTACATGACTCATCAGTTGTTTATTTAGCCATCTCATGTTTCAAAAAGTTGTTAATTTTCATTTATGTTCAATATCTTAGTGATTTAATTTTTGATAACAATGTTGGCCTTCAAGTGGTATTGATGTTGGAAAAAGAAACCAAGTTGGATATGATCATACTTGGGACACGGGGGAAGTGCATCAGCTTGGACGGTTGTGCCACGGTAGGAGGCGGGGAAGCGACGTTGGTCACTTCTTGATCCATGGGTGGCTCGCCATGATATCGGAGTAGTCACGATACACTTGCACGCCGGTCATTCATGGGATCCCATTGCATTGCATCTCATAGCATTTGCATTGTGTTTCATATGCATCATGGCATCATTGAGCATTCTGTGTGACTTGTGGTTATAGATATGATTGTTCTCTTATATGTATGATTGTTGCCATGAATGCATGCATTGCTTGGAATGGTTGTATGTAGGAGAAATGAGGTGGTTTGCTTTTATTTGTGGAGCTTAAGTAAGTGGAAATGTGATGGATGGTTTTGCTATTATTGCCTTAATTTTGATGGCACCATGGACATGAGGTTGAAAATGCTATTTGATGTTGTGAGAAATGAATGGATGAGATGGGTTCCATGTTACTAGTTCTATTGTTTTACTATTAAGACTTAGTTGACCATTATGAATGTTGTAATTGTTACTTGTTGCCTCTTGTACATTATGCTAGTATGTACACCTTGCCTGTTGCACGTTCACCCTTTCACATGTTCATAACTATAGTTGTTACTTCCTTTACTGCAGTAGATGTTTATGCCATGTCATACACTCTGCCTGCTCACGTGCACCTTTTCCACGCTTCATGTAAGAGCTAGTTGGGGTATGGTATTCCTACTAGGTCACGCTTTGACGTGCCACACCGTTGACTTTTCAGGTTCAGGTGTTGGACTTGGTTGGTGGCTATGAGGTGGAACAGTGGAGTTCTGTGGATGAGTTAGGTTGGGGTGGCGAGGAGAGAGGAGAGGATGTTTGTACTTTTGGGGTTTTGTTTGGGTAGTGACGAGTTGTTTATGATGGATGTATGTACAGATGGATGATGTATATAAATCAGACTTTACCTTGGGTTTAGTTGTTGTACAGTTCCCTCTGAGTTTCTTTCTATGTTTATGTTGTTGGTTATTTGGTTGTGCTTTGGGAACATTACATGTACTATCCCAGCAGTGTGCAATGGACCTGGTTTGAGTTATTTCGTATTTTTCTTCGTAACACTCGTTGTTCTGGGATCACCTGGGACGGATTCGCACTTCCCGGGTATCCAGGGAAGCAGAGCGTTACACTAAGGTTCTCTGAATAAAGAGCTCAGAAGACAATTTTCTAAACAGTATGACATTGTTTCTGAAAAGATAACTTTGCAGAACCCGTTTCAAGTGAATCAACCACATTTTTCGGGAAATTTTTTTGAAAAATTGTCAAGAAAAGGACGACCACGTAGATTTTGACCATCAGAAACCCATTTCGGAGTGGGTTTCTGAGGATCCAAACAGCCACTAGACTTCAAATTTGCCACTAACATATAGATAAGAAGAAAACCCTAATTACACACATTTACTATCTTTCCCATGAAAATACTCAAAATACGACACGCAACATTCAGTGTAGCTGATGTGGATTTTGCTTGAACCTGGTTAATTACCCACATTTAAACCATTTACATTTGAAGTAAATCAGTCTCCCAACAAGCCTATGATATTGACCGGAATCATTAACAGGCAGCCCCAAATTCTGGTCAAAATGGATATTAGGATGTGTTGGAGTATCAATATGTTTAATACCAAACATACCTATTTTAAACAAATAAGTAGGTAATTTGATCCAACCTCAATGATTTGTTAATTTTTATAATCGGGCCCACAAATTTCCACATTGGTGTGATATTGTCCAATTGAGCCCACTGGCCCAATTAGTTTTGCTCTTGGGCTTTCTCCAAAAGGCCTCATAACAATAGAGATTTCTATCCTATTTTAAACCTAAGACCCTCCCTGCTCACAACCGATGTGGGACTATTGTTCACATCCCAACATGATTTGAGATGCCAGTTGATAATTATAATGATTTACTATTTTCTTTCATTAAAGAAGTCTCTTTTTGTTGGGTTGCCAGGTGGAATATATTGCTATATTTGAGTGTTCCTTTGATTCTTAAATCTTCTTATCATTCTCTGTCTTCTTCTGGGTTTGTGAGATTTGTGGGGGCTTTGAATTGCCAAGTTATTATCCACAAGAGGGAGAAGGTGTTGGTGTAAAGCTCTTGTGCTCTCCTGATCATAGTGGAATCTCTCAAAATGCTGGAGTAGGTTGTTCGCAACCGAACCAGTGTAAAATCTGTGCCTCATTTATTTTCTATTTTTGATATTGTTGCATTTCGTTTGCTAATTTACGCTCACAAGATCCGAAGAAGGATTGGTTGTTTGCTTTATTGTGTGACCCGATTTTTCAAGCCTTGACTCTCTATCTAGTTGTTAGGGTTTGTTATTCCGCAGGGTCCTAATTTTTTAACGCACCAATAGGTAGTAGACCATCTTTTTGAAAAAGCAAGCTCTACATCAAGATCTTCAAGTAAGTCATTTCATATGATGTATAAGACAGACACTACAATTTGTTTTTTTACTTATCCAATATTATCTCCTACTGTTAGGAGCTTTGTATACTTGTAAACAATTAGTTTTTTTACTTATCCAATATTATCTCCTACTGTTAGGAGCTTTGTATACTTGTAACTGCAAGCGCACGTCGTCGTGTAGCGCTATATGGGTCGAACTCAGGGAGGCGTTTGTTGATTATCGATTTCCTTCTATGTTCGAAAGCTACGCAATCGAATGATGGTCGAGATGAAAAATAAGAGTAAAATCAGATAATAAAAGCTCCAGGCTTAGGGTATCCCTGCCATTGAACTAGGATTAAGGTTGGATTATGAGTTAATTGATTGTTAGATTCATTGGGACTCGAGAGAGGTCGTCTAACCTAAGGGCGTTCTCCCATCCTCCACTCTCGTGATGCATGATTGGATAGTCCCTTATGCAATCCATATCCCCTGCTCTCGCGATGCTATGATAGGACTATCCTAACCTATATCCATGTCGACTCTCCCTGATACATCGGTATATGTTAGGTGCATTACATCCAACGAATGTCCCTAATCTTCCTTCGCGCCTCTCGTGGTCGGGGATTTGGATCTATATTAGGAGGGCTCTAATCGACGCCTGACTCTCATTGGCCACACCGATAGTATGAGTCATTGTAGGGATTGAACACCCTAGATTGGTCCTGACTCTCGTCGACGGCCAATCTAATTATCCATAAGGAAGGAGACCGATTTACAATGACAATTGGCATCCTAATATACCCGAAATCCTCAATTAGCCAACAATTAAATTAACTATTTCATCCAACCTATGGCCCAATTGCAATGGGGTTCAACCCATTGACCTAAATGGAAAACTACTCACTATCCATTAACAAAGATTCAATCAATAGCATAAATTCATTGAGTAATGCCATAGATTCAATAAGAGAACTCAAGTTATGGAAATCCACAATTTCATAGAGAAAGAAAATCTATTTCTATTGCAAAATAACAATCTAAATCAAAGTATTCAAAAGGAATAACAAAAGAACTATTGAATTAAATGGAGAATAATCCTTACAAAACCCCAAAAAGCTTTGAAAAATGGCAGATAAAAAGCTCCTTGTCGCACAGGGAAGATGGGATTTATACAATCTGAAAAAGACTTAAAAGCCCCTCCTAACAAACCCTGACGGCGCCCCCGTTTGACCTAGAATCTCAATTTGACGCGTCCGCGTCGAAAACGACGTGGTCACGTCGTTTGGATGTGTAAAAGAGGCTTCTATTTGTAGCAGTGAAGCGACCGCATCGTTAAGGACGAGGCCACGTCGAATCTGGCTTCGATGCTCGCGTGATCATCGAAACGGTCGTGTAAAGCGATTGTTTGGTCTTCAGCTCACTTGGGATTACGAGATCTCATGGTGATCACTCCGTATTTTACACCTTTTTCTGCATGTTTGCATGCCATTTAGATCGCTCAAATCGTGTTTTTTCACGTTTATTCGACAATATTGCGATGCTTTTCATGATTTGTTGTTTGTGTCGTATTTCAGGAGATTTGGAGCGATTTGGAGTGATTCTGAGATGCACCCACTCCGGAGTGTCACCGACGACTCTCTTGAGGGGTATTCTACGACTGGAGAGGAGTGAAAGAAGAAAGAACGTCGTAGGAGCGACAAGGAGGCAAAAATACGAAGAATGGGCATTTTCAGCATGCCACTAGGCCGAGTGAAGGAGTCACTCGGCCGAGCATAGACAGCCCGCTCGGCCGGCCAGATCGAACACGCAATAGAACTAATTTCAGCGTGTACTCGGCTGAGCATCGCCATACCACTCGACTGAGCACCGAGTCATCCCTCGCCCGAGTGGAGCCAAGACGACGGCAACCAAAAATGACCAACTCTCTGGAATCCGTCAGTCAGCCCCAAAGACCGACTCGGCTGAGTGACGAACGACCTCTGCCCGAGTGAAGAACGCCCATCGGCTGAGTGAAGAAAAGTCACTCGTCCGAGTGACCCCCGAGGAGACGACCCCCAAGACCCCCAACTCTCTGGAATCCGTCAGGGTCTCTCACTCGGCCGAGTGACATTTGTCACTCGGCCGAGTGAGCCACGCTGCCTGTAGCGTAAACTGTGATTTTGAGGCTGCGCAGGGGCATTTTCGTCAGGATTTTTTGGGCGATTTTGGGGGGTATTTAACCCCAGTTTTTAACCTAGTTTAGAGAGCTTTTTCAGACCTTTTTGAAGCCTTTTTTAGATTACTTTTTAGGAATTAGATTTAGCTTTTAGGGAGGAGAGAAAAGTGATAATTTGTTGGATGCTATCTTGTTCTTCATTGGTTTGTCTCTCTCTCCCTCAAAAACTCCATTTTTATTGATATTTTGAATATTGCTATGAATTCTATTGATTTTGATTGTGAATTTCTATTGCATTTTATTATGAATTGTGAGTAGTTCTATCGTCTTAGGGCGTAGGGATGAACCCTACGAACCCTATTTCTAAATTGTGATGAATTGGTGAAATTATTGCTAGAATTGATTAGGGTTAGTTTGGGATTGCTATAATACGAATATCTAGGGATTCATACCGATTGGGGTTTGCAAGAGATTGGATCCCAACTCGACAGGAAGCCCTAGAAATTCGAATTAGGTTGCAATTGAATTTCTCCGGAATCGGTTTGCAAGAGATTGGACCGAAACTAGGGTTTTCGATTGTAACTCTATACCAATACCCGTTTGCAAGAGATTGGACGGGTAGGAACTATCCCAACCTAGGTCGTAGCTCGAGTTTACATGAGAGTGGGCTCGAGATACGATTGAACGATGATGTTGTTCTTCACGCTAGTTTGCCTAGGTTAGGGTTTGCAAGAGATTGGACCTTACCCTAGGTTTGCTATAGACCGGAAATAGCGCGAGAGCGTGAGCTTGGTTCTACATTTAGTTGCAACTAGTTCATTCGGATTTCAAGTCCAGCAATTGTTAAACCTACGAATCACAATGATGAGATACGGCAAGTAGCGGGGATTCCCTACCCCTAGGCGTCTTTATTAATTTGTTATTTCTTTTATACAATTGAACGACTGTGACCGCATACTTGCAAACATTTCTCGACCATTCTTATAGCCAGGTGGATTGAAGAAGACAATGTCATTAGGCCTCCCTGTGTTCGATATCCGCTCGCCACTACATCGTGTGCTTGCGGTAAGACTAGCGAGTCGCCGTCCCGGGACGTGTATCTGGGGCGCGATCAAGTTTTTGGCGCCGTTGCCGGGGAAGCAATAGTGTTTGATTCTACCTACCTAGCTATTTTTATTTTTTGTTCTATTATTCCTATTTTTATTTTGCCCTTCCGTTGTGCTAACTATTTCTTTGAAACTCTATTTTCCCTTGCATGTACACGAGATCCTCGACGAACCCCGAAGAAATACTATACGATCCGGAGATCGAGCGTACATTGAGGAGGATCCGAGCGGAAAGGAGACCCGTTACAGAAGGAAATTTTATGACCCATCCTGAGACACCCGAAGAATTGGCGGAGCGAATGGCGAGGATTATTTCCATAAGAGATAGGCTTCGGCCTAAGACTTCTTCCACGACCTCATCCATAGCCATGCCGGAGTTGGCGGCCGACAAAAATTTCGAGTTGAAGACCGGATTGGTGGTTCTTATGCAACAAGATCCTTTTCATGGGAACTCCCATGAAAACCCTTATTACCACATCCAGCTCTTCCTATCAAAAGGTGCCACCTTCCAAATGCCAGGCGTCTCCGTGGATGCTATCAGACTGCGCCTCTTCCCTTTCACACTCAAGGACAAGGCCTTATATTGGTTGAAGACGCAAGCTGAAGGAATCTTCACCACTTGGGATGAATTGGCGAGTGCCTTCGTCGATAAATTTTACCCGCCCTCCAAGACGGTGAAGATACGAAGTGCTCTCATGTCCTTCAAGCAAGGACCACAGGAGACTCTCTATGAGGCATGGGAGCGCTTCAAGGACTTTCAACATCAATGCCCCCATCATAGCATTGAGGATTGAGAGCTTGTTCACAGTTTCTACAATGGACTCCAACCGGACACGAAGCAGATCATTGATGCCACCACAAATGGAGCCATTTTGTCGAAGACTCCCGATGAAGCTACGGCCTTGCTTGAGGAGATGGCCTCGAACATCCAACAGTGGGGAGACGAGCGAGGACACTCTTCGTCCTCCTTGAAGTCGTCTAGCATTTATGAGGCCAAGGTCGTCGCGGAGCTAGCCAACAAATTTGATTCTCTCCACAAGGTGGTGGAGAGATTGGAGAAGTTCATTACGGAGTCTCAAGGAGCCCCCTCTACATCCACGCCGACAAATCATATGAGCGATTGGCAAGACCAATCCAAAGCAATGTATGTAGGAGGCGAGCAAGGAGAAGGAGCTTTGGAGCAAATTCAATATGTAGCGGGGAATTCTGGATATTGGGCCAATCCGGCCACTAGAAACCATCTGGGTTTCTCATATGCCAATAATGATGGTGCATTGAACCCCCCGCCTCAACAACCTCCTCAAGCTCGGGCTCCACCACCACAACCGAATTATCCACCAAGGGGGCCACCACAACAAAACTTCCCACAAAGGCAACAAGTGGGACCTTATAGGCCACCCGGGTATAATCAAGGGTGGAGAAATCCCAACCCTCCACAAGCTCAACAACGTTCGGATTTTGAAGCTAAGGTGGATGAGTTTATGGCGGAACAAAGAAAGATTAACGCCACTTTGAAGGCGGGACAAGATTCTCTCGCCACCGTCGTCGCTCAAATTGGGGAGCAACTTGCTTTGCTCAATAGAAACAACCAACAATTGCCGGCTCAACCCGAGCCGAATCCACGGGGCAACACCGGTCATATCAATGCGGTCATTGCGGTTACAACAAGAGGAGGGAAGGATACCACTCCCCCCATGACCCAAATCAAGGAACCCGTGGTGGAGAATCTACATGAGAGCGAGCCGACAATTGAAGTTGAAAAAGAGAAGGAGCCGCAAGGAGAAGTGAAATCTAGAATGGAGGAGCTTATTTATGAGTGCCGATTTATGCCACCGGTGCCCTTCCCTCAACGGCTAGCTAGAGCCAAGATGGAGAAACGGCTAGCCAAGTTTCTCGAGTATTTGAGAGGGGTGAGCCTCAATATCCCCTTCCTCGACGCTATAGTGGAAATCCCATCTTACGCCAAGTTCTTAAAGGACTTGATTACGGGAAGGAAGAGGAAAGAGAAGATCATGCTCGCGGAGGAAGGGACTTGGTTCACGAAGAGGGAAAAGGAGCACGCCAAATTTAAAGATCCAGGGAGTTTCTGGATTCCTTGCACTCTAGGCGGTATCCCCCTACAAAAAGCATTAGTAGATTTGGGGGCTAGTGTTAGCCTCATGCCTCTCTCCATGTTCCGGAAGTTGAATACCGGCACGGATTTAAAGCCCACCGACATGCAGATTCAACTAGCAGACGGTCGGATTATAAGGCCGGTTGGGATCACAGAGGACATCCCACTCCAAGTTCCGGGAGGCATATGTTTGCCATGCGATTTCGTGATAATGGACATCAAGGAGGAGGGCGACACATCGCTCATACTCAGACGCCCATTCCTCGCCACCGCCGGTGTCATCGTCGACGTGTGGGAGGGGACTCTTACCTTGAACGTCGGCAACATCGAAGTGGAGCTCCATATACCGAAGGCAATGAAGCACATGCCGTATCATGAGGAGCTAGATTACATGGACATCCTCGATGAGGTCATTGAAGAGGCGATCCCCCACTCCATCGGTGCACCCCACGAAGACGGCTTCGAAGAAGGCCTAGATTTGGCCGAGGAAGAGAAGATAGAGCACTCCCCCGATATCTCCATGGCGATTGATGATGGCGACACTGATGTCGCAAGAATACGGGAGCTCTGCAAGCTCTCAAAGTTAAGGACTCCAAAGAAAGCTCCACCGATACGACGATCGGTGTCACCGGTAAAGTCGAAGACCGGAACAAGCTCTAGCTTGGGGGAGCCACCCCCCACATTGCCCGTGAAGAAGGGGCGCTGAGGAAGACCACACACCACCATGATCCAAATCCGAGCGGTCTTCCCGACAAATTCGACGGGTGCATCTCATATGCACCCAACATCCCGCGCTAAATTGAAAATTTAAAGGGGTCGAGCTCAAGACCTTAAACGAGCGCTTGTCGGGAGGCAACCCGACAGTTATCGCATTATTTCTATTTTAGTTCTTATTTTTGTTTTAGACTTTATTAGTGTTTTTTGAGTTGTTTGCCCGAAAAATTGTGACAACGGGTCCTATTTTCTTTGACAGGAGGAGAAGAAAAGGATATATATCATATGGAGGATGACCGAGGCGAAGAAGAGCGCTCCAGGAATGCGCTCGAGGCTTAGGATGAGGAAGAAACCACCTGGAGGAAGAAAAACAGAGAGTAGAGCCAAAACGGAGCCCCGAAGCAGGAAACAGAGCCTCACTCGGCCGAGTACCATAGTCACTCGGCTGAGCAAAGAGAGACGTTCGACCGAGTGGCGCACCAACGAGGGAAGTCTGATGTACCCAACTCTCTGTCTTTTTTGTGATTTCAGTATAAACTGCCACTCGGCCGAGTATATTTCTTCACTCGGCCGAGTGAAACTGATACCCTCCTAGGGCAAAAATTGCCGAGTGGCTTGTGCCACTCGGCCGAATGGACCTTCTCCACTCGGCCGAGTGTGGCAAAGACACTCGGCCGAGTCGTAAGTGGCGAGGAGTTTTTAAAATCATTTTTCCGTTACGTCACTCGACCGAGTGACAGGGTCACTCGGCCGGGTCGTAACCACTCCTATATAAGGCGCTGCGGGCTCGGCGTGATTTTCGAAACGCCCAAAATCACAATTCTCGCCCGAGCCCGCGACCCTTCAGCTTCCCTCGCCCGCGACGCAACCCCCCTCACCCGATTCAAGCCGCCGCCAGCCCCGATCGCCGACCCACCGCCGGCGACCGCTCCGGCGACCACCCCCCCACCGCCGGCGACCTCCCTCGCCGCCGGCCTACCGTCGGTAACCCCTATTTCGCGTAAAAATTTTTTTCTCCCCATTTTTGACGATCCGAGTACCCATTGAGCCCCTAACTCAAATCGATTTCTTTACTTATCTGTTATACCCCATCTTCCCCATGTATTTTGAATTTTATACGCTGATATCATTGTTTAATGAGCAGGCTACCTTGGGGGAGCTTAGGGGAGCTTTCGGACGCACTGTTGGCTTCGCGGAGGCGGCGTCTTCGCACTTATCCGCTGTTTTGCTCTCGCGGCGTGTTCAGGAACCTTCGTTCCATTATTTTTAGCACGCCGCATTTTATATTAGTTGGGTGAGCACTCGGAGCACACATGCCGCCCCGTACACGGCCACGCACTCGGGGAGCTTCCGCCAAGCGGAAGCGGCAGGATGAGCCTGGCCCCTCCCACGCTAGGGAGGACTCCCCTCCACCTTCACCACCTCACCCCACACAGCCACTTCCAGCCGACCCCATCCATCCGCAGCCACTTCCAGCCGATCCCGTTCACGTACAGCCACCACCGGCTCCAGCCGTCGGGCCGCTGGGCATCACGTTCAGAGACGACGCACAGCGCGTCCGATTTGAGCGTATCGCCCAGCGCCCGATAGTACCCTCCAGGTTCGCTCATTTAGCAGACCTAGACCGCCTGGGGGTACTTGAGGGGATGATCATGTTGTACAACAACGTGGGTTGGTGAGATTTTTTGTCTGTGTCGGCGGACACCTACGTCTGTCCGACACTCGAGGTACTTAGCTCGATCGCCCGGACCGCTGAGGGATGCTCCTTTAGACTCATGGATCGAGAGTGTCAGATCACTCTCGATATGCTTAGAGCATTCTTTCAGTGGCCCGCAGTCCCCACACCCGATCGAGCCTACGCCCCCACACACATCCCTCCGCCATCTTTTGATTTCCACGCCTTTTGGGCCAGGATCACGGGTTTACCACACGCCTTTGACCATAGTAGGGCCAAGGCCTCAGCCATAGTCCACCCCTGCCTCCGCATAGCACAGCGCCTTATGGCGACCACCTTTCTAGCGAGGTACGAGCCTGGGACGATGTCTACGCCTGAGCTCTATATGCTTTACGCGATGACTTGCCCCAGAGTTCTGGATAGGGATGGTGTTGCGATGGTCCCCACCGTTGAGATTGACGTCGCTAGCTGGTTTTTGGACCGCATCATAGTATCGGTGAGCGCTCGCTCCCTGATATGTTGCGGCGGCCTGATCACCCTGCTAGCCCTGATGACCAGCGAGGACCTTCCGACCGACCTGCATCGACCTTCGGGCCCCACTTCACTTTCGATAGACGTCATGGCCCGGATGAAGATGCTTCGTCCGCACGGCCAGCGGCACTGGGTATGGTTGCACGGTCCCTTCGGTGCTGACTACATGATCCTCCCGAGCCCCGCTCAGACACACATAGGACCGGCACACGAGGACTGGCTTCCGACGATGGATCTCCTGATCCCCGCCGCCTACGTGCTTGAGGCCGAGGAGGCTGAGCAGGTACCCCCTGCACCTGTAGACCCTGTGATCCCTCAGCCTGAGCCTGCACTTTCTGCCGCTCCCAACACCTCTGTCCACACTTCTGCCGGTGTCAGTAGTACACTTGCTGAGTCGTCCTCCACTGCCACCACGTCTACCACCACCCCCACCACTGCTGTGCCCCTGTCGGTTGAGCCCCTCACCTCTTTGCTACCCGAGCATCCACCTTCTATTGTTTAGAGCGGCGAGTCTTCCTTTGCTTCCGTCGTGGAGACCCTATCCACTTTGATCTCCGCTGGGGTCTCACCTTTTGGACCCTACACTTCCTCCCCAGCGGTCGACCTTTCTGTCTCCACGGCAGCCATCCTATCCGAGAGTGTCGTGACGTCTGTTCCCACGTCTGTGTCACTGACCTCTCTTACTGCCTCGTCACCGATTTTTTCTTCCACTTCCACTACTGCTGCTTCCACCTCACACCAGCCTGCGTCCCAGCCTCGGACTGAGGCTGGGCATCCACTAGTGAGCACAGCCCCCTTTCCACACATGCCTGCTGGCCCGATTGTTTACACCACCCGTATCCGACAGCCCCGACCTGCTCAGCCTAGACCTGTCCGGCCCTCCGCTCCACCACCCCCTGATGCCTTAGTTCAGAGCGTTCGTGCTCTTGAGGGGGCGATGAGTGGACTCAGGGGCGATTTTAGGGCTCTGTCTTCCACAGTCACCACCATGCAGCACCGCCTCGAGTTACTTCTCGGTATTCACTTTTGCCTGACCCAGATTCTCGAGCGATTGCCACGACCACCACCACCTACCCAGCAGACACGTCCACCACCACCCCCACCCCCACCTCCACCTCCGCCTCAGGACGGAGATGGTGCAGCACCACCGGCTTAGGCACACCCTTGATGCCATTGATCTTTTTTGTCGTTATACTGCCCATTCTCTGCTTGGTCCTGATGATTTTTGCCCGCCCCTCCTCCCCGCACTATTTTTGTCCCCATTTTGATGATATCACTCTATATCCTTTTTCAGGAGTGAGGGAGAGTATTTTTTGGTGACACACACATATCTGCATCACTCTTATCCTTGCATGCATCACATCTGCATCATATTTTCATTTTGTTATTTTTATTTCTTTTTATCATGCATGCATACCCACCCCCCCACCCATTACACGTCTCTCGGTGTGCCACACTTCGCACATTGAGGACACTGTGCACTTTAGCTTGGGGGAGTGAGTCCCCACACTTTTTGCTTTTATCACCTTTATTTTTAGTTTTTCCACGTTTTTTCCACTTTTGCACCCATTTTTCATCGCGTTTTTTCTTTTTTTACCATGCATCACGTTTTTCTTATTCTCTTTGTGTGCTGCATTGTAAATAGTTTTTATTTTCTTTTGTCTTTATTTCTTTTCATCTTCTGCTAGAGATGACTTTTCTGTGATGATGATGACGTGGTGTTAGCTTTTCTCTATATGCATGCTATATTTGTCGTGTCATAGTTTTTTATTTCTGATATCGTATGCTATGTTCTGCTTTGCATTTAGAAATGGTAACCCACTCTCTTTTGCTGTATGAAAATGGATGAAATTCTATTATTAGCTGATGTCTGATGATTCATATGTATGCTATCGTAGAAAACACACCAAGATTCACGCATTGATGCTTATATCTGGAGTACTGCTTTCTTTTCTCATATCACTTCTTATTGCATGATTTGTACGCTTCACTTCAGGTTGATTGAATGTTTGCTAGCATTGATAAATCTAGACTAGTTTACTTTTTGAGATTAAACTGAGTAGATTATATTACCCTGCTGAAGTTGTCATGCACGCCCTATAGAGGGAACTGAGAGATACATTTATTTCTTTCTCCACATATCTTGAACATAATTTCTCTATTTTATATTCATTGGTGAATCTCCCCTTAGCAATTCTATTATTGGCATCCCCCCGTTATTATATCACATGCTCCAAATTCCCCAAAACCCAAAGAAAAAATACTTGTATATCCTTCTCTTTGATTTGGGATCATTTGTGTATATTGATTTAAAAAAAGAGAGAAAAAGAAAAAAAAGAAAAAGAAAAAGATTTGAGAATAAGAAAAGAAAAGAGAAAAGAAGTTCGAAAACGATCCCATCTCATATCCTTTCTCTCTTTCTTCCCTCTTTTGCTTTTATTTTTGTTTTCTTTGACTTTTGGAGCTTCATAAGAAACGGGGATGTAAATATTGTTTTGTATATGCCACCACGCTTATAGATAAGCTTGGGGGAGAGAATCCAATGATGTGTGAGAGAGTGACTACCTGACGGTGCATGACAACCTAGGCTAAGTAATATTCTATACTCGGTGAGATTGCTAAAGTTTCACGAAATCCAGAAATCTACGCTTAGCATTCATTTCATGAAAACCACACTTTTTCTATTCTTACTACTCTATCGTGTGATATCTCTTATACTCCATATAGAAAGCATTCAATTAAAAAGTGTGTGATCTACGATATTGTATACCGCTTTAGATGCTTCAGACAATGTTAATCTTAGAATTATTCCATTTTTCATGCTATATTGATATTCTTGGGTTTTCTATTTCAAATGCACCACTATACTATGATATCAAAATAAAAGTCTTTGACATGTGTTTTATAGTCGATGCATGCTATAAGAATAAGCAAAACCCACGTGCTGAGAAAAATGATCTAGCAACTTTCCTCTTCGTTTTCTACTTTGTTTTTCATTTTTCTTTTTCCATTTCTCCATCGTTTTCTTTATCTTTATCCACCGTGTTCGCTTTTTTACTCATCTTCCTCGAGGACGAGTAAGAGGTAAGCTTGGGGGATTTTGATCACTCCGTATTTTACACCTTTTTTCTGCATGTTTGCATGCCATTTAGATCGCTCAAATCGTGTTTTTTCACGTTTATTCGACAATATTGCGATGCTTTTCACGATTTGTTGTTTTTGTCGTATTTCAGGAGATTTGGAGCGATTTGGAGTGATTCTGAGATGCACCCACTCCGGAGTGTCACCGACGACTCTCTTGAGGGGTATTCTGCGACTAGAGAGGAGTGGAAGAAGAAAGAACGTCGTAGGAGCGACGAGGAGGCAAAAATACGAAGAATGGGCATTTTCAGCATGCCACTCGGCCGAGTGAAGGAGTCATTCGGCCGAGCATAGACAGCCCGCTCGGCCGGCCAGATCGGACACGCAACAGAGCTAATTTCAGCGTGTACTCGGCCGAGCATCGCCATACCACTCGGCCGAGCACCGAGTCATCCCTCGCCCGAGTGGAGCCAAGACGAAGGCAACCAAAAATGACCAACTCTCTGGAATCCGTCAGTCAGCCCCAAAGACCGACTCGGCCGAGTGACGAACGACCGTCCGCCCGAGTGAAGAACGCCCATCGGCCGAGTGAAGAAAAGTCACTCGGCCGAGTAACCCCCGAGGAGACGACCCCCAAGACCCCCAACTCTCTGGAATCCGTCAGGGTCTCTCACTCGGCCGAGTGACATTTGTCACTCCGCCGAGTGAGCCGCGCTGCCTGTAGCGTAAACTGCGATTTTGAGGCTGCGCAGGGGCATTTTCGTCAGGATTTTTTGGGTGATTTTGGGGGGTATTTAACCCCCGTTTTTAACCTAGTTTAGAGAGCTTTTTCAGAACTTTTTGCAGCCTTTTTTAGATTACTTTTTAGGAATTAGATTTAGCTTTTAGGGAGGAGAGAAAAGTGATAATTTGTTGGATGCTATCTTGTTCTTCATTGGTTTGTCTCTCTCTCCCTCAAAAACTCCATTTTTATTGATATTTTGAATATTGCTATGAATTCTATTGATTTTGATTGTGAATTTCTATTGCATTTTATTATGAATTGTGAGTAGTTCTATCGTCTTAGGGCGTAGGGATGAACCCTACGAACCCTATTTCTAAATTGTGATGAATTTGTGAAATTATTGTTAGAATTGATTAGGGTTAGTTTGGGATTGCTATAATACGAATATCTATGGATTCATACCGATTGGGATTTGCAAGAGATTGGATCCCAACTCGACAGGAAGCCCTAGAAATTCGAATTGGGTTGCAATTGAATTCCTCCGGAATCGGTTTGCAAGAGATTGGACCGAAACTAGGGTTTTCGATTGTAACTCTATACCAATACCCATTTGCAAGAGATTGGACGGGTAGGAACTATCCCAACCTAGGTCGTAGCTCGAGTTTGCACGAGAGTGGACTCGAGATACGATTGAACGATGATGTTGTTCTTCACGCTAGTTTGCCTAGGTTAGGGTTTGCAAGAGATTGGACCTTACCCTAGGTTTGCTATAGACCGACAATAGCGCGAGAGCGTGAGTTTGGTTCTACATTTAGTTGCAACTAGTTCACCCGAATTTCAAGTCCAGCAATTGTTAAACCTACGAATCACAATGATGAGATACGGCAAGTAGCGGGGATTCCCTACCCCTAGGCGTCTTTATTAATCTGTTATTTCTTTTATACAATTGAATGACTGTGACCGCATACTTGCGAACATTTCTCGACCATTTTTATAGCCAGGTAGATTGAAGAAGACACTGTCATTAGGCCTCCCTGTGTTCGATACCCGCTCGCCACTACACCGTGCGCTTGTGGTAAGAGTAGCGAGTCACCGTCCCGGGACGTGTATCCGGGGCGCGATCACATGGTTGAATCTGTTAAACGACCGCTTCGAATAGATTTCTTCTTTTCTGAGATGACGCAGTCGTTTGGAAATCATCTGCCCAGCCGCATCGAATAGAGTTCTAAGCTGCTGAGTTGTTGAGCGACATGGCCGTATCGAATGGATTCACACAGCTACGTGGAATTGACTGCTTGGGCTTTCTTGGTGGCCGAGTGAAGCGAACGCGTCCAATCGATGAGGCCGTTTGTGTCACTTTTCCTGCTTATCTCCCACTTTTGCACACTTTGGCTCCTGTCTTCCGCTCCTTTCGTTCTTTTGTGCCTTTTTCACGGTTTATGGTCTCGATTTGATATGTATTTTTTGAAAAGCACTAAACGGATCATAAAAGTAAAATAGAAGCAAAACGGGGAAAATGGAGAAAGACGATGAAAGAAACAACGAAAAACGTGCATGAAAAAAGGGTAAAAGTATATACAAAAAACACTCATTAAAATCCCCTAAGCTAAACTCTTTCTTGTCCTCAAGGAAGACAAAAGAGAGCATAGATTGGAGGCATGCAATCAAGCACACAAATGATGTCATGAAACTTCGAGAATTTCTTAAAAATCAAGTTTATATACGTGGGCGAATTGAAATTTCGAATTCATGGAACTTAAATGCTTTGATTTCTTTCTGTCGACAAGAATATAATCCTAGGACATCGTCTCTAACCAAAATCGTCAAGTAATATACTAGACAATGGCCATACTCAAATCCTAAGATATTTCCTCTAACCCGTCCTTAGGTCGAAGGGATATGAATCCAAGTTATGCAATGGTCGAAGGAGGGATAAATTTGGAATAATGAGATATTGGTCGATCGAGAAAGTGGCGTCACAACACATCAATCTTCCTTGATTCTTGATATTGCTAAGTTTATTCATGCTCTCGATATAGTTTTCTTCTTCTTTTATATACACACAATTTTTTCTTTGCTTTTTGGGATTTACAATTGGTTTGTATAAGGAGTGTTAGGTCGGTGACTCGTAGATCAGACGAACTTAGGGCACCGGGCCAAGGACCCTTCGGACCTATTAACTCAAACCATGTAGAATCCTTATTCATATGTACTCCCCCAAGCTAAACCTGTTGACGCTAGGCCGGTGATTTCAATTGTGGGGATCCGGTTACTCAGTGTCAGTGGGGAAACGGTGCACATATTTTTTTGGAAAGCATGAGTATATTAAGCAAGATCAATCCTCAATACTGGGTGACATATTGTTATCCAAGTCTCGAGGGATTATAATCTATTATACTCAATTATCAGCTCTGTGGTCCATGCATAAAGTGTGTTCCTAAGTCTCCACCTAGGTTGCTTTCAATTACTTCTATCTTAAGGATTATGTGGACGGCCAAAGCTAGGATATTACAAGGGATTTAAAGCTAGTGACATGTCATATTCATATACTCAAAGCGACATTGTGAAAATCGAGCGTAGAAGTTAAGAAAACAAATTTCAACTCGAGGTTCCACGCATATAAAAGATTTTTCGAAAAATTCTCGAAGTGAAATGCAAGTATATACAAATGTATGCGTGATGATGTGTGATGCATGATGCGAATGTAGATATTTTTGGAGTTTTTGATTTTTTTTTGATTTTTTTTTGATTTTTTGGTTTTTTGAATTCATATAAGGAATAAAACATGATGCAAAATGAAAAAAAAGTAAAATGAGAGGAAAAAGGAAAATGAGAAAGAAAAACAAGAGGAAAATGGAAAGTAAAGATAAAAGGGGGAAATAAGGAGAAAAATAGAAGAAAAATAGAAAAATAAGTGTGAAAACATTCCTCCCCCAAGCTAAACTAAGCATTGTACTCAACGCGAAAAAATCACGGAAAATCGATCGTGAGGACATAATAAGTGAGGGGGATTGAGATCTAGGTGCATCTTCCGCAAGCTGAAGTGAAACGTGCGCAAAAAGTGAAGTGCGTGGAATAATGGGCCATGTGATGAGAGGGAGTGCAAATGCTATCCAATCCGATAGAGCCATCGTCAGGTGGTGGCTGGGTGGGTGATGTGGGTGGGAGTGAAGGCTCAAATGATGGTGCAGCTGCGGTGTCTGTTGGAGGTGGAGATGGATTGATGGAGGTGTGGTGGGTGTGGGAATATGAGGTGGGGTGGTAGAAATGTGGGGTGTCTGGGTAGATGTGTCTACAGGCTGAGATGGCTAAGGTGGGATGGGTAGGAGATAAGGCTCACCAGCAGGGTAATGACCCTGGGTAAAATGGTATTGGTAGACGTCGTCGAACTGTGACTGGATGGTCACAATAACGGTAATGAGGCTGTCTACCGAGGACCTGAACTCAGAGATGGTGTCTTTGAATCCAGTCAGGGTGTTGATGGTGGAGGCCTTAAAATCTCTAAGCTCATCTTCCACTCGAGTGATACGCTTGAGATGGGAAAGTTGTGGAGTGCTGCTGCTACCCTCGCCTTGTTGGCGAGATCTCCTATAGAACTGACATAGGGTGGGCCTGACGGTGATGCCAGAAATGGAAACAAGTAGGACAACAGGATCCTGGATAGGCTGGGGATGGGCCTAAGGCTACAGGGTTAGGCTGAGTCTGTGTAGGTAGTGCTTGAGCACCGGGGGCAAGATCGGGATCAGGTGGAAAAATCCACTGCATGGAGGTCCCATCTCCAAAACGTATAGGATTCGGGAGCCTAGTGGATAGGGCTTGTTTGGGCCCATGAAACCAAAAATACTTATCCTTCTTAAAGGATTTGATCATGTGCATGTTAGAGAGGACAGAGAGATCTAGAGAAGTAGGGCCTGGAATGGGGTGCATGGAGTCAAGGATCTTATAGGAAATGGGAGGAAGCTGATCAATGATGGTGATAAACCCTCTGCAGCAAATACGAGAGTGTGGGCTAGCGAGGGTGTGGATAAATCTTTGGTTCATCCAAGAACAAGCATTGAGGATGTATCATGGAAGTGCAGTGCCGTTCTCACGGACGACACGTGGCTTGGTGGCATACCAGAGGAAGAACAACTCATCTTGAGAGACCTGGTTAGTCTCGTATCTGCAGAAGATCAAGCTCGCAATAATTCGATGCATGATGCAAATGCAGGGGTGTATGATACTAGAAGCCTTTGCACATATGATTGGGAAGGGAGAGAGGTCAGTAATCCTTAGCCAAATATGTTCTGATCATACTCTTAAGGATATGGATAGTTGTGTGAGCGAGCTTCAGGCTCATTATCTAGAGGCCACTTGAAGAGGGGGCTCAATGAATTGGTGAACAAGTTGTAGTCCTTGTTCATCAACCAAAACGAGAACCCCGATGGAAAACTCTTGAAGGTGGCTAGGAACTCTAATGTGAGTCGTATGTAGGTTCTAGCCTCACACTCTAAGAACTCATTGATGTGTCCATATTTTACATGATTTTATTGCATCATTTCATGTCATATTCGCCTCTAAACTCCATATTTTTATATATTATCGCGCTTCTAATGCCATATTCGAGTTTTGCATAGCTTTTTGGATTTTCAGGAGTTTTGGAGCGAATTGGAGCTATTTTGGGACATGGACACATCTGGCACGTCGAGACGTCATTGGCAAGGCTCCATGAAAGTTCGTCGAGGAATAGAAGAAGATTGGAGGAGAGAAGGGGAAGAGAACGAGAAAATGGCAAGATTCAGTTCAGTTTCCCAGGTGACTCGACTGAGTATCATCAGCTACTCGACCGAGCTGACATGTTGAAATCGCACAGGAAACGGCTCTGACATACTTGACCGAGCAGACACCGGACTCGACCCGAGTCGCACCAAACAGATGAAGATTTCGAGCTTCTCTCCAAGGCATCCCAGCTCGACCAAGCAGCAAAGCAACTCGACCAAGCAGCTCACCTGCTCGACCTGAGTCGAAAAGAAACAGAGCGATGTTTTGGAGGAATTTCGGATCTACTGTAGCTCTACTGAGTAGGGGGCTGCTCGACCGAGTAGCCCATAACCGCCAGACACAGAAGCATCAGCAAGGGGAGCCTGTAGCTGACTTGACCGAGCAGGCTCCTCTACACAGTCGAGTAGCCGACGCGACCAGCCTAGTTTGTGGGCCCATGTGTCCAGATTTTCTGAGATTTTTTGGTATCTTTCCCCTTTGTATTTAAGGACGTTTTAGATTTATTTTTGAGGATGAAATTTAGAGAAACTCTTAGTTTAGTTTTAATTAGGTTTTTGAGAACTTGTGTCGTCACTATTTTGTATGAAGCGAAGCTTGGATTTTTTTATTGTTTTGCGCAAGGAATCTTGTCTTATTAATTTTCTTTGGATTTCTATTACTTCTCGATGCGTTGGTAACAATTCTCTACACTTTCTATTGCTTTTTGATGTTTTCCATTGCCATGATGAATTCCATTGCATCTATTGAATATTTTGTTGTTATTTCTATGATGCGTGAGTAGTTCTATCTAGGGCTAATGGATTAGCCCATGGATTTTAGGATTGAGATGCAAAGTTAGTATTTTTAGGTTGCGTTGGAATAAAAGGGAAGTATTTTGGTTGATCTTGCAAAGTTTATAGGAGAACTCGTACTGAGATCGTACCCACGGTCGGTGGAATCGATTGGCTTAAGGAGTATCATATAGGCTTAATTAGAGAGTTAGTGGATTCAATTGGGATATGTGACCATGCCCGGCTCGTGTTGTGATGGGATCCACTGACGAACTATATTACTAATTGACGGATACCGACATTGCGTCACTGAGAGCCACCAAAATATATCGAATCTCTAACCTACGAGAGTGGCATGAGCCGAGATCATTCCGTCCACGAGAGTGGCATGAATACTGTCGATTCTTAATTCATGTGTCGTGTGTGCCTAGGGTTAATGCGATACATTAGATTCATGGTGCTTAAAACCATGAATTCCACATCTTGGATGCGATAATCCCTATAAAACCAATGCAACATTAGAGTCTTAACCAAGCATCGACGTCCGACGATCCTAGTGGTGAGTCCTAAAGCCCTAGTCTTTATTAATTGTTCGCAATCCTAAACAACCAACCTTTCAAAATCGACTGCTTTCTATATTCTGAGATTTAAAAATAACCCAAGACAATAACATTCATACCTTTCCTATGGGATCGATATCTTTTATACTATTACTTGACACTGTACGCATGCGTAAAGTGTCGGAGATTCGCATTTGTGATACATTTAGTGCTTGGCGTTCGTGCCATTGCTAGGTGAGTTATAGGTGTTAGTTCACGGGCGATCAAGTTTTTGACGCTGTTGCCGGGGAAGGTAACAGTGTTACTTGGATTATTTTTCTATCGAAGAAGTTGTTAGCAAATCTTATCATCTCTTATCTTTCCATACTTTTTATTCTATTATTACTTTGCCACTGACAGTATTTTTCTGAGTTCTTATTGTGCATGAACACTCGCCTTGGGAGTCTTGATAGAGAATTATTATTTGACCCCGAGATCGAAAGAACTACAAAAAAGCTCAGAGCAGAGAAAAGGAGTCAGACTCCCATAGATACAATGGCAGAGGGAAATGCTTCTCCTCCACACAAAGGGTCCATCCTGGACTATATTAAGCCGAATTTTACTGGAGCTTCTTCTATCTTGAGACCACAGTTGGCGGCAGGTAGTTTTGAGCTGAAGACTGGGTTAATAAATCTCATGCAGCAGGATTCCTTTCACGGGCATCCTCACGAAAACCCAACCCACCACATTGATACATTTTTATCGAAGTACGACATGTTCCAAGCTAAGAACATGAGTGAAGATGCTATCAAGCTTAGGATATTCCCATTTACTCTGAAGGACAAGGCTTCATATTGGTTGCGAGCGCATCCTTCTAATACATTCACGATTTGGGAGCAGCTGGCCACCGCCTTTGTGAACAAGTTTTATCCACTGTCCAAAATGGTGAGGATTCGAGGAGCGATCTCAAACTTTAAACAGTTTTCTAAGGAGTCATTGTACGAGTCTTGGGAGAGATTTAAAGAATTACAGCATCAATATCTGCACCATGGAGTCGTAGAGTGGGATCTCATTCAAAGTTTCTACAATGGTCTTCAGCCAAGCACGAAAATTATTATTAACGCCTCCGCTCAAGGAGCTCTCTTGTATAAGCCATCCGATGAAGCTTTATCTCTGTTGGAACAAATAGCCACGAATACTCGGTAATGGGGCAATGAACGCTCATCTACTAGAGCCCTCGAGGTAAAAATCGCTACCCATCTTGATAGCTCTATTGAAACTCTTTGTAAACAGGTAGCGAGGATTGAACAGAGGTTGGATGCCATTCCAACCACCTCTAGATCTCCAGCTTATCCCATGCATGAAGGCTATGTGGAGAAAGGCTATGCTCAAAATGAAGGACCTTATGATGGAGCAGACATGCAAGCTGAGTAGGTACACTTTGTAGCTGGAGAGGAAAGGAATCAATGCCAACATCTGGCGGTAAGAAATCATCCGTATTTTCTTATGGCAACCCCAATGGATGATTGCAACCTCCTCAGCATCATAGACCTCCACCACCTCCTTAGTAATAAGGGCCGCCTCTTCAACAATATGGGTTTAGGCCATCTGGGCCTTACAGACCACCAGGGTACAATTATCGTCAACAACAACAATATGCACCAACGGATCCAAAGCCCAATCTCGAGGTGACATTGGACACCTCCATGAGTGGGCAATCCAAGATAAATGCAGAGAATTTCGTGCGTTTCAAGTCTATCAATGATTCCCTCGATGATCTTAAAGGCCAAATGTCGCAATTTATGAAGATGCAAGGTAGATTGCCTTCTCAGCCAGAGCCCAATTCTTGGGCCCAAGCAAATGTAGTGGTCGCAGTTACCATAAGAGGAGGAAAGACTACCGACACCGTCATGGTGCCGGTTTCTAGCAATCTGAGCCGAAATCCTTCTACCCATGCTCAAGATGGAGAAGATACTACCGCTGAAAATGACCAGGAAAATGCTACATGGGAGCCTCATGCTATTGAAGAAAAGGAGACTTCGCCATCTACTTCACCTACTAGCGCTACGGCACCGACAGATGTTACTACCACTTCCAACAATCATATTCCAAAGGATGCCGCCAAAGACAAAGCGAGCCGACCTCCACCTCCATATCCCCAAAGGTTGGCACTAGCGAAGATGGAGAATAAATACGCAAAGTTTTCCGAGCTCCTCAAAGGTATATGACGCGTCCAGAACTTACACCTAAAAGCCACCCGGCAGTGTCACGGTCGTCAGGTGCTGTATGGTTTCTAAGTGTCGATTCTAGGTTCTATCCACAAGCGGACGGTGTCAAATTATAGTATAAAAGATTGTCGAATCCCACAGAGACAGTGATGGTGTGTTAGGTCTCAGAATATTTCTAAATCTTAGGCAGAATTAGCAGTCGGTTGAAAGATTGTTGGTTGATGTTGTTGGTTCAATATAAGGAAACGAGGGCCTTAGGGATCACCGCTAGGACCGTCAGAGGTTGATGTTGGGCTAGGGTTCCTACATTGCTTTGGTTTTATTGGGTTGGTCTCTTAGCTCATTCCATTCTTGTGGATTAAAGCTCCGAGGTACTTTGATGGCTCTCATTGAAGCAATGGCAGTTGCCGTCAATTTAGTGATATAGTTCATCGCTAGATCCCTTCAAGGCACGAGCCGGGCATGGTCACGAGCCTTGGTTGGATCCACTAACTACCTAATTAAATCCTTAGGATAATACTTAAGCTAATCAATTCCACAGACCGTAGGCATGATCTCAGTGCGAGTTCTCCTAGGGATTTGGCTGGATCAACCAAAGTACTCCCCTTTATTCCCAACACAACCTAAAAATCCCAGCTTTACATCTTTTTCCTAAGATCCTAGGGCTAACCCATTAGCCCTAGATAAGACTACTCAGACATAGCAAATAGAACAACGAAAGATATGATTTTTAGATAGGAATTTATAAAAGCAATAGAGAAAGTAAGAAAGTTGAGATTTTTACGTATCGAAAGCAAGTAGCGCAATAGACAATAATAAGAAAGTTAAGATCCAAAGATTCCACACAACAACAAGCAATAAAAATGGCATCTTTACTTTATCGGCACAATATCTCCAAAAGCTAGATCTAAAACTCTCAATAAAACTAAAAGTAAAACTAAAACTTAATCTAAAACTCGACGTCCGAGGAAAAGTCTGGAAAAACGTCTTAAATACATAGGGGATGGACTACACAAGAAAAACTCATAATCTGAAAGTTTGGGGCCCACTTGTCACTGGCGGTGTCGGCTGCTCGACCGATTAGGCGGCTGCTCGGTCGTGCAGACACCTTGGCGTGCACTCTGCTGCGGCACTACTTGGAACGGATACGGGCTACTCTATCGAGTAGCCCACCTTCTCGATCGGGTCGTCAGTGGATCTGAGCTTCTCCTCAAATTGTCGTTCTGCCAGCCCGGGTCAAGTAGGTCATGCTCGGTCGAGTCGTCAGGAAGCCTGGATTCTTCATCCAAAACCTTGCTCTGCCTGCTCAGGTCGAGTAGGTCCTGCTCGATTGAGTCGGATGTCTTAAGGAGGAAGCTCGAAGTTGAGTTGACTCGGGTCGAGTCACCTCTCTACTCGATTGAGTGGCTCGTGCACATCTCCTGGCTAAATCCGCGTGTCAGCTCGACCGAGCAACAGAATGCTGCTCGGGTTGAGTCGCCTGGGAAAGTGGCTTGGGCCTTGGCTGTTGCTCCTTTCTCTCGCTCGCTCCTCCTCATCCCTTCTTACCTGCATCCAAATCTCGACAAACTCCTGTGGTGCCTTGCCTATGACGTCCTGGACGTCTGGATGTGTCTGCATCCCAAATCCATGCGAGTACAAAAAGCTATATGAGACTCGAATATGGCGTTAGAAGCACGTGTATGTATGAAAATAAGAGATTTGGATGCGAATATGACATGGAATAAGATGAAATGATGCTATAAAAAGATGAAAAATATGGACACATCAAAATCTCACAAGCTTACCTCTTACTCGTCCTCGAGGAAGACGAATATTAGGCTCGCCGGGCGATAAAAATAATAAAGAAAAATGGTAGAGATAGGAGATGGAGGGGAGTGCTAGATTATTCAGTCACTTCTCAAGCCCAAGCAACATATTATGATACTTGAAATAATAAACCACATGCTAAAAGAAATTTCAAGTCTTAGCTAGTCATATGGCTTGCAATCATTAAAGACAAAGATAGGGATCTCCTAAAATCATGCCGTCAACTCATATCAACATCGTGCAATTCATAGAGTCTAGTATAAAAAGAGTTGGCAACACACTTTTCAATCAAGAGATATAAATGAAGCACATGGAGATCACACCAAGAATGCAAATAGAGAATAAAAAGCGTATCATGGCATTCTAATATTCATTTTGAATCCTGAAAAATCTCCAAAGCTAAAATATTTCGTAAAATTTAAGCATTATCAAATCTCCCCACTTGTGCACAATCTCCACTCTAATGTCATACTCACTCGTATAATCAAATGGGTTCATCCCCCAAGCTTAGCTTGAGGCGTCACATCTAAGAATGGGATATGGAAATTTTGCCTTTCCCAAGTAATTTTGTAGCTTCTAATACTAGTATACAGAGAGATATTCTTTTCTTTTCATTTCTTTTTTGGAGAAAAGGTTATACAACTGATTTTTGGCTCCTTTTTGGTATTCTTGGATTTTTGGAAGCTAACTTTTTCTAGTGGGATTTTTGGGAGATAGATGCGGTATAAGTAGCTGTGGGGGGTGAAACCAAATGACATGTAGAGAATTTATAAGATATGTGGAGAAAGAATGTAATATCGCTCGGTTCACTCATAGGATAATACTCTAACTAAACTCATAGGTAGCATGGATATTTTCATTCATCTCAATAAACACTGAAGTCATGCGGTAGAAAGTACAATCATATCAGGCATGCAATCAGAAGTGGATAAGATAAAAAACAGGTGCTTCAAATATTCTAATGATGCGTGAATCTTGGTGCGTTACCCAATAAAGAACATACTAGATACTACTGCATACATTCAGTTTTAATTTATACCAGGCATTCATTTAGAAGGATCATCAACAGAATATGAAAGCATATAATAGCAACACTGAAATACTCTATATAGCACGTCAAAAGGGATAAGCATCGTAATATGTTACTAAAAGATATGAGAAGTACCATCATGGGGAATAATTCTAGCAAAAGGGAAAATAAGGCGGAGAAAGTAAGAAAAATAAAATCAAGCATGCAGGCATGGCAAAAAGTGGAAAACGTGATGCAGTATGCGAGAAAAAAAGAAAAAAAATGAAATGGTGGAAAAACGGGTGGAAAATGAAAAACAAAAAGGTGTAAAATGAAAGGAAAATTTTAAAAGTGAAAATAAAGCGATATCGCTCATCCTTC
Organism: Scilla litardierei; assembly: GCA_030789695.1. Lineage (NCBI taxonomy): Eukaryota > Viridiplantae > Streptophyta > Magnoliopsida > Asparagales > Asparagaceae > Scilla > Scilla litardierei. The sequence continues at coordinate 295,946,811 of CM061133.1, read as the reverse complement.
CAAGCTAAACACAGCAGTGTCCTCACTGCTGAGAACACGATGGCATATGGAAAATGAGGCTAGGGTGGGTGGGTGGAAGAACACAAAGATGCAAGAGGATGTAAAAAAATTAAGATGCATATGTATGGACTAATGTTAGAGATGCAAGAACATGGATGGTCGTGCAAAATAAGGTGAAATATGGCATGATGCGAATGGAAAAATGATAGACATATTCAAAAGGAAAAATGCAGGATGATGAAATCATGCAAGTTTCCAAATGAGAGAATGATAGACATATACAAAATGAAAATGCGTGATGATGGAAACATGCAAAATGAAAAATGAAAAAAATGATAGACATATACAAAAGAAAAAAGGTCCCCAAGCTAAATAATAGCAGGGCCCCGAAAGGACAGATGGGCGCTAAGGGTGTGGGGGTAGGGTAGGAGTGAAAATATTGCGTCAAGCAGCGGCACCACCATCTGAGGGTGGTGATGGATCCGCTGCAGGGGACCTTAAAGTAGGATCGGTAATAGGCAAAGGTACGACTAGGGGGGTCGGGTGGTCAGTAGGCGCAGGTGAAAATGGTGCATCTGTAGTATCATACCGCCAGTGCCTAACCAGGTCGTGAAAGACAGGGAGGGAATGGAATGCCGAGTAGTGCCGTCTCCTTGACCTATGAGTAGGAGCATAGAGACGAACTGGTCGTCCTAGTCAGTGTCCCTGAAGGTGACGTCTTATTCTACATCGTGGAGATACAGACATTCTACAGATCCTGTGGTGGGGATGGGGTAAGCAGACGAACTCGACGAGTCGTCCAAGCTCGGATCGTGTGTGGGCGAGCGAGCATGAAGATTGCGGTGTGTCAGCTTAGAGGAGGTGGGGAGATGGGTACGTCATCGGCGTTGAGTGGAGCCGACGGTACAGCTTCGTTGGTCGTCGTAGCTGGTGGTGGTGGGTGCGAAAGAAAGAGGGATAGAGAATGATAGACGGAGGGATAGAGAGGGATGAAAAGAGGGTGGACCCGTGGGGCGGAGCTCGGGTGGCGGTGGGCGTCGATGAAGTCATTGGAGCCGGCGAATTGGGGAATGGAGGAGGAATTTTGGGGGAGTCAATGGATCGAGCTGGGTGGTTAAAGATCAGGGTTTGGGGGAGCTCAACCAGTAAGTGGCCTTTAAATCAACTGCTACTCGGGTTTTGTGCCTCTACTCGGGTCAAAAAATTAAAGAAAATATATGAAAATATGGGTTCAGAATACTCCCTCAGATGACTCGACCGAGTAGGGTGCTACTCGGTCCATGTAGACAGAACGCCGATTTTCTCTATTTTACTGCACTTTCCTTAGCTCGATCGAGCAGGTGGCTACTCGTTCGAGTAGATGGCTACTCGATCGGGTAAGGGCTACTCGGGCCGTGTAGACAGAACGTTGTTTATAACACTGCTTCCTGGCCTTGCAGCTACTCGACCGAGTAGGTGTCTACTCGGTCGAGTCATCTGTAGCTTTACTCCCAAGCTTGTTCTTCTATTGGCTTCTCTTCTCCTGGCTCTGTTACCTTCAATACATCGTTTTACGTGCTCCCCTCAATGTTCAACCTGTAGAGGGAGGAACTCATCAGATTTTTATAATTTTGTATTTTATGGAATAGAAAAGCGTTTTTATTTTGTTTTTGAATAAGAAAATAAAATAAAAAGTGAAAAGCAAGATCTAATAGATAGAAGGTCGGGTTGCCTCCCGATAAGCGCTCGTTTTGAGTCATGAGCTCGACTCTCTCCCGATCTTCAACGAATAGTGGGGCATTCCTCGAGGAAGTATGTCTCCTCTCACCCAATTGGCTCTCCCGCAATGTATGGCTTTATCCTCTGGCCTTTCACCTTGAACATGCCATTCTTCCCTTCAAGTTCTATGGCACCCCCCGGAGTAAACTCACTATCTTGTAGGGGCCGGACCACCTCGATTTTAATTTCATGGGGAAGAGGCATAGTCTTGAATTGTAGAGGAGCACATGGTTGCCAACATCGTGGCAAACCACTGTGATGTTCTTGTCATGATAGGCTTTGGTCCTCTCCTTATATATCTTTGTGTTCTCATAAGCATGTCGTCGGATTTCGTCAAGCCCATTGTTGTGCAAGGCTCGTCTCGTGGTGGCGCTCTTGTCGTCAAAGTTCATCTTCTTTACTGCCCAATATGCTCTGTGCTCCAATTCTACTGGTAGGTGGCAAGCTTTTCCATACACTAGCCTGTAGGGGGTTGTTCCGATGGGGGTCTTGAACGCGGTGCGGTATGCCCAAAGAGCATCGCTCAACTTTTGGGACTAACTTTTCTTGAAGCGCTCACTGTCTTCTCTAGGATGCTCTTGATTTATCTGTTGGACACTTCCACTTGGCCACTTGTTTGAGGGTGATAAGCAAGGCCGAACTTGTGATGAACTCCATATTTCTTGAGCATCGACTCGAACTTCTTCTCGATAAAATGGCTCCCTCCATCACTTATAACTGTCCTTGGGACTCCAAAACAGGGAAAGATTGTATTCTTGAAGAATTTGGCTACTACCCTTGCATTGTTTGTCGAGGTGGCTATGGCTTCCATCCACTTCGACACGTAATCAACGGCAACCAAGATGTACTTGTTGCCGTTACTCGACGGAAAGGGTCACATGAAGTCAACGCCCCAACAGTCGAATAGTTCTATCTCCAAGATGCCCTGAAGGAGCTTTTCATTCTTTTTCGTGATGTTTCCCGTCCTTTGGCACCTGTCGCATTTTCTGATGTACTCATTCGCATCTCTAAAGATGGTGGGCAAATAGAAGTCACTTTGGAGGATTTTTGATGTGGTTTTGGTGACCGCTGTATGTCCCCCTCATGGTTGATCGTGGCAATGTGATATGATGGAGGTCACCTCTTCTTTTGAATACATCGTCTGATGATCACATCGGCGCATGTTCTGAACAAGTACGGGTCATCCCAAAAGTAGCTCTTGGCGTCATGTAGGAATTTCCTCCTCGAGTAGGTTGCCAACCCATATAGGACTATGCCGCTTACCAAGTAGTTGACTATATCTGCATACTAAGGGGCTTCAAAGGAGGTCATTGCAAATAGCTGCTCGCCAGTGAAGAAGTCATCAATCGGTAAACTGTCATCCATATGCCTTTGAATCGACCGCGAAAGATGGTCCGCCACTACATTCTCAGCTCTTTTCTTGTCCTTGATATCTATATCAAATTCTTGAAGGAGGAGGATCCATCGTATCAAGCGCAGCTTTGCATCCTTCTTGCTCAATAGGTATTTCAGTGCCGCGTGGTCCGTGTGAATAATTACCTTGGACCCCAAGATACACGATATGAACTTCTCAATAGAGTAAACCACGGCTAGTAGCTCCTTCTCCATAGTAGTGTAATTCTTTTGAGCATCATCCAGAGTCTTGCTAGCGTATTATATCACATGAAGCTTTCCTTGTTTTCTTTGGCCAAGAATGACTCCCACCGCTTGGTCACTAGCGTCGCACATCAGCTCAAATGGTAGATTCCAATCTGGTAGTTGTATAATTGGTGCTGAGATGAGGGCTTCCTTTAACCTATTAAAAGCTAGCAAGCAGGCATCAGAAAACACAAAAGGAGCATCCTTAGCAAGGAGCTCCGTGAGAGGGTGAGCAATGTTAGAGAAATCCTTTATGAAGCGACGGTAAAAACCTGCATGCCCTAGAAAACCACGGATACCCTTAAGGTTAGTAGGAGGCGGTAGGTCCTTGATGACTTCGACTTTGGCTTTATCAACCTCGATTCCCTTAGAGGTGATGACATGGCCAAGCACAAATCCTTCCGTCACCATGAAATGGCACTTTTCCCAATTCAAGGTCATGTTATTGTCATGGCACCGTTCTAAAACTTTAGACAAATTGGCTAGACAAGCATCAAATTTGGTGACATAGACAAAAAATTCGTCCATGAAAACTTCCATTATATTTTCAATGAAATCCGAGAAAATAGACGTCATGCACCTTTGAAACGTCGCGGGTGCATTACATAATCCAAATGGCATTCATCAGTAAGCGAATGTGCCATATGAACATGTAAACATTGTATTTTCTTGATCCTCTCGATGCCATGGGATTTGGAAGAATCCGGAGTACCCATCGAGGTAACAAAATTATTTGTGTTTGGCTAGTCGCTCAAGCATTTGATCAATAAAGGGTAGTGGAAAATTGTCTTTTCTGGTGGCTTTATTGAGTTTCCTAGAGTCAATACACATGCGCCAACCAGTGACAGTTCTAGTTGATATTAATTCATTCTTGTCGTTTCTCACAACGGTCATGCCCCCTTTCTTGGGGACAACCTGAACAGGGCTAACCCATTTATATCGGAAATGGGATAGATAATGTCGGCCTCTAGTAGTTTCAATACCTCCTTTTCACTGCCTCCTTCATGTTGGGATTTAATCGCATTTGAGGCTCAATAGAGGTAGCTTTCTTATCCTCAAGATGGATTCTGTGGGTGCATATAGTTTCGCTAATTCCTTTTAGGTCGGCAATGCTATACCCTATCACCTTCCTATGTGCTTTAAGGATTTTGAGGAGGCTTTCTAGTCGTGGCTCGGTAAGGGCCGCGTTAACGATAACGGGGTAAGTGGAGTTCTCCCCTAAGAATACATATTTTAAATTGGTAGGAAGACGTTTTAGTTCTAACTGAGGGGGCGCTCTACCCCCATCATCGCTTGCTTGTGAGAAGGATGCATCCTCAACTGCCGGTTCAGACGCTGGAAATTCTTCGTTGGCAGATTCATAGGATGAACAGGGTGACGATGGTGCATCGTGGTAGATATCTGCAGAATCCATTTCCATAGGGATTTGTTCTGTAGTGCACCTGTCAGTAGAGGTAAAATATTTAGGTATGCATGCACTATCAGGTGTAGAGTTAAGAAAACTTCCCTGATCGATGTCGCTCTGGAAAGGTCCAGGGTTTGTGTATTCCTCGCATGCACGGTCTTCACATGTCGCAGTCTGTGGGATATTATCATCGTAGAAGCGTAGAATGTCTCCCTCGTACTGCACATAGACTCCGTCAGCGATGGGGACGCCATCCAAAGCATATGCATTGTGGAAGGCACTTGCGATAAAGACCGAAAGTTCTTAAACGACTGGGTCCTCTGCTGGGAACTATACCAGAACATTGGTCCATACATCGGTTACCACGCTTTCTATTATGCTTAGCAACTGGGATTCATCTAATGGTTCAAACTGGCAAGTCTCCCTCCAATATGCGTCAGCTGGTAGAGCTTTGACAACCTGGAGGGACATCACGTCCCCTTCGAAGCTTATGTGGATGTCATCCTCGATGATATCTTCATCCAAAACATTATTCATTATAGATCTATAATCATTTGCTGATTTTCGTTACCTGCCACATATGTTCCTGCTCTGATGAATCGGACTGCATCAAGCAACTCTTTTGTTGCGCTTTCGACCATGGCACCGTCCATGCACGGGTACTGAAGTCCATATGTATGAAATGGAGAGAAACGAATCTCATCCAAGTCACTATCATATTCTTTGCTCCATTGTACTTGCATCACCATCTCCATCATGTTTGATTTCTTATGAATAATTATTGACTAGAGAGGAGAGTTAGTAGCAAAATAATAAAAGAGAATAAAAAGGATGGGAATGTAGGAAATGAAAAGAGTTGCTAGCAAATTCCTCAAAATAAAAATAATTGAGTAACAGCGCAACTGTCCCCGGCAACGGTGCCAAAAACTTGACGCGCCTAGAACTTACACCTAAAAGCCACCCGGCGGTGTCACGGTCGTCAGGCACTGAATGGTTCCTAAGTGTCGATTCTGGGTTCTATCCGCAAGCAGACGTTGTCAAATTATAGTATAAAAGATTGTCGAATCCCACAAAGACAGTGACAGTGTGTTGGGCCTCAGAATATTTCTAAATCTCAGAAATAATTAGCAGTCGGTTGGAAGATTGTTGGTTCAATATAAGGAAACTAGGGCCTTAGGGATCACCGCTAGGACCGTCAGAGGTCGATGTTAGGCTAGGGTTCCTACGTTGCATTGTGTTATTGGGTTGGTCTCTCAACTCGTACCACTCTCGTGGATTAGAGCTTCGAGGTACTTTGATGGATCTCATTGACTCAATGGCGGTAGCTGTCAATTTAGTGATATAGTTCGTCGGTGGTGTTGGATATGGAAGACGTTTGTACACCCTTGTGGGGGATGTACGAGGGATTACGGACCTCGAACGTCGCGTACACGAAGTCGTGTGCAAAGGGAATCTGTTCCCTTGCGGAGAGGATCTCTGGATGAGCGGGAAAGTCGCATTATATATGCATAAGTGCATGCGACATATGGCTAATAAAGGGGGAATATCTTAAGCTTATGTTGTACCATGCATATGGTACAACTTAAGCTTATAATGTGCCATGTATCATGGTACACCTTAATTAAGTTGTTCCAAAGGAACAACTTACCCTAAAATAACTACCTTGGGGGCTATAAATAAGACCCAAGGGTAGCCATTTTCCTTACACCTTTTGCATGAAATTCATGCATGCATCTTCTTCCTAGCGAAGCTCTGTAGAAATCCTTTCTCTTCCTCTATCCAAGTTCTTAATCTAAAATAGAGATTTAGATTGTGGATTAGTAGCCTTACTCCGTTCGTGAGAAGACTCGATCCGTCGTGGCGAACCCGAAGGCAAAGTTCCGAGACTACCGTTCTGCATACGCAAGCGTAAGTCTCCACTTTAATTATCGATCCTAACTCTGTTTCGGCAGGATCCAACATTGGTATCAGAGCCATATGGGTTCACCCCGGTCAATCCACCGCCCCGTCGAAACTACGAACGAGTCGTTGTCTTTTTCACGAATGGGTCTCCTACTATTACGGATATAGTAGGAACGCTTCGTGACGGAGAGAACGCAGCGGTTGTTCTTTTCACGTTAGGGTCTCCTATCATTACGGATATGGTAGGAACTCTCCGTGACGGGAAGAACCGACCGTTCACGTAGTACGTTATTCATTTTTGGCACACGGCCATTAGGAAATAACTAATTTCTCGACGAACGGGTGCTTCATCGACGAACGGGTGCTTCATCGAGGAAGATGATGGAAGTTATTTCCATCGGGAAAGAGGAAAATTTGGTGCATGTGCACCATGGCCAAATGGGCTATGAAGGCCATGCACCCCCTCTCCCCATGCGGAGGGGGTTGGCTACGGCCAATAACCACCGGCGACCACCCCATCAAGGGGGAGGAATGAGTGCGGCAACCCCATTTAAAGGGGGTGGCCGGCCATGGCCAAAGGGGCCATGGCCGGCCAACGCCGAATGGCCTTGGCCATGACCGGCCATGGCCAAGCCATGGCCGGCCAAGGCCAGGTCGGCAGTGGCCGGCCTTGGCCAAGCCCTGCCGGCCAGGCCGGCCCTGGCAGAGGCCAGGGCCGGCCCTTGGCCGGCCTGCCGGCCCTGGCAGAGGCCAGGGCCGGCCCTTGGCCGGCCTGCCGGCCCTGGCAGAGGCCAGGGCCGGCGCCCTGGCCACTGCCAGGGCCAAGCCGAGGCCAGGGCAGGAGCACTGGCCCCGGCCAGCGGCCTGCCGGCCCTGGCAGAGGCCAGGGCCGGCGCCCTGGCAGAGGCCAGGGCCGGCGCCCTGGCCTCAGGCCAGGGCCTGGCCGAGGCCAGGGCAGGAGCCCTGGCCCCGGCCAGCGGCCAGGCCGCCTTGACAGAGGCCAGGGCCTGGCCGAGGCCAGGGCAGGAGCCCTGGCCCCGGCCAGTGGCCTGGCCGGCCGGCCCTGGCAGAGGCCAGGGCCTGGCCGGCCCTGGCTGAGGGGGCCAGGGCCCCTGGCCGGCCAGGGCAGAGGCCCTGGCCGGTCCTTGGCCAAGCCCCGGCCAGGGCAGAGGCCCTGGTCGGGAGAATTTGCATTTCGAAAATTGGTCGACCAATTTTGTGTTTTTGGTCGACCAATCTGGCAGAAGGTCTGAGTCGGCTGCAAATTTGTCAACTGACCCATACGGGGTGACAAAGGGCATTGGTCAAACTCGAATGTGTCGATTAGCCCATACGGGGCTAACCACAGTGCCGACTAGTTCATACGGGACTAACGTTTTAATGAAGTTTTTTTTGGGCTCTACTCCTTGAAGATTAGCCATAGTGCTCTACTTCATGCGAGATTAGCCATGTCATTGTGCTCTACTCTACGGAGATTAGCCAATGTACTTGTGACGTTGTGCTCTACTCTACGGAGATTAGCCAACGTGCTTTCAATTTTTTTGGAAAAGATGTTTTCAAATAGGTTATGTCCCGTCCTTAATCGGGATAGCGCAATTTAGAATTCCAAGTCCTACCACGATCCGGCCATGTTTATCTAACCCATGGGTGTGTAGAACAGGTCTCGTGGCTTGGCAATTGTTGCGTTAAAATTCTTTGCGCTAATTCTCACATATTCTATTTTGAAAGATATGTTTTTCAAAGTAATTTTCCGCTGCTAATACCATACGGGTATTATTTCTGATTTCTTTTTACTTAAGATAAGTAAGAGGGATACTTTGAAAGTTACTTCTAGATGGTAGTTGGGAACGTAGTGAACTTCTCGATTCTAGAGTAACATTTCAACGCATCCAAGGAACTTATCAAGTGTTTAAAGAATCGAAACTTTATGCATTGAATTTTGATCGTGTTTTTTCATTTTCTTTGCAGTTTTTTGAATCGAATATGTCTACCGCTTCTAAGAATATTGTCGCAGAGCTTAACAAAGGTGAAAAGCTCAACGGCGACAATTATAAACTTTGGTCAATTAAAATCCAATATGTTTTGGAGGAGCAAGATGTGCTCGAAACACTCCAAAACATAATGGTAGAACCTGAGTTGGGCAATACGGCCCAACACAAGAGGGACCGGGAAGCTTATGACACTTGGACTCGAAAGAACAAAATAGCACGTATTACGTTACTGTCCGCGATGGACAATGACATAATGCGTCTATTTCGGGAATTCGATCTAGCCAAAGACATATGGTCTGAGCTAGAAGTAAAGTTTGGTGGAACTTCGGTTACCAAACTCCGCTCCTTGAATATTCAATTTGATTCGTACAAAATGCGGCGAGATCATTCTATGAAAAAGCATCTCCGCCACATGGTGAATCTAATATCTGAATTAAAGGATGCGGGTGTTACGCTGTCTGACGAACAGCAGATCCAAGCAGTCATTCGTTCACTCCCAGATAGCTGGGATAACATGAAAATGCATCTCACTCATAATGAGTGCATTAAAACTTTAAGCGATGTATCGAAACACCTCGAACTCGAGGAAGAGCGGATTCAAGCCGCAAAACCAAGTGCAGAAGTGCACGTGGCCGCTAGTTCCTCACATGGAGGAAATAAGCGGAAGAATAAACGCTTAAGGTTTGTGAACGAACGTAAGCAACAACCGGAAACCTCAAAGAAGACAAAGAACAAAAAGTGGCAAAAGAATGTGCACTCAAAGAAGAAAAACTTGAAGAAGATCAAGTGCTTTAAGTGCAACAAGTACGGTCACTTCGCCCGTACATGTACGGATGGAAGTGATAAGGTAACTTGTAGGACTAGTTACATATGTGTTTCTAGTTCCATGTTTCTTGCTGAATCTAACTATTTTTGGTTGATTGATTTAGGGGCCACAGACCACGTTGCGAAGGACAGAAGGTTCTTCGTAGAGTATCGAAGGATAACTCAAGGAACAAAGTGGATATACGTCGGTAACAACACTCGTGTTGAAGTCAAAGGCATCGGAACATGTAAGCTAGTTCTCGACAACGGCCTGACATTATTATTGCACGACGTCCTCTTTGCTCCAGATATTAGAAGGAATATCGTTTCCGTGGTCATGTTAATGTCTTTAGATTATGAGTGGAGGTTCTATAAACAATATGTTGACCTTGTTTGTAATAATTCTTTGATTGGTTCTGGTAATGTTTGTAATGGATTAATTGTTTTAAATACAATGTATGATGATTCTTCTTCCATTAATGAAAGTTTCCATTTAACAAATGTTTCTAACTCTGAGTCTGAGATCATTTGTTGGCATGCAAGACTTGGTCATATTGGACCAACTAGAATGGATAGACTTGCCAAAAGTGGCTTGCTATCTAATGTTTCAAAAGTTGAAATGTCAACTTGCGAACATTGTCTTGTAGGGAAAACTTGTCGCAAGCCGTTTGGAACTGGCACAAGGGCCGAAGTTCCATTACAGCTTATCCATTCGGACATTTGCGGTCCAATGAATGTTAAGACAAGACGCGGGAAGTCCTATTTCATCACATTCATTGATGACTTCACCCGTTTCGGACATATCTATTTGATATCCCACAAAAGTGAAGCTTTGGCTTGCTTTAAAAACTATATGAGTTTAGTGGAGAATCAATTAGATCGCAAGATTAAGGTTTTGCGAACCGATAGGGGCGGTGAATATCAATCAATAAGTTTTAAGGAACTTTGTGATGAAAAAGGCATAGTACATCAGGTAACTATGCCTTACACTCCGCAACAAAACGGTGTTGCGGAAAGAAGGAATAGGACATTGATGGAAATGGTCCGATCAATGATGTCTCAGGCAAATTTGCCTATCACCTTTTGGGGTGACGCATTATTGACAGCAACATTCATCTTAAACCGTGTACCCTCGAAGTCGGTAAGTTCCACTCCTTATGAGTTGTGGAACAATAGAACTCCAGACTTAAACATTCTAAAACCTTGGGGTTGTGCCTCTTACGCACATTTAACCTCTCACAAATATGGCAAACTTGGGCCACGTGGGAGGAAGTGTATCTTCATCCGATACGCTGAAAACTCCAAAGGATATGTTTTCGTCGGTCAAGAGGACAATGGGGGTCTAATAGAATTCGAATCGAGGGATGTTGTCTTCTTGGAAAAAGAGTTTCCAAGACAGGGTGAGATAAGTCAAGACTTATCCTTGTTTGAGACTTGGGATCAAGAAGGATCGGAACGTTCGAGTGGGAGAATTCTTGGTGAAGAAGAAAATACGTTTCAAACTTCACCAATGGATGATACGAACGATACCAATCCTATTCCGAGTGGGAGTGATGTTATTCCAAGTGGGAGTGATGTCATTCCAAGTGGGAGTGATCAAACTCAAACAAGACGTAGTAATCGAACGAGGCTAACACCTCTGAGATTTGAGGATGAATTTCCTCAAACATTCATGACATTACTACAAGATGATGACGAACCTGCAAATTTCAAACAGGCCGTCACATGCCCTGCTAAAGATAAATGGATATCGGCAATGGAAGAAGAACTTCAATCCATGAAAACAAACCAAGTCTGGGACTTGGTTAATTTACCTAAGGGACGTAGAGCCATTGGGAACAAGTGGGTTCTCAAAATCAAGCATAAGGCTGATGGCTCCATCGAGAAATATAAAGCTCGCCTTGTTGCGAAAGGTTTCACGCAACAGGAAGGAATAGACTACGAAGAGACTTTCTCTCCTGTCGTGCGTTTTACCTCCATTCGCTTAATTCTGGCAATGGTGGCTTGTTTGGACCTCGAGTTACATCAGATGGATGTAAAGACTGCTTTTCTTAACGGAGAACTAGATGAGGAGATCTACATGGAACAACCAAACGGGTTTGTACAAGAAGAAAACAAACATAAGGTTTGTAAACTTCGTAAATCCATATATGGTCTTAAACAATCCTCAAGGCAGTGGTATATGCGCTTTCAAGAAGTCGTCTTGTCGTATGGTTTCTCCATGCTCGACGAAGACAACTGCGTATATATTAAGAGGATTAAAAACAAGTATGTAATTATGTCTCTTTATGTAGATGACATACTTATAGCCGGAAATGATAAGCGTCTTATCTTGGATATCAAAACTTGGCTTTCATCCGTCTTTGAGATGAAAGACATGGGTGAAGCTGCATATATCCTTGGGGTTAAGATCTCAAGGAATCGTTCCAAGAAACTTCTTTCTCTCTCTCAAGAGACATATATAAAGAAAGTTTTAGAACGGTTTAATATGCAGGATTGCAAGCCAATTGATACTCCAATAAGCAAAGGCGAGGGTCTATGTTTGGAGATGTGTCCCAAAGATCCAAAAGAAAAGAAAGCTATGGAAAAAGTTCCATACTCCAGTGCTGTCGGGAGTCTGATGTACGCCATGATGTGTACCAGACCGGACATTTGCTATACTGTTGGTATGGTAAGCCGTTACCAATCCAACCCAGGACAAGCACACTGGAAAGCGGTGAAGAGGATATTAAGATACCTCAAAGGGACTGCGGACTATGCGTTATGCTATCAAGGCAATACCTTGAGACTCGAAGGCTATACCGATGCTGATTGGGCGGGTGATCTCGACGAGCGAAGATCTACCTCAGGCTTTGTTTACTTGCTCGGGAATGGTGCAATATCCTGGAGCAGCATGAAGCAAACCTGCATCGCCTTATCAACCATGGAAGCCGAATTCGTAGCATTCAGCATGGCGGTCCAAGAAGCTGTTTGGCTTAGGAAATTCTTAGACAGGCTGACGAATGCCTCTGACTCGAGCACTGTTCCTATATACAGTGATAGTCAAGCTTCGATTGCCTATGTCAAAGATCCTAAATTTCATTGTAAGACCAAACACATTGACATTCGATTCAAGTTTGCAAAGGATTATGACAAACGGAAGCAAGTAGACATAGGATACATATCCACGCATGAGATGATAGCGGATCCCCTTACTAAGGCGATCCCCAGAGATGTGTTTTTCAAACACTTATCATCTATGGGAATGCGTAGGTGCTGAGCTGTATCATGTAATATTTCCCATGTCTATAGAAGATCAAAGTTTAATAAAAGAAAGAAGTTCTTTTATATATTGCATACAAGTTTCTTACAAATGATTTTAAACATTTGTGTTTAAGTCTCAGCTATTTTATTGTGTGTATGTCGGACAGATTAAGGTTGGCTCTCTCACATGAGCAACCGCCTTATCTTATCAGATGGATAAGATAGAGATGAGACTAGTTTAAAGTCAAAATCATTAGACAAATGATTTAGAGTCATGACTTAAACAAGATAGTCGAATAAAAGATCTGCATCATACGGATGCTTACAAAAGATCTGAGATCTATATCACAAGGATATAAAGATCTCATTGGATTTTTTAAATCCTATCTGTCCTATGCAGGATGAGAGTCCGTGAATATTTCACGAGTAGTAAGGGGACTCAAAAAGATAGGCACTGTGGTGTCTGATCTTTCATCCGTACAACATCATTAAGACATACTCTCCCTGGGAAATGAGTGATGTTGTAATACGTGTTCATACCACGTATGCATTTCGACCACTTAGTTAGTAGCAATAGTGTTTGCTATTATGTGAGACTCAAAGGCCATACGGGTCTTAACTCTTACCCTCAAGGACTCCAATTGGTTCCTTTAGATTTGACGAGATGATCGCTATCTTAGTGTGTTACTAATGGGCTATGGTAATTCGGCTCGGCGGGGCACGTTAGAAAAGCGAATCAAGTCAAGATCAGAAGGTTCGCAAGAAGAGGAAGATTGATTTCATATTCGCATTTGGACTTTAATGATTCAAAGCTGGCCAGCCAATTGTAATCCAGATGGGATTCAATTGTTGAATATAAAGTACAAGAAAATGTGAAGAAATAATCTAGGGTAAAGCATGCGTTGAACTACTCAACTTTGCACCTTCGAGGTCGTTGTGTATCTCTAACAAGTGCACAACAACAGACTCTACGCGCATGACGGTCGCACGGTCTATTTCTCGGTATGATAGATGAAAGAACTAAGGGAAAGACGTTCTCTTACAATCCCCTCAAGTGTGAGTGGGAGATGTTGGATATGGAAGACGTTTGTACACCCTTGTGGGGGATGTACGAGGGATTACGGACCTCGAACGTCGCGTACACGAAGTCGTGTGCAAAGGGAATCTGTTCCCTTGCGGAGAGGATCTCTGGATGAGCGGGAAAGTCGCATTATATATGCATAAGTGCATGCGACATATGGCTAATAAAGGGGGAATATCTTAAGCTTATGTTGTACCATGCATATGGTACAACTTAAGCTTATAATGTGCCATGTATCATGGTACACCTTAATTAAGTTGTTCCAAAGGAACAACTTACCCTAAAATAACTACCTTGGGGGCTATAAATAAGACCCAAGGGTAGCCATTTTCCTTACACCTTTTGCATGAAATTCATGCATGCATCTTCTTCCTAGCGAAGCTCTGCAGAAATCCTTTCTCTTCCTCTATCCAAGTTCTTAATCTAAAATAGAGATTTAGATTGTGGATTAGTAGCCTTACTCCGTTCGTGAGAAGACTCGATCCGTCGTGGCGAACCCGAAGGCAAAGTTCCGAGACTACCGTTCCGCATACGCAAGCGTAAGTCTCCACTTTAATTATCGATCCTAACTCTGTTTCGGCAGGATCCAACAGGTGGATCCCCTCAAGGCACGGGCCGGGCATGGTCACGAGCCTCGGTTGGATCCACTAACTCCCTAATTAAATCCTTAGGATAATCCTTAAGCTAATCAATTCCACAGACCGTAGGCATGATCTCAGTGCGAGTTTTCCTTGGGATTTGGCTGGATCAACCAAAGTACTCCCCTTTTATTCCCAACACAACCTAAAAATTCCAGCTTTACATCTTTTTCCTAAGATCCTAGGGCTAACCCATTAGCCCTAGATAAGACTACTCAGACATAGCAAATAGAACAAAGAAAGATACGATTTTTAGATAGGAATTTATAAAAGCAATAGAGAAAGTAAGAAAGTTGAGATTTTTACGTATCGAAAGCAAGTAGCGCAATAGACAATAATAAGAAAGTTAAGATCCAAAGATTCCACACAACAACAATCAATAAAAATGGCTTCTTTACTTTATCGGCACAATATCTCCAAAAGCTAGATCTAAAACTCTCAATAAAACTAAAACTAAAACTAAAACTTAATCTAGAACTCGACTTCCGAAAAAAGTCTGGAAAACGTCTTAAATACATAGGGGATGGACCCCACGAGAAAAACTGGGGCCCACTTGTCGCTGGCCGCGTCGGCTGCTCGACCGAGTAGGCGGCTGCTCGGTCGAGAAAACACCTTGGCAAGGACTCTGCTGCTGCGCTGCTTGGAACGGATACGAGCTACTCGATCGAGTAGCCTGCCTGCTTGATCGAGTCGTCAGTGGATCTAAGCTTCTCCTCAAATTTTTGTTCTGCCTGCTCGGGTCGAGTAGGTCCTGCTCGGTCGAGTCGTCAGGAAGCCTGGATTCTTCATCCAAAACCTCGCTCTGCCTGCTCGGGTCAAGTAGGGCATGCTCGGTCGAGTCGGATGTCTGATGGAAGAAGCTCAAATTTGGGTTGACTAGGGTCGATTCACCTCTCTGCTCGATCGAGTGGCTCGTGTACATCTCCTGGTTGAATCCGCGTGTCAGCTCGACCGAGCAGCAGAATACTGCTCGGGTCGAGTCGCCTAGGAAAGTGGCTTGGGCCTTGGCTGTTGCTCCTTTCACTCCTCCTCTCCTCCTACCTGCTTCCAAACCTCGGCAAACTCCTACGGAGCCTTGCCTATGATGTCCTGGACGTACTTGATGTGTCCGCATCCCAAATCAGCTCCAAATCGCTCCAAAATCCCTGCAAGTATAAAAAGCTATACGAGACTGGAATATGGCATTAGAAGCGCGTGTATGTATGAAAATAAGGGATTTGGGTGCGAATATGACATGGAATGAGATGAAATGATGCTATAAAAAGATGGAAAATATGGACACATCAGTATACAACTAAACATCCCTTTTATGGACGCTATCACTGAAATTCCCATGTATGCCAAATTCTTAAAGGATCTCATTACGGGGAAGCGTAAGCAAGAGGAGGTATAGCTCTTAGACAATTGTACCTCAGTTATTAAGAACCATATACCGAAGAAGTTGCTGGATCCCTGGAGTTTCACGGTGCCGTGCTCCATTAGCGGTACCCATATTAGCAGAGCGTTGATCGACTTAGGAGCGAGCATTAGTCTAATGTCGCTCTCCATCTTTCAGAGGCTAAATACCGGGACTGAGCTTGAGCCTACCGATATGAGCATTCAATTGGCAGACCACTCTATTACATATCTGGTAGGCGTCGCACACGACATCATCCTTCAAATTCCACCCGGGCTATGCGTACCGATAGATTTTGTTATTATGGACATGCCAGAGAAAGGTAGCTTGCAGATCATTTTGGGTCGTCCATTCATGGCGATGGTCGGTGTCTTGATTGACGTCCGTGAGGGGAAGCTGTCTCTGAACGTGGGAAGTATTGATGTCCAATTCCCCTTGCAAAAGCCTATGAGGGAATGCCCACCGACGCTAATTACCTTGATCTCTTGGAGGACGAGGTTACACATGAGCATACCTTGGAGGAGATTACCAAAGATCCGATAAAGACGGGCTTGGATGATGACCGCGATGTCGTATACAACAAAGCAGTGGCCACCTAGCATCGAGTACTTGACGAGGAGCCCCGAGATATACACTTGCACCATCAAGAACCGGAGGCTACTATCTCCTTGGCCGCGAGGGCCGACTGAAGAGGCACGCCAAATAGCACCGCACGAGATTATCGGAAAGCATGATGGGCGTATTTTGCACATGCCCAATATCATTCGTTGAAACTCTTGAGGGAGTCGAGCTTACGACTTAAAACAAGCGCTTATCGGGAGTCAACCCGACTTTCTTTCCATTAGTTCTCATTTTTTCTTTTTATTTTGGGTTTTTCTCATATTAGTCCCTTAAATTATGTGTATTTTGATATTAGTCCCTTAAATCTTTGTAATTTGAATTTAGTCCCTTTAAGGGACTATTTAGGTTAAATGTTAAACATTTAAGGGACTATTTAGGTGATCCAAAAGGGACTATTTAGGTTAACGTTAAACATTTAAGGGACTAAATTCAAATTACAAAGATTTAAGGGACTAATATCAAAATACACATAATTTAAGGGACTAATATGAGAAAAACCCTTTTATTTTTCTTTTCTTATTCAAAAACAAAATAAATACGTTTTTAATTCTAAGAAAATACAAAACACAAAAAATTGATGAGTTCCCCTTCTACAGGTTGAACAATGAAGAGAGCGCGAAAAACGATGAAAAGAAGGAGAAGGAACCAAGGAAAGAGCACCTTAGAGAAATAAAAGCTTGGGAAAAAAGTTATAGGCAACTCGGTTGAGTAGCTACCCTGCTCGGCCGAGATGCAGGGAATTGGAGAAAACAAGCAAAAACGCACTCTGGAAGTTAATTGTGACTCGACCGAGTAGCTCCCTACTCGGTCGAGCTACAGTACGAGCTGCAGAAAGCTGGAGATAAAGGCAAAAAGTGGTTCTGGAAATTAATTGCGACTCGACCGAGTAGCCCCTTACTCGGTTGAGCTACAGACAGAGCCTAAAAAGGTCGAAAAAGAGCACTATGTTTCTAATTCGACTCGACCGAGTAGCTACCCTACTCGGTCGAGCTGCAGGGAAGTCCTCAAAAGTGCTAAAAGGGCGCTCTGAAAAGCTTAATGGACTCGACCGAGTAGCTATCCTACTCGGCTGAGCTGCGGGGAGAGCAAAAGAGAGATGAAAACATCATTCTGTTTTAATTCAGCTCGACCGAGCTGATTAATCAGCTGGTCGAGTAGTAGGGCACAATTTCTGAGCTTAATTTCGAAAATTTTAAAATCTTTTATTACTCGACCGAGCAGCTATCGCTGCTCGGCCTGAGCAGCCACTTACTCAACCGGGCCCACATTCACACCGATCTTGACTCGGTTTATATTAAATCAAAACTTAATCAGGCCTCACCCTAATCCCATTTGAATTAAGCCACATCTCCCCGAGCTCCCCCTAATCCCTAACCTTAGCACCTACTCGACCTCCCCGCGTCGCCACCGCCCCGCTCCGCCCGAGCGCCCCCATCGCTGACGACTTGGTCCGCCCACCTCTCTCTCTCTCTCTCTCTCTCTCTCTCTCTCTCTCTCCACATCCATCTCCCTTCCCCCCTCTCTGCCCCTCCCCTAACCCCCCACCACCATTGTTCCGGCCATCGACCAGAGCGGCACCACCGATGCCGCCCAGCGTCGGCGGCGCCACCACCCCCTTCTTCCCCCTCTCTCACCACCTCCCTCCCCCTCTCTCTCCCTTTCCCCAATAGTCCCCCTCTACTGCCCGCGCTCTAGAATTTGCTGGAGTAGCTCCGGAATTTGCCTCCACTCGGGCGAGTGGAGTTCTTACTCGACCGAGTGGAATTCACCACTTGGTCGAGTGCATTGGGGTACTCAGGCTAGCAGATGTCGTCGTATCAGTCTTGCTCAGCCGAGTAAGCTGCTCACTCGACCGAGTGAACTGCCTTGCTCGGCTGAATGGCCTATTTTAGAGCTTATTTCTTCTCCTCCTTGCTTCCTCGTTGATTTCTTCGACGCCCTTCTTCTTCCACTCATCCTCCAGTGCCGTTAACTCTCCGATATGATCATGGCCGATGCTCCAGCATGCGTGCAAGTCCTCTAGGCTCCAGATTGCTCCATATCTCCTGAAATCAGACGAAAACAAGAAATGGTGAAAAGTATCAAAACATCGTCAAATAATCATGAAAATCGTGATATGAGCAATCGAAATGGCACGCAAATATGCAGAAATAAAGTGTAAAATATGAACCTATCAAAATCCCACAAGCTTACCGCTTGCTCGTCCTCGAGGAAGTTGAGTAGAAAGGTGAACCTGACGAATAAAAATAAAGAAAAAGGGATGAACAAAAAGGAAGGTGAAGAGGTGAAGATGCTAGATCATTCTCTCGGAACTTGGAGTTGCATACTCAAATGGTACGACCAATGAATATATACATGCTAAAGCTTTTCACTTCGATAGGATTTCATATAGATGCTTTTGATAGAAAACTAAGAACATCAAAAATCATATGAAATATGAAATCATTTTAGAATCAACATCGTCAAGGGCATGTAAAATGATATACACAATCATTGATCACACACTTTTCAATTCACCGCTTTCTACTTGGAGTATAGGAGATATCACACATTTCAAATCGATAAGAATAGAAAAAGATGGTTTTCATGAATTTCATGCCAATATTTAATTCATAGACGCCGTTATACTCTAAGTAGTCTCCCTAAGTATCAAAAATTACCTAGCTTGGGTTGTCATGTACTTATAGGTAGTTACTCTCTCACACGTCATTGGATCCCCTCCCCCAAGCTTATCTAAAACCGTGGTAGCATCAAATATATATAAATACTTCTTTTCCCCAAATTTTTGTAGCTCCAAAGAAAAATAAGAAGAAGGAAAGGAGGGAGAATGGGATTGTGTATATACAATGGAACTTCCATTTTTTTCTTTAGATTTTCTTCTCTTTTTTTTCTTTTTTTCTTTTTTATAACAATCCCAAATAAGATAGAGAGAGATATCTTTTTTTCTTTTGGGGGTTTTGGGATACATGGAGCTTATTCTTTTTTGCATGGGGAATATGCAGACATAGAATTCACTAAGGGGAGATTCACCAATGACTATAAGTATAGAAATGATGTTCAAGATATGTGGAGAAAGAAATATGCATAACGCTCGGTTCACTCTTTGCATGTGCACAATAACTTCAGCATGGTAATTTAAATTTATTCAGTTTGACAAAAAAATTAAACTAATCCAATCATATTAATTGGCAATCATTCATTCAACCTGAAAGTTCAGAGCACATTTCATGCAAAAAGAAGTGATAATAGAAAGGTAAAGCGGTACTCCAAGTATGGGCAATCAATGCGTGAAGCTTGATGTGTTTTCAACGAAGGGTATACAATAATAGTTCCCGAACTCAGTTAACGCTAAAATTTCATTCAAATTCATATAGCAGACGATGGAAGTTCTTTTTCTCAAATGCATATCAGTGTATCGCAGATGATATCAGAAATGAAAACAATAGCATGGCAAGAGAATACATGCATAAGAGTAAAGCAAACACCAAGATATAGTCATCATAGGGAATTCATCTCTAGCAAGGGAAGTAAGAGAAATAAGGAAGAAAATAAAGTACATAAAAACTAACTATACATATGCAAGTCACTCCAAAGGTAAGAAAATGTTATGCATGACAAGAAAAAAAGGTGAGTGAAAATGAGTGAAAAATAAAGAAATGTGAAAAAGAAAGGTAAAAATGAAGAAAATAAAAAAGTGTGTGTGCACTCACTCCCCCTAAGATAAATAGCACATTGTCCTCAATGTGCTAAGTGTGGCACTAGGACGCATAAGATAGGGGAGGGTGGATGTGGATGCATGCATGCGAAATAAAAGGAAAAATAAACAAGGTAAAATATGGTATGATATGTGCAGATGATAGATGCAGCAGGCAAGCAAATGATGGATGGAAAGTGCGAGATGCATACAAAAAGTGGGCTAGAGGTGCCTACTCTCTCCCAGACTGATATATGTAATAGTTCCAAGCAAAAAGTGATCAAAACATGACAGCAAGAAAAAATGATGGCAAAATGCAAGGGTGAGAGCTGGGGCAGAAATGTGGCAGGCATCAAGTGTAAGCGCCTAGACTGGTGCTGGAGCGCCATCACCTCCCTGTGGTGGAGGTGGTGGCTATGGAGGTGCAGGCTCCTGAGGCAGAGGCTGAGGTGGTGGCTGCTGCAGGCGAGCTAAGATCTGATTCAACGTGTGCTAAATACCAGGGAGAATGGAAATGTGTGCCTGCACAGTGCTAACGGTGGCGGTGAGAGCCCTAAAATCCGCTCTGAGCCCAATCACTGGCCCCTCGACAGCATGGAGGTGTTGAACAAGGGCGTCGGGAGCGGGAGCAGAGGGTCGCACAGGAGGAGGTCGGGGCTGACACACACGGCCACTGTAAATAAGTGGGACCACTAGTGGGTGGGGTGAGGGGCGGTGCTCGCTAAAAAATGCCCAGCCTCTGTGGGAGGCTGAGACACAGGAATGCTCCAAGAAGTGTGAGCAGTGACAGAAGAGGATGAGGTGACGGGAGGGCGAGACAGGCAGAGAGGTCGTGGACACAAATGAAGTGACGGATGTCACGACGCTCTCGGTGAAAATAGTGACGGTAGAGACAGAAGGGTCAACGACTGGCGAGGTCGTGAAAGCAACAGAAAATGACTCCCCAGGGGTCGAGAAATTGGGCGAGGATATGTTCTTGGCCGTTGAAATGAAGGAAGGCTCACCTCTCTCAAAGGCTGCAGGGCTAGTGCTCTCAAGGCTCATGTAGGAATTGGAATCAACACTTAGTGGCACGGAGGTGGTGGTGGCAGGGACAAACACAGCAACAGAGCTCTTGGCACTGGTAAAGGTGTGGATAGATGTGCCAGAAACTGGAATCAGATCAGGGGCAGGCTATGAGAGGGGGATCTCCGGGGCTAGTGGGTCGATAAAGGGCTCCTGCTAGGCATCCTCGGGCTCGAATACATAGGCAAATGGGATGAGGAGCTCCATCTCTGGTCTCCACACCCCACCTACGGGTCCAATGTGGGTTCGAGCGAGGATCGAAAGCACCATATAATTAGCTGAATATGGACCCTGTAGCCAAACCCAGTGGTGCTGATTGTGAGGATGCAGCATCCTCATACGGGCCATAACATCTATAGAAAGTGAAGTGGGGCCTGTAGGTCAGAGCAAGCCAGCAGGAAGCTCAATCTCGCACATAGGAGCAAGTAAGGTGATCAGACCGCCACAACAAATCCCCGTCCTGGCGATGACTGAGTAAACAATGTGGTCAATATACCAGCTAGCAATATCAATCTGAATGGCGGGGACTAAGACGTCCCCGTCGCCCTCGAGGGCTCTCTCTCTCGTCATCATATAGAGTATATTGAGCTCCAGCGTAGACATCGTCCCAGTCTTATACGTCGCAAGAATGGTGGTTGCCAAAAGGCGCTGAGCAATACATAGGTAAGGGTGGACGATAAAGGAGGCCTTGGCCCCGCTCGGGTCAAAGGGAAGTGGAGATCCCATGATCAAGGTCCAGAATGAGTGTGAATCAAAGGAAGCAGGTGTGTGGTGCGTGGGCCCATAAGCGTGGTCGGGGTCGGGGACAGGGGGCTAATGGAAGAAGGCATGGAGCATATCAAGAGTGATCTCGCACTTCCAATCCATCAAGCGAAAGGTGCATCCCCTAAGAGTCCTACGAATAGAACTCAAGACCTCGAGGGTCGGCCAGATGTAGGTGTCCACTGACACCGAAAGAAAATCATGCCACCCCACATTGTCGTACGACTGGAGCAGCCCCTGAAGTACCCCTAGGCGCTCAAGGTCATCTATGTGCACGAACCTAGAGGCGACGTTCGAACGCTGGGAAATCCTCTCAAATTTGACGCGGTGTGCGTCATCTCTGAAAGTGATCCCCATCGTGTCGATCACCATGGCGGGTTGTACTGGTGGGGGTGGAATGGGTGAAGTGGGTGCTGTGAGTGTGGGAGGTGGATCGCTAGAAGGCAGGGAGTCTGTTCTAGCAGAAGAAGGATCGGGGTCGTCGGTCCTCTTCCGCTTGGAAGTGGGCTACCACGTACGAGACCTAGTGTATGGGGGCATCATGGTGCCGTATGATGTGCAGACAATCACAACATGCTGAAAATAAAATAAGGAACGGGTGTACCAAGCACGATGCGACTCCTCATAAGCAACCTAAACGAGAAACGCCTCCCCTGTAGCTCCAAATCAGCGGTCGATCTCCCCCAGCTACCCTGAAGCACAAAACCAATGGATTAGTAATGAATATCACATAATTGAGGGGTTGATCAAGAGAAATAGACGTAATTAGGGTTCAATTTGGAATTGGGGTTGAATTGGGCTTACAAAATGGAAAAAAAGGAGAAAATGGGAAATTCTGGGCATGGAGGATGGGCGATCGCTGGTCGATAGCGAGAGAGGCGGTGGCAAAGGTTACTTCCGCGGTGGGGCAAGTTGCACCGCTCAGGCGAGTCGGCGGTGGTTCGGGCAAGTGGAGGTGGGGTTCGGGCGAGTCGGGGGAGAGAGGGGGAGAGAAATTAGGGATTTTTGGATTTAATCCCGAATGCCCGTGGTTTTAATTTTATAGGGATGAGTTGGTTCGAGTCACTCGGCCGACTGACGGTTATCACTTAGCCGAGTTGCAATTAGAAACAGAGTAGATATTTTTTCAAAAGTTTTGTGTCAGTCTCCGACTCGGCCGAGTAGAAATCATCACTCGGTCGAGTGGACTAAGTTACTCGGCCTAACAAACAAGCCTCACAGAGAATTTTAAGAGCTAATGGTGTCAGATTCACTCGGTCGAGTGACAAAGTCACTCGGCCGAGTGGCATATAATTTCTAGAGATGGGTTTTGGAGACTTCCTTGTACAGTACCTTACTCGGCCGAGTAGGGTCTTCACTCGGCCGAGTGAACAAGGCACTCGGCCGAGTGGGCTGCTCTTTTCAGCTCCAAACTCTTTGTTTCGTGACACTTTCTGTTTCTCTCTCTCGTCGGTTCCTTCCTCCCTTTGGTGTTTGAGCGCATCCCTGGAGTGCTGTCCATCGCCATGGCCGTCCTCCATTTATATGGACTTCTATCATCTTCTTCCTGAAATGAAAACCATAGCCCGTTGTCAGATTCTTCCTAGACTCTTGACTCTATAGACTAATAAAGATCTAAAACAAGAAAATGAAAGTAAAATTCAACTGAAAACTGATATAGAACCGTCGGGTTGCCTCCCGACAAGCGCTCGTTTAAGGTCTTGAGCTCCACCCCTTAAGATATGGCGTTTATCGCGTGATGTTCGACGCATAGGAGATGCACATGTCGAATTTCTCAGGAAGGCTGTGAGGGTTCAGATGTAGCGCTAGCTCTTGTTGGATCTAGATCCTAGCCTAAAGGGGGGTGAATAGGCTAATAAAAATTCTCGTGCAACCCACGAGAAATATCACGCAGTTATAGTAGCAGCAGAGTAAATAAAATGCAGACACAGAGTACACAGCAGATTTACCCTGGTTCGGTCGACCCTTCGACCTACGTCCAGCCCCCAAAGTAGATGCTAATATTGAATAGTGCAATAGGTACAAAACCACAAGTTAGAGCATGCTCAGAGCACCCTCTACGTCTCTACACTTACCAGGCTCTCATTACCCACCCACACACACACACACACACACACAGTGTTTTCTCTCACTATCAATCCTAGTAGCGCTTCTACCAGCTAGTCCCAAACTAGCTGGGTCCCACTTGTCTAGCCCCAACCAGACAAGTCCCAAAATAGTCCCAAAATATGGTAAAGTTTCCCCTACAGAGAACATTACACTAAGACACGAATAAAAGAGTTTAAGGTTTTTGAAATGCTCAGTTCGTGTCTGTGTAGGCGTCTCTGTCAATCAGCACGTCGTCAGCTCCAATCTGACGCAAACGGTGTCTCAATCCGACTCCTGGATGTCAAGTTGTAGCCCTTAGAAGTTTTGTGTATAGGTCGGTCTGTGCGCAAAGAAACTGCAGTTCAAATCAATTTATAGGAGGTCGGTACGTACAACAATCCCTTAATAACTCCTCAGCCACGTCTGCCTTTAAAAATCGTGCTTCAGCTCTTTTGCGTTGTTTTGTTAATCACGTGATCTCATCAGCTTTCAATCAGGGCCATTGATGAGATTATTAACTTGATTTCTCCGATGTTGATTTACTGAATCACGAACCTCATCAGCCTAATCTTTTCTCTGGCGAGGGCATGCAAGCAGCCAGCGAACGACGACTTCAACTCTCCTCGTTACTTTGATCGGTGACTTCGTGGTGCAGATCCTTCGTAGCGCTCTCTGGTGTGATGAGCCAACAACGACAGCTTCGACGACGATGAGCTCTTCGTGACGACGGCGGGCATAAGAACAGGCGGGGCTCGGAGACTTCGTTAGCCCTTGTACGTCATCGATGGCAAGGAGGAGAGGGCAGCAGCGACCTCCGACTTCGACTAGGGCTCACAGGCGACGGGAACTCCTCGGCGATGACAACAACTAGGCGGTGGATCTTCTGCACCGGCGGGTTCTTCACGGCGACTTCACCAACGGCTGTTTTCGTGGGCTTCTACGTCTTCTCCGAGTGACACATCAACGGTGGCGTTCGTTTGATGGCAACAGCGATCTCGGAGCAGCGGCGGCTTCTCAGAGCTTGTTAGCGCGACGGCAAACAAATCTTCTCCGATGAAGAGCTCTCCGACTCGTTGTCCAGACGACGACGTGCACGTTGCTTGGAATTGTTGGCCTTGATTCGAAGATGGGCTCTAGGGTTGTGGCTTGGTTTTAGAATTATCTTTGGCTTTTTGGGGATCAAAGGATGAGGCTATTTCGATTGTTAATGGGATATGTATGTAGCCGTCAACCCCTTTTTTGTGTAGCCCTCTTCACAATTCTTTGATTTCCGGTGTTCCCTACCCTAGGGTTGATGCTCTTTATATAGAGTATAGTTTTGCTAGGGTCTTGATATGGCCTGCGGAGTATCTTGGCCGCTGCCTCCTTTTTGGGTTGTTTTTCGCACTTCCCAACCCTAAGGATGCAACATGAAAGACGTGGGTAAAGAAATGGGAGTGGGCCTCCTTTTTTGGATGGGATCCTTTTGCCCAAGGGGTTTTTGATGGGCTTGGGGTTTTCGGCAAAGAAGTGGATATTGTTTTTTGTATGAGTGAAGCCCAAAGAAATTTTTTGCCCTATTCTTTTTTATTGCCACACTTCCTCTTCCTCTCAATAAGAGTATAAATAGGATTTTTAGGAGATTGAGTCATTTGATGGGATTTGGATATGAAGAATATCTTGAAGATTGATATGGTCAACTTACAAAGAGATATGAACTCATCTATCTTATTCCATGTTGGACTAGGTCCACATTGCTTTGTACCCAACCATTCTTCTCTGCCCAAATTAGCTATATTATTAGCTATTTCCTCCAAATAGAGAAAGATAGATCGTTTTGCCAATCCTGAAACACACTAGCACGCACATTAGATATTACGACACGTTTGTCATCATCAAACCAAGATCCTATATCGTTGCTCACAACAACAATCTGCCCCTTTGGTGATGACAAACCCATAAAAGATTTGAGCAATAAGTATGTGTGTGTGAAGTGTGTTGAAGGGTGTAATGCAGTATGAATCATGGAATAAGATATTCAAGTATTACATAGTGGTATGCACAACATTATACCAAATACAAAAACATGCTCCCCCTTCTCTCAAGCTCCCCCTTCAACATTATTTTTCATGCTCCCCCTTCAACAAATAATACGGACATCAAGTCTGTCTCAAATCTTCCAAGTCTTTCTCCCCCTTTGTAATCACCAAAAGTGGATTCATGAAGTCACAAAAATATTCCATGCAAAAATAAACCATTATTAAATATAGCGTGCAATTTGCATGATTTTTCCAAAGAATAGACAATTCAAGCTCATGGAATTTTATAACTAGACTTCTCCACCTTTTTGTAAGTGTAATGATAGAGACAATAAAGTACTAGAGGAGATTCAATTTCAGAAAATCAGCCAAATCAATCCACATTTTCCAATTTTCACGAATATCATTAGGATTGATTTTTCCCACCTCATCAAAGATGAGTTCAAGTTACCAAGCCCCAAAACATGGCCTAAAAGGACTTTTAAATGTGGGACGGTATTGCTTGACGAGTTATATACACCAACACTAATGATTACCCATTTAGCACAAGTTGGATACTCTTGGGTTGTGTATTAGCCGTGAAGTGTATCCATTTTTCGTACGGAGCAAATATAGTATTTTTTTTCAATTCTTTTGTGCTCAATTTTAATTCATGGCTAAACACTTCATATCCCTTAGAAAATTCAGAAATTAATCATTCCTACATTCACTCTCCATTATTCTTCAAAAGAATCTCCAAAAGCATTAAAAAGTCAATTATCGTGAAAGTGCAAATGTAGGTGTAGAAGTCAAATTTGAAATTTATGAGACATGTCATGGCTACTAAAAAGAGAACAACATGTTCATGTAGATACAACAATAATGAATTAACTTCTACAAGGGATAGATTTGATCATTCATACAATACCACTTAAGATAAATCATAAAGGGTATTCTTTTACGCTCAATTTTTTGTAAATTTTTTTTATTTTTTTCAGAAATAAAAACATTAAAAATCATGCAAACAAGCACACAAACAAAAATAAATCAAGCACACAAAACAATCTATGAAGGTATGCAATGAAATGCAAAGAGGGATAAAAATTATACCTTCTCGTCGCTATTTAGCTAGGGAGCTGGAAATAGAATGAGACTTTAAAAATTTGCTCCTCGCCAAATCTCCACCTCTCCTGTATGAAAGGTGTTTAGTGTGACATTGGAATCCAACAAAGTCCACTAGTGTTAGCCATTATTGTTTTAGGAACACACACTTTTTTAAACTTGATATTTGTGTTCCTAAATTTACAATAATATGATGTGTGGCCTACACTATCACAAGTAAAGCACTTAGCATATATGTTCTTTGCAATAGAGGGTACATTGTGGAATTTCTTGAATTTTGACTTTTCAACGTTTTTCAAACCAAATCCAAGTCCTCTTCTATTATTGCCATATAATTGATTCTCTAAAATAGTATCCAACGATTGTTTTCCCATAGAGAATTTCTTAATGGCCACTTCAAGATGAGAGACTTTGATTTTTAATTGTTTATTTTCTTCCACAAGCATTGTGCATTTACTTACGAAAGCCGACTTGTTTTCTTTTTCCTTCTTTTCATATTCAATTGTTTTCTTTTTAAGATCGTTATCAAGCATGCAAAATTTATCCTTAACCTCTCTTATTTCTTATTCTTTTTCAGCGTCGAGCTTCATTAAATCTTGTTTAAGCATGCTATTTTGGTTTAATAATGAGGAACAAGAAATACAAAGAGCATTTTCATCAAAGCTTGCTTTTTCCTTCTTCATGATTTCAATAGTAGATTTACATGCATTAAGTTCAATTTTAAGTTTTTCATTCTCTTTAAACACCTTATCATCTCTAACTTGCATGTCATAGTTCTTATTTTGGAGACATCCAATAGTGAACTCATGATCTACTATTTGATTTTGCATTTCTTCACAAATTTTAAGAAGTTCAGCTTTGCTACCTGACAGTGTCTCATCTTGGATACCCATCAAATCCATGCAAGAATGGGCTTCATGTTCCTCCTCGCTTTCAGCTTCGCTATCCATATCCCATGTTAATACCTTCGCTTTTCCTTTTCCTTTAGCGAGCTGAGCAGTTTCATTTGGGCAATCCTTCATCAGATGTCCTCTTCCCCTGCATTTAAAACATTGCTTTCTATCAGTAGATTTCTAATCATTAAATTACTTGGAAGAATTATTAAAGTTAGAACGATTAAACCTGGGTGCCATTTCGTTTCTCCCATGCTTGGTCTTGATGAACTTTCTGAAGTTTCTCACCATTAGCGCTATGTCGTCATCATCATCCTTTTCTTCACTAGCTTTCAAAGCAAGGGGCTTTATGGCTTTCTTTTTCTCCTAAGGTTTCTTTCTTGCTTCAACATTTTACAGTTCCAACTCATGGGACATCAAATTACCAATAAGGTCCTCCACCTTCAATTGAGACAATACCTTTGCTTCCTGGATGGCGGTGACCTTTGGTCTGAAAGAGCTTGGCAATGCTCTTAGGATCTTTCTCACTTGATCGAGGCTATCATATGGCTTTCCAAGCGAGCTAAACTTGTAGACTATGTCGGTGAACCTCGCATACATCTCTGATATGCTCTATGATGGTAGAATGTGAAATCCCTGGAACTCTGCACTCAAAAGAGACAGTCTAGACTCCTTTACCTGTGACGTTCCCTCGTGCGTCACCTCCAAAGTATGCCATATCTCCTGTGCAGTTAAACAATGTGAGATTCTATTATATTCAGATTTATCAAGTGCACAAATGAGAGCATTCATAGATTTAGCATTTAAAGAATAAGATTTCCAATCATTATCATCCCGTTTGTCATTTGGTTTTTCAATCTCAACATTATTTACTTTAATTACAGGCAGTTTATATCATGTTTTAATTATTTGCCAAGCCTTGTAATCTACAGAAATGAGGTAAATTTTCATTCGATTTTTCCAATATGCATAATCACCTCCATGAAATCTAGGGGGACGAGAAATAGACTGACCCTCAGTAAAAGCACTATCAATGTGATCCATGGTCAATACTAGGCTAGATCCTAAAACCTGCTCTGATACCACTTGTTGGATCTGGATCCTAGCCTAGAGGGGGTGAATAGGCTAATAAAAATTCTCGTGCAACCCACGAGAAATCTCACGCAGTTATAGTAGCAGCAGAGTAAATAAAATGCAGACACAGAGTACACAGCAGATTTATACTGGTTCGGTCGACCCTTCAACCTACGTCCAGCCCCCAAAGCAGATACTAGTATTGAATAGTGCAATAGGTACAAAACCACAAGTTAGAGCACGCTCAGAGCACCCTCTACGTCTCTACACTTGTCAGGCTCTCATTACCCACACACACAGTGTTTTCTCTCACTATCAATTCTAGTAGCGCTTTCTACCAGCTAGTCCCAAACTAGCTGGGTCCTACTTGTCTAGCCCCAACCAGACAAGTCCCAAAATAGTCCCAAAATATGGTAAAGTTTCTCCTACAGAGAACGTTACACTAAGACACGAATAAAAGAGTTTAAGGGTTTAAAATGCTCAGTTCGTGTCTGTGTAGGCATCTCTGTCAATCAGCACGTCGTCAGCTCCAATCTGACGCAAATTGTGTCTCAATCCGACTCCTGGATGTCAAGTTGTAGCCCTTAGAAGTTTTGTGTATGGGTCGGTCTATGCGCAAAGAAACTGCAGTTCAAATCAATTTATAGGAGGTCGGTATGCACAACAATCCTTTAATAACTCCTCAGCCACATCAGCCTTTAAAAATCGTGCTTCAGCTCTTTTGCTCTTTTGCGTTGTTTTGTTAATCACGTGATCTCATCAGCTTTCAATCAGGGCCATTGATGAGATTATTAACTTGTTTTTTCCGCTGTTGATTTACTGAATCACGAACCTCATTAACCCAATCTTTTCTCTGGCGAGGGCATGCAGGCAGCCAGCGAACGGCGACTTCAACTCTCCTCGTGACTTTGAGTGGCAACTTCATGGCGCAGATCCTTCGCAGCGCTCTCTAGTGTGATGAGTCGACAACGACGGCTTTGACGGCGATGAGCTCTTCGTGACGACAGCGGGCATAAGAACAGGCGGGGCTCGGAGACTTCGTTATCCCTTGTACGTCGTCGACGGTGAGGAGGAGAGGGCAGCAGCGACCTCAGACTTTGACTAGGGCTCGCAGGCGGTGGGAACTCCTCGGCGATGACAACAACTAGGCGGTGGATCTTCTGCACCGGCGGGTTCTTCACGGCGACTTCACTGACGGCTGTTTTCGTGGGCTTCTACGTCTTCTCCAAGCGACACAGCAACGGTGGCGTTTGTTTGGCGGCAACAGCGATCTCGGAGCAGCAGTGACTTCTCAGAGCTTGTTAGCACGACGACAAACAGATCTTCTCCGATGAAGAGCTCTCCGACTCGTTGGCCTGATGACGACGTGCACGTTGCTTGGAATTGTTGGCCTTGATACAGAGATGGGCTCTAGGGTTGCGGCTTGGTTTTAGAATTATCTTTGGCTTTTTGGGGAACAAAGGATGATGCTATTTCGATTGTTAATGGGATATGTATGTAGCCATCAACCCCCTTTTTTAGCCCTCTTCACAATTCTTTGATTGCCGCTGTTCCCTACCCTAGGGATGATGCTCTTTATATAGAGTATAGTTTTGCTAGGGTTTTGATATGGCCTGAGGAGTATCTTGGCCGCTGCCTCCTTTTGGGTTGTTTTTTGCACTCCCCAACCATAAGGATGCAGCATGAAAGACGTGGGTAAAGAAATGGGAGTGGGCCTCCTTTTTTTGGATGGGATCCTTTTGCCCAAGGGGTTTTTGATGGGCTTGGGGTTTTCGGCAAAGAAGTGGATATTGTTTTTTGTATGCGTGATGCCCAAAGAAATTTTTTGCCCTATTCTTTTTTATTGCCACACTTCCTCTTCCTCTCAATAAGAGTATAAATAGGATTTTTAGGAGATTGAGATATTTTATGGGATTTGGTTATGAAGAATATCTTGAAGATTGATATGGTTAACTTCCAAATAGATATGAACTCATCCATCTCATTCCATGTTGGACTAGGTCCACATTGCTTTGTACCCAACCATTCTTCTCTGCCCAAATTAGCTATATGATTAGCGATTTCCTCCAAATAGAGAAAGATAGATCGTTTTGCCAATCCTGAAACACACTAGCACACACATTAGATATTACGACACGTTTGTCATCATCAAACCATGATCCTAGATCGTTGCTCACAACAACAGCTCTTCCTTGGCCTCCCTAATGTGCGTCTCCTCTCTAATGGTGTTGAGGGATGACTCTCCCAAGCTTGCGTTCTTCGTATCTTTCGTCTTTCCCAGTGGTGGAGACTATTTTTTGTCGGTGACGCTTTTTCCCTTTGCTTCACCGTAGAGAACTTACAGAGCTCTCTAATCCTCTCGACATCAGCGTCGTTCTTCTCTTCATCGATAAGTGTAAGCACTTCCTCAATTGAAAAATCCGGTGGTTCTCCTATTAGGATGCCATCCTCGGTATTTGGGCTCCATCAAGGCTCTCCGTGTGCAATGCTCCAACGGCATAAGGCATGGCTTCATCAATTACCTCATCAAGGAGGTCTAACTAGTCCGCTTCTTCTGACCAAGGTCTTTGCTTCATTGTCTTTGGAAGATGGAATTCAACCGCTATATTTCCAACGTTAAGAGACAACATTCCTTCTCTCACATTTACTATGACTCTGGCGGTGGCTAAGAAGGGGTGTCTAAGTATAAGTGATGTACACGTTCTCGGCAATCCCCACTAGCCTAGTAATTCGCCTATCGGCGAGTTGGATCTTCATATCGGTGGCTTTGAGGTCGGTCCCCGTGTTGAGCTTCTTGAAAATAGTAAGTGGCATAAGACTTATGCTCGCTCCTAGGTCTACTAAAGCCTTTTGGAGGGGGACTCTGCCAAGAGTACATGGAATCCTAAAGCTTCCGGTGTCTTTCATCTTCTTTGGCATCTTCTCCTTTTCGACGAACCAAGTTCCTTGCTCGGCTAACATGATCTTCTCTGTTCGCTTCTTCCCATTGATCAAGTCCTTGAGGAACTTGGCATAAGCCGGGATCTCAATTATCGCATCAAAGAACGGAATGTTTAGGCTAACTCCCTGCAAGTACTCCAGAAATTTGGTAAACCTCTTTTCCATCTTGGCCTTCGCCAACCGTTGTGGAAATGGTATGGGTGGCATATAGAGGTGCTCCTTTTGAGGTTCATCCGCTTCAGATTTTTCTTCATCACTTGCCATCTTGGGGCTCTTTTCTTCATTAGTTTTCTCCTATTCAATCGGAATTTCCTCCCTTGGGCCTTTAGCTTGAACCATAGCGGGGGTGGTGTCCTTCCCACCTCTCGTGGTCACCGCCACTACCGCGTTTATGTGGCCGGTGTTGCTCCTCGGGTTTTGCTCTGGTTGAGCCGACAATTATTGTTAGCCTTGTTGAGCAAAGTAATTTGTTCTGCCAATTATGCTACAATAGTATTGAGAGAATCTTGGCCCGCCGTTAATTTCACATTGGTCTTCTTTTGCTCGGTCATGAACTCCTCAACTCTAGCTTCGTGCTCGGATCTTGGTGGTGCCGACTGTGGGTTTTGTGATCTCCATCCTTGATTATATCCAGGAGGTCTATAAGGCCCCGCTTGTTGCCTTGGTTGATATTGTTGTTGTTGGGGAGACCTTTGTTGATACAGTTGTTGTTGAGGAGGCCGGGCTTGTTGTTGTTGCGGTGGTGGTTGTTGATGAGGGATAGTCAAGGCTCCCTCATTGTTAGCATATGAAAAACTGGGGTGTCCCTTGGTAGCCGGGTTCACCCAATAACCATTGTTACCCCCACTGGTGACATATTGCACTTGCTCCATGGCTCCTTCATTTTGCTCGCTTCCAACAAACATAACTTGGCATTGGTCTTGCCAATCACTCATGCTCCCACCGGATGTTGATGTGTTGGGCACTTCATATGACTTGCACATCCTCTTTTCAATCCTCTCCACAACCTTGGAGAGAGAGTCAAACTTTGTGGTCAACTCTGCCACTACCTATGTTTTATAGATACTCGCCAGCTTCGAAGATGATGATGATTGGCCCCTCTCATCATCCCATTATTGATTGTTGCTCCCAATCGTCGATGCTATGGTGGGGGCATTGGTGTTGGAGATCTTTAAACCGCTCCCACGCTTCATAGAGAGACTCTTGGGACCCATGCTTGAAAGACATTAATGAGTTTCTTATCTTTACGGTCTTGGATGGCGTGTAAAATTTGTTGACGAACGCGCTCGCTAGCTCGTCCCAAGTAGTGAATGTCCTATGAGCTTGCGTCCTTAGCCAATATAAAGCTTTGTTACGAAGAGTGAAAGGGAAGAGATGCAACCGTATAGCATCCTCCGTCACATTCGGCATCTGAAAAGTGGCACACTTTGCCAAGAACATTTGTAAGTGATAATGCGGGTTCTCTTGAAAATTCACATGGAAGGGATCTTGCTGCATCAGTACAGTAAGCCCCGTCTTTAGTTCAAAGTTCTTGTCGGCTGCCAACTCCGGTATAAGTGTGGAAGATGTAGTAACCGAATTGTTCGGGGTAAGCTTATCCTGGATGGAGACAAGCCTAGCGGTCTGCTGTAATCGCTCTTCTATAGTTTCCTATGTCATTTGGTTTTCCTCTATAATTGATCTCTTTTCTGCTCTCAGTCTCCTTGCCGTGCGCTCGATCTCCGGATCAAATAATATGTCTTCTTCGGATGGCTTCGATCTCATGTTCATGCACAGAAAAAGAGAAACTAGAAAGATTTGTTAGTGCAATAGAGAAATAAAAGAAAATGAAAATTAAATAAAGAAAGAAAAATAGCTAAGTAAAGAAAATAAAATACTGTCGCCTCCCCAGTAACGGCGCCAAAAACTTGATCGTTCCCGGATATACACCCGAAAACAATGTAGTTTTACCGCAAGTGCACGGTTAAGTGGCAAGCGTGTATCAAATCACAGGGAGGACTAATGACGTACTCTATTTTGGTTACTAAGCTATTTGGTGGAAAAATCGTTTGGGAAAGGATGGTGTAACAATCGTTCGAGTATCAATTCAAATTCAATATAATAAAGATGTCTAGGGTTAGAGAATCCCACCATGGATTTTCAAGTCATCATCGCGAGTTACGAATTACTATGAAATCAAACTTGGGTTAAGGTGAACTTGCCGCAACCAATTGAAGAACTGACTCACGATGTCGCGCTTTTGTAGGTCTATAGCAATCTAAATTAGAGCCTCGTTGTCGAACAAGCCTAATCCAGACCACTAGCATTAAGATCGGTAAATATGTCCAATCCCAATTCAAGCTCGATGTCGCGCAACTTGAGTTTGGATCTAGATCGTGATAGTCCATACACGTTCACTATCGTGCAACGAATATGAGTATAGGAGAACACTAAAAATGCTAGCTTTGGTCGATGTCGAGCACCAAATCTAGGAAATCTTGATTATAATCCTAAATCAAATATCTAAGGCTTTCCTTGGATCAAGATCCTTCGTCGAGCTCACGAGACCCAAGGGAAATCCCCATCTATCCGTAGTGAATAAATCACAATCTAACCTTTCTAACAAGCCTAATATCATATCAATTCAATAGATCTCACAATTCAAACATTAGATCCATATGGTTCATCCCTTTGCCCTAGAGCAAAGGAACTACTCACAATTCATATTAGAAATTGATAGTAAAACAGGATCAATAAGAGAATTCATCATGCAATCAAGATTAAACAAGAGATATAGCATAAAAATCAAAACTTGCAAGAGATCCAGACAAACCAATATTGCAACGAAGCTTCAAAATAGAGAATTAAGATCCAATCTTCAATCCCTTGCCAATCTACAAGCTTAACTACAATTAAAAACTAATAAAAATAGTTCTGAGAAGGCTATCTGGTCTCCCCTGGGGCTGGAGACAAAACTGGGCTTAAATACATGCCCAAAAGAACCAAAAAAATACATACCAAACTGCCCCTGCGCCGCCAGAAACCATAGGTTTCCCGACTGGGCGCTTGCTCTACTCGACCGAGTGGGAATATTACTCGACCGAGTGAGAAGTCTACTCGGCCGAGTATGACAGTCTGCATATCACCCAGAAAAACAGATAAGTCGGCTGGATTTCTTCGAAATATTTGCCTCCACTCGGGTGAGTGGAGTTGTTACTCGGCCGAGTGGAATTCACCACTCGGTCGAGTACATTGGGATACTCAGGCTAGCAGATGTCGTCGTATCATTCTTGCTCGACCGAGTAAGCTGCTTCACTTGGTCGAGTGAACTACCTTGCTCGGCCGAGTGGCCTGTTTCATAGCTCATTTCTTCTCCTCCTTGCTTCCTCGTCGATTCCTTCGACGCCCTTCTTCTTCCACTCATCCTCCAACGTTGTTAACTCTCCATTATGATCACGAACAACGCTCTGGCACCCGTGCAAGTCCTCTGGGCCTCCATATCTCCTGAAATCAGACGAAAACAAGAAATAGTGAAAAGTATCGAAACATTGTCAAATAATCGTGAAAATCGCGATATGAGCAATCGAAATGTCATGCAAATATGCAGAAATAAAGTGTAAAATATGGGCCTATCTCAGACACATTATAGAAAGCTCCTCTATTGTATCCCACTCATGTGCGATCTCCTGAAATCTTACCCATGTTCAAGATATCATCCAGCTTTGCTTTTCCAGAATTCCACTTATCCAATTTGCACTCAACTTTCTTTGCCCTGAGAAGAACATTTCTGAAGTTTCTTTCCAGCTCTCTAAAGTTTTCCTCCACTTTCAGACATTTGATTTTGACTTCATCCTTCTCTTTCCTCAGTCTTTCATTCTCCTCTTTTAGCACTTTGTTAATATTGCAGATTTGCATCCACTTCTCATACATAATCTGGTATGCTGTTCAGATACCATCGTCACTAACTTCCTCATCACTGTCAGCTTCAGAATCTGATTCAGTTGTAGATGTTGTACATGATGTTGCAACATTGGATCTGACATTGTTTGATTTATTGGCAGATGTCATGACTGATGTTGCAACATCAGATCCAACATGGTTGTTGGTGTTGTAATCAGGCCGCTTCTTCTGAGAGGCCACGAAGGCAATGTAATTACTGATAATGTCCTCATCTTCAGCACTCCCATCAAACTCATCTTCACTCCAGGTACTAGTCCAGGACTTCACTTTTTTGCTTCTTCAGAGTGTTTGCATATTCAACCTATATATGCCCATATCCCTCACACTCTCTACATTGAATTTCTTTTCTGAAATTCTGTCCTTTACTATTAATCCTCTTAAGCATTCTGCAAAGTTTTTTGGTTAACCGAGTTATATCCGCATCTAACTCAGATTCATCATCTTCCTTAGAAATTTTTCCAGCATCAACCTTAAAAGCCACTCCTTTACCTCTTCTGTTTGATTCTGATTCATCTCAAACGTCTGAAGAGATCCCATTAGCTCATCAAGTCTCATGGTAGAGATGTTTCTTGCTTCCTCAATAACAGCTACCTTAGCCGAGAACTTTTCAGGAAGTGATCTTAAAACTTTTCGTACCAATTTTACTTCTGAATATTTTTTACCAGTTGAAAGGCTTGATTAGCTATATCTCTTAATTTCCCATTAAATTCAGTAATAGTCTCATGATCACCCATTCTTAATTCTTCAAACTGAGATGCAAGCATTTGGAGTTTAGATACTTTTACCACATTGGTTCCTTCATGCACGTCCTGAAGTATGTCCCAAGCTTCTTTAGCATACTCACATGTAGAGATAATTTTGAACTGCTATTCATCTCCAGCTGAAAAAATAACATTAACGGCTTTGGAATTTCCAAGTGCAGCACGATATTCGGCTTGACTCCATTCTTTTGCTGGCTTGAGACGTTCCTTGTTGTCTTTGTCAACTTCGACCGGCAGAGACCATCCTTCTACTATAGCAATCCAAGCCTTTTCATCTGGGACTTGATGAAGGCTCGCATCCGAGACTTCCAGTAAGTGTAGTTTGTACCAACAAGTAGTGGATGACGAATAACGGAAGAACCTCTCGTGTATTCATGATTCAAGTACTGAAATCCAAGATCACATCTTTTTGATAACAAAGTAACACGGATGACCTTCTCTGATACTAATTGAGATTCAGTACGTAGTGATTAATCAATTAAACATAATGATTAAGCAGAAAAACCAAGAAACGACATGCTAAACTTGGTAACGCAGTTCGGTGCGCACACCTACATCTGTGGGGTCACGCCCAGAATATCAAATTACTCCACTATAATAAATAATGATTACAATCACTAATATCATATCTATATTAGGAGAAGCATACTCCCCCTCAATACAAACCGCGAGGGGTGATATCAATCAACCCCGTGGAGTAATCTATGCAAACTCTCCTTGCATGCAAGATCTCCTTACACAACCGACTAGATCAACTCCCTTGATCCCTACTTGCGTAGCCGTCGGCCTCCCTCCCGGAGGATTCGATTAAATTTTGCAAAAGACGTTCCCTAGCCGCAAAGCTACACGCCCTTAGATACTCTGCTCCCCCTCAATCACGGAGTCGTTATGGTAGATCGTTCGATGAGTCTCGTGTAGATCGGTAGCCCGCAAGTTTAGAAACCACATCGGGCAGATGGTTCTGTAATACTTCTCAGGTGGTTCCGTAATATCCTCTGAGATCTTACAACCACTATATGCGGGCTAATTTTTCTCTAACAGAATCTTCAATTAAATCTAGGAGATAACACCTTCAAAATGTATCTTCAACATTCTTCAACATAGCAGCATATACCAGAATACCTTAAAGAGATTACTGAAAGATCTGGAGCAATCCACCTTTAATAATCGCTGAAGACCGTCATCCTTTTCAAAGCTTCAGAAAAGAATGTTGGATCTCATGTTGCAACATGACATTCTACATGACATACAACATGACCAATAAATAAGATCTTTCATACCATATTTACGGATTAATACCTTCAATCACATCTTCAGCAGACCTTATGTATACCAGCATACAACAAAATATCTGGAGAAGATCTAAACAATAATACAAGATCTGAACACATTCAGATAATAAATCTTCAACCGCACATATCTTCAGCAGATCTTGTAACCACTATTTTCGGGTAAATAACTTCCTCTTTCATGCAGATATTCTGCCAATATATCTAGGATCACTTCGGATAAGAAATCACATAGATCAAGGAATCATTAACCATTTCGGGTAATTTGATTTAAACAAATCTCATGCGGATATTTTTCCATAAAATAAGGATCTATTTCTGGAAAATAGAACCAATAAAACTCAGCAAATATTTCCTTCCACCAATTAAGGAACTAACTAGATTCCCAAATATTCTCAGCAAATATTTCCTCCTCCCATCAATCAAGGAGCTAATTCGGGAAACAAGGAACAAAAAAATCACACCAAGATATTTCATCAATCAATTCAGAAACTCCCGGGATTTTAGGCTACAAATCAGATCTGAAATCACCAAAACAGATCTGCAGACCAAAACAGTATTTCTGCATACGAACCAATACTCCAGATCCTGCATGTTGTACCTGATGTTGCAACATAACTTACAACATGACTGCTCAAACTGTTCTGATTCCACGACCTGAACTCTCCAGATCTAGTGCCACTAATGCCAACTTATAGCAACAGAAAATCAACCCAACAATGAGGTTGAGGTAAGTAGTGGTTTTTTCGTCCCCTATTTTTTCTCCCTAAGTTTGTTAATAAAATGTTAATTGTGGAAATTTGTGGTTGCTTTTTAGTAACTTTTGAAAGATTCGTACGAAAATGGGTTAAGTTAGGATAAATAAGTTTCTCTTTATTTTGTGTTTCTTTGGTCCATTTAGTTTTCATGTCATTTGACTGTTTGTGCCTCTGATGATTTTGGCAGGGCTTTTCTAATTTTGTACAGGAAATGTTGGACCTCATGTCCAGTGTGAGAAAGGAGATAAGTAATATGTTTATGCATTTTATATTCTAGTTTTTTTAAAAAATTTTTAAGTTATCAGTAATACAAATTGCCATTTAATCCTATTATGAACATAGTTGATCATTGTCATTTGCATATGAGTTGAATTTAATGGAAAATATTTGGTTGAAAAAGGCCTAACTGACGAGAGGAGAAATGTTCTGTTGAAAATCATTCTTTAAATTTAGAAAAAATCAATAGTGTGATAAATGTCCATACCTATCTCAGTTTCTTTAGTGATTTAATATGTTGACGTTAATAGCTATCCAATAAAAATAGAACAGTATTTTTTTGAGTTTTTAAGCGTGGACAACACATCAGGCGTAGGGATGAGCCTCCTAGCATTAAACTTGGCTAGATTCCAAACCCCCAAAAAATTTAGTATTTCAATTTTTTTAAAAAAAATTATATTTAAAGTGCTCAAATTTTTAACTCGCCATGGGCCCCAATATCTTAAGGACCGGCCCCGCCCATATAGTGCCTTTCTGACAGGGTTAGGCAACAACTTACATGCTAAGACCACAAGCTTATACTACCGCTTCACAGAGATAAAGCGCATCAATGATTCATTTCCTACTCCTGGCGTAATAGTTAAGGAATAACAAAAGCTAACGAATAAACTTCGAAAAATGTTATAAAATTTTCTTGAAGAACTAGTAGAAAATGATTAAGAAAACCTTAAGCTTCCATTAAAGTGAAAGAAATTTGCAGAAATTTGCCGAAGAATCTCAAAACAGGACTTTGTACAAGGGGCTCTGATACTAATAACACATACATATCTGGCGCCTGACTCTCTATGACTGTTGATATAGCAAGTCATGTTATAATCGTTGAGCAGTGCTAATAGTTGACCACAAGTAGTGCCAGATGCTTGATGGGGGAATATGGAGGTGGGATTCTGTGGTGTGTCGGCTGTGAGTTTTGTTGGAGAGGCCATAGGATCGGTATTTTAGTGTTCTCTTTAGAGTGAGGGCTTTGATACCTTATTAGATAAAATAATAGAATTGTGGGAAGTTTCGATTCTATTTATGATTGTAAGTGGCCTTAAATAGGCAATACAACAAGATCTCTTAAGATCACAAAATTAATAACAGGATCTCTTGAGAACACAATATTAACAACAAGATCTCATGAGATTTGAGATGTCTTGAGATCACAATATTAACAACATGAAGAGGAGGTTAATTCAGATATGACTGATGCTTCAGCAACATATGAGCCTCTGAGGATTACTGAATTTGGACCTCTTCATACGTGTAATACTAAAGGCATAGAAACTTCCCAGTATTTGATCTTTGACCGAAACATGACAACTTGAATATCATTCCTAATTGCAGCCTGGAACTGCTCTAAACCCTCAAACCCTTTATGAGCCGAGTTTTCCCTCCAACCCTTTATTCAGCTGACCCATTCTCCGCCAATTTTAGTAATTAGTCTCTCGTCAGAGCTTCATTCATTAGCACACTATCGAAAAAATATGTGAAGCACAGAAATGAAAACAAGTAAAGCTACTTAAGGAGCAGAAAGAGATCACAAGTAGATATAGCCTGTGAATCTTTTATGCCCGGCTCCCACTTGCTCCTGGATCCAAGACTGACATAGCATCAGGTTGCAGATGCTCGTAAAATGGTGCAAAAAGAATAGGATTTCAAAGTGTTTGATATTAGCATTGCAGATTTCGAATAGCAGGGCAATTCTCCTTTGGCAGAGAGAACTAATTAACATGCACATCCATGGCTTGCATGATCTCTGCCAAAGGATAACTGCACTGCTATTCGGAAATTCTCTTTCCCTTCTCAATCAAAGGCGATGCTCGACATTTCATGGTTTTATCACCCTATATATGCATGATTTATAGGGAGCTACAAATACTTGCACCCTGGATATGCTGCAGGATATGCCAGGACTATTCCAGGGGAGCTTCCTCAATCTCGCCTTTTCTTCTCATTTTCTCATTCTGTTTTCCACTATGAGCATTATATGGCCCTCATTCTCTCATGCACATTCTCCTCCAAAAGTGATTCAGCTCGATTTTTACGCATAACCGACATTGTGTTTCCTTTCAGTCATCAAATTTTAAATGACTTTATCTTGGAGTTCGATACACCCCGCAATGCATGTCTAATTAGACGACGGACTTTCTAGACAAAGAATCCCCTTTTCAAACATTTCATAGCAGCCATGAAAACAATAGAATACATTGTGCGAGAAAGCATCGAAATCTTGAATTGAATGCTTCATAATCAATATTATCACATATCGACTCGATCTTAGTATGATCATACAAGATTGCAGTGTCGAACTTCAGCGTCCAACAGAAGAATATTGCCGTACCTTTAACTTTCACATACACGAGGAACATGCTTCCGAATGTTCCTTCCTCCTTCCGAGCTCTTTGCCTCTCTTCTCCTTGCAAGTGAAGTGAGATGCATATTTGCAAATTGAATATGCCGTTTGGGCGGCTGAGTCACCCTCTGGTTTCAGGCGTCGATAAATATGCGTGCATGGACGCAACACCCTGTGTCTCCTCAACCATTAACAACACAATTCGACGATTTATCAATGCACGGATGCAATATTACAGGGCAAATTCTTCTCTGGCAGTCAGCCACTCATCTTCGAGTGCACAGTGTGTTGTGCTGGCCCCGGATTCCTGAGTGAGCCTACTGTGCAAACGCTTCTTGTATGCAGCCTCTGCAGGTATAAAATAGGTTATTCTCAATATTTGAATTGAGTTTTACTGTATGTACTGGTTTTTGCCTTGTCAGTTGTTTGCATGCATGCAAACAAGATTCTAACTGAATATGATGCAATATACACCATTTGCAGGCATATATTCTATTAAGCAGTCCAATATATGATGCCTATCTGATGTGATTGTCACAGTTCTCCCCCATGGGGCAAAAACATGTTCGGAGCTCTCCATAGATTGAAAAAGTGCCTTTTGCACGGATCTCAACGCAAGTAGTGTGCAAACACTAGGACATGTTATCCTCTATGGTTTCATCTCACATTATACTGATTTTAGTAGGTGTGGACTATATACACCCCATAAGGGTGTGTATGCAATCATTCCTTTTCAAAAATGGAAAAAATATCACATCACTTGTCATGTCATACACACTCTCTCTTTCTTTTTTTCCTTTTTGGAAGGCAGTGATTGCACACATCCCTTAGGGGGTGTATATAGTCCACACCATTTACTATCGCTTGCATTGATTGTTGTTCCTTACGTTGGAAAGATGACCAGATTTAGGTCCCACCCGGTTGGGAACTAGACCTAAATTTGACCCATTAAGGGGCTGAATTATATAGGACTTCTCGAAGCACTAGCCAATCTATGCTTTCCTAAGGGGAAAGCTTAATATGCCTTC
Source organism: Scilla litardierei (assembly GCA_030789695.1). Lineage (NCBI taxonomy): Eukaryota > Viridiplantae > Streptophyta > Magnoliopsida > Asparagales > Asparagaceae > Scilla > Scilla litardierei. The sequence continues at coordinate 295,904,313 of CM061133.1, read as the reverse complement.
GCGGACTGCATGATCACAATCTAAGAGTGGTTGGGATTAGTTAGGGTAGGAGTTAAGATTTGGGGGTTGTATATGTCCTTATGTGAAATTAGAAAGATTAAATTTCATGATATCTCCTTTTTAATCCGAGGATATAGAATTCAATTTTTCTATGTAAAAGATCTAGATCTAGTAAAAAACAAAGCTACTTTTGCTTGTATTGCCTAGATCTGTTTTTTAATAATTGAATTTTTAATGAAAAATTCATGATCTAGGGTTTGCCTATTTAGATTGTTTGATTATTTAATTTCATGAATATCGTGTTTTATCTCCTTTGTTTCTTGCGAAGGAAACTTGCAACAAAACAAAAACTCTTAGATTTTGGGATTGTCTTGGTTGTAAATTAACGCGGAATTCGTAAGAAAGCACGCTAAAAATTCATGATTTTTCGGATTGAAGTATGTTTTTGCCAAAAAAAACCTAACCCTAAACCTAGTTGATCACAAGAATGATGCAACAAGGAAGAAGAACGTGTGATTAGCATGTCCCATGTAGCTATGCTTAGCAAGGCCAAACCCTTGCGCATGCGGGTGGCATTGGCCACCTGGATGGAAGCTACTCGCTGTAGCAATGAAAGCTCATGCAAAGAGCCTAGGGGATGGAAACCCATGTGGGAGAAAAAGTGGAAGCATACATGCACCTCTGCAATAGTGCATGACAAGGCTGAGCACATACAAGAGAAGGTAGCATTGCCGCCTAAGGGATGACATCCCCCCTCCTAATGTCGCCAGAGATTTTCATACATGTGCACTGCATGAGTGTGTAGACCATACATGATATTGCATTGTGCATGTGGAACACTCACATTGCATGCAATGTGTGTTGAATATTGAGTCACCTCAATAGAGATTTTGATGATGTGCTACATATTTGTTTGCTAATAATCTATGGATACATATATATGAAGTAGAAGATCAAATGAAGTTGATCAAGACCTAAGAATGAAGCATTCGAAGGATCAAATAAAGAGTTGGATTTCAATACTATATCAAAGAAGTTTCAAGATAAAAATCATTTGACTGATGTAATTATTCTTTTGTCTTTGATTAGAATGTTAAAGTCTTGTTGAAGCACGCACATACACAGGGTTTTATAGAGAATGTTTTGAAACTGTTTTGAAAAAAAATTCAATTTGTTTTCCTAAGTTTTTCAAGGTCAAACAATGATTTTTAAGGTTATTAGTCGACCAATACATGATCTCTAGTCGACTAATAAACCTAAAGAATAATGGATAGTTGTTCATGTCATGAAACTGCAAAATTCTCTGTTTTAAATTAGTCCACTAGTGTTCTTCTGTTAGTCGATTAATCAAGCTATTAGTCGACTAGCAGTAGAACTCTAATCGACTAACCAGAAATGCCGATTAGCCATTGTTTTCCAGATTTAATAGTCTAGTAGGGATCATGTATTGATTGATTAATAACCTTAAAAATCATTGTCGTTAAAACCTTGAAGACACTTTCTCACACATAGCAAACCATAGGTTTAAAGACTTAGAATAACCATGGACTCAAAACATATCAAAAACATTTAATTCTAAGTCTAATTAGTGCTTTCATATGATTATCAGTCAACTAATAACATATTCTAGTTGACTAATGTATCAAAATATCATATGCCAAATACGACTTTTATTAGTCGACTAATACAATAGTCAATCGACTAATACAGAAACAATCCTTCGTTTTCAACATTGCTATTCGACTAAAATAATTTACTAGTTGAATAACACATCTATTAGTCAACTAATAAACTTATTACTCGATTAATACAAAACAACATCTCTTCTATCTATTGACCCATTAGTCGACTAATAGTTCTTTTAGCCGACTAATAATAGATCCGTTGGCTATGTTGACTTTCTAAATAGAACCCTTTTATATCCGTTGGATAGTGTATTTTTTAATCTTTTAAGGTAATTTTTCCTCTATAAATAGGGATTAAACCCTCAAATGTCAACACAAGATTGGAATATTACAGATGCTTTCATTCTCATCTTTCTTTAAGGCAAACAATAGCCAAATTTTTTGTCCAAATTATGTTCTTCAAAGCGTTCATACTATATGGCGGAATCTTTAGCCAATTTTAGATCCACATACATGTGACTTAAAGGCTATAAGAGTGTGGTACCACTACTACATAACGGGCCTTCGACTACGGACAAATCTGTTGTCGAAAGCCATCAATCCGTGGCTAAAATGTATCGTCCACGAAAAAAAATTCTGTGGCTGAAAATCAGTGGCCGATACTGTAGTGGCTATTGGGACTTTGGCCAGGGACTTTTTCATGGCCGATAATCTGCCACGGAATAAAGGCCACGGATTTTCGTGGCCGATAAGGAAAATAAAAAATTATATAAAACTATCGACCACGGACAGATCCGTTGCCAATATTATTTTTTGCCACGGAATAGTTTGTGGCCGAAAGTCATCAGCCACGTATTTTATTCACAATTTCTTGCACGAAAACAGTGGCAAATAGGTTTTAGTCATGGACATATCTATGGCTGAGATAATAAACATTACGCCGGATATGCCCATGGCCATTACTCATTGGCCACGAATTTTGTGCACCAAAATGAATTATACCGTGCACATAATCCGTGACCGAATATTTAAGGCCACTAACTTTTCCATCACAATGTTCATTGTTTATGCCACGCATATGTCCGTGGCTAAAACTGATTTGCCACGATTTTCGTGCACGAAATTGTGCACAAAATCCATGGCTGATAACTTTCGGCCACGGACTATTCTGTGGCCAAAAATAATATCGGCCACGGATTTGTCCATGGCCGATATTTTAAAATTTTTTGAAAAAATAGCATAAATCCCTCTACATAATAATATAAATTAGAAACAAAACTATCAAAAAGTACATGTATCCAACAAAATAAATCTACATATATAATTTCACAAAAAGAAATACACGAAAATAATATAAATTAAATGTAAAAAATAAAAAAACTCCTACACGAAACTAATAATGTATCAAATTACATTATTATAAAGTCTCCAATATGGCCGAAAAGTAAAAAAACAAAAAAACTCAATCTCCTGTCATCGCCCGCTACACTCGCCACAGCCATTGTCCCCAATCTCGCTACCCCTCGCCACGACTCCATCGCCCCCTCGCCTGCCATCGCCACCGTGCTAGCCATCGCCCCCTCTGTCAGCTTTTGGTCCTGAAGGATCTTCCTCGCCACAATGACCCTACCAAAAAATAATATTAAGTTAGATGATAAAACATAAAATATCAAACGAGTAAACACATGAAATTAAAGAGCACGAAAAGAAATACTTATCTTTAGGTTTGGGTTTAGCATAAACAAACAGCTGCAAAAAACCGAATCCGAACGTAACACAAGCATGCACAAACACACAACAACAAAGAACAAAATCAGTTGGACAAAAGCGCCAAGTCGCGCTCGGTGCTGCTGCCCATATTTGTGGGCAGAAGCGGCAAGCGTCGCTGCCCAGATTTCTAGGCAGCAGCGTCGGCGCTGATTCTGCCTAGAAATTAGGGAAATTTAGGATATATATCACATATACGACACATGTCCCAAATATTATATCTACCTTAGAAATTAGCGAATATCTGCGTGCTAATATCATAGGTGGCATGTTGGTCCATGTGGCAATGTCACATCGCCACATAAGACAATGGTACAATGGTAATTCCCTCATGACTAAGGATGGCAAAACGGGCAGGCATGGATATACACTAACCATACCCGTACCTGCTTAATTTACTCATACCTATACCCGTATCCATACCCGTGATGGGTAAATTTTTGTACCCATGTCCATACCCATCAGGTATACGGATACCCATGGGTGCCCGTGTGATGGGGTTTGATGGACCCTAAGGGCACATTTCTATGCATGTCCTACGTCGGACGGACTATAGAAGTAGAAAAACATGCATCGAAAAATAATAATCGTTAAACTATTAACGAACACCCTAAGGATTCAAGACCCTAAGCCATGATCTCTGCTAACTTGGGGTGGATCTGACCACCCCAAGAAAGATCTAATGCTACTACGGCATAATAATTAATTAATACTAATAAAATACATACCCGGAACCTTGCTTGCACCGGCAAGGTGTACCGAACCACCTCCTGCTGCTCGAAGCCGCCTTTGCACCCATACACCAATCCTCCCGAAGCGAGCCGACACCGGGCCTCTGGCCAACCACTAACCGAAGAAGATTTTACTTGAGCTTGATCCGACGCCTTAGACATCAGATCAAATCCAAATCCGTCTCGTCGTTTTGCTAGAACGAACGCGAAGGAAACTGAAGAAATAGGTGAGAATAATTTTTGTCTTGAACTTGAGCGTGCTCAAAACTTTTTGGAGCTTCTCAATTTTCAGAGACTTGGTGCAGTTTTCAAGGAGAGTGTTGGCCCCCATTTATATAGGCGGTCGACCCCACCCATTCTCATCATATCCGATGTGGGATTGGAGAATTAATTAAATTAGTTTGCCTTTCATAAAGACTAAACTTTAACGAATTAATTCTCCCTCAACGGTGAGCTTCAGAAATGATACAACATATCAATTCGAAGAGCTATGAACGGTGAACGAATAGGAACAAACGGCGACGAATTTTGACTTCGTTTGGCCCCTCAAACAATTGCTCATAGTTGAGCAAAAAGTCATAATTCGACTAATTTTGTAGCCTTCGCAACCCTCCTAGGGTTTCTGCAAATTTGGGCCCCGCAGGTGGGGCCCACGGGCTAGCTAGGCGCACCCAAAGGATCTGGGTGCAAACCGGGCTCGGCTCAGCCCGCCCAGGCTCTGGCCTGAGCCCGTCGGTTTGGCAGGCTGGGCTTGCCCCTGCCTAGTTGGGCGGGCTAGCCTAGTCCAATTGGGTCAGGTCAGACCATAACTGGGCAAAAGCCCAGTTCTGGCCTTTTGAGCCATAACTTGAGTTCTACTGCTCCGATTGGGTCGATTCCAGATTTGTTGGAAAGCATAGTTCGAATGGGACCATCCCAAAGAGCCATCTATCCCTTTCTATGCGTTATATGTTTCAAAATATCATCATGAACTATTTATATTGTATTTTGAACCTATTTGCATCATATGCAATATTCCCATTCAGTATTCTACTAATGCCGAAGTCGCAAACATTTTGCGACATTATTAAATCTTATTTAATTGTCGAAAACTTATGTGATATTTATTAAATCTATATAATATAGATCGACTTAATGTCACTAACTCTTTAGTGACTTTATTTATTCTCATCCACCCGAGTGCACTCCTCCTAAATACTTCCTATAACTAAGACGCGAACCAGACTCGGTGTGAGACCCTACAGCCTGACCCTTACTACAGGTTGGGGCTCGAAACCCCTAGACGCCAGTAACCACGAGCAACAGGTGTCATCCCTGTTTCAGAATCATACTTACGTGATTGACCCATCGATAAAAGTGTCGTCGGTATTACACTGACTATGTCAGTGATGAATACCACAGTTTTAGTCCCTTTGTCACGACTATGTCCCTACATGGCCTTGTGTATGGTAAACTGTCAACCATACTAGCTAGCATCAGTCAGTATACAGCGGTCTTTGTTATATACATATTGTACATCCTACAACATACTCCGGTCGAGGTTTAGCACAAAGAACCGTACTGAGCCCGTGACACTAACTTCCCTTTAACGGAAGAGACGCATCCCATCTAAGTCATAAACTTACCGCATATGCTTCAGGTGTCACCCAACCTAAGACCTTTCAGCAGGCCTGTACTCGAAGCTAGCTCATAGATCTAAGTGACACTATTCACACACAGGTTTGTACAAATGACTTTAGGTCTTAAGGGCCAACTTGCCTATCATCACTATAGAGTTATTAATGACATTTTAGTTAAATTTTTACCATTTAATAACTCTTAATTGGGTCGTTCAGTGAAATCATTCTCTAATGAGCACATGTGCCTTGTCTCCGACTTCGCCAGGTCGAATGACTATAAGATCATCATTACCCTACACGGTAAGACAAAGACACCATGGTCTGTCTGATGTGTCGATATCCTTTTCTCGACACATCTATGACCACGAATGTTTTAAGACTTAAGTTTTTTTCGGTCATTCACTTCTCATAATCGAGATCTACATCTAGATACGTAATGACCTCACTTTAAGTCTAAGGAAATTATCCAAGTATTTGATTCATAGAATTTATACTTGGACAATTATTACCATTTATATTTACGAATAAGATGTTATATTAGGATAAATTGCCTCAAGGGCATATATCTTCCTAAATCTCCCACTTGCACTTAGGCTATTTATCTCGGTATCTCATACCGTTATAGCATATCAGTCACTTCGGACGTTCATATGTCAAGCCTAAAAGGGATCTGCTAAAACTTATCTATTATGCAGTTTAATGGAGTCTTATTTATTAATACATCATTTGATTACTCAGGGTTGATCCTTCGAAACCATCTTTAGATCTCATATAATGATTTTCCTTCTTGTATAGCTAACGATTAGCATACAAAAATTGATGTAATGTTTATCATCCCTATACGTCAGTCATATTATATACCAATTATTCTAATGTCAATCATGTCTAGTACATTAATGACGCCAAAGTCTCTATATCTTTGACTTAGTCAAAACTCTTTTGATTTGATGTCAACATATAGATGGTTTTATAATTTGAAGCTTTCACTTAGTCACAAAACGGAACTAAGTAATATGCTTGCTCCCACTGACTTCGGGAACTGTCTGGTTAAATACTTCACTTTAAATTTCCAAATCTTATTTAGAATATTTATTAAGCATAACCAGCCAATTCATGCTGAATTAATTAAAGTGGAATGCATGAGTGTTAGGTTTACATGACGAATAAGTCATATCAAGATCCGTTTATAGGAGTCTTGATGACAACTTACTTATTCAAAAACTTCCTACTCTTTTATTTTCTTTAACTGCATTAATCTTCTAACTTTGAAGCATTAAATGTAGTTCAACAAGAACTATTCTCATTGTGCGTATCAGTAAGATCACATCTAATTTATACGCTCCTGAAACTTACTAGTTACTAAGAATTAGTTAAAATATACCGACATCTCAGATTAATCTCATTAACTCAGAAGCATCTATGACAGCTCAGAAAAATATACACCAACTCAGATAGCCATACACAACAATTTAAACAGCCATTCACAATAAATCATATTATCAACTAGGACATATATTCCCAAGATATTAATAATTTCATCCAAAATGAAATAAAACTTGTTCATCACAGAAATATTAAGTGACAATCACTCAATCATTGTTTTGAAACAAATTATCGATACATTTATTCAAATGAAAAGTATCGACTGCCACTTGATATCTTTTGAAGTCCCTAGATGGCCCAAGCAGCAATGATTACTCCGATACCGACTGTGCTGGGAACTTCTTCCATCCTTTTCTTCATGCACCTGTAGACAGTATATAGATGTCTTAGTACTTATACTGGTATCTCATACCATGTATCAAAGCTTTATGGAAATTTATATGCTTTTAAATGAGATTTGTACCTGAGGTATAGGCATCACCATGCCCCTTCTTTTCTGTAAGGTAGAACTTGCAATTCCTCTTCTAATGACCTGTCTTGTGGCAGTGGAAGCATTCAGATTTCGACGGTGCCCCTTTGTTCTTCTTCTTTCCCTTCTTCTCTTTCAAAGGTTGAGGGGCCTGCCTCTTCTTTCCCTTGCCCTTAGGCTGGTGGGAAGGGACAATGCATATAACCAACATTGTTGTTGGCTTCTTCTCGATCTTCTCGAACTACTGGAGCATGTTTAGGAGACCAGGAAGATCCACTTCAGTGATGTTCATTATGAAACTCGTAATGAACGGGTTGAAGTCAGGGACAGGAATATGTCCACGCTCATTTTGTTCTCGAGGACAAATCCTAGTTGGGTCGCATCCTCTATGTAGCCGATCATCTTGATAACATGATCCTGCACAGAGACCGTCATCATCTTGGCTCCCCAAAGGTTACGCGTGGCCTCAAACATGGCAGCTCTAGAACGCTTGACATACAATTACATTGCGTTCAGAAGCATGCAACGAACATCCATATGTTCCTGCTTCCTTTGCATGTCATTGGTCATAGAGGACAAAGTATGGTACCTTGCCTTCTCTGCATCCATTTGGTACTGCTTGTATGCATCCCTCTCCTCGTTGGTGGCATCCTTGTCGGGCCATTCCAGAGCATTCTCCTCAGTATGTAGCCAATCCTGGCTAGCGAGATGACCAGCTTTATGTTCCTCAGCCAATCCTTGTAGTTCGTCACATCTAGCACGTTCTTCTCGATTATGAATTTTAATCCTGACTCCATAGTGCATTTATTAATAGAAATTGAATTAGCATATGTTCTTGTATAGTTTAAGATGTTTTTATTATACTATATTCTTCCACTATTTTTAAGAATTTTTAAGCCATAATAATAAACAATTTATTATAATTTAAATTTTATGGGAATCTTGAGTGTGCTCAACAAGTTGTTTGACTCTGCAGTCGGTAGACGAACTCTTTATCTTTCATATTAAATATGACTCCATATATAATTTTACCCCCAGCCACGTATGATCATGAATGTGCTCATCCAAATCATAATGGCTAGCCTAGTCAGACCCTTGTTTTCGTGTCTAGCTTAACTTGCACCGACGTTTGGTGTATTCACGACACGACGGTTCGGGTCAAGGCTTAGACTACATCATATGTAATAAGAAGTTGGTTTCTATAAGGTTGCAATGTCACAGCTTAAGTGTGCTTAACAATTGTAACATGGATCATATAGTTGTCAAGCTCTAAAACAAGGAGGGCTACATTTTATCTTGAAAAAGATTATTAACGTATTAGACTTAGGTATAGTTCAGGGTGTCATATAATCATGGTTCGTGTCATTGCGGTCCAGCGGACACAGCCATGGAATTGACTAAGCCAGGATCACTAACCCCCAGTCAAGCTAGGGTGACCCAACAAACTTAACCAAGCATATTGACCGGTATCATAGTCCATTGAACGAGACTTATCATTTATATATGTGTGTGTCATAAATTAAAATGCTTTTATTAAAAAACTAGTTAATTCTATCAACTAGTGGAATCCTTAAAATTCAAATTTTATTTGGATTCGTTAATAACTTTTATTAAGTCTTATCAACTATAAGGTTCATTTGTATTAACGTGCTACCCTAATCATTATTAGGATTTTAATAAATACAGATTACAACACTTTAAAGTGTAGTCTTTTAATGAAATTATTATTGTAACGATTAAAATAATAATCGTCATTAAAAGGACTACCCTAATCGGGAATTAGGTATGAAAAGGTCGTAACAATTTATTAAAACATAGCATGTCATTTAAAATTCATCTTATAAATTTTAAAGTGGTATAAATGGCTAACCGAAAAGGTTTCTTGCATTATCAAATAATCAAGCATTAATTTAGAATGGACATTAAACATAAACTACGCTAACATTATCGCATAAAATTAGGTATCCAACTATTTAACAATTAAATAGAACAACATATTAAAATTTATCTAATAAATAATTAACATGTATTCTAAAATTTAACACTTTAAATTTAAAACATGATTTTAAAACTTAAAATTTTTATCTAATAAAAATAACAGTTTCATAAAAATTATCACATAATTTTTTTATTCCAAAACTTTGGTTTAAAATCATTATAAAAATTTGCTTGCTTTTAAAAAATAATTTTATCACATAAAACAATTTTTTAAAACATTTCAAATAAAAGGGGTTTCCATTTTAACAATATCGCATAAAATTAAAAAAAATTATATGCATTAAAAGGCATTCGATCAATTATTAACATCGTAATCCTTAAATCAACATGGAAACCTGGCTCTGATACCACTAAAGGATGTTGATGGACCCTTAGGGCACATTTCTATGCCCGTCCTACGTCGGACGGACTATAAAAGTAGAAAAACATGCAGCGAAAAAAAATCGTTAAACTATTAATGAACACCCTAAGGATTCAAGACCCTAATCCAGGATCTCTGCTAACTTGTGGTGGATCTGACCACCCCAAGAAAGATCTAATGCTATTGTGACATAATAATTAATGAAAGCTAATTAAACTACATACCCGGACCTTACTTGCACCAGCAAGGAGTACCGAACCGTCGTCTGCTCCCTGAAGCCGCCTTTGTGCCCATACACCGATCCTCCCAAAGCGAGCCGACACCGTGCTGTTGAGTATTAATTCCTCGGATTTGGTTTTGGATGATGAGCAAACATAAATATAGTGAACTAACTGTTTGTGAGCGCAGTTATGGAGATCGTCGCCAAAAGAATACGTACATCAATAGCGACATCTCAAGACTTCTCAATACGCGTGATCGTGTGCCTGAAGCTTCGTTGAAGCTCTAGGAGCAATATTGAAGTCAAGAAGAATGAAGATTGAAGCTTCGAAGACGGTTCGTCATATTTTATTTAATGTCTTCTAGCTTCATAGAATAGAATGTTAAGCCTTGAGTAGGACTTACATTATCATCTTCATTTCTTTCATGTCTTAGAGCTAGGTTTATCATAGAAGCCATTAGAAACTTTTCCGAAGCTTATCTCTTCTTCCCTCAGCTTCTAGTGCATCTTAGTTGGTTCAAGTAGAAATACCAACCGACTAGATGACGATCTAGTCGGTCGGCAACTCTTCATGAACCGACTAGATGTCCTTGCTCATTTCAGCTCTTTCCCTGTTGATCAATTAGTCGGTCAAAGAAGAGTCGCCGACCGACTAGATGACGATCTAGTCGGTTAGAAATCCTTCTTAGACCGACTAGTTGAGCTTTCCCTGTATAGCCATAGTTATTGTTTATCGTTAGTCGGTCAAAGAACGTTTATCGACCGATTAGTTGATGAACTAGTCGGTCAACATTTGTTCTTAGACCGACTAATTCTACTTGAAGTCAGCCTTCTCTATTTCGACTATTAGTCGGTCAATGAACACTCATCGACCGACTAGTTGTGAAACTAGTCGGTGGGCAAGTCTTCTTAGACCGACTAGTTGTTTATCTCCTGTACTTCACCTTTTGGCTGTTCAACCGTTAGTCGGTCTATGTTGTTTCACCGACCGACTAGTTGATGAACTAGTCGGTCAGTGATCCTTCTTAGACCGACTAGTCTGCTTCAGAATAAAGCCGTTGGGAATCTTTTGAGCACGATTTTTCTTGCCTCTATAAATACAAACCTGATTCGTTTGAGGCAAGGTTAGAGGTCCATTATCCAAGTTATTTCAGACCTAAGAGAAGAGTTTTCTCAAGCTAATTCAAAGCTCTCTCTTCCTCACAAGAATCTCTCCCTTCACTCTTTGAGCCAAATTCCTCAAGAGAGATTCTCTCCATTGTGAGCATTCCAAGCCAAGGAGCTTGAATCAAGGTCACCATCTCCACCCTCGGCTGCCATCGCTGGTCATCTTCTTGGAGCTAGGGTTTGGTGACATCTTCTTCCTCAAAATCCCTTCTTGCCCTAATTTGGTAAGTATACTCAAGGCATAGGATTTTGTGGTAAGTATTTCATTGTTTCATTTACTTTGTTATTGAGAATTGTTCTCTCGGTTGTGAGAGAAGGGTGTGATCCCGGTTTGTGGGAGTCACATGTCATTTGTATGATTTGGTCTTGTGAAGGTTTTTCACAAGAATTTCATAGTGCAAAATCTTGGGTTAGAGGATTCTAACTCAAGTATCCAGAGGGGATCCTGGTGGTTGGGATGTAGGATCACCGGGAACAAGTCGGGGAGACTTGGGTGGATCCGAACCCGTTACATACTTTGTTTGCGTTTGATAATTCTTGTTGATTGTTGTTTATTCTGCATTGTCGTTTTTTTCTTGCACAATAATTAGGAATAACTATCTTGATTATTTTAAAGTACTATTCACCCCCCCTCTAGTACATGTGCAGTAGCTTCACATGGCACTACAATTGGTATCAGAGCCAAGGTTAAAGCTACAAGTTCAAAGCTATGACAAACAACGACTACAACGTCTTCAAGGATCATCAAGGAGCTTCTTCAGTTTTGGAAGGGCAATCGTCAACTAGGCCTCCCTCCTTCAATGGTACCAATTACGGGTACAGGAAATACCGGATGGAAACTTTCCTCCGGAGTGCTTCATTGTGGAGAGCCACGTTGACGGAGTACGTCGAGCCCGAAGAAGAAGATTTCGCGAAGTGGACTCCCGCGGAGGTCGCCGCGGAGGTAAGCAATGCCAAGGCAATGAATGCCTTGCAATACGCATTGGAGCCCGAAGACTTCAATAAGATATGCACATATAAGAGTGCATATCAAATCTAGAACTCCCTCCTCATCTTGCATGAAGGAACAAGTAGGGTAAGAGACTCCAAACTTGTTGTTGTTAATAAGGATTTCGAATTATTTCACATGCAACAGGGTGAGAAGATGAAAGAGTATTATGCTCGATTCGTTGACATTACCAACGAATTGGAGGCTCTTGGAAAAACCTACACCCAAAAGGAGAAAGTCTCAAAGATCATCGATGGACTTCCTTCTTGTTGGGAAAAGCGTACCTTCGCCATCGAGGAAGGTAATGATATGAGTAAGTATACTGTCACACAACTAATGGGTACCTTGATGTCTTATGAGGTACGCAAGGACAGTAAGCTCATGATGAAAGAAAAGATGAAGTCGTACTTGAAGTAAGACGAGCCAAAGAAAAAGGCGATTGCGTACAAGGCCGCTCCATCTACCGATGATGAAGAATCAGAAGAAGAATCGGAAGAAGAGTTGGACATGGAAGCTTTGGCCGATTTGGCAAAGAAGTTCGACCGATTCTTCCGACAAGGTAAGTTGAAGAGTAAATCAAAATTTATTTCGACTAATGTTTCTACTCCCGTGTGTTATAAATGCAATAAGCCAGGACATATCAAGCTGGATTGTCCTTTAAACAAACACAAGGAGAAGTGGAAGGCATCCAAGCACGACAAGTCGAGAAGGCACAAGAAAGGACTTGTAGGCACTTTCACCGACTCCGACGAGGACTCCTCAAGTGGAGAGTCGGACGATGAAAGAGTGGAGAAGGCACACACGTGCTTCATGGGAAAGGAGGAACGTGATCAAGAGACCTCCTCCGATAAAAGCGGGGATTAAAGCGAGGATGAAGGCGGTAAGGTAACAATGGACGATCTTAGAATAGCTAATGAACAACTTTGGAATAAGTTTTCTAATTTGGCTACTAGATTTATTAAGACTAATTAAAACCTCGCCTAAACCTATCATCGTCAACAACGACACCGTTGTTGAAGGGTTGAGAAATGAGATTGTAAATCTCAAATCTCAACTTGAGCATGTTCATATCGAGGATTCAGATGAACATGTGATAGCGGATTTGACGTCTCAAAACTCAACTTTGAGTATTGAGAATAAAAATCTCAAATCACGTGTTTATGTGCTCACATCGCAAGTGTCCACTTTGGATGCTTCTATGCGTTCTCTCACCGAGAAATATGAGTGCACATTAGGCCGAATTCATGAATTCAAAAAGGTAAGGGACATTTGGATAATATCCTAAATGACTTACTTCCAGCCAATCACCACATTGGCTTGGAGTGTAAGATGGGAGACTCATCCAAATCGGCCACGACCTTTGTTAGGCCATCTTCCGAAGCTTCTACTAGTGGGAGTACACACTTCATGGGTAGTTCTTCTACCAATGGTGCTTCTGCTAGGTACACACCCCCATTTGGAAAGAAACCCACTTTGGGTGGACCTCCAAAGAAGGGTCATGCTTTCATGTATGCCATGCCACGTAGGAACACACATCCTACTCCACATGTTAGCACATATGATGATTTTTATGCTCCGCATCCACGAGCACGTGCACACCATGTGAGACACACTCATGCACGTGTTCCACCACAGCATATGTTCATTCACATTCTCAAATGAATGATTATCATCATGCACCATTGCATCATATGCCATATGCTTATCCACGACATGCATCACATAGACATCAACAACGTATGCATGTTCCCAATAGGATTAGGACTCCCAAGACATACACTATTTGGGGTCCGAAGAACACAAGCATGTATAATAAGGATATGTATGTGCAATCGTATATTAATGACATTATTTTGAATGATGATTATGTTGGGAAATCACGGTCCTCGTGGACTTGGTTTCCGAACGGTTAGTTTCCTTTGACCCTTCATTGCTTGGTACCATAAGTTTAATTTCATTTTATGTGTGCCAACGCAATTGTGGTAAGAATTGGTTTATTTTCTTTTTATTTGCATATTGATCTTAGATATGCATTTTTGTTTGAAACTTAAATTCATATTGAATTTGAATGTAGTTAGGATATGGGTTACATTTAATTTGAATTTAGTTCGCTAAATTTATTGCCTAACCCATAGGATCCAAAAAGATTTTTGGATACCAAAATGATGCTTTCTAGGTTCAATCCATCATGGGATACCAACTCTACCAACTCATTGATTTACAAATTTTTTCATTCAAATGGAGTTGATGGTGCTTAAGTGATGCACCAAAGTAGGGGGAGCTTAATGTTGTAAGTATCTTCTTACATTTGATATACATTTGGTATCCATGTGTGTTGATTGCATACATTGTTAGAATATCTACATTGGTATCATTTTGTTTCATTTAGTATGCTATAATTGTGTATGCCATAGATTTATGATGTTCTATCTATGTTTGGCATAACATTTTTGCATATTACTTTTGGTATCAATTTGCTACATTTGGTATTCAAATTGTATTTATGTCTCTGATACTGATTTCGTCGTTCAATGATTTTATTGGATTAAATAGAATTCTTTCTATGGAAACATAGAATTGTTTTCCATGCATTATTTAACTAAGAATGTTGATATTGGAGAGTATGTTCCATAACTCAATAAGTGAAATTAATTTGAGTTTTGGAGATTTCGATTTTCGCCTATGGTTTGATGATTTCGTATTTCGATTTTCACCTATGGCTTGATGATTTCGTATTTCGATTTTCTCCTATGGCTTGATGATTTCGTATTTCGATCTTCGCCTATGGCTTGATGGTTTCGGTTTTCAATTTTTGACTATGGTCAAGTTGGCACGCTTTGATTTTCTTCGGTATTTTACATTTGGTATTTTACTTTGGTGTCATTTGGACCGTGGTCGTATTCTTAGACTCTCATGCTTTAATTTCTTAGCCATTGAAATCTTGTCGTTGATCTCCTCCAGCTCTTTTTGCTAATGCCAAAGGGGGAGAGAATTAATAATGACAATGTGCTAATTGATAATTCAAAGCAATTTACCATGAATCTAAGTTGATATGTTAGATTCAGGGGGAGTTAAGATATAAAATGGATTTAGATCCTAAATTGCGATAATAGGATTCATATTTTATATTTCCCTCGTCTGCTTGATGCGTATGAATATTATTGAATACGGAACTAACGTGTCATCAATGCATGGGGAGTAAGTAAATTTCATTTGAATCATTATTATTGATTATTATTTATGTTGGTTTGTCATTACCAAAAAGGGGGAGAATGTTGAGTATTGATTCCTCGGATTTGGTTTTGGATGATGAGCAAACATAAATATAGTGAACTAACTGTTTGTGAGCACAGTTATGGAGATCGTCGCCAAAAGAATACGTACATCAATAGCGACATCTCAAGACTTCTCAATACGCGTGATCGTGTGCCTGAAGCTTCGTTGAAGCTCTAGGAGCAATATTGAAGTCAAGAAGAATGAAGATTGAAGGTTCGAAGACGGTTCGTCATGTTTTATTTAATGTCTTCTAGCTTCATAGAATAGAATGTTAAGCCTTGAGTAGGACTTACATTATAATCTTCATTTCACTCATGTCTTAGAGCTAGGTTTATCATAGAAGCCATTAGAAACTTTTCCGAAGCTTATCGCTTCTTCCCTCGGCTTCTAGTGCATCTTAGTTGGTTCAAGTAGAAGTACCAACCGACTAGATGACGATCTAGTCGGTCGGCAACTCTTCATGAACCGACTGGATGTCCTTGCTCATTTCAGCTCTTTCCCTGTTGATCAATTAGTCGGTCAAAGAAGAGTCACCGACCGACTAGATGACGATCTAGTCGGTTAGGAATCCTTCTTAGACCGACTAGTTGAGCTTTCCCTGTACAGCCATAGTTACTGTTTATCGTTAGTCGGTCAAAGAACGTTTATCGACCGACTAGTTGATGAACTAGTCGGTCAACATTTGTTCTTAGACCGACTAATTCTACTTGAAGTCAGCCTTCTCTATTTCGACTATTAGTCGGTCAATGAACACTCACCGACCGACTAGTTGTGAAACTAGTCGGTCGACAAGTCTTCTTAGACCGACTAGTTGTCTATCTCCTGTACTTCACCTTTTGGCTGTTCAACCGTTAGTTGGTCTATGTTGTTTCACCGACCGACTAGTTGATGAACTAGTCGGTCAGTGATCCTTCTTAGACCGACTAGTCTGCTTCAGAATAGAGCCGTTGGGAATCTTTTGAGCACGATTTTTCTTGCCTCTATAAATACAAACCTGATTCGTTTGAGGCAAGGTTAGAGGTCCATTATCCAAGTTATTTCAGACCTAAGAGAAGAGTTTTCTCAAGCTAATTCAAAGCTCTCTCTTCCTCACAAGAATCTCTCCTTTCACTCTTTGAGCCAAATTCCTCAAGAGAGATTCTCTCCATTGTGAGCATTCCAAGCCAAGGAGCTTGAATCAAGGTCACCATCTCCACCCTAGGCCTCCATCGTTGGTCATCTTCTTGGAGCTAGGGTTTGGTGACATCTTCTTCCTCAAAATCCCTTCTTGCCCTAATTTGGTAAGTATACTCAAGGCATATGATTTTGTGGTAAGTATTTCATTGTTTCATTTACTTTGTTATTGAGAATTGTTCTCTCGGTTGTGAGAGAAGGGTGTGATCCCGGTTTGTGGGAGTCACATGTCATTTGTATGATTTGGTCTTGTGAAGGTTTTTCACAAGAATTTCATAGTGCAAAATCTTGGGTTAGAGGATTCTAACTCAAGTATCCGGAGGGGATCCGGGTGGTTGGGACGTAGGATCACCGGGAACAAGTCGGGGAGACTTGGGTGGATCCGAACCCGTTACATACTTTGTTTGCGTTTGATAATTCTTGTTGATTGTTGTTTATTCCGCATTGTCGTTTGTTTCTTGCACAATAATTAGGAATAACTATCTTGATTATTTTAAAGTACTATTCACCCCCCCCACTAGTACATGTGCAGTAGCTTCACAGGGCACTACACGTGCCTCTAGGCCAACCACTTGTCGAAGAAGATTTCACTTGAGCTTGATCTGACGCCTTAGACTTCAGATCAAATCCAAATCCTTCCCGTCGTTTTGCTAGAACGAACACGAAGGAAACAGAAGAAATAAGGGAGAATAATTTTCGTCTAGAACTTGAGCGTGCTCAAAACTTTTTGGAGCTTCCCAATTTTCAGAGACTTGGTGCAAGTTTTCAAGGAGTATGGTGGCCCCTATTTATATAAGCGGCCGACCCCTCCCCTTCTCATCATATCCAATGTGGGACTAAATTAAAATCGGAGAATTAATTAAATTAGTTTGCCTTTCATAAAGGCTAACCTTTAACGAATTAATTCTCCCACACTGTTGAGCTTCAGAAATGATACAACCGATCAATTCGAAGAGCTATGAACTGTGAACGCATAGGAATAAACGTCGACGAATTTCGACTTCATTTGACCCCTCAAACAATTGCTCAAATTTGAGCAAAAAGTCACAATTCAGCTAATTTCGTAGCCGTCGCAACACTCCTAGGGTTTCTGGAAATTTGGGCCCTGCAGGTGGGGCCCACAGGCCAGCTGGGAGCGCCCAAAGGGCACGCCCAGCCCGATCTGGTTACCAGCTCGTGCCTGGTTCGCGCGGGTTGACCCGCCCGTACTGCCAGGCAGGCTCAGCCTGCCGCCTGCGAGGCGGGCTGGCTCACACGCCCGCAATGCAGGCTGGCTCGCCCGTAAAGCAGGCTGGCTCAGCCCGTTAGTTTGGCGGGCTGGTCTTGCCCCTGCCCAGTTGGGCGGGCTAGCCCAGTCCAACTAGGGCAGGTCAGACCAGAACTGGGCAAAAGCCCAGTTATGGCCTTTTGAGCCATAACTTGAGTTCTACAACTCAGATTGGGCCGATTCCAGATTTATTGGAAAGCATGGTTGGAATGGGACCATCCCAAAAAGCTATTTATCCCTTTCTATGCGCTATATGTTTCAAAATATCATCATAAACTATTTATAACGTATTTTGAACTGTTTGCATCATATGAAATAATCCCATTTAGCATTCTACTAATACTGAAGTCACAAATATTTTGCGACATAAAAACTTATGTGATCTTTTTTAATTCCTATTTAATATAGATCGACTTAATATCACTAACTCTTTAGTGACTTTATTTATTCTCGTGCACCCGAGTGCACTCCTCCTACATACTTCCTATTACTAAGATGCAAACCAAAGTCGGTGTGAGACCATACAGCCTGACCCTTACTATAGGTTGGGGCTCGAAATTCCTAGACGACAGTAAACACGAGCAGCAGGTGTCGTCCTTGATTCAAAATCATACTTACGTGATTGACCCATCGACAAAAGTGTCGTCGGGATCACACCGACTGTGTCAGTGACGAATACCGCAGTTTTAGTCCCTTCATCATGCCTAAGTCCATGCATAGCTTAGGGTATGGTAAATTGTCAACCCTACTAACCAGCATCGATCAGTATACATCGGTCTTTGTTATATATACGTTGTACATCATACAACGTACCCGGACCGAGGTTTAGCACAAAGAACTGTACTGAGCCCGTGACACTAACTTCCCTTTAACGGAAGAGACAGATTCCATCTAAATCATATATTTACCTCGTGCTTCAGGTGTCACCTAACCTAAGACCTTTCAGTAGGCCTAGACTCGAAGCTAGATCATATATCTAAGTGACACTATTCACACACAGGTTTGTATAAATGACTTCAGGTATTAAGGACCAACTTGCCTATCATCACTATAGAGTTATTAATGACAGTTTAGTTAAATTTAACCATGTAATAACTCTTAATTGGGTCGTTCAATGAACTCATTCTCTAATGAGCACATGTGCCTTGTCTCCGACTTCGCCAGGTCGAACGACTATGAGATCATAATTACCCTACAGGGTAAGACAAAGACACAATGGTCTGTCCGATATGTCGATATCCTTTTCTCGACACATCTATGACCACGAACGTTTTAAGACTTAAGTTCTTGTCGGTCATTTACTTCTCACAATCGAGATCTAAATCTAGATACGTAATGATCTCACTTTAAGTCTAAGGAGATTATCCAAGTATTTGATTCATAGAATTTATACTAGGACACTTATTACCATTTATATTTATGAACAAGATGTTATATTAGGATAAATTGCCTCAAGGGCATATATCTTCCCACACAGTGTACCTGCTAGGTATGGGTATGAATATCCATATACCCGATGTGTATGTGTATTAATATGCTCCTATTTTGCATGATTAGTTGCATATTTTCATGATGCATTTCACCCTCCAATTCCTCATTTTATATGCTTTTATACAACTATTTGGGACTATTTGATTTTGAGAGCGTTTGGTGTTGTTATAGAGATTTGGAGCGAAATCGGAGCAATTTGGAGTCAATGGGACGATTGGCGATGCAGGAGCATCAAGAACACTCATGATGACATGCTTGAGGTGCCAAAGAAGAATGCCAAAGAAGAGGGACGAAGAAAAAGAGAAAGAGAAGCAAGATATCATCTCTTTTAGCCATTTCCAAACCACTCAGTCCGAGTGGCAATCCCACTCAGTCTGAGTGGGTATAGCAGAAAAGAGGAGCAGCTTCATCCTTAGCAGCTCAAATGAAAGAGGAGTTATTCAACCTGGTAGCATTTGTACTCGGTCGAGTGAAAGTTACAGCATAACACGTTTTCAAGCCAAGTTTGAGCCTTTGAACTCGACCGAGTGGATTCGCCCACTCGGTTCGAGTGGGTAAGGTACACAAGAAGCTGGAGTTGACACTTAGCCGCATTTGAGCAAGAAAATCCACTCGATCGAGTAGCTTTGTCACTCAACCGAGTAACAATTACAAATTCAAGCTAAGTTTGAGGCTTTGAACTCGACCCAGCGCACTTGCCCACTCAACTGAGTGCCTGAGTGACTCAGTCGAGTGACCTTTGCTTCAGATCGAGAACGAAGTGATCAGCCAAAGAATCGATCGAGCACGAAGGTTACTCAGACCGAGTGCAACTGCACTCGGTCGAGCGAGGCAAAGCACACAGATTTCAGGACAGTATCTCATTATTTTGAAATATTCTATCATTCAAGTGTGCAAAGGATTTTTCTGATATTTTTCATGGATAGTAGACTTCATGATGGTTCTAACACCGCCAAGAACACATGAAACGGAGGTCGGATGAAATCTGGAGAATTTTTACAAGATGGCACTGCAATGCTGGAATCAGCCACTCGTCTGAGTGGAAATTCCACTCGTCAGCTCAAGCCCACCATTTAAGTTGCGGCCAGAAACAGGTTTGGGCCAAATTTCAAAGGGGTTTGCTGGGGTTTTCTAGGTTTAAGGGGACTATATATATATGTTGTAGCCGTCATTAGGAGGGGGCTCTCTTTTGGTTCTTGGAGACTCTTTTATAAGCTAGGCCACTAATCAGTCCATATTTTACACCTTTTTTCTGCATGTTTGCATGCCATTTTGATCGTCCATATCGTGTTTTTCACGATTATTCGACGATATTACATTACTTTTCACTATTTCTTGTTTTTGTCGGATTTCAGGAAATATGGAGCGATCGGGAGCAAAAATAAGCTTAAGGGACTTGTGCGCGTACCGGAGCAATGCTCATGGCCTTATTGAGGAGCTCACGACGCTGGACGATGAGCGGGATAAGAAGAAGATCGATAGAATCGTCGAGGAGGCAAGGAGGAGAAGGAAGGATTCCAGAAACGGGCCACTCGACCGAGTCACGCTAGTTACTCGCCCGAGTGAAGCAGCGTACTCGACCGAGTATGACTGATACGAAGGACATCTGCCTGTCTGAGTGCCACAATGCACTCGGCCGAGTGGTGAATTCCACTCGGCTGAGTAGAGAACTCCACTCGCCCGAGTGAGTCAGAATTTCTAAAGGAAATCAAAGCGAACTCTCTGGAATTCTGGGGAGCACAACAGAAGACCCACTCGGTCGAGTGATGAATCCCACTCGGCTGAGTGACTCAGAGTGCCAGAATGCCCAAACCCCAAATTCGAAGCAAACTCTCTGGAGATTTGGGAGAACAGCAGAAGATCCTACTCGGCCGAGTGAGGAATTCTACTCGGCCAAGTGACATGAGCGCCCAGATTTTCAGATAGCCTCTCACTCTTTTGAAATCTGCTATCATTTTAGCAAGTAAAGTATTTTTTTCATATTTTTTATGGATATTAGACTTCATGACTGTTCTAACTCCACCAAGAACGTGCCAATCGGAGGTCGGATAAAATCTGGAGAATTTCTGCAAGTTGATACTGTAGTGCTGGAATTTCTACTCGGCCGAGTCATATTTCCACTCGGCCCGAGTGATCGCGGGCACAGAACTTAAGTTGTAGCCAGAGCTGACTTTGGGCACGATTTTTAGAGGGTTTCTGGGTTATTTGCTAGGGTTTTGGGGGGGGGGGGAGGGGGCTATATAAGCGGTTTGTAGCCGTCATTACAGGGAGTTCCATTATGTTTTCTTAGAGACTTTTTTAGAGGTTAGGCCATGCCCTAGGCACCCTCTTGGATCTAAAAGCTTGTATTCGGATTGAAGTTCTTCATCAAAGCTAAGTATCTTTGTTCTTATTATTTGAATCTTTGATTTGATATCTTTATAAATGCAAGCAATATTTTTTATCGATTTCTCTATCGTTATTGCTATGCTTGAGTAGATTCACTGTTCTAGGGCAAAGGGAAGAACCCTATGGATCTAATTTCAGATTTGTGATTTATGAATCTCTATGTTGTTGGAATTGCTAAAGGGGTTAGGTTGTGATTGATTTATTACGGATAGCTAGGAATTTCCATCAATTTGGGGTTTGCAAGAGATTGGATTCCGATCGATGGGAAGGCCTAGATATTCGATTTAGGTTTATAATCGAGATTGACTAGACTTGGTTTGCAAGAGATTAGACCAAATCTAGGATTTTTATTATAAATCTATACCCATTTGCAAGAGATTGGACAAATACGAACTATCACAACCTAGATCGTAACTCGAGTTTGCACGAGAGTGGGCTCGAGGTGCGATTGGACGATGATGTCGATCTTTATGCTAGTGGCTTAGATTAGGATTTGCACGAGAGTGGGCCCTAATCTAGGTTGCTATAGACAGGCAATAGCACAAGAGCGTGAGCTTGGTTCTCTATTCAGTTACGACTAGTTCACCTCAATCCAAGTCTAGTAATATTGATATTCACGATTCATAGAAATGCATGACGATCTATAGTGGGGATTCCCTAGCCCTAAACGCTTTTATTATATCAAATTTGAATCGATATTTATCCAACTTCTCTATCTCCGACACCGACATCCATCACCATTGTCATTACATCATACCATACTCATCTCCACCAATAAAATCTTAGTAGTTGACCCAACCTAGGATAGATTGGAGCCAACACTACCTCTTCGTGTTCGATACCCGCTCGCCACTACACCGTGCGCTTGCAGTAAGACTACGATCGTGCCCCCAGTGCGTGTATTCGGGGGCCGATCAGCCAAGCCATCGGCCCCTCCTCCATTGTAATTAAGATAAGTACCCTTGTTTCTCTTTAATTCTATTTTATTTGTGTTATCTATGATGCTAGCAATGTTTTCTATTGATATCATGATATTTGTTATACTTGAATAGATCTATTGCTAGGGTTAGGTTGAATCCTATTGCTAGGGTATCATTTTTGATGGGGATGGTGATCCAAGATATTGGCACCAACACCATCTCGATTTGAGAACTTTTTGAATTTTGGGAACTTAGTCTAGGGAAGGGATTCTACCACAATCGGTTCTAAGAATCGACAACTCTAGAACCCTTGACTTGACAACTCTTGGTGGTTGATGAACTCACCCTAGGATAAACCCAATAATCAAGTGTATTCCGTAGCGAGATGATCCACGATGGTGGCATCGATAGAAATCCAAGATATTGGTGCAGCTACAACGTAGTTAGGAATCGAGGGAGTCGTAGAGTTATGTTGTGGTTTGCTATCATTGGGGGTAACTGGAATTCGATAGATGCGATGATCCACGATAGAGGCACTCGTCCTGAGAAGTCCCCCCACGTCTGAATAATGTTGTAATGTCATTAATTTAGGTGCGGTGATCCATGATAGTGGCATCAACCTTAGTCGTTCGTTACACCCCTATATTGCTTACTAGATGATCCACGATGGTGGCACTGAAGTAAAGGGCCCGCATACCATATTATCGACTTGTCGGACGATTCGATCCCTTGCCATGTATGAGCTTCATTCCGTGCTCGAAGCATTAGTAAGGATACCGAAACCTTAGTGATATTCTCTCATTTGTTTTCTTTGTTTTTTCTTGCTCTGTGTGGAGTCAGTTTGCGATATCGAGTGACACGACCTTCGCATCCATCACCCCTACAACATTCCGTAATCCACCTCCACTAATAAAATCTGCAGTAAAATCAGCCTGGGAATCGACCGGTACTCAGAAACCACCTCACTGTGTTCGATACCCGCTCGCCACTATACCGTGCGCTTGCGGTAAAACGACATCATCCGGAGTTTAATTCCAGGCCAATAAGGTATCCATAACTGTGACCCATAAAAAATTATTTATACTATAATCTTTTTGAATTTACTCTATAAGAATATTAGTTTAGTTATTATTAGTTTGGTTATTATTTTAATAAAATATGTAATTTGGGTTTATATGCATTTTACTATATAAGAATGATATATTAATATTAAAATGACCCCTTACAGGTACCCGTGGGTATGGATATATATATAATATCCATACCAGTCCAGTTTTACCTAGAGGTAAAACATGAGTACACATACCCGTACCCGTCGGTATAAAAGTCTACCCATAGCCGTACCCAACCGGGCGGGTACCCGGGGGTATCCGTACCCGCTGGTAGAATTTCCATCCCGGCTCATGACACCCTTAATCTTTCTCTAATTTAGTACATTAGCATCGAGATTTTTCCACTTTAGACCCCTGGGGTTTTTCATGTACGTCCCTGCTTTTCTACCTTTTACGTACCCCCAGACGCTACCGACACACACATCCACTTCCCTCTCATTTCCTTCTGTGTATGGGTAATGTATTCGTTGTGGGGGTCTTTACTCGGGACCAAGTGCACTATGTGCACAAGTAATTTCTAGTGCATATATGTATGATACATATACATATATCACCTTAACCCTAACCATAGCCCTAGTCCTAAGCGCATCCCATAACATCGTGATATTTTTATGATATCCTAATCATCTTAAGTAGCCGGCTCCCAAATATGATATATCATATGCATGATATGATATATATACGCAGACCCATACACATAAGTGTTAAAGGTGATAGGCTATATGGTTATAGGTTATATATATATATATATATATATATATATATATATATATATATATATATATATATATATATATATATATATATATATATATATATATATATATCTCTCTCTCTCTCTCTCTCTCTCTCTCTCTCTCTCTCTCTCTCTCTCTCTCGCATACATATATATGATATGTGGGTGGGTGGGTAGGAGGGGACTGATTAAAAATTGATAATGTCACATATATCTTAATCTTAATTAATCCAAACACATCAAATTTTGGATATAATTAAGTTGTAGAATGGTATCATACTTGAAGTTCATGAACAGATAAACTAAGTCATACTCAAAGAGCGGCTATCCTTCAATCGCAGCATTGCTGTCCTACGCAGCGCAGTGCTGATCCAACAAAGTAATTAACAAATCTAGACTACAACAAAAAACTAAATCAAAATTATATTTCCGTGCATGTATTATGTAAGATATATTGATTAAATACTACACTGGGATACAAATCAGAACTGGGCTAGTTGGGCATGATATTAGTCATGACAGGTGTACGAAGTAAAAAGCTACGGTAACAACTACTGATACTAAGCCCAACCCCCCTTATGCCAGCTTAATACGACAACTACTCTCAGATTCTATTACCTCACCTCAACCATATTAATCACTATCACGACTTGGAAAGGTCATTCACTCACATATCCCTCATTGGGGTTGCCAGTGAGGTGGTGATCGGTAAAGAACAAGCGGAGCAGAGGCAAAGAGTGAAAAGGAGCTCTCATATCAAACACATCACAGATTGTGATGATTCCGATCTGGGTGTTGAAATTCGGTCCACTGTCATGATCAAGAAAAGGGTTGGGTATTAATAAGAACTCCTCGGAGATATTGAGAAGATGGATTGGAGCAGAAGAAAATAGTGTGGAGTAGGGTTGCAGTTGTAGGTGAAGGAGCAATAACTTTGGTGTCGAAAACATCAAAGAGTTGAAGGAGGTGGACAGAGAGTGGCATGGTAGTAGTGCAGAGGTTGCTGAAGTATTAATAGTTCCTCAACCAGCCGATCAGATGATGAAGGGGTTGCCTTAGGGTTAAGATTAGATGAAGCCATAGATACTATGCCGGCACAAGAATGAGTTCTTTATGGGTTTTCATAGAAGATGTAGCATGAGAACCAGAAAGAACGTACGTAGTCTCGGGTCTTGCAACCTCGCATCCGGTACTGTTATTTAGATTCTCTCCAATTAAAACATCAACACTCGCGTCATCGGCCATCCTGCAGAGCAGCATCATGGAACTATCTTCAGTAACATAAAAGCATCACTGATGATTTATCCCAGAAGGAAAAATAGTATCAAATTTTGTAGATATGGGGGTCTATGCTGAGGAGGCATCTACAGCCATTGATAGGTGTAGTATGTTACGCAAAACTTGAAGAAGAGAAAGTCATTATAGTTTTGCGTAACTTATTGCACCTATCAATGGATGCAGATGCATCTTCAGCAAGTAAACCCATATCTACCAAAGTAGCTACTGTTTTTTTTCCTTCTCAGATAAATCATCAGCGATACTATTATGTTACTTAAGAAAGTTCCATAACGTCGCTCTATAGGATGGCCGAGGACGTGAGTTTTGCTGTGATGATGGAAGAGAACCTAAATCATGGTACCGGTTGCGAGGATGCGAGACCCGAGACGACGTATTTTTCCTGATTCTTTCTTTGGCTACATCTTCCATAAAAACCCATAAAGAACTCATTCTTATGTTGGCATCGTATCCAAGGCTTCCTATAATCTTAACCCTGCAGCTCCCACTTCATCACCCGATCATCTGGTGGAGGAACCATTAGTACTTCATCAACCACTACACTACTACCATGACATTCCCCTTCCACCTCCTCCAACTACTAGCTCTTTTCGTCCCCCAAGATAAAGCTACTCTGCATACGGCCGCTACCCTAACCCACACTGTTTCCATGTGCGCCAACCCATCCTCTCAATATCTCTGCAAAGTTCTTATTACTACCCAACACTTTTCTTGATCATGACATTGGACCGAATTTCAACGCCCAGCTCGGAATCATCACACTCCATGCTGGGTTTGATGAGAGAGCTTCTCTTCACTTTTTACCTCTGCTCCTCTTGTACTTCGTCGATCACCACCTCAGTGGCAGCCCCAATGAGGGATAGGTGAGTGAATGACCTTGCCAAGTTGTGATGGTGATTATTATGTTTGAGGTGAGGTAAGAGAGTCTGAGAGTAGTAGTCGTAGTAAGCTGATGTGAGGGGGTTGGGCTTAGTATCAGTAGTTGTTTCCGTAGCTTTATGCTTCGTACACCTGTCATGACTAATATCATACCTAACAAGCCCAGTTCTGATTTGTATCCCAGTGGAGTCTTTAATCAATATATCTTATTTAATGCATGCACGTCAATCTAATTTTGATATAGTTTTTTGTTGTAGTCTAGATTTATTGATTACTTTGTTGGATCAGTACTGTGCTACGTATAACAGCAGTGCTGCGACTGAAGGATATCATCTCCTTGAGTCTGAATTCGTTTATCTCCCCATGGACTTCATGTATAATACCATTCTACAACTTAATTATATCCAAACTTGGATCTGTTTGGAATAATTAAGATTAAGATATATTGGTCATATCTTTTATCACCCCCTCCCCCTACCACACCCACCCACATATATATCATATATATGATATATACATACATATACATATACATATACATATACATATACATATACATATACATATACATACATACATATACATACATACATATATATATATACATATATATATATATATGTATATATATACATATATATATATATGGGATTAATGTAGAGCAGGTGGCACCTGATCCAAAGGATCAGGTGCAAGACACAAAGGGGTGGGTCCCAACGAGTACAAGCCCATGTGTGGGCTTGTACTCTCCACCTTTTTAGTGTCTTGCCACCTGATCCATTGGATCAGGTGGCATCTTTTCTACATTAAATCCTATATATATATATATATATATATATATATATATATATATATATATATATATATATATATATATATATATATATATCACCTATAAGCCTAAACCGTAAAGCCTTAACTCTGCATGTATTTTAATTTAATATAAACCAAATGTGCATTGCCCTTTTGAGAACTTATATAGGGAGATAAACGAATATACACTCAGAGAATTATAATCTAAATCCAAATATCACATATAACCCTAAAACTTATTGTGTATGTTCTTAGTGGTACGTATCATAAACCTATATATTAACACGGACGCATACACATAAACACATAGCACATATTATAAGGGGAATTGATACAAGAAATTCTTACCTGCTCGGCCCTAATCCGATCGATATCTGCTGGAGTAAGGCCAAGTAGGACCGCAAAAAGGCATTCTCCTCCTCCATCTTCTTCACATCCTCCATAACATGTGTCAAGGTCGCATGCACCTGCGCCATGCCAGGAACCTCGATGGACAGGGGAGTCTGTGTAACACTCTCATGATGTGATCAAGAAGAAATGGCCGTGTCCTCGTAATCGTGCTTCTCCGTTCCTTGTATCAGGTACCTGTACTTCCTCCTACCTTCCAGTGTCCCTGCAATGATAACGTCCTCGTCAACCCTAGTGAGCGGCCCCGTGGCACTTGAGCCTGCCTGGGACTATGCCCTCACCTATTAAGCAGCCTTGTGGACGGCCTCTTGAAAAGAATAGAAAAAAATTAATATCCTAGCTCCATGCATTAAAAATGCATAATATAATGTTTATGTAATACTATACTAACCGACAGCGCTTGATTCTTAGCCATGTTCTCAGGATCATTGTACTCTGTGTGGGCCTTAGTAAGTGTCCACTCCACCAAAGACTCGATACCCGGGTGGCCCTACAAACAAAAAGAAATAAGTTAGACACATATTCTATCATAACAAAATATTTGTTACAAATCTTAATTAAAACATTTTACCTTACGTGCCAACTCATACCCAATCTGGCTAAAGCTCTTCAAAGGCGGCATGATGCTCATAGCATTGAGGAGCACTGCAGTCGGCGGCAGCAATTTCCGAAATTTTCTTTAAAAATTTACAGTATGTCAGAACTCATATATTAAATATATTAAATTCAAATATGAAATATACCTGCCCTTCAGGAGACTCCCATAAAAAAACAATATCCAACGAACTGCACCGGGTCAGCACGGTTGTCCAGACGCCAGTACCTTTCCCCGAACTTCTTTTCCAATTCATTACACCACTGGACAAGTGCGTTCTTAATCTTGTTTATGCAGTAGCCCCAGGCCTCCAGGTTGTGGTCCAAGGCGTAATGCCTCTGTGACAGATAACAAACACATTAAATACATTAAATACATATTAAGAACCTAAAATTAAAATGTAGCTTACTTACATTGATATCCTGCCAACAGGTGACCAAGGACTCGTAGCGTTGATCCTTCCAGTTAAGACACAAGTTAAAGAAATCTGACCTTTTTTCCTGGGCAGCAAGTTAATGATTAAATTTTACAAACCACGGGCCAATTGGAGCATTGTGGCTCCACTGTATAACGACCCACTGCCCGTTTCCAAGAATCAACACCGAGATTCTCATACCACCTCGTCCCACCTTAGGCGGATGGGTTGTTCCAGCAAAAAACCAAATATACTAAATGCATACTTTTGATTGAAATAAATATGTTTAAAACATACCCTAAGTCGTTAAAAGCACTCATCCTTGGCCGCCGTCATCCTCGGAGCAGCTTTGTTGATCAAAAGATCGATAATGTCATTCTGCATTTTTAAAACGTCCAGCTGCCTCCTATTTGTTGGGAGATGTATGCCCTCAGATCATTTTTATTTGATACAAATGGTTTTTAATATAAATGTGGAGATTTTTGCATTTGATGCAAAGGGAAATTTAATGCGTCGTAAATTATTTACTTGCGTATTTTATTTTAAAAATGCATAGAGATAGTTATGTGGATGACGGGATCGTCTAGAAAGTCCATTCCTGTCGAAAGGGGAAGATCCCCATCTAAACGTAGGTTCAAACCGCGCTCAAATCGGAGTCCAAACGAGCCCAATAAGTCTATTTAAAAGAGTTTTAAATAGAGAGCCCAAAACATCCAAAAGCCCAAAAAGCATTAATAGTTGGGGCTGTTTTTTTAATTTAAAAAAACCCCAGGGGCATTTTGGGGGCCCGGCCAAAAGGCCGGGCGGCTAAAAAATTTAGCGCCCACGGGGAGTGCCAGCGCGCACATGGGCCCGTGCCCTGCACGCGCCCGCTGGCCTCGTGATTAATACGGTGCCCATGGGTGCGTGCCTAGCACGTGCCCCTGTGGCTGGGGGTTGTTTTCAGTATGTGGGGCCCATACGATGGGCCACACACACATAGGTTTTCAAACCCTATCTGATTTGTTTTGGCGGCTATTGTTTTTACGAAAATACAGTTTTGGGCTCAACTTTGGACATACATTTGTTGAGTATTGGTGTTTCATACCAATCTTATTTTGATGATGATCATAACATTATGTTGTTACTAATGACTCTTATGTTTTAGTCTCTCAGTTTATTTCAAGAATATCTTTCTTGGAGACTAATCACATGGTGCAAGGATGGACATCAAGTGAAGATGGACCAAAGCTTAGACTCAAGGAGTGTCAAAGCTTGGAGATGATGGAGAGCAATCAAGGCATCAAGATTGAAGACTTAGACTCTAAGGAAAGCAATGTAATCCATGTAATTTACTTTATTGCTTTCTCTCTCTTTTGAGTCAAGGATTAATGTAATGACTTGTTAGGTGGTTTACTCATACATGCATATGCATCTAACCATCTTAGTGAGCCTTATGATTATCATAGAATCCAACCCAATAGGTTCACTTTGTCCAAAGACTCATTTGGAGTCTCTGGCTTTCCATCAGTCGCCTGATGAAGGAAACACAGTCGACTGGGTGATTTCCAGTCGCCTGTAGATCCTTCTACAGTCGCCTGATATGCACAGCTTAAGTCAACATTTCAATTGACTCAAACTTGAGCTTTACGCACAGTCGACTACTGGTCAGTTTACAGTCGCCTGTATATTTACAGTCGCCTGTAGATTGGTCATCAGTCGCTAAAGTAGTGTAAGTGCAATCTCTGCATCTCTCTGTCTTTTCTCCATCTAATTCAGCAGACGACTGATTAAGGTTTTACAGTCGCCTGACTAATAGACAGTCGACTGTATTACTGACATCAGTCGCCTGTGTGCTTAACTGGAGAAAGAGTGCAGCTCTATGTTTTATTCCATCCCCTGTAACAGTCGCCTGCTGAAGGATTTACAGGCTCCTGTTCTGTTCTCAGTCGACTGTACTGTCTTCATTAGTCGACTATCCTGGCTCAGATTATAGCCGTTGGATATTTTCTAGCCGTTGATCAGTCGACTGTCTTTTGATCATCAGTCGATTGTTCCTGTCGTTTTCGCCCAGTATCTAGCCGTTGCAGAATCGATTCTTTGGCTGTTTTCTTGGGTTTTGGGGTTTGATATAGGGCTCATATATATATATGAGTGTGCTGCCATCTCTTATACTTCTGGATGCTGTTGAATATCTCAAGATATCTATAAGCCACTCTCAAACTCCCTCAATTCCCTCTCAAGAGCTCTCATTCTTCTTCATGCATTGAAGTCCAGCTCAAGGAAATTCATCCAAGTGCTCTCAAGCATATCTCAACACTGGAGATCATCTTCCATGCCTTGCATCCATTCATGAGTAAGCATCTCAAGGCATAGGTAAGAGTATTTATTTTACTTGGTGAATTTGTTGTCACTAATTCTCTTTGTGGGAATTAGTCTTTCTCTCTTTGTGGGAGGTTTTCTCTTTGTGGGATTAGGATATTCTCTTTGTGGGAATAACTCTCTTTGTGGGAGTAACTCTCTTTGTGGGAGTTTAGTGTCCTAGTGTAGGGCTAACCCTAATTCTCTGAGTGGGAGTTAGTGATTCTCTGTGTGGGAGTATTGACCCTTGTGTAGGGTTGGTTGGGTCCTTGTGTAGGGAAAAATCCTCTTTGTGGGGTATCTCCTTGTGAGATTTGTATTCACTTCTCTATGTAGGATTATAGTGGATATTGGTGTGGCTGGATGTACCCAAGTTTGGGGAACCAGGGTAATTCCTTGTGTTTGCGTTTGGATTAATTGTGTCAATTATTTCCTCTTGCATTTATAATTCCGCATTTGCAAATTTAATTTTAATTGGACAATTTTATTGCCATTGCACTATTCACCCCCCCTCTAGTGTGTGTTGTTAGTATTGCAAGGGTAAGGCGATCCTTACAATGGTATCAGAGCGAGGTTACAGCATACTGCAACAATGGCATTCAACGCCTCATCCACGCCTCATGAAGGTCATTCAACCGTCCGACCACTGCTCTTCAACGGAACCAACTATCCAAGTTGGAAGATCAGGATGATGGTCTACATGAAGGGTCACGACCTTTGGGACATCACAGAGTCGCCATTCGAGGAGCTTACTTCTCCCACGGCCTTGAGAACTAAAGCAGAGAAGGACTTGATCAGATTTAATGCTAGGGCTATGTGTGTACTCCATTGCGCCCTCACTCCAGATGAGTTCGACCGTATCTCTATGTGCAAATCGACCAATGGAATTTAGCATACATTGGAGATCTCTTATGAAGTGTTACTTCAACATAAGGAAGAGGTTCAACCAATTAAGCCAGAGAAGAAAAAGGGGGTTGCACTCCATGTTGAGAAGGAGTCATTCAAGTGGAGACAGAACTTCCAACGGGAAGCTCTGAGTGAAGATGGTGATGAAGATGATGTTAGCGATGATGACTACATTGATCTTGCCAAGCAATTCAAGAATTTCGAGGCATTCCTTAAGGAAAAACAAGGTATATCTTCGTCAAAGTTTGCCTCCCAGTCTACCAAACTTATTTGTTTCAATTTTGGAGGAAACGGTCATTCTGCTTCTGAATGTCCTTCCAAACCCACCAGAGATACCTATATGGATAAAGTGAAGAAATTTTGGAAAGGCAAGTCTGAAATCAAGAATCAAAAGAAGGGACTTATTGGCACATTCGATGATTCCGATGTGGACACATCAAATGGTGAAGAAGATGATGACAAGGAGCACGATCACAGGTGTTTCATTGCTTTAGAAGATTCTTCATCAACCTCGTCTAACTCAAGCGATGAAGAGATAGAGGCATGGCTCAACTCCAAAGAAGAAAGTTGCTTCATGGCTAATGGGGAAGAGTCTTCGTTGTAGGGATCGTCTAACCCTTGCGATACTAACAACACACACTAGAGGGGGGAATAGTGTAATGGCAATAAAATTGTCCAATTAAAATTTAACTTGCAAATGCGGAATAATAAATGCAAGAGGAATTAAAAGGCACAATCAATCCAAACGCAAACACAAAGTTTTACCCTGGTTCCCCAAACTTGGGTGCATCGAGCCACACCAATATTCACTATATTCCCACACAGAGAAGTGAATACAAATCTCACAAGAGATACCTCACACAGAGGATTTAGGATTCCCACAAAGAGATATCCTTGCTTTCACACATAAAGACTAATGCTCTCACACAGAGAGACTCAAACTCTCACACAGAGAGAACTCCACCAACCCTCACACAGAAGGTTATACTCTCACACAGAGAGTAACTAGCTCTCACACAGAAAGCTAGGGTTCCAAAGAAATAACAAAGTAAAACAAATACTCTTACCTATGCCTTGAGATGAACTTACTCATAAATGAATGCAAGGCATGGAAGAGGATCTCCAAGTGTTGAGATATGCTTGAAAGCACTTGGATGAATTCCCTTGAGCTGGACTTCAATGCATGAAGAGGAATGAATGCTCAAATGAGGGAATTGAGAGGGTTTGAGAGTTGCTTATCGATCTCTTGAGATATTCAATAGCATCCAGAAGTATAAGAGATGGCAGCAAACCCATATATATAGAATCCCTATATCAAACCCCAAAACCCAAGGAAACAGCCAAAGAAAGAATTCTGCAACGGCTAGAAACTGGGTGAAAACGACAGGAATAGTCGACTGTTGATCAAAAGATAGTCGACTGATCAACGGCTAGAAAATACCCAATGGCTATATTCTCAGCCAGGACAGTTGACGTGCGTTTATATTTCATATGTTCACGCACGTCTTCTTTTGTGTTTTTCCGTTGTTTTCCGCCGTCTCGTGTCCGTTTTCTCGTGTTTTCTCGTTTTCTTTCACTTCTCTTTGTATTTGTGTGTTTTCAGGAGATTTCCCGCATAGGGGACATATAACGAAGATATCATAAGTTCCCGGAGCAACGGGAGGAGCCACACGTGATCCAGGGGGTCAAACGACGAAGATAGCATCTTTCAGCCCCTCACCCGACCGGTTGGTCACTTCCAACCGATCGGGTGATGCACGCGTGCACCACCCGGACACAAGCTGGAGCGGTCAGAAAGTCAACCGGTCGGTTCAGAGACCGGTTCACACGTCCCAACTCTATGGAATTTGATGATGAATGCCAACCGATCGGGTGACCTTCACCCGATCGGTTCATCTGTAGCTAATTCTCCGAAGCCAAGACACAAAGAGCTCAACCGACCGGTTCACCCGACGGCGCGAAGATCCAACCGGTCAGCTTCAACCCTCAACAGACCGTGCCGTAAGACCGGGTGAAGTCCCATGCTGAGCTGCCGAAGAAAGAAGCAGATCACCCGATCGGTTGACTTTTCAACCGATCGGGTGATATCGTTTTCTATAATAGGACCCCTAGGTTTTCCAGAAACGAGAGTGGTTATTTTTTTGCCGTTTTTTCTCTCGCTTGACGGCTGTAATTTTCTAGATATTTGTAAGTTGTCTGATCTTTACCAAACTTTAATATAGTATTATTTGCATTGCTCTTACTGCTTTTTAATCGCTTGATCATGTTTTTAACGGTCGATTTTGATTTAGATCGCTTTTTAGTAAATATGTGTGAGTAGTTCCCTAATCTGGGATTTTGGTGGAAACCCCTTCGTGGGTTCTCCCCGATGCATCCATAGGACTAGAAAATCGATATGGATTAGTAATCTACCGGTTACGCGGGGTGTTTTATTGTCATCGGCGGGAAAAAGACCGCCTTTGACCGTTGGGCCAAGGGGGAATAAACTTGGCAGTTGACTCCCTATCCATAGCTCACGCCCTTAGCGTAGACGTCGAATCCTAGCGCGCAGGAGCGGCAGGATGAGATGTTGGGAGTTATCGTTGCGAGCTTAGTGCTCCCGGAGTCGGTCAGTGTTAATGGACATGGGAATGCCCACTGACCGAACACAGGAAGTCCGGCGTATCATCCTGGGCACCGACTGGAATATCGGGCCCATGGGACGCTGGTACCACTCTTAGAGGCAACGTCTCACCATTAGACCCTAATTCCGATCGTTATCCTTCCCGTAGGCCGTATCGGCGAGAATCGCACGATAGGGTGGAAACCGAAGTCCCGGGTTTTCCCTTTATATTGTTTATCCCTTGCATTCCATTTTCTGTGACAACCCATCATCCGATTCGGGCTAGCTCGCCCATGGGGTGAATCCGATCCTTCTTGACACAAGCACAACCACGCCACCCTGAGTTCGACCCCTAAGCCACACTACAACACCGTGTGCTTGCGGTTATAAATATTTAAATCTCACGCCCCAATTATATATTGCACACATCTGACACGCAAACGCGGGGGACGTCAAGCTTTATGGCGCCGTTGCCGGGGAGGCAACGTGCTTGTTTTTTTAGGATTTCATGAACCCTTGACTCTAGCTCACATCTCTATCTCGCGATAATTTTTGCATTATTCTTTTTCCATTTCTATTTTATTTTCTTATTTTTATTTTTATTTTCTTATTTTATCTGTTTCTTTCACACTTTTCGCTTCACGGGTGTTTGTTGTTTTTAATGCGCAGGAGTTCAAGAAGTCTCGACGACTTGATTCCCGTTGATCCGGAGATAAACGTCACCCTAAGGCGTTTAGCCGCAGAGAAGCGAAGAAGAGAAGAGCCTGAAACCATGGGGGAGAACACCCCACCTCACAATTCCCTGCTGGAGTACTCGATGCCATTCATCGAGTCCACCTCCGCAATCCGTCCTCCTACTATTACGACGCATATCTTCGAGCTTAAGCCGTCTTTGGTGACGTGGATTCAGCAAGATCAATTCTCGGGGGCACCCATGGAGAGCCCCATCGAACATTTGGACTCCTTCTTGGAGAAATGTGACACCTTCTGGATAAATGGTGTCACAACTGAGGCGATCCGTCTGAAGCTATTCCCCTTCTCTCTGCGAGATAAGGCCATGATGTGGCTTAGGGGGAAGGACCCTAATACGTTCAACACCTGGGAGAAGCTTTCAAACGCTTTTCTGACAAAGTTCGTTCCTCCGGGGAAGACCATGAATCTGAGGAGTGAGATCTCCTCCTTCTCCCAGGCCAGCCACGAGTCTCTGCATGAAGCCTGTACCAGATACAAGGAAATGCAGCGAAGATGTCCCCACCATGAGCTCCCCAAGTGGCAGATCATAAATCTGTTCTATAATGGGTTGAGGGACGATTAAAAATCCTCGATGGATGCGGCGGCTGGAGGGTCATTCATGTCCCGAAGCGAAGAAGATGCCGGACAGATTCTGGAAAACATGGCATCGAACAATGAGCGGTGGTGCGACGAGCATGCAACACCAAGATCTGGGGGAATCCATATGGTCGAGGACGTCGACCGATTATCCAGCAAGTTTGACTTGCTGTCGACCCAGATCTCTGCTTTGATGGTAGGCACCGGTGGCATCGGAGCACAACAGATTGCTGCGGTGGAATCCGAAGTCATGGGGGATTTCGAGGGAGGTGACATTTCACCCCCGGTGGACCAGGCGAGCGCGTTATTTTACAATCCTACGGGGAATGTGCCTTTTCCACCACGAACCAACTCCAATCCGGCCTATTCTCCGAACAACTAGAACCACCCCAACCTTAGCTACTGGACACCGTATCAGCAGCAGCCTCCTCAGCAGCAGCAGCATCAGCTAGTATATCAGCCGCCCAGACAACAACCGCAACAGTTTCAGCAGCAGCAGCCTCCATAACAATATCAGCAATACCCCCCAAGGAACCCGCAGCCCATTCAGCAGCAGCAGCTGCTGCAGCAATATGGCCAGCAGAGGGCCATCTCTCCTGTGGAGTCCCTCTTGACTCAATATATCTCGAATCAAGAGAAGATAAACTCGAAGCTGGAAATGGGGCAGAGGGTGCTTACCGACCAAGTAACCCAACTGGGGTTACAAGTGGCGAACCTTCAAAGATCGCAGAATCAATTGCCGCCACAGCCGGAAGTGAACCCGAGGGGGGGTGAATCAGACCTTGGCACTCACGCACGAGCATGCGAACGTGTCCGCTATCGTCTTGAGGAGCAGAACACAAATCCCCACCAGAGTGCCTGCCAAGGAACCGGAAGCACCGTTGGTCGTAGAGCGACCAATTGAAAAATTGAATGACGTCGGTGCTTCGTCATCAAAGCCAACTACTCCGGAGGGAGTCCATGAAGAGGAGAAGAAAAAGGATGAGGAAGGGAACCTCAGAGTATTCAAGCCCGTTGTGCCTTTTCCACAACGGCTTGCCCAAGCCAAGATAGACGAGAAGTATAGCAAATTCTTTGCCATAGTCAAGGATCTAAGCTTGCAAATCCCCTTCCTCGAAGCTATCGAGACGATTCCCTCCTACGTCAAATTTCTAAAGGATTTGGTGACAAGAGGATCCAGAAAGGAGAAGGTCGTATTAACGGCGGAGTGCAGCGCCCTCATTCAGCGCGCAAACCCGCCCAAGCTTAAAGATCCGAGAAGTTTCTCCATCCCTTGTTCGATTGGGGAAGTGCGAATCCAGAGGGTGCTCGTCGATCTAGGAGCGAGCGTCAGTTTAATGCCCCTATCGCTATACAGGAGAATAGGGATGGGATACTTGGAGCCCACGGGTATGACACTTCAATTAGTCGACAGATCGGTTAAATACCCGGTGGGAGTAGTAGACGACCTACCTGTTGATGTGAGTGGAGTGCAAGTGCCGGTGGATTTTGTGGTGATGGACATGCCGGAAGATAAGCACACCCCTATTATCCTTGGACGGCCCTTTATAGCAACCGCCGGTGTGCTAATAGACGTGAAGAAGGGGAAGCTTTCCCTTAATGTAGGCAACGAAAAAGTCGAGTTTGACTTAGGGTTGTCAATGAAGCACCCAAATCCCCCGGATGATCCTAGTATCAGTATGCTGGAGAACGAAGAAGAGAGAGTTGTGGAAGCAAGCTCCTGGGAGATTCTTTCAAGAAATCCCCCCGATAGCTTGGGAGACCTTGGAGAGCAAGTTGGCTCGCCAAAGGAAGAAGTTACTGATGAGGCGGTCGCCCAACATGTGATCCCTCCCAGATTCCCAAAAGCTCCTCCTACGAGGAGAAAAGGCAAAGAGCCCATGGGGCTCACCGGAGATGTGATCTGGATCCTTAAACGAGTGGCGGTGGACGCCAATATAAGGGAGAAGCCCCTCGACCCCGTCAACAAAGGGAGAGTCGTTGAGCGAGTCTTCTTGTCGCCACCGACTACACCAAAAGCTACCAGCTCTGAAGCTGAAGCGATGCCAGACTTTGGGCATCACCCGTATCGCCCACCTTGAACATCATCTACGGGCGTCGAGTTAACGACGTTAAACAAAAGCGCTTCATGGGAGGCAACCCATGCTCTAAACCTTTGTTTCCAATTTTTAGGACTATTTTTAACTTTATTTTATCTATTTTAATAAATAAATCCAGCCGCAAGAACTTCCGTTGAGGGACTTAGGCCATTTGTGGACTTTTGTAGAAAACAAGGCCCCAACCGATCGGTTGATAACTTAACCGATCGGTTGGGATGTATCAGCTGATGGCCGTATCAGTCACTCAACGAACCGATCAGGTGAAGATATGTGAGACTGGTTGGCAGACCGGGTGATCTGGGGCTGAAGTCTCGGGAAATTTTCAGATTTTGTCAACCGATCGGGTGATGAGAAGCATGACCGGTTGACTGACCGGGTGAACAACACCAAACTCTCGGAAAAATTTGTGGAGCGACCAACCGATTGGTTGAGTTATCAACCGATCGGTTCGTCTGTAGCGTCTCTTCAGTTGAAATTCTCGACCCATAAGTCAACCGATCGGGTGACAACTCACCCGATCGGTTTGACTTAAAACCAATAAAAAGCCCCCGCCCCAACCGTTCATCTCCCACGCCTGATCTCGCAGCTCCGGCCATCAATTCGTCTCCCCCACTCTCCCAACGGCTGGAAAACCCTCTAGCACGACCTCCACTCCCCCTCTAGCCTCTCTCTCCACCTACCCCTTCCATCTCTCCATCATTTTCTATCTCTCTCTCCCCCATTTCGCTTCCTTAAGCCCTAATTCCACAATCTCCCCCCATTTTCGAATTTTCTCTGAAGAGAAGTGCTGCGGCTCCACACTCCGTCCAATTGCACGGTGTTGGGTCAACTTCAAGCAAGGAACTCCAATCTATGCTGGGTAACTTCGCTCCACTGCTCAAATTTTACTTTTTACCCTAGAATTTCTACTTGCTAGATTGTTTGTGTGTGCATGCTTTTATCGTATTCTACCCTCATTTGCATCACACTCACGCACCCACTATGGCCCGGGATCGAGATAAGGGGAAGGGTATCCTGCAGGAGGAGGAACCGTCTCAAAAGAGACGCAAACAAACACGTCCTCCTCCCAATACACCACGTGCACTATCACTAGCCCCTCCTCCACCTGTTATCCCCCCTGAGGACCCAATGATGGGCCCGCATGGGTATCAATTTAGGAACCAAGAGCATAAGGACTTCTACCTTAGGCTTGATGCTCGGGGGCATCTGTCGACCAAATTCGCCCATACCCAATCGCTTATCGATCTCGGTGTCTTCACCGAGGTCGAGACTCTTTTGGCGAACTTAGGATGGTTAGCCTTCCTAACTGCCACCGTAGTGTCTTACCCGTCCCTCACA
Source organism: Scilla litardierei (assembly GCA_030789695.1). NCBI lineage: Eukaryota > Viridiplantae > Streptophyta > Magnoliopsida > Asparagales > Asparagaceae > Scilla > Scilla litardierei. The sequence goes on along the minus strand of CM061133.1, from coordinate 295,864,602 downwards.
CTAGAATTTCTTTCCTCACTCGTTTGTGAGTCAGGGTCGACCGTCATTTTCCGGGTGCGTAACAAAACCATCCACACCAACCTGAACATGATCAATAATAAATTTGGTTTCCATATCCTTGGGGACGACGCTATCCGACACTACGGGTATCCACCCGAATTCGACGTCGATCAGTTTTGGTTCCGCCTCACCCTATTCCATCACTATCCCCAAGGTAAGGCCAAGGCCTCCTCAATCATCCATCCTATATTCTGTCTGGCCCATCGGATCATATCCTCCGCATTTTTCCCCAGGGATGAGTCAGGCACCGTGACCATCCCTGATCTTTTCATTCTATAGGCCATGACTTTTCCTTTCATTCGAGACGATGATGGGATTAGCTTTAGGGCCCCTACTATCCCCGTCCATGCCGGCGACTGGCTTGTTCACAAGCTCCTCGAGATTAGCCGTCGGCAAGGGCAAGCTTTGTTGTGGGGGAATAATCACTATCATTGCTTCTTTTCCCCAATTTAATATCCCCATCCCCCGTGGTCTTCCCACTGCCATAGGACCCTCACATCTAGATCTTGATGTCCTGCGGCATATTCATATGATTAAGCCCCACCCTGATGGTCGTTTCAATTTCAACTACGGCCACCCCCAGCCCCCTACACCATTCTCCCCAACCCCGCTCGCATGACTATTGCTTTAGTTAGAGATTGGACTTTTCCGCCCGATCCCGACTTTCTAGCAGGGTTGCGCCTTCCTTTCTTTCCACAGGACGCACGCAGACCACCTTCCCCTGCCGCCCGCTTAGGCGAGCAGGATATCCCTGCGTCCCGGGGAGACATCGGGGTTGGCCCGAGTCACACCACATGTGCTCCTGGCCCTATCACTTCTGAGGATCTTTCAGAGGCCATCTCCGGCCTTGTGTCCAGTGCCGGCATGACCACTGCCGCCGGCACTACTTCCACATCACTTCCTGGCACCACTTCCGCTTCACGTCAGTCCGCTTCTTTTGGTCATCGCCAAGCCTCAGCTCGTCTTGGTCTCGAGGCCGAGATCGCTGCTCTCCGTGCTCTTGCCACGTCCTCTGTCCCCTCGGACCCATCACCGTCATCCTTTCTCACTCACCCACGTTTCCTCGCTCTTGAGAGGAACACGACCACCATCCTCCGTCTCCTCACTCACACTCTCGGACCACCTCCACCTACCCCACACCCATCACCACCTCCTTCACCCCCTCGACGATCGTCTCCTCCACCATCTCCACCATCCCACCCATCCCCACCTCCTTCACCCCCACCTAGGCGATCATCTCCCCCACCCACATCTATTCACATCCCCGTATCCACTTCTCCTCTCACGACCACTTCTGTCTCCCCCACACCACCTCCTCCCTCCTCCACCATCACTCCATATGTGCGCCGCAAGAAATTACAGGTGCGCTCCAGATCACTCCCACCGCCATCCACTATCGTCACCATCACGTCTTCTCTCCCCATTTCTATCCCTTCTACCACCGCCTTGATCGTCGTACTTCCACCACCACCCACCACCACCGACACTCCACCCATCATTCACGCCCCCACTGCAACTATTCATCCACCTCTTTCCCCACTTCTCCGCACATCCACCGCCTCCCCCGACCACACATTCACACCCTCTTCCGAGGAGGACGAGGTCTCCCCATCTCCTACTTTTTGATTTCATTTTGTTTTTTGACCTCCCCCTTGCATATCTCTGCATTTTCACGATCATATCATCTTGCTAGCATTGTCATGTCTAGCTTGGGGGAAGTCAATTTTTTCTGTGTGTCGTCGTATGCTGTTTTCTGTGGGTGCTTGTTTTATATATTGAGTCATGCCATTTTCTGTCTTCATTTTTCTATTTTTATATCGTGTGGTGTGATTTTTCTTTATTTTCAGTTTCGTATGTGTGATTTTCTTGTTTTTTTCATTTCTTTGTGTGTTTGTGCGTATCCCCCCCACTTTCATTGCCCTCCCATACTCACTCTTACTGCATTGAGGGCAATGCAAACTTCAGCTTGGGGGAGTCGCACTTTGTGCATCATTTGAGTCTTGCTTTTTCGTTTTTGAGTCCTTTTCATCGTGTTATTATTTTTCTTTTCTTCTTTTTCATCTCCTTCTCCTAGAGATGAACCCTATGATGAATTGCCACAAAATCACACACACCTAGCATGGCATCGATAATCACATTCACTAACCTTAGGATATCGAGTCCTCTTGCATTTCATGCATCGTGGGTCCACTTAGCTTTTTTGTGAGTCGTGCGTCGTGCCTAGCTGTTTGGTGTGCTTCTACTTTGTGATTTTATTTTATATACCTGTCCAGTAATGACCCCTAGATTATCATGCTTCGATTCGAATGTGCGGTATTTGCCTCTCTTATCTGCTTCTGTATGCATGAATATGTATATCGTATGCTTCATTTCGCATGTGTCGGGATTCCACACTTAGGACTAGGATAACTCATTTAGCCTACGCTCTGATTAGTGAAATATCTCCCTTGTCCAAGTGTCTAGAATCCGACTTCTTTTTTGTTTTACTTGGTGCAAATCCCCTCGTCATGTACCGTTCTCCCACTTGGGAGAGTACACATGTGTATAGCCAAAAACCCAAAAATTCAAAAAAAGAGAAAAGAAAAGAAAAACCCAAAAAGAAAAGAAAAGAGAAAATTATATAGCCAAAAAGCCAAAAAAATACATATATCCAAAACCAAAAAAATATATATGAGTGTGAATATTTTCCTACTTACCGAGAATAAAGGGAAGGCGAGAATTTGCACCGAGTGTTCTACTCCACATCATCTCAACCCCCATCGCTTTCGAAAACACTTGGAATAGGGAATTTCTAGCTATTATCTAGGTGATAGTGTGGTGATGTCCGAGCCCCTAGCTGTGGAGTCCATGACACATGATGCATTTCTATTCTCATACTCTTCTCTTGCATGCTTGAGCCATATATTCACCGCTTATTTCAAATCGAATCGATATTTGGGTCATTTCTTGGATTTGTGTATATGGAGCTTATTGCACAATGTAGATAGTGACACCGTTTGCTAACACATGACCACACTCACTCGCGCTACACCGCGTGGGCCCACGACACTTGTCTGGACTCGTTTCATTTGGTTTAGTGACGTGACTTTGCGTTTGTTTGCTTGGTGTGTCGTTTTTGATTTTGCTGGCTCTGACGGGCGATTTAGGATTTTTGTTTTCTCCTTTTCTCTCTTCCTCTCTATTTTCTCCCTCCGAGCTCCTACTCTCACTCGTCTTCCTCGAGGACGAGGAAGGGTTCAGCTTGGGGGATTTTGATGTGTGTTTATATTTCATATATTCACGCACGTCTTCTTTTGTGTTTTTCCGCTATTTTCTACCGTCTTGTATTCGTTTTCTCGTGTTTTCTAGTTTTCTTTCACTTTTCCGTGTTTTTTGTATTTTGCAGGAGTTTACCAGCGTAGGGGATATATAACGAAGATATCATGAGTCCCCGGAGCAACGGGAGGAGTCACGCGTGATCCAGGGGGTCAAACGACGAAGATAGCATCTTTCAACCCCTCACCCGACCGGTTGGTCACTTCCAACCGATCGGGTGATGCACGCGTGCACCACCCGGACACAAGATGGAGCGGTCAGAAAGTCAACCAGTCGGTTCAGAGACCGGTTCACACGTCCCAACTCTCTGGAATTTGATGCTGAATGTCAACCGATCGGGTGACCTTCACCCGATCGGTTCATCTGTAGCCAATTCTCCAAAGCCAAGACACCGAGAGCTCAACCGACCGATTCACCCGACGGTGCGAAGATCCAACCGGTCAGCTTCAACCCTCAGTATGACCGGGTGAAGTCCCATGTTGAGCTGCCGAAGAACGAAGCAGATCACCCGATCGGTTGACTTTTCAACCGATCGGGTGATATCGTTTTATATATATATGACCCCTAGGTTTTCCAGAAACGAGAGTGGTTATTTTTTGCTGTTTTTTCTCTCGCTTGACGGCTGTAATTTTCTAGATATTTGTAAGTTGTCTGATCTTTACCAAACTTTAATATAGTATTATTTGCATTGCTCTTACTGCTTTTCAATCGCTTGATCATGTTTTTAATGGTCGATTTTGATTTAGATCGCTTTTTAGTAAATATGTGTGAGTAGTTCCCTAATCTGGGATTTTGGTGGAAACCCCTTCGTGGGTTCTCCCCGATGCGTCCATAGGACTAGGAAATCGATAGGGATTAGGAATCTACCGGTTACGCGGGGTGTTTTATTGTCATCGGCGGGAAAAAGACCGCCTTTGACCGTTGGGCCAAGGGGGAATAAACTTGGCGGTTGACTCCCTAGCCATAGCTCACGCCCTTAGCGTAGAAGTCGAATCCTAGCGCGCGGTAGCGGCAGGATGAGATGTTGGGAGTTATCGTTGCGAGCTTAGTGCTCCCGGAGTCGGTCAGTGTTAATGGACATGGGAATGTCCACTGACCGAACCCGGGAAGTCCGACGTATCATCCTGGGCACCGACTGGAATATCGGGCCCATGGGACGCTGGTACCACTTTTAGAGGCAAGGTCTCACCATTAGACCCTAATTCCGACCGTTATCCTTCCCGTAGGCCGTATCGAAGAGAATCGCATGATAGGGTGAAAACTGAAGTCCCGGGTTTTCCCTTTATATTGTTTATCCCTCGCATTCTTTTTTTGTGACAACCCATCATCCGATTCGGGCTAGCTCGCCCATGGGATGAATCCGATCCTTCTTGACACAAGCACAACCACGCCTCCCTGAGTTCGACCCCCAAGCCACACTATAACATCGTGCGCTTGCGGTTATAAATATTTAAATCTCACGCCCCTAATTATATATTGCACACATCTGACGCGCAAACGCGGGGGACGTCAACAGTCGACTGATGAAGACAATACAGTTGACTGATAAACAGGACAGGCGCCTGTTAATCCTTCAGCAGGAGATTGCTGCAGGGGATGGATCGAAACAGAGAGCTGCACTCTTTCTCCAGATACGCATACAGGCGACTTATGCACGAAGTACAGTCGACTGTAATAAAGACATGCTACTGTATATCCGTCATCAGTCGATTGCTGCAGGAGATGGAGAAACACAGAGAGATGCATTATACACACTTACGCCTTTCAGACGACTGATGACCATATAACAGGCGACTGCAAATATACAGGCGACTGTAAATAGACTATCAGTCGACTGTGCGTAAAGCTCAAGTTTGAGTCAATTGAAATGTTGACTTGAGCCGTGCATATCAGGCGACTGTATAAGGATCTACAGGCGACTGGAAATCACCTAGTCGACTGTGTTTTCTTCATCAGGCGACTGATGGAAAGCCAGAGACTCCAAATGAGTCTTTGGTCTAGATGAACCTACAGGGTTGGATTCTATGATAATCCTAAGGCTCACTAAGATGGTAAAATGCATATGCATGATAAGTAAACCATCTATCAAGGCATTACAATAACCTAGACTCAAAATGAGAGAGAAAGCAAAAAAAGTAAATATTACATGGATTACAATGCTTCTCAAAGAGTCTAAGTCTTCAATCTTGATGCCTTGATGCTCTCCATCATCTCCAAGCTTTGGCACTCCTTGAGTCCAAACTTTGACCCTTCTTCACTTGATGTCCATCCTTGCACCAAGTGATTAGTCTCCAAGAAAGATATTCTAGGAATTAAACTGTGAGACTAAAACATGAGAATCATTAACAACAACATAATGTTGTGATCATCATTAAAATAAGATTGGTATAAAACACCAATACTCAACAATCTCCCCCCTTTTAATGATGACACACATTATGTAAATCATAAAGAATTAAAGCACAATGCTAATGATCCCCCCTACTTATATGCACCAAATTACATAATGAGCTACACAATGGTAAATACTCAAAATACCAATTAAAAACATGGTGACATATAATAGGCATGGATTACATAAACCAATTGCAAAGAATAAAAGCATGCAAATATGAATGGTTTTCCTAATCCCATATATCTCTCCCTATAGAGATATCTTCCCCATATTCATATGCATATATCTCTCCCCCTATAGATATGATCACATAATGCATATATCTCTCCCCCTTGACATCGTCAAAAAGGTGGACATCAAAAATATCCCCCTTTGTCATCTTAACCAAGATGTGACAGTATGCAAGAAAAGAAAGATATGTATGATACCAAATTTAAAAATTTAGTGGGTATCAATTCACTATCCCATGCTCCCCTAGATCATAGAAATAGTCAACTTTTGACTTCTAGGATCTAATACCATAATTAATGGAGCCATGGGCCACAAGTGTATCAAAGCAATAGATATGGAAAAAAAATCAAGCTTCAATGATACACAAAGATATTGCCAAAACAAATGAACATGTTGGCAATAATCAAGAGGTTTGGTTTGAGACCCAAAATCATCAATTTAAAATCATGATCTCAAACAACCCCGAAATGAGAGTTAAAATATGTCTTAAAAATAATTTTAAACATATAATATATTAACTCCCCCATTGACATACACATGGATCAAAGATTGCATGCATGTCAATAAACCCCAAGATTCCCAATTTCATGAAAAGAATAGATTTGAAAATATTTTCAAAATCATGAAACACACACAATCAATGGGTATGCTAAAATAAATATTGAAGCAAAATACCCATGCAATATGCAAATGTGTAAGGAACCTAAACATTAGGTAACCAAACCCAAGAGGAGTTTGATTTCCTAACGTAATCACATGAGGTGATCACATCCCTAACTAGAGAGTTGATGTAACTATCTCTCTCTTGCACACTAACCTTAGTGGGAATCCATAATCTCAAGGATTTCCTAGGCAAGAATTTTGCCTTTGTAAGAGGGGTGGATGTGGCATGCTTAGATGTAGAAACTAATTTCTTGGCATGCTTAGGATGAGGAATTTGCTTCTTAGCAAAAAATGAAAGATTTTCATTTTCCTCATCACCTCGTGATTTACATGCTTCTTGTTGGTGTTCTTGTTGTACAAGAAAGCATGGTGATTCTTCTTAGGTGCTTTAGCAATATTTCTTATATTTGCACCGTAAGAGGAATTAGAGGTGGGTTTGGGTACCACATTTTGAATATACCCCAAACCTCCTCTATGATTTGCCGGATGTTGTTTTTCCAACAAATCGTGGAGTGAATCCCTAGAATACACAAAGCTTTTGAGCTTACGGGATTCCTCTTCACATTTCAACGTAAGTTGTTGAATGCAAATTTCTAAGCTAAGGTTTTGAGCTAATAATTTTTCATTAGAAATGCTCAAATCCTTAACTTGAGGGAGAAGTGTGTCTCTCTCACTAGTGTCGCAAACATGCAAAGCATCATTGACATTTGCACTAGTAAATTCTAATGCATGCAACCTACTAATAGCATTTTTAAATTTAGCTTTCAATTTAGCATAAGATTCGATGCACTTACTTACCCCATTGGATACCACATTGAAGCGGTATTCGAGCTCCTCATAGGATAGCTTCTCCTTCTCAACTTCCTCATCACTTTCCTCCTCGCTAGAGCTTGACGAAGACTCTTCCCCCTTTGCCATAAAGCACATTTCCTTGTTAGGGTTGAGCCACGCCTCCACCTCTTCATCGCTAGAACTCGAGGAGATTGATGAAGAATAATCAAAAGCCGTGAAGCACATATGAGCTCGCTCCATGTCATCCTCTTCTTCATCACTTGATGTGTCCTCATCGTAGTCATCAAAAGTTCCGACAAGTCCCTTCTTTTGATTCTTGAACTTGGACTTGTCTCTCCAATGCTTCTTCCCTTAGCCCTTATAGGTATCTTTGGTGGGTTTAGAAGGGCATTCAGTAGAAAGATGACCTTTTCCTCTACAATTGAAACAAATAGAGTTGTTAGAGTTGGAGGCAAACTTTGAAGAAGATTTACCTTGCCTGCTTTTGAGGAATGCTCTCAGTTGTGTGGCAAGCTCCATGACTTCATCTCCACTAGCCTCATCTTCTTCATCTTCTTCACTAGAAGCTTCTTGATGGAATTTCTTTCTCCATTTGATTGGCTCCTCCTTGGCATGGAATGCAACCCCCTTATACTTCTCCGGCTTCTCGGGCTTGGTTGGTTGAATCTCCTTCTTGTGTTGAAGCTTTACTTCATATGCCATGAGATTCCCACTGCACTCCTCAACAGTGTATTTGGACATGTTGTAAGACTCCAAAATACCATTGGCCTTTGACTCCTATTGAGATGTAAGCGAGTCAAGGATCTTCTACACTCGATCCTCTTGGGAAATCACCTTCCCAAGTCCTTCCAAAGCGTTCACGATTTCTGTGAACCTTGTGAACATCTCCGAGATGTTTTCACCTTCCTGCATCTTAAACAACTCATATTTAGATCTAAATACGCATTGTTTAGATTTCTTTACCTTCGAAGTCCCTTCATGAGAAATCTCCAATGTATGCTAAATTTCGTTGGCCGTTTTGCACATGGAGATGCGGTTGAACTCATTTGAAGTGAGGACACAATGGTATGCATTCATAGCCCTTGCATTAAATTTGATCGAGTCCTTCTCCGCTTTTGTTCTCGAAGCTGCGGGTGTAGTAGGCTTCTCAAATGGCGACTCTGTGATGTCCCAAAGGTCTTGACCCTCCAAGTAGATCATCATCTTGATCTTCAAACTTGGGTAGTTGGTTCCGTTGAAGAGCGGGGGTCGAACGGTTGATAGACCTTCTTCATGAGACATGGATGAAGCGTTGTATGCCATCGTTGTTGTATGCTTCAACCTCGCTCTGATACTAATTGTAGGGATCGTCTAACCCTTGCAATACTAACAACACACACTAGAGGGGGGAATAGTGTAATGGCAATAAAATTGTCCAATTAAAATTTAACTTGCAAATGCGGAATAATAAATGCAAGAGGAATTAAAAGGCACAATCAATCCAAACGCAAACACAAAGTTTTACCCTGGTTCCCCAAACTTGGATACATCCAGCCACACCAATATTCACTATATTCCCACACAGAGAAGTGAATACAAATCTCACAAGAGATACCTCACACAGAGGATTTAGGATTCCCACAAAGAGATATCCTTGCTTTCACACATAAAGACTAATGCTCTCACACAGAGAGACTCAAACTCTCACACAGAGAGAACTCCACCAACCCTCACACAGAAGGTTATACTCTCACACAGAGAGTAACTAGCTCTCACACAGAAAGCTAGGGTTCCAAAGAAATAACAAAGTAAAACAAATACTCTTACATATGCCTTGAGATGAACTTACTCATAAATGGATGCAAGGCATGGAAGAGGATCTCCAAGTGTTGAGATATGCTTGAAAGCACTTGGATGAATTCCCTTGAGCTGGACTTCAATGCATGAAGAGGAATGAATGCTCAAATGAGGGAATTGAGAGGGTTTGAGAGTTGCTTATCGATCTCTTGAGATATTCAATAGCATCCCGAAGTAAAAGAGATGGCAGCAAACCCATATATATAGAATCCCTATATCAAACCCTAAAACCCAAGTAAATAACCAAAGAAAGAATTCTGCAATGGCTAGAAACTGGGTGAAAACGACAGGAACAGTCGACTGTTGATCAAAAGACAGTCGACTGAACAACGGCTAGAAAATACCCAACGGCTATATTCTCAGCCAGGACAGTGACTGATGAAGACAATACAGTCGACTGACAAATAGGACAGGCGCCTGTTAATCCTTCAGCAGGCGACTGCTGCAGGGGATGGATCGAAACAGAGAGCTGCACTCTTTCTCCAGATACGCATACAGGCGACTGACGCACGAAGTACAGTCGACTGTAATAAAGACAGGCTACTGTATATCCGTCATCAGTCGACTGCTGCAGGAGATGGAGAAACACAGAGAGATGCATTATACACACTTATGCCTTTTTGACGACTGATGACCATATAACAGGCGACTGCAAATATACAGGCGACTGTAAATAGACTATCAGTCGACTGTGCGTAAAACTCAAGTTTGAGTCAATTGAAATGTTGACTTGAGCAGTGCATATCAGGCGACTGTAGAAGGATCTACAGGCGACTGGAAATCACCCAGTCGACTGTGTTTCCTTCATCAGGCGACTGATGGAAAGCCAGAGACTCCAAATGAGTCTTTGGTCTAGATGAACCTATAGGGTTGGATTCTATGATAATTCTAAGGCTCACTAAGATGGTAAAATACATATGCATGATAAGTAAACCATCTATCAAGGCATTACAATAACCTAGACTCAAAATGAGAGAGAAAGCAAAAAAGTAAATATTGCATGGATTACAATGCTTCTCAAAGAGTCTGAGTCTTCAATCCTTATGCCTTGATGCTCTCCATCATCTCCAAGCTTTGGCACTCCTTGAGTCCAAACTTTGACCCTTCTTCACTTAATGTCCATCCTTGCACCAAGTGATTAGTCTCTAAGAAAGATATTCTAGGAATTAAACTGTGAGACTAAAACATGCGAATCATTAGCAACAACATAATGTTGTGATCATCATCAAAATAAGATTGGTATAAAACACCAATACTCAACATTCGTCTAGCTCAAGTGAGGAGAAAGCGATGAGGAAGTCAAGGAGGAAAGTGATGAGGAAGATGAGGAGGAAAAGCCATCCTATGAGGAGCTCGAATACCGCCTAATTGTGGCCTCCAATTTGTCAAGTAAGTGCATCGACTCGTATGATAAAATGAAAGCTAAACTTGATAATGCTATGATTAGGGTGCATGATTTAGAATCGTCTGGTGTAAATATTCATGATGAAATGCATGTGTGCGACACTAGTGAGAGAGACACATTTCTCTCTCAAGTTAAGGAATTGAGTTTAACTAATGAAAATCTTGTTGCTCAAAACCTTAGCTTAGAGTCTCACGTTCAACAACTTACGTTGAAATGTGAAAAGGAATCCCGGAATCTCAAAAGCTTTGTGTATTCTAGGGATTCACTCCATGATTTGTTGGGAAAACAACATCCGGCAAATCATAGAGGAGGTTTGGGGTAAATTCAAAATGTGGTACCCAAACCCACCTCTAATTCCTCTTATGGTGCAAATGTAAGAAATATTGCTAAAGCACCTAAGAAGAATCACCATGCTTTCTTGTATAACAATAACATCAACAAGAAGTATGTAGATCACGAGGTAATAAGGAAGAATGAAAAATCTTCATTTTTTGCTAAGAAGCAAAATCATCATTCTTTGCATGCTAAGAATTTCGTTTCTACACCTAAGCATACCACATCTATTCCTCTTGCAAAGGCAAAACCCTTGCCTAGGAAATCCTTGAGATTATGGATTTCCACTAAGGTTAGTGTGCAAGAGAGGGATAGTTACATCAACTCTTTAGTTAGGGATGTGATCACCTCATGTGATTACGTTAGAAAATCAAACTCCTCTTGGGTTTGGTTCCCTAATGTTTAGGTTCCCACACACTTTTGCATATTGCATGGGTATTGTGCTTAATGTTATATTTTTGCATACCCATTGGTTGTGTGTGTGTTTCATGATTTTGAAAATACTTTCAAATGTATGTATTTTTCATGAAAATGGGAATCTTGGGGATTTTATTGACATGCATGCACTTTTGATCCATGTGTATGTCAATAGGGGAGTTAATATGTTATATGTTTAAAATATTTTAAAACATATTTTGACTCTCATTTTGAGGATGTTTGAGATCACTATTTACTATTGATTAGTTTTGGTCTCAAACTAAACCTCTTTGATATTGCCAAGTTGCTTCATGGTATAACTCTTTTGGCATTATCAATGTGTATCATTGTAGCTTGATTTTTCCTTATCTATTGCTTTGATACACTTTAGGCCCATGGCTCGAATATTGGTATTAGATCCTAGAAGTCTAAAGTTGACCATTTCTATGATCTAAGGGGAGCATGGGATAGTGAATTGATACCCACTAAATTTTTCAATTTGGTATCATACATCTCTTTCTTTTCTTGCATATTGTCACATCTTAGTGAAGATGACAAAGGGGGATATATTTGATGTCCACCTTTTTGACGATGTCAAGGGGGAGGGATATATGCATTATGTAAATATATAGGGGGAGATATATACATATGCATATGGAGAGAGATATATATATGGGGAGAGATATATGGGATTAGATAAACCTGTCATGTTTACATGATATTGTCTATTACAATTGGTTTATGTAATCCTTGCCTATTATATGTCACCATGATATTATTTGGTATAATGAGTATTTACTATTGTGTAGCTCATTATTTAATTGGTGTATATAAGTAGGGGGAGCTCATTAGCATTGTACTTTAATTATTTGTATTTTACATAATGTGTGTCATCATCAAAAAGGGGGAGAATGTTGAGTATTGGTGTTTCATACCAATCTTATTTTGATGATGATCACAACATTATGTTGTTGCTAATGACTCTCATGTTTTAGTCTCTCAGTTTATTTCAAGAATATCTTTCTTGGAGACTAATCACATGGTGCAAGGATGGACATCAAGTGAAGATGGACCAAAGCTTGGACTCAAGGAGTGCCAAAGCTTGGAGATGATGGAGAGCAATCAAGGCATCAAGATTGAAGACTTAGACTCTAAGGAAAGCAATGTAATCCATGTAATTTACTTTATTGCTTTCTCTCTCTTTTGAGTCTAGGATTAATGTAATGCCTTGTTAGATGATTTACTCATACATGCATATCCATCTAACCATCTTAGTGAGCCTTAGGATTATCATAGAATCTAATTCAATAGGTTCACTTTTTCCAAAGACTCATTTGGAGTCTCTGGCTTTCCATCAGTCGCCTGATGAAGGAATCACAGTCGACTGGGTGATTTCCAATCGCCTATAGATCCTTCTACAGTCGCCTGATATGCATAGCTCAAGTCAACATTTCAATTGACTCAAACTTGAGCTTTACGCACAGTCGACTACTGGTCAGTTTACAGTCGCCTGTATATTTGCAGTCGCCTGTAGATTGGTCATCAGTCGCCTGAGTAGTGTAAGTGCAATCTCTGCATCTCTCTATCTTTTCTCCATCTTATTCAGTAGCCGACTGATTAAGGTTTTACATTCGCTTGACTAATAGACAGTCGACTGTATTATTGACATCAGTCTCTTATGTGCTTAACTGGAGAAAGAGTGCTGCTCTTTATTTTATTCCATCCCCTGCAGCAGTCGCCTACTGAAGGATTTACAGGCGCCTGTCCTGTTCTCAGTCGACTGTACTGTCTTCATCAGTCGACTTTCTTGGCTCAGATTATAGCCGTTGGATATTTTCTAGCCGTTGATCAGTCGACTGTCTTTTGATCATTAGTCGACTGTTCCTGTCATTTTCGCCCAGTTTCCAGCCGTTGCAGAATCGATTCTTTGGCTGTTTTCTTGGGTTTTGGGGTTTGATATAGGGTTCATATATATATGAGTGTGCTGCCATCTCTTATACTTCTGGATGCTATTGAATATCTCAAGAGATCTTTAAGCCACTCTCAAACTCCCTCAATTCCCTCTCAAGAGCTCTCATTCTTCTTCATGCATTGAAGTCCAGCTCAAGGGAATTCATCCAAGTGCTCTCAAGCATATCTCAACACTTGGAGATCCTCTTCCATCTCGTGCATCCATTCATGAGTAAGCATCTCAAGGCATAGGTAAGAGTATTTATTTTACTTGGTAAATTTGTTGTTACTAATTCTCTTTGTGGGAATTAGTCTTTTTCTCTTTGTGGGAGGTTTTCTCTTTGTAGGATTAGGATATTCTCTTTGTGGTAATAACTTTCTTTGTAGGAGTAACTCTCTTTGTGGGAGTTTAGTGTCCTAGTGTAGGGCTAACCCTAATTCTCTGAGTGGGAGTTAGAATTCTCTGTGTGGGAGTCTTGACCCATGTGTAGGGTTGGTTGGGTCCTTGTGTAGGGCAAAATCCTCTTTGTGGGGGTATCTCCTTGTGAGATTTGTATTCACTTCTCTGTGTGGGATTATAGTGGATATTGGTGTGGCTGGATGTACCCAAGTTTAGGGAACCATGGTAATTCCTTATGTTTGCGTCTGGATTAATTGTGTCAATTATTTCCTCTTGCATTTATTATTCCGCATTTGCAATTTTAATTTTAATTGGACAATTTTATTTCCATTACACTATTAACCCCCTCTCTAGTGTATGTTGTTAGTATTGCAAGGGTAAGGCGATCCTTACAACATTTGATGGGTCAAACAGACTCGGATTAATGCGCCATTTTTTCCGAGCGTTCACCGTTCAGCGCTCTTTGATTTTATAGGTTGTATTAAATGTGAAGCTCAACAGTGAGGGGGTTAAAATTCATGGAAGTTTGGCCTTTCATTAAGTCAAACTAACTTGAATTATTTACCTCCAAAACTTTAGTCCTACATCGGAAGTGGAGTAAAGGGGAGGGGTCAGCCGCCTATATAAATAGGGGACTGCCCCCTCCTCATAACTCGTCCCAAGCTCTAGATCTGAGCGGCTCCCAAAAGTTTGGAGCACGCTCTGACCTAAGCTTAAAATAAATATTTTTCCTCACCCTAAATTTCTACCTTGCTCCTGAAGGGCTCTAGCAAAGCCACGAAGGAGCTTGGATTCGATCCGGAATCTTGGCGAAGGATCCACTCAAGTGAAACTTTCTTCGGTGCGTGGTTGGCTCAGTGACAAGGGGGTTGCTCGCCTCGGGACGCGGTGCGGTTCAAGAAGCGGTTCAGCTCGGGACGCAGTGTAGTCCAGGAAGCGGTTCAGCTCGGGATGGGGAGCGACTCTGGACGCGATTCGGTACACCTTACCGGTGCAAGTAAGGTTCAGGGTATGTAGTTTAATTAAGCATAGTATTTAAAATATTGCAGTAGCTTAGATCTATCTTGGTATGGTCAGACCCACCTCAAGATAGTAGAGATCCTGACTAGGGTCTTGATATCCTTACGGCTTGCATATTAAATAGTTTAACATTTTTCCGTTGCATGCTTTTCTTTTTGCCTCTATCGTCCATCCGACGTAAGACGTGCATAGAAATGTGCCCTAAGGGTCCCTCAGATCCCATCATTGGTATCAGAACCTATGTCTATATCTAATCTAAGGACTGCAGTATTTATAAATGGAAGTATGGCTTTTTAAATACATCAAAGATCTGGTTTTTAACTTTATGTGATAAATGTTAAAAATGGAACAAACAAGGTTTTTAGATGCCTTAAATTTTATGTGATAAAATTTTTTAGCATGCTTATTTTAATTTGATAATTTTTAAAACATAAGTTCATGTAATAAAATTATATGATAATTTTGAACATGAAGCTATAAATTATTTTTTTTTTTGAAAACCCAGAAAAATCCCCAACCCCATCCCCCTGCCTTCGGCTTTTTTTTAGGAGGGTAAGGCGAAAGCCCGGTCGAGACTATGCAAACTGGGGGGTGACCGCCGTGCCCTCAACGGCCCCCGGGTTAGTCCGAGAGGGGAGATGTAGCCCCAGGGTAAATAATTCCACAACAAATTCCACAATAATTACCAAGTCACGGCAGCCATAGGTCTCGAACCCCGCACCCCTTGGCTTTGGAGCGGAATGACTTACCACTGGGACACCCTCTCGTGGGCAGCTATAAATTTCATTAGATAAAATTTTTAAGTTTTAAAATTATGCTTTAAATTTATGTGATAAATTTTAAAGGTTGCATGTTATGTTTGTTAGAAACATAAAATAATTATGAGATAATTATTGAATATTGCTGAAACTTAATTTCATGTGATTTAATTAAGTTGTAAATGTTAAATGGCTATGTTATATTCTTGCTTATTTGATAACTCAAGAAAACCTTGTTAGATTAGCCATTAAAAGCAGTCTAATAATTATAAGATAATTTTAGATTGCTTCTACTATGATTTAAAATTGTTTTAAATGCCTAATACACGATTAGGATAGCACCATAAATATTATTCCTTATAGTTGATAAGGACTTAATAAAAGTTATTAACAAATCTTAATAATTTTGAATTTTAGTATTCAACTAGTTGATAGGATTAACTAGTTTTAATGAAGCCTTTTAGTCTATGGCACACATATAAAAAATGATAAGTTTCATTCAATGGACCATGATCAGGTCAGTGTGCCCTAGCTAGGCTGGTGATAAGTGATCCTGGCTTAGTCAATTCCCTGGCCGTGTCCGCTAGACCGCAATGATGTGAATCATACTTATATGACACCCTCGACTATATCTAAGTCAATTACGTTAATAATATTGTTCAAGGTTAGCCATAGCCCTTCTTACTTTTGGAATTTGGAAACCATGGATTTCATGTTATAGTTGTTGAGTAAACTCAAGCTGTAACATGAATATCTTTTGGGAACCAATTCCATTAAACATGTGATGTAGTTCGACTTAACCCAAACCGTCGCGTTGAATCAACCGAGTGCCGGTGTAAGTTGGGATTGGACGAAAGTAAGGGTTTGACTATACTAGTCTTTATGATCTGTTGAGCCAACTCAAGGTCATAAGTGACTTGGGGTAAAAACCTATAAGGGAATCACATTCGATGTGATTGATGAAGAGTCGTCTACTGATCGCAGAGTTAAGTAACTTGTTGAGTCAACTCAAGGTTGTAAGACTCAGGGCGGTCAGTTCCCTTTCCCAGTAAATAATATTATTTTTTTATCTTTATGGCTTAATATGATCGCAAAATAGTGGGAGGATATAGTTGAATAAAAATCCATTTTAACTATATTTAAAAATCATTGAAAATATGCTATACTAGGGAAATTTTATGTTATACATAATGGAATCCAAACATAATATTCTAAGAGAATAAGTTAACTGGTCCAAATGGTTGGTTAATGAAATATCAATTCAAATTCTAATTGATAGAATATACTATATTCTCATTGACATTAAAATGACTTTCTTAATCACAGGCTTAAGGACAATGATTTCCTTAAGCTCTAGGCCCAACAAAATAAATGCACGCTACCTGTCACTCGCCTCTAAAAGGGGCAGCTCGAACTTACTGATGTTCAAAGCATGTTTCTATATACAATTTGTTGAGTCAACTCAAGGTTGCATGGAAAACGGTTTCGATCCACAAGGTTCGAAACTTCGATTAAACTGCTTAATTCGAATATGAGTGCATGAGCGGTATTAGACCATGTATCCAAATCAGATCTTGAGTCAAGCAACTTGTTTAGTCAACTCAAGATTGTGAAGCTCAAGTGTTTGGATACGTTAGGTGCTTGCACATCTAACAATTTTGGTGGGTCGTATAATATCTAAATGAGATTTAGAAAAGGAAGAATGCACTAAGGAAAGTTGATTGAGAAAGATAGTTTTATTTATCATTAGTAAAGGCATAAGTAGGAGGAACTTAAAATATGACATATTTGATGTCACGGTTTCAGGATAACCGTTATACGAAAGAAATAGATTGGCTACGTGTTGGAAAAAGGAACAATTATTGTTTCTTGGACCATGTAGGACGTCAAACACATTTTTTGACGAATGTCGTCACCTTACTTATGAAACAATGTTTTATGTGAGTAATTTGTATAATGATAATGTATTAAATGTTAATACATGAATATGCAAGATAATAACAAAAACTTATATGGCGAAATAAACTAGGCCGTACCAAAGAGACTAAGCTTCGCAAGTCACAAAAGAGAGGTCTGGCCTCTCGTATTATGAAGTCTACAGACACTTGTGAATCTTCTCTCAAAGGTATGATGGCACAACACCTTCTGTGAGACAGTGGGAGAATGAGTTGGAGAACTCACTGTCTCGTACAGATGTACCCAGACCCAAGTCTAAGTTGGCCAGGATAAGTTGTTCTTATTTTATTATGACACATATTCTTGCTGAAACACAAGTCTGATAAAATAGGTACAAAATGACAAAAGTATTTGAATTGCTTCGATCAGATCGAAGAGTCGAATACTTAGTTGTAAAAATCTTGCGTAAATTAAAAAGAAAATGTGATTTTCTCTCAGGTCAAGTCTCTTAACACTTCCGTGTGTTAGAGAACATGAATCGCACTTTGTTAGACATCGTGCGATACATGACAAGTGACTCTGAGTTACAATCCTCCCTCTGGGTTAAGTCCCAGATAGTAATGCCTAGTTCTTGATAAGGTTCTATGAGGACCTTATCAATAAGATATTCATTAAATCAATCGTTAGGAAGTTAAAGGATTACTCGAGTCTCGTGAGACGAAGAGTCGAGTTAGACATCATAGTCGATGATGGCCTAGACAACTTCCAGGATGTAATTCAGAGTAGGGACTCTGATTAATAACTTGATGTAATCAGAAATGGTCCGTGCACGTAAATAAAGTATGGACTTTAGTTTATGCGCCCAAAGAAAATGTTTCTTATTGACTGCAAGTAAATCTTCAAGACAGAAGATTGGTGCAGAAAGAAAATAGTGAAGTACAACTTATGTTGATTGAGAACAGTTATTATCCTGACTCCTATAAACGAATTATGATGAAACTGTCTCACCAATAGATTTGTACAGATCTAATCGGACCGAACTCGATGTAAATGCTCAAGATGACCATGAAAACTGGAGCATTCATTTATAGTCCGTTTTCTAAATATGATTTAGAAGAACAAACTTATATAAATTAGCCAGAGAGTTTTCAAGGTCAGTGGGAGCGAATAAAATACATGCGAGGCATCAATGGGCTGTAACATATATTTTGACAAAGTGGTCAAAGAGTTTAACCATTTATCAAAAATAGACATGAACTGTCTAAAATAACCGGTAACTTATTATTATTGTCGTAAGGTACGATGAGCTGGATGAAATCCAGGAAAATTAAATATTATGGATTCCGAGGGACCAAGAGAATTATTTGGATGAGATTCAAATGTATGGTCTTATATGAACATAGAAACCTCTTAAGTCTATATAGTAGACGATGTAGCAGATCCACTCACGAAGGCTCTACCACATGAAGTCTAGAAAGACTTGTGTGTAAAATACGGTATGAGATACTGTGATAAATGGGCCTGCGTGCAAGTGGGAGATGTCGGGAGATGTATTCAAGGTAATTTATCTCTGTGTAATTGTACATACATTTTGTTCAAAATTACAATAAGCTGTATGGTAAGAATTTATCTAAGTTAAATCATAATGTTGTTATCATTATAAACTTAGGTAAAGTCCTAAGACTTAATGCAAGGTCAAACATGTATTGAGATGAGGATCTCGATCTTAGAGAAGTGCTTGACCTTTAGTAGCATAAGTCTAAAAAGGTTCGTGGTCATAGATGTTTCGAGAAAAGGATGTCGAAACATCGGATAGACCATTGTGTCTTAGTCTTCACCGTGTAGCGGTGACGATGATATTATGATCGTTTGACTTGGCGAAGTCGAAGACGAGACACATGTGATCATTGGAGAATGAGTTCACTGAACGATCCAACAAGAGTTATCATATGGTTATGATTGACCAATCTGTCAGTGAAAACTCTTAGTGATGATAGACAAGTTGGTCTTTTGACTTGAGGTCATTGTATGAACCTATATGTGAACGGTGTCACTTAGATCCCTGACCTAGCTTCGAGGCAAGGCCTGTCAAAAGATTTTTGGTTGGGTGGCATTTGAAGCATGCGAGGAGAGTAATGAGCAAGATATGATTCGTCCCTCCCGGTCATGGGAGTTAGTGTCGTAGTGTTAGTTCGATCTTTAGTGAAAACTCTAACCAGAGTATGTTGGAAGAATCCAGCATTATTTGACTAAAAATCGATGGAGACTAACCGGTTTCGAGCTATTGGGGTTGACAGTTTGACCGTATACTAAGCTTGAATCAAACGACATAGTTTTGACGAAAAGACTAAAACTGCGGTATTCATCACAGACACAGTCAGGGTGGTCCCGACAATACTCATGTCAATGAGTTAGCCACATAAGTATGATACTGAAACAGGGACGACAACTGCTGCTCATGGTCACTGCCGTCTGGGGCTTCGAGCCCCACCTGTAGTAGGGTCAGGCTGTATGGTCTCACACAGAGTGCGACCTTCATCAAGTAATAGGTAGAAATTATGGAGAATATGCATTAGATGCAAGGGATAAAATACTGCAAATGGTTTGCAATTATCTTCTGCATTCGGGATAAATGATCTTGAGTGCAAGTGGGAGATGTGGGGGGATGTATGCCCTCAGATCATTTGTATTTGATGCAAATGGTTTTTAATATAAATGTGGAGATTTTTGCATTTGATGCAAAGGGAAATTTAATGCGTCGTAAATTGTTTACGTGCATTTTTATTTAATAAACGTGTAGAAATGGTTACGTGGATGACGAGATCGTCCCCGTCTAAACGTAGGTTCAAACCGCGCTAAAATCAGATTCCAAACGAGCCCAATAAGTCTATTTAAAAGAGTTTTAAATAGAGAGCCCAAAATAACCAAAAGCCCAAAAGCCTTAATAATTAAGGCTGTTTTTTTAATTTTAAAAAAACCCTGGGGGCATTTTGGGGGCCCGGCGAAAAGGCCGGGCGGCTAAAAAATTCAGCGCCCATGTGGGCACTGGTGCCCACAGGGGCGTGTGATTAATACGGCACCCGGGGGCACATGCCTTGCATGTGCCCCTATGGCTGGGGGCTATTTTCAGCATGTGGGGCCCACACAGTGGGCCCCACACACATAGGGTTTCAAACCCTAGCTGATTTGTTTTGGCGGCTACTGTTTTTACGAAATTACAATTTTGGGCTCAACTTTGGACATACGTTTGAGGGGTCAAACGGACTCGGATTGAAGCGCTGTTTTTTCCTACGCGTTCACTGTTCAGTGCTATTCGATTTGATAAGTTGTATCAAATGTGAAGCTTAACGGTGAGGGAGTTAAAATTCATGGAAGTTTGGCCTTTTGTTAAGGCAAACTAACTTGAATTATTTAACTCCAAAACTTTAGTCTTACATCGGAAGTGGAGTAAAGGGGAGGGGTCAGCCGCCTATATAAATAGGGGCATGCCCCCCTCCTTATAACTCGTCCTAAGCTCTAGATCTGAGCGGCTCCCAAAAGTTTGGAGTATGCTCGGATCTAAGCTTAAAATAAATATTTTTCCTCTCTCTAAATTTCTGTCTTGCTCCTGAAGGGCTCTAGCAAAGCCACGAAGGGGCTTGGATTCGATCCGGAGTCTTGGCAAAGGATCCACTCAAGTGAAACTTTCTTCGATGGGTGGTTGGCTCAGCGACAAGGGGGTAGCTCGCCTCGGTACGCGGTGCGATTTAGGAAGCGGTTCAGCTCGGGACGCGGTGTGGTCCAGGAAGCGGTTCAGCACAGGACGGGGAGCGGCTCTGGACGTGGTTCGGTACACCTTGCCGGTGCAAGCAAGGTTCCAGGTATGTAGTTTAATTAAGCATAGTATTTATAATATTGCAGTAGATTAGATCTATCTTGGGGTGGTCGGACCCACCTTAAGATAGTAGAGATCCTGGGTAAGGTCTTGATATCCTTAGGGTTTGCATGTTAAATAGTTTAACATTTTTCCACTGGATGCTTTTTTGCCTCTATCGTCTGTCCGACGTAGGACATGCATATAAATGTGCCCTAAGGGTCCCTCAATTCCCATCACTATTTGCCTCATCGTTCCTAGCAGTCGTTGGTACGACAACATGCTCTATTGCAGGGTCATACGGGATGAACACCATCGGCTCTTCTGGGACCTACGGTGGGCCAGTCTGAGAAGTGTAGGTGGCATGTGATATGAATGTCCCGGGAGTATTAATATGTATATCATCTATACCCCCTGCATCCATACGCCATAAGATATTTGCGAATTTAATTAGTTTAACCAACATGACTGAACATTTAAAATAGAAATATGTGTACCTGTCCCCGTGGGCGGTGTCGTATGTGGATAAGGGGGACATGTACTGGGGTGCCTGAAGATATATAAAGGATTATATACAGTTAGTTATCCAAAAAATTAAAAGGTCCACATTATACAGACATACTAAAATTACAAAATAAGCATACCTGACCCAGAAGGCAGCGTAATATGTCCCACATGGGAGCCATGTCCTTCACTTCCTGAAAAAGTTTTGTAAATTTTAGTAATTTATTATCCAAAAAATTATTCCAAACACATTATACGGCAATGCTAAAAATACAAAATAAGCATACCTGTCTCAGAGTGCCGGTGGGTCTGGGGGGGTCCCTTTACACACCGAAAAAATCTTGGCAAAAACTCTCTTCATCTGCACTTCATAATATTTATTAATAACAGAAAAATTGATTTTTAAAATCTGTAATTATTTGCATAATTTATATGAAATAAAAGTGGTGTAAACAAAATACAAAAATTCATACTCTTTATTGATTCCAGGCAAAATCATTGTAGAAAAATTAGCTTTATATATTTACATGTTTGTAGTGCTTAGTAATGAAAAAGGTTCAACGAGTTGAGGTTGATGTTGAAGCCCGTTGTGACCGAGTCCGAACTGTAGATGAATGGACTTTGGTTATTGTGTTTCTTCGTCTTGTGCACTTCGCTGCTACGATACTCGTGCCTGTGATTGCCAAATCATGTATATCCCCACGAAATGGTGTGATGTCATCGATTGTTTCATTATTTGTCTCGATTGAAAAATCATCCACGACGTCATCGGCTACGAGTACATCATCATCATCATCTTCATTTCCCTCCTTAAGAACCCGTTTCATCTGGTGCATATGCTCTAGGCGGATTTCTAAGATCCACCCAAACTCATCAACCATTATGTCTTTAACATAAAAACATTGTTTTTCTTGTGAGGCAAACATGAACTTCTCCTGTGGATAGATTTCCTTCGTCAGATTAACAACCGTGAAGCCCAAGTCGTCCTTCTTCTTTCCTTGCTCACACCACCGCACCTTAAAACATAACATGGCTCACTTCCCTCCGTCTCAACCGCATCTTCAACCTAGCCATAATAGAAGATTTGCCCTTCTTTTGGTTATTGATCTTTGGAACTTACATATGACAACTGCTAAAAGGAGGAGAAGATTCAACTACTTTGGGCGTATCTGTCCTTCTCAACTTCAATGGTATTAAATCTATAACTTTTGATAGAATAACCTCCATAACGATGTACAGTACCGTCAGAACCTCTGTCATAGTTTTGGATCTCCTCAGATAGCTGTGCACCGCGAACACATTGCTCTGCCACCTTTAAGATAAATATGAATCACATTCATATATACGTGTTCTCGATATTGATTCTTCGATAGGTATAGAACAATCATAAAAAATCAGTGCATATACCTTCAGTTTTAGCCATGAAGTAAATTCTTTAGAGTGTGCATCCGCAACCTTTCTGTTAAGAGTTTTGGCACGCAATCTGGATTGGACTACTCCCATATGAAGATTGGGGAACAAGTAAAGAAAGCTATTATAACATAGGAATTAAACCACTTATAAAAGCGAATAACTTAGCTTTATTACCTGCGATAGGAGTCAAATATCGATAGATTATTCAGAACATATGAATGAGCTTGGTCAGGCTCAATTTGACTAAACCGTGTGTCCTCTACATAATCATTATAGAATACACCATCAGGAACTCTTGTCGGACGATTTACCCTTGTGCCGACACCTTGCAAACAACGAGATATAAATATCAAGGTCTCGTTTGATGTATAATATATGGATTTGACCAACATGCACAATTTTGCACAAGTTGCTTCACGAACTCTAGATACATGTGGGTCAAAAATCATAAAAAGATTCAAAAACACGTTTAATTTTGGTTTGAGCAAAATAGAATATTATATGGCATAGGCATGCACCCTTCAATGGGGTACATCCACCGATATTATACCAACCCTGCAATGCGGGCCTCCTATGCCAGGTGTATAGTAAGATGAACCATGATGGTAAAGATTGAAGGAGGGAAATTTTTTTCCATATTACATATTGTAAGGATAACTCGTGACTCTAAATATTCAAACTCACCAACGTCTATCACCTTCGAGTAAACCTGCATGAAGAACCCACAGAACTGTATCAGAACTTTTGCCAGCTTCTTATCGACACGACGTAATGCAACCGGAAGCAGATGATGTAGCAAGATATGATAATCATGTGTCTTTAATCCAAATATCTTCATCTGATATACATGCACACATCTTGATATATTTGAAGCATATCCATCGGGTGCTTCAAGGACTTGAGAAACACACAAAGATTATGAATTTCATCTCTTGAAAGGGTGACCCGAGAAGCTGGCAGGTCGTACTTGTAATTTTCCTTTTGTACGGTATGAAATTCAGGATGTATATTTAATTCTTTTAAGTCAAGCTGCGCCTTTACTCCGTCTTTCGACTTGTTGGTGTCTTGCATCAATGTATATAATATATTTTCACATATGTTCTTTTCGATGTGCATGACGTCCAGGTTGTGATGTATTTTCAAAGTCCTCCGATATGGCAATTGGTAGAAACTATTGAACTTTGACCAACCACTAGGTATTATTTGAACATCTGTTGTGTTAGAATCTGTACGAGACTTTTGAAGCATTCCTCTTTTAGTTTTGCCCATGCCCATGCCCTTGACCTTTCCTTTTCCTTTTGCAATTGCCTTCTAACACCAAGAGGGTTCTCTTTGCTATATCTGTTCTTTCTAAACTTCAACTCTCCGTAACGGGTGAAGTGCTTCAAATATGTCCTCTCTGCTGTTCTGGTGCTTCTCTGCATTCAGTTTTGTAGAAAAACTGTCCATGTCCTCTATAACTATGATTTACAGTCAACTATCTTTTGTTCTGCTAATAGAGATATATTTCAGGAATGTGTCCTCATAACCTGTCATGCAAACTGGGCAAGCCATCCTACCTTTCGTCGACCAACCAGATAGATTAGCATACGCCGAGAAGTCATTTATCATCCATAAAACATAGCACGCATGCAAAAACTTTGCTTTGTCAAGGCGTCGAAAGTGCCCACACCTTGTTCCCATAAAAGCTTCAGATCATCAATTAATGACTTCATGAAAACATCGATATCATTTCCAGGCGAGTATTTTCCAGGTATCAATAGTGACAGTATCATGTATGGTTGCTTCATTCACATATAAGGTGGGAGGTTATACGGGGTCAACAACACGGACCAAGTGGACCAACCCGAGCTCATCACTCCAAATGGATTAAACCCCATCGATATCAAGACCCAGCCTAAGATTCATCAACTCTCTAGCAAAGTCGAGATAAATACGATCGATATACTTCCATGCTTCCCCATCAGCAGGATGCCTCAATTTTCTATCATCTATGCGGTCGGTTGCGTGCCATCGCATTTTTCCTGCCAATTCAGCAGATATGAAAAACCTCTGCAGCCTTGGTATTATTGGGAAATAACGGAGAACCTTAGCTGGATTCTGCTTCTTAGTTTGGATTGTATGACCATATCTGCTTGAACCTCTTATTTGTTCTACTTGCCACCGGGGCACTTGAGACATTAGACATTCGTTTAGGTCCGTATTGTCTTTGTATTATAGAATGTAATCATTAAGGCATGCGTCAATTTTCTTGTAATCGAGCCCTAACATATTAATGATTTTGATCGCTTCATAATGAGTAAATGGAATAATTTCCTTACCATATGGAATTACCCTTCTCAACAAATCCATCAACATCTAAAAATATGTAATCGACATTCTGGTAAGTGTTTGGATATGCAGAAGTCTAATCGTGAATTATAGCCTCATGAACTTAGTGCATCCTTCATATAAATTCGACTCATTATCCTCCACTAATTTCATCAAGCAATCAAAGTCAACGGAGTGAAGATCGTCATCTGAATGGTTTCTGCTTGGAGCACCAATATCTTCCAACGTTGTAGCTATGTCATCTGCCCTTTGATCTCCATGCACAATACGCTCTTCTGCCCTAAGCATCTCCTCTGTTACGATTTCTTCACCATGGTAACTCCAATATTTATAATTGGGGTTGAACCCATGAGAAACCAAATGGACATGAACACTTACTTCTAAAGGATATCATTGTTCTGGCACCTCTTACAAGGGTAACAGATTTTGCCACTGGATATGCGTAGAGGGTTGTCATCAGAGTACGCTAAGAACACATCTATCCCATCTACGTATCTTTGGTTTCCAGTCATTTTTGGATCAGATATTTCCATAAACGACTTGTTAGGAACCACCCGCATCTGTAATTGACGATGAAATTTACGGCTATAGTTAATATCACACATTTACGAAATATGAGTTTGTGTGGACTTTCTTTTCATTACGGGCTATAAATGGAAGGCTTCTATCCCATTAGATATGCAATGCATCATGTAATCTTGTATCATGTTTTATGCGAATGTGTGTCCTTTCATTTCATGAGAATTTCAAAAACACCTACCCACTGTTCTTGGAGTACACTATAGCGTGAAGAAACTATATTCACAACTTCTTCTCGTATTTGTACTCGAAGAACAATGTATAGATGCACTGAAATTCTCACGAAATGAAAGAACACGCGTTCGCATAAAACATGATACAAGATTAATATGCGATGCATTTGCATATTTAACCTGTCCACACTGGACAGATCCAATAAATTTTTATATGTACAATCCCAATCACATGCAGCCACGAATCAGTTGTCCGATCTGACCACGAAGGTTTCGATATCATCAACCGATCCGTGCAAGCATGTGATTCAAGAAAACTACATATAACATTTATTCGATGGGAAAATCTATGGCTCGACTTAATCTACGTGTACGTGGGTGTATATATCTAGTTTTTAAAGTCAGAATAATATAATTTCATTTTAAATTTAACTAAAAACCCAAATTATATATACAATACTGTACATATAAAAAATAAAAAAGTCAAACTTACGACAATTTAATTTACAAGGGTGCACGTACCTTGTCTCGCCAAGGAAAAACTGAATAAAAACTAGAGTTGCCCCTCTGAGAAACGAATCCTGCTACATTTGTGTTATCATTATTAACAGATTAAAAATTATACAAAATTAAATTTTTACGCGGTGCTGAGACACCGATGGTCAACGAGGCAAACGAATGAGGCGACGACTTCCTGGAGGTTGGCTGTGAATGGCCAGGGAGTCCACCGGGGCAGTGAGCCCGTCGGGGGGCTGACCACTTGGGGGTGGAGGAGGAGGAGAGGGGGGCAATGAGCCCATCCAGGGGATGCAGTGAGCCCACGGGGGGCAGTGAGCCCACCGGGTTGTGGTTGGGTTTGGGTACGGGGTTTTGGTACGAGTTGGGGTTACGGGGTTTGGGTACGAGTTGGGGTTACGGGTTTGGGGTTACGGGGTGAGGGATTACGGGGTTGGGGGTTACTGGGCAAGGGGTTAGGGGGGTTGGGGTTGGGTATGGTGTTTGGGTTACGGGGTTTGGGGTTAAGCAGTTAGGGGGTAAGGGGTAGGGGGTTCGGTGTTAGGGTTAGGGTTAGGGGCTAAGGGGTTAGTGTTAGGGTTAGTGGTTAATGGGTTAGTGTTAGGGTTAGGGTTTAGGGTTAGGTTTAGGGTTTATGCTTTACAGTTTAGGGTTGGGTTGGGGTTGGGGCGGGGGTTTGGGTCGGGGGGTAGTGAGCCCGCAAGGGGGTGGAGGGTGGGGGCTGACCACTAGGGGTGGGGAAGGAGGAGACGGGGTGGTGGTTGGGGATGAGGAGGGGGGTCGAATGAGATAGAGGGGTCGGAGGGGGCATCGGCAATCACCGTCGCCCCATCTCCCGCTCTCCACCTTCGGATCGGAAGGAGGAGAGGGGAACTGTGGCGGTGGTGGGGGCTGACGCCCCCTCCGACCACTATCTCATCCTAATTATGCGCAAATGCTTGAAATTGGATGAAGAAGGCGGTTATTACTTACTATCGGCGGGGTTGACGGCGACGGAAGGGGGCGGTATTGGCGTTGACTTCGGAGCAGCCAAATTGAGGTTGAGCAGAGGGAGATAGAGTTTCTCGGCGCTATAATCTGGAGTGACATTTTTCGTTTTAGGGGGCTCACACAAGATCCCCCCAAAATAGGTGAATTTTTTTGCAAGGCCACAGACTATTAACCACGGACTTATCCGTGGCCTTTAATGCTATTGGCCACAGAAAAATCCCTGGCTGTTAAATTAAAGCAACTGTCATTTTTCCAACCCAACGTCCGTAGCCTTTCATAATAAACCACAGATTTATCCGTGGCCAATAATCAAATTTGGCCACAGAATAATCAGTGGCTATATATTTCCTGCCACTGCTTTATTATTTAATAACTCCATTGGCTAGAATTTTATTGCCACAGACATTTCCGTGGCCGGTATTGCAGTAACGGCCACGGAAATATTCGTTGTAAATAATCTGTTGGCCTTGTTTTTCTTCGGCCATAGATTAATGGCTACAGACATGTCCATGGCCAGTGGTGTAGTAACGACCACTGAAATGTCTGTGGCCAAAACCCCTTTTTCTACTTAGTGTACTACATTTCTCTTTAAATTATTTCCCTCAGCTGTTAAGGGATGTGATTTTTCTCTTTGTTCTAAGGGTGGTTATAATATTATGTTGTTGAGATGGGGTTGGGCAATTGACAAGAGTGGCTGTCAAGTTACATGGTTTTTTCTATTACAGGTTTCAAAAAGGGTTTCAATGAAAAATCTTAAGTATGGAGCATGGGGACTGGAGTATGTCATGGAAATCTAGCCAGGATAAATATCTCAGTGTTTGTGATTATTTTCTAGTTTGAATTAACTCTATTCCTTAATATAATTACAATCTTTTGTATTATTTTTCGCTGCAAATTTGGTTGTTAAAGATATTAATTGGTAAATTTTTTGATATCATTAGTGGTTGTTTTTTAAAAGAAACTATTCACCCCATAATGTCTCTTTGTCCATCTCAGGATCTAATATTTTCATGATGAGGCTAAGCACATACAAGCGAAGGTAGCAATGCCGCCTAAGGGACGACATCTCGTCTTCTAATGCTGTATGAGATTTACATACATGTGCAATGCATGAGTGTATAGACATACATGATATTGCACTATGCATGTGGGACACTCGCAGTGCTTATAACGTGTGTTGAATATTGAGTCACCTCAATATAGGTTTTGATGATTAGCAAATATATTTGTTTGCTAATAATCTAAGAATACAAATATATGAAGTAGAAGATCGAATGAAGTTAATCATGGCCTAAGAATGAAGCATTCGAAGAATCAAATACAAGACTTGGATTTCAAGACTACATCAAAGAAGTTTCAAGATAAAAATCATTTGTTTGATGTAATTATTTTTTTGTCTTTGATTTGAATGTTAAAGTCTTGCTGAAGCACGCATATACACATAGGAATTTAATGAAATGTTTTGAAAATGTTTTGAAAAATTTCGATTTGTTTTCCTAAGTTTTCTAAGTTCAAAACAATGATTTTTAAGATTATTAGTCGATCAATACATGATCTCTAGTCGACTAATAAATATAGAGAATAATGGCTAGCCAGCCAGGTCAAGAAACTGCATAACTCTCTGTTTTAAATTAGTCGATTAGTGTTCATTTGTTAGTTGACTTATCAAGCTATTAGTCAACTAGCAGTAGAACTCTGATCGACTATCAGATATGCTAATTAGCCATTATTTTCCAAGTTTAATAGTGACGTGCGTTTATATTCATATATTCACGCACGTCTTCTTTTGTGTTTTTCCGCTATTTTCCACCGTCTTGTATTCGTTTTCTCGTGTTTTCTTGTTTTCTTTCACTTTTCCGTGTTTTTTGTATTTTGTAGGAGTTTAGCGGCGTAGGGGACATATAACGAAGATATCATGAGTCCCCGGAGTAATGGGAGGAGTCATGCGTGATCCAGGAGGTCAAACGACGAAGATAGCATCTTTCAGCCCCTCACCCGACCGGTTGGTCACTTCCAACCGATCGGGTGATGCACGCGTGCACCACCCGGACACAAGCTGGAGCGGGCATAAAGTCAACCGGTCGATTCAGAGACCGGTTCAGACGTCCCAACTCTCTGGAATTTGATGCTGAATGCCAAACGATCGAGTGACCTTCATCCGATCGGTTCATCTGTAGCCAATTCTCCGAAGCCAAGACATGGAGAGATCAACCGACCAGTTCACCCGACGGCACGAAGATCCAACCGGTCAGCTCAACCCTCAACCGACCGTGCT
Source organism: Scilla litardierei (assembly GCA_030789695.1). Taxonomy (NCBI): domain Eukaryota; kingdom Viridiplantae; phylum Streptophyta; class Magnoliopsida; order Asparagales; family Asparagaceae; genus Scilla; species Scilla litardierei. Next base: position 295,834,497 of record CM061133.1, on the reverse strand, counting down.
GTATGACCGGGTGAAGTCCCATGCTGAGCTGCCGAAGAACGAAGCAGGTCACCCGATCGGTTGACTTTTCAACCGATCGGGTGATATCTTATTCTATATATAGGACCCCTAGGTTTTCCAGAAACGAGAGTTGTTATTTTTTACAGTTTTTTCTCTCTCTTGACGGCTATAATTTTTCACTTATTTGTAAGTTTTCCTATCTTGACCAAACTTTAATATAGTGTTATTTGCATTGCTCTTACTGCTTTTCAATCACTTGATCATGTTTTTAACGGTCGATTTTGGTTTAGATCGCTTTTTAGTGAATATGTGTGAGTAGTTCCCAAATCTGGGATTTTGGTGGAAACCCCTTCGAAGGTTCTCCCCGATGCGTCCATAGGACTAGGAAATCGATAGGGATTAGGAATCTACCGGTTACGTGATGTGTTTTATTGTCATCGGCGGGAAAAAGACCGCCTTTGACTGTTGGGCCAAGGGGGAATAAACTTGGCGGTTGACTCCCTAGCCATAGCTCACGCCCTTAGCATAGACGTCAAATCCTAAAGCGCGGGAGCGGCAGGATGAGACGTTGGGAGTTATCGTTGCGAGCTTAGTGCTCCCGGAGTTGGTCAGTGTTAATGGATACGGGAATGCCCACTGACCGAACACGGGAAGTCCGGCGTATCATCCTGGGCACTGACCGGAATATCGGGCCCATGGGACGCTGGTACCACTCTTAGAGGCAACGTCTCACCATTAGACCCTAATTCTGATCGCTATCCTACCCGTAGGCCGTATCGGCAAGAATCGCATGATAGGGTGGAAACCGAAGTCCCGGGTTTTTCCTTTATATTGTTTATCCCTCGCATTCCATTTTCTGTGACAACCCATCATCTGATTTGGGCTAGCTCGCCCATGGGGTGAATCCGATCCTTCTTGACACAAGCACAACCACGCCTCCCTGAGTTCGACCCCCAAGCCACACTACAACACCATGCGCCTGCGGTTATAAATATTTAAATCTCACACCCCCAATCATATATTGCGCATCTGACGCGCGCAAACGCGGGGGACGTCAAGCTTTATGGCGCCGTTGCCGGGGAGGCAACGTGCTTGTTATTTTAGGATTTCATGAACCCTTGAGTCTAGCTCACATCTCTATCTCGCGATAATTTTTGCATTCTTCTTTTTCCATTTCTATTTTATTTTCTTATTCTTATTTTTATTTTTTATTTTTTATTTTATCTGTTTCCTTCCCACTTTTCTCTTCACGGGTGTTTGTTGTTTTTAATGCACATGAGTTCAAGAAGTCTCGACGACTTGATTCCCGTTGATCCGGAGATAAACGCCACCCTAAGGCGTTAAGCCGCAGAGAAGCGAAGAAGAGAAGAGCCAGAAACCATAGGGGAGAACACCCCACCTCACAAGTCCCTGCTGGAGTACTCGATGCCATCCATCGAGTCCACCTCTGCCATCCGTCCTCCTGCTATTACGGCGCAAATCTTCGAGCTTAAGCCGTCTTTGGTGACGTGGATCCAGCAAGATTAATTCTCAGGGGCACCCATGGAGAGCCCCATCAAACATTTGGACTCCTTCTTGGAGAAATGTGACACCTTCCGGATAAATGGTGTCACAACTGAGGCAATCCGTCTGAAGCTATTCCCCTTCTCTCTGTGAGATAAGGCCAAGCTGTGGCTTAGGGGGAAGGACCCGAACACATTCAACACATGGGAGAAGCTTTCAAAGGCTTTCTTGACAAAGTTCTTTCCTCCGGGGAAGACCATGAAGCTGAGGAGTGAGATCTCCTCCTTCTCCTAGGCCAGCCACGAGTCTCTGCATGAAGCCTGGACCAGATACAAGGAAATGCAGCGGAGATGTCCCCACCATGAGCTCCCTAAGTGGCAGATCATAAATCTGTTCTATAATGGGTTGAGAGACGATTTGAAATCTTCCATGGACGCCGCGGCTGGAGGGTCCTTTATGTCAAGAAGTGAAGAAGATACCGGACAAATTCTAGAAAATATGGCATTAAACAATGAGCGGTGGTGTGACGAGAGAGCCACACCTAGATCTGGGGGTATCCACAGGGTCGAGGACGTCGACAAATTATCCAGCAAATTTGACTTACTGTCGACCCAGATCTCCGCATTGATGATAGGAGCCGGTGGTGGCGGTACACAACACATTGCGGCGGTGGAAGCCGAAGACTTTGGAGAATTCGACTGTGGTGACATCTCACCACCATTGGGCCAAGCGAGCGCACTATTCTACAATCCTACGGGAAATACGCCGTATCCACCACGGACTAGCTCCAACCCGGCCTACTCTCTGAACAACCGGAACCACCCTAACCTTGGTTACCGTGCACCGTATCAGCCGCCACCGCCTCAGCAGCAGCAACAACAGATATATCAGCAGGCTAGGCCTCAACAGCAGCAGTTTCAGCAGCAACAACCTCCACAACAATATCAGCAATATGCTCCCAGGAATCAGCAACCCGTTCAGCAGCAGCAGGAATATGGCCAACAGAGGGCCATCTCTCCGGTTGAGTCCCTTTTGACTCAATATATATCCAACCAGAAGAAGATAAATTTGAAGCTGGAAATGGGACACCGGGCTCCCACGGACCAAGTAACCCAGCTGTGGTTACAAGTGGCGAACCTTTCAAGGTCGCAAAACTTATTGCCGCCACAACCGGAGGTGAACCTGAGGGGAGCAAACCAAACTTTGGCACTCACAAACGAGCATGCGAATGTGTCCGCTATCGTGTTGAGGAGTGGAACACAAATCCCCACAAGAGTGCCCCGAAAGGAATCGGAAGCACCATTGGTCGTGGAGCGACCGATTGAAAAATTGAATGACGCCGGTGCTTCGTCGCCAAAGCCAACAACTCTGGAGGGAGTTCCTGACGAGGAAAAGAAGAAAAACGAGGAAGGGATCCTAAAGGTGTTCAAGCCCGTTGTGCCTTTTCCACAACGGCTAGCCCAAGCCAAGATAGACGAGAAGTATGGCAAATTCTTTGCCATGGTCAAGGATCTAAGCTTGCAAATCCCTTCCTTGAAGCTATAGAGACCATACCATCCTACGTGAAATTCCTCAAGGATTTGGTGACAAAGGGTTCTAGAAAGGAGAAGGTCGTTCTGACGGTAGAATGTAGTGCTCTTATCCAGCGAGCAAATCCTCCTAAGCTTAAAGACCCGGGGAGCTTCTCTATCGCTTGTGCGATCGGGGAGGTAAAGATCCGTCGTGTGCTCGTCGATCTTGGAGCGAGCGCCAGTTTGATGCCACTGTCGATGTATAAGAGGATAGGGATGGGCGACTTGGAGCCCACTGGAATGACCCTACAGCTTGCAGACCGTTTGGTCAAATACCCGGTGGGGGTTGTAGATGACCTTCCTGTCAATATTAGAGGGGTGCATGTGCCTGTGGACTTCGTTGTCATGGACATGCCTGAAGATGCACACACCCCCATCATTCTTGGACGGCCTTTCATGGCCACTGCCGGCGTTTTGATAGATGTGACAAGAATGTGAAACTCTCCGTTAACATCGGCAACGAAAAAGTCGAGTTTGACTTGGGGTTCTCAATGAAGCACCCCGATCCCCCGGATGATCCAAGATGCAATGTGCTAGAGTTAGAAGAAGATAGAGCTGTGGAGGAAAGCTCATGGGAAATTCTTTCAAGAAATCCCCCGGTAGCTTGGGGGACTCAGAAGAACCAGTCAGCCTGAAGAAGGATGATGTTGCAGGGATAACGGATGCGGCACACACGATCCCTCCCAGATTCCCAAAAGCTCCTTCTACGAGGAGAAAAGGCAAAGAGCCCATGGGGCTCATCGGAGATGAGATCCGGATCCTTAAACGAGTGGCGGTGGACGCCAATATGATGGAGAAGCCCCCGGACCCCGTCAACAAAGGGAGAGTCGTCGAACAAGTTTTCTTGTCGCCACCGACTACACCAGATTCAGAAGCTACCAGCTCTGAAGCTGAAGCGATGCCAGACTTTGGGCATCACCCGTATCGCCCACCTTGAACATCATCAACGGACGTCGAGCTAACGACGTTAAACAAAAGCGATTCATGGGAGGCAACCCATGCTCTAAACCTTTGTTTCCAATTTTTTAGGACTATTTTTTACTTTATTTTATCTATTTTAATAAATAAATCCAGCCGTCAAGAACTTCTGTTGACGGACTTAGGCCATTTGTCCACTTTTACAGAAAACAAGGCCCCAACCGATCGGTTGATAACTCAACCGATCGGTTGGGATGTATCTGCTGATGGCCGTATCAGTCACTCAACGAACTGATCGGGTGAAGACATGTGAGACCGGTTGGTAGACCGGGGAACTGGGGCTAAAGTCTCGGAAAATTTTCAGATTTTGTCAGCCGATCGGGTGATGAGAAGCATGACTGGTTGATTGACCGGGTGAACACCAAACTCTCGGAAAAATTTGTGGAGCGGCCAACCGATCGGGTGAGTTATCAACCGATCGGTTCGCCTGTAGCATCTCTTCAGCTGAAAATCTCGACCTATAAGTCAACCGATCGGGTGACAACTCACCCGATCGGTTCGACTTAAACCCTATAAAAAGCCCCCGCCCCAACCGTTCATTTTCTCGCCCGATCTCGACTCTCCTGTCGTCGTTTCATCTCCCCCACTCTCCCAACGGCCGGAAAACCCTCTCGCATGACCTCCACTCCCCCTCTAGCCTCTCTCTCCACCTACCCCTTCCATCTCTCCATCACTTTCTCTCTCTCCCCCCATTTCCCTTCCTTAGCCCTAATTCCATAATCTCCCCCCAATTTCGAATTTTCGCTGAAGAGGAGTGTCGCGGCTCCACACTCCGTCCAATTGCAAGGTGTTGGGTCAACTTCAAGCGAGAAACTCCAATCTTTGCTGGGTAACTTCGCTCCACTGCTCAAATTTTACTTTTTTACCCTAGAATTTCTACTTGCTTGATTGTTTGTGTGTGCGTGCTTTTATCGTATTATACACTTATTTGCAACACACTCACGCACCCACTATGGCCCGGGAACGAGATAAGGGGAAGGGTATCCTGCGGGAGGAGGAACCGTCTCAAAAGAGACGCAAACAAACACGTCCTCCTCCCAATACACCACGTGCACTATCACTAGCCCCTCCCCCACCTGTTATCCCCCCTGAGGGCCCAATGATGGGCCCGCATGGGTATCAGTTTAGGAACCAAGAGCATCAGGACTTCTACCTTAGGCTTGATGCTCGGGGGCATCTGTCGACCAAATTTGCCCACACCCAATCACTTATCGATCTCGGTGTCTTCACCGAGGTCGAGACTCTTTTCACGAACTTAGGTTGGTTAGCCTTCCTGAACGCCACTGCAGTATCTTACCTGTCCCTCACACTAGAATTTCTTTTCTCACTCGTTTGTGAGTCGGGGTCGACCGTCATTTTCCGGGTGCGTAACAAAACCATCCGCACCAACCTGAACACGATTAATAATATATTTGGTTTCCCTATTCTTGGGGACGATGCTATCCGACACTACGGATACCCACCCGAATTCGACATCGATCAGTTTTGGTTCCACCTCACCCTATTCCCTCACTATCCCCGAGGTAAGGCCAAGGCATCCTCAATCATCCATCATATATTCCGTCTAGCCCATCGGATCATATCCTCCGCATTTTCCCCAAGGATGAGTCAGGCACCGTGACCATCCCTGATCTTTTCATTCTATGGGCCATGACTTTTTCTTTCATTCGAGACGATGATGGGATTAGCTTTAGGGCCCCTACTGTCCCTGTCCATGCCAGCGACTAGCTTGTTTACAAGCTCCTCGAGATTAGCCGGGCCGGCAAAGGCAGGCTTTGTTGTGGGGGAATAATCACTATCATTGCTTCTTTTCCCCAATTTAATATCCCCATCCCCCGAGGTCTTCCTGTTGCCGCAGGACCCTCACATCTAGATCTTGATGTCCTGCGGCATATTCATTTAATTAAGCCCTGCCCTGATCGTCGTTTCAATTTCACCTACGGCCACCCCCAGCCCCCTACACCATTCTCCCCAACCCTGCTCGCATGACTATTGCTTTAGTGGGAGATTGGACTTTTCCGCCCGATCCCGAGTTTCTAGCGGGGTTGCGCCTTCCTTTCTTTCCCCAGGACGCACGCAGACCACCTTCCCCTGCCACCCGCTTAGGTGAGCAGGATATCCCTACGTCCCGGGGAGATATCAGGGCTGGCCCAAGTCACACCACCCGTGCTCATGGCCCTATAACTTCTACGGATCTTTCTAAGGCCATCTCCGGCTTTGTGTCCAGTGTCGGCATGACCACTGCCGCCGGCACTACTTCCACATCACTTCCCGACACAACTTCCGCTTCACGTCAGTCCACTTCTTTTGGTCGCCGCCAGACCTCAGCTCGTCTTGGTCTCGAGGCCGAGATCGCTGCTCTCCGTGCTCTTGCCACGTCCTCTGTCCCCTCAGACTCATCACCGTCCTCCTTTCTCACTCACCCACGTTTCCTCGCTCTTGAGAGGAACGTGGTCACCATCATCCGTCTCCTCACTCACACTTTTGGACCACCTCCACCTACCCCACACCCATCACCACCTCCTTCACCCCCTCGACGATCGTCTCCTCCACCATCTCCACCATCCCACCCATCTCCACCATCCCACCCATCCCCACCTCCTTCACCCCCACCTAGGCGACCATCTCCCCCACCTAGGTGACCATCTCCCCCACCCACATCTATTCCCATCCCGGTATCCACTTCTCCTCTTACGACCACTTCTATCGCCCCCACACCACCTCCCCCCCTCTACCGTCACTCCATATGTGCGCCGCAAGAAATTGCAGGTGCGCTCCAGATCACTCCCACCGCCATCCACTACCGTCACCATCACGTCTTCTCTCCCCATTTCTATCCCTTCTACCACCGCCTTGATCATCGTACTTCCACCTCCACCCACCTCCACCGTCACTCCTCCCATCATTCACGCCCCCTCTGCACCTATTCCTCCACCTCTTTCCCCACTTCTCCGCACACCCCCTGCCTCCCCTGACCACCCATCCACACCCTCTTTCGAGGAGGGCGAGGACCTCCATCTCCTGCTTTTTGATTTCATTTTGTTTTCCGACCTCCCCCTTGCATATCTCTGCATTTTCACGATCATATCATCTTGCTAGCTTTGTCATGTCTAGCTTGGGGGGAAGTCAATTTTTTCTGTGTGTCGTCGTGTGCGGTTTTCTGTGCGTGCTTGTTTTATATATTGAGTCGTGCCATTTTCTGTCTTCATTTTTCTATTTTTATGTCGAGTGGTGTGATTTTTCTTTATTTTCAGTTTCGTATGTGTGATTTTCTTTTTTTTTCTTTTTCATTTCTTTGTGTGTCTGTGCGTATTCCCCCCCACTTTCATTGCCCTCCCATACTCACTCTTATTGCATTGAGGGCAATGCAAACTTCAGCTTGGGGGAGTCGCACTTTGTGCGTCATTTGAGTCTTTCTTTTTCGTTTTTGAGTCCTTTTAATCGTGTTTTTATTTTTCTTTTTTTTCTTCTTTTTTATCTCCTTCTCCTAGAGATGAACCCTATGATGAATTGCCACAAAATCACACACACCTAGCATGGCATCGATAATCACATTCACTAACCCTAGGATATCGAGTCCTCTTGCATTTCATGCATCGTGTGTCCATTTAGCTTTTTTGTGAGTCGTGCGTCGTGCCTAGCTGTTTGGTGTGCTTCTACTTTGTGATTTTATTTTATATACATGTCCAGGAATGACCCCTATATTATCATGCTTTGATTTGAATATGCGGTATTTGCTTTTACTGTCTGCTTCTATATGCATGTTATATGTTTATATCGTATGCTTCAATTCGCATGTGTCGGGATTTCACAGTTATGACTAGGATAACCCATTTAGCCTACGCTCTGATTAGTGAAATATCTCCCTTGCCCAAGTGTCTAGAATCCGACTTCTTTTTTGTTTTACTTGGTGCAAATCCCCTCGTCGTGTACCGTTCTCCCACTTGGGAGAGTACACATGTGTATAGCCAAAAAAACCCAAAAATTCAAAAAAAAGAGAGAAAAGAAAAGAAAAACCCAAAAAGAAAAGAAAAGAGAAAATTGTATAGCCAAAAAGCCAAAAAAAATACATATATCCAAAACCAAAAAAATATATGAGTGTGAATATTTTCCTACCTACCGAGAATAAAGGGAAGGCGCGAATTTGTACCGAGTGTTCTACTCCACATCATCTCAACCCACATCGCTTTCGAAAACACTTGGAATAGGGAATTTCTAGCTAGTATCTAGGTGATAGTGTGGTGATGTCCGAGCCCCTAGCTGTAGAGTCCATGACGCATGATTCATTTCTATTCTCATACTCTTCTCTTGCATGCTTGAGCCGTATATTCACCGCTTATTTCAAATCGAATCGAAATTTGGGTCATTTCTTGGATCTGTGTATATGGAGCTTATTGCACAATGTAGATAGTGACACCGTTTGCTTATTGCCTCGGTTTAGTGATGTGATTTGGCGTTTGTTAGCTTAGTGTGTGTTTTTGATTTTGCTGGCTCTGACAGGCGATTTAGGATTTTTTTTTTGTTTTCTCCTTTCCTCTCTTCATCTCTATTTTCTCCCTCCGAGCTCCTACTCTCACTCGTCTTTCTCGAGGACGAGGAAGGGTTCAGCTTGGGGGATTTTGACGTGCGTTTATATTTCATATATTCACGCACGTCTTCTTTTATATTTTTCCGCTATTTTCCTCCGTCTTGTATTCGTTTTCTCGTGTTTTCTTGTTTTCTTTCACTTTTCCGTGTTTTTTGTATTTTGCAGGAGTTTACCGGCGTAGGGGACATATAACGAAGATATCATGAGTCCCTGGAGCAATGGGAGGAGTCACGCGTGATCCAGGGGGTCAAACGACGAAGATATCATCTTTCAGCCCCTCACCCGACCGGTTGGTCACTTCCAACCGATCGGGTGATGCACGCGTGCACCACCTGGACACAAGCTGGAGCGGGCAGAAAGTCAACCGGTCGGTTCAGAGACTGGTTCAGACGTCCCAACTCTTTGGAATTTGATGCTGAATGCCAACCGATCGGGTGACCTTCACCCGATCGGTTCATCTGTAGCCAATTCTCCGAAGCCAAGACACGGAGAGATCAACCGACCGGTTCACCCGACTGCACGAAGATCCAACCGGTCAGCTCAACCCTCAACCGACCATGTTGTATGACCGGGTGAAGTCCCATGCTGAGCTGCCGAAGAACGAAGCAGGTCACCCGATCGGTTGACTTTTCAACCGATCGGGTGATATCGTATTCTATATATATGACCCCTAGGTTTTCCAGAAACGAGAGTTGTTATTTTTTACAGTTTTTTTTCCCTCTTGACGGCTGTAATTTTTCACTTATTTGTAAGTTTTCCTATCTTGACCAAACTTTAATATAGTGTTATTTGCATTGCTCTTACTGCTTTTAAATCGCTTGATCATGTTTTTAACGGTCGATTTTGGTTTAGATCGCTTTTTAGTGAATATGTGTGAGTAGTGTAATGCCCTACCAGCTACTGCACAAGTACTAGGGGGGTGAATAGTACTTTAAAATAATAAGGCGTATAATTCCAAATTAAATTGCACACAACTACCAAATCAATTTGCGGAAGCTTAAATTGAATGACAACAATGAAATTAACAATGCTAACAAACGATGTTAATTGGTTCGGATCCACCCAAGTCTCCCCGACTTGTTCCCGGTGATCCTACGTCCCAACCACCCGGATCCCCTCCGGATACTTGAGTTAGAAACCCTAACTCAAGATTTCCACTATGAATATCTTGTGAAAAACCTTCACAAGATCAAATCATACATGCAATGGCAAAGTGAATCCCACAACCCGGGATCACAAACTTCTCTCACAACCGAGAGAGCCAATAAGCAATATAAAAGAGTTTAGATGAAATAAATACTCTTACCACAAAATCCTATACCTTGAGTTTTTCTTACCCAATAGGTGGAATGAAGGATTTGAGGAAGATGAAGTTACCAAAACCTAGCACCAAGGAAATGACCAGCAATGGGTGCCTAGGGTTGATTTGGAAACTTGAATCAAGCAATAGCTTGAAGAGCTCACCAAGAACAAGCTTCTCTCTAGATCTAGAAATGAAAGAGAATGGGTTTCTTGTGAGGAAGAGAGCTTTAGATTTGAGGGAGAATGGCTATCTCTTTTGATCTCAATGAATCTCTGAATGGAAGCTCTCACGGAGATAGAAATGACCTAGGTTCGTATTTATAGGAACCCAAAAACACAAGTTAGGTCATTCACCAACGGATAGAAATCTGTGAGACTTAGTCGGTCAAAGAACAATCACTGACCGACTAGTTCATCAACTAGTCGGTCAGCCAAACAAGGTGGACCGACTAAGAGTAGATCTGAGAAGAGATAGAATTTCAGACCTAGAAATCTAGTCGGTCCAAGAATACTTTCTGACCGACTAGTTTCACAACTAGTCGGTCAGTCAGTGAACGTAGACCGACTAAGAGGCAAAATGAAATAGTCTGAAGGCAAGTTGACTTAGTCGGTCCAAGAACAAAAGTTGACCGACTAGATTGTCAACTAGTCGGTCACCAAACGTTCTTAGACCGACTAACGGTAAACAGTAGCTTAGGAGAAATTTAGAGTGAACAGTAAGTCACAACTAGTCGGTCAAAGAAGCATCACTGACCGACTAGTTCACAAACTAGACGGTCGGTGAGTCAACGTAGACCGACTAACCGTAAACAGTAAAGTCCAAGAAATTAAGGAATCAAACTAGTCGGTCCAAGAACAGTTACCGACCGACTAGATCACCATCTAGTCGGTCAGTACTTGTTCTTGTACCAACTAACATGCACAAACAAATCCGAATCGAAGCGCGACGCTTCGAGGAAGTTAGAATGAACTTGTGCAAGGATCCTAGAGCTACGTAAAGAGCGTAATGAAGATAGAAACGTAAGATATACTCAAGGCTTAACATTCTATCAATCGAGACTAAAAAGACTATAAATAAAACCTTAATAAACGGTCTTCGAGAGCTTCGATTGAATCTTCATAACTTCCAAAACGGCGCAAGAGCTTCAACGAAGCTTTAGGCATGAATACGAGATTTTGGAAGTGTTGAGATGTCGCTTTGAATATTCTCGTGAAATTGGCGACGATCTCCAATACTGCGCTCACAAATTGTTAGTTCATGAATTATTTATGTTTGCTCATCATCCAAAACCAAATCCGGGGAGTCCAATATTCAACATTCTCCCCCTTTTTGGTGATGACAAACCAACATAAATAATAATCAAAAATAGTAATTCAAATGAAAAATACTTACTCCCCCTGCATTGATGACACGTTAATTCCAAATTGAATATAAATGAATTGCATCAAGCAGACGAGTAAGATAAATAAAGTGAATTGATTTTTGAAATATCGGATTTTGAAAATCCTTATATGTATCTTAACTCCCCCTGAATCTAACATATCAAACTAGATTCTTGGAAATTGAGTTAAATTTTCATTTGCGCTATTTACTATCATTATCTCTCCCCCTTTGGCATTATCCCAAAAATGGGGGGCATACAACGACAACAATTAGGAAATGTAAAATCCAACATCGGGAGTCGTAGACAAAGACAATGGACCAACTTGACACCAAGGGAAAAAAATTGTGGAAATCAAAACAAGGTGTGCCAAATTTTCCATTATCAATAAAAAAAATCAACGATAATCAAAATCATCAAAAATACCAAATGTTTATTCATTTCTTGAATAAAGAAACATACTCTTCAATATTCAATATTCTTGGTTAAATTTGTGCATGGAAAACAATTCTATACAATTATATAATTTAAATCTATTTAACCAAGTTTGCATGCGACGAGCGACGAAATCACATTTCATATACATTCAACGAATATTAAAATGTGCACGACGAATTAAGATAAAGACAACGACGATGTATATATATAAATGATAACATCAAGAGTACATCCAAGAAGATATCAATACATCAAAATACAACATACCCATCAAGAAGAAATACATCATCATCATCATCCTCATCAAAATAAATACTACAACAACGACAACATCCAAAATACATCAAAACATCATAACCCTCATACTCAATCCTAACCCAAAATACTCTCGCAAAGATATATCATCCAAAGCGTATATGGAGAGTCCTCGGAACAACGATCACGAGGAGGAGGCTGGATCTACAGCGTCCATGGGTCCAGTCGACGGAGTGGACTCAGGATCTGCAGGGAGTAGAGGTGTCTCAACAGATGGAATCGTCGGGGCAGGAGTCGAGATCTCAGCAACATGCTCAACAGCAGCAAGGGTCTCGACAGCAGAAGTGTCAACTGGAATATCAGCAGGCTCAGCAACAGGGTCAGCAGCAGGCTCAGACGACTGAAGTGCTGAAGCAGAAGGCTCTGGAGCACCGGAAGTGGTGCCAACTCTAGGAGCAGAAGAGGTAGTACCAGCAGCAGCAGCAGCAGTGGCCTCAGCGCCACGGGCAAAAGAAGTAGCAAGCTCGTCAAGCTCCTCATCGTCCATCTCCTCGGCCTCAGACACCGAAGGAGGAAGCTCAATCCCCATCGTACGAGCCATACGGCAGACTACCTCCTCAATACGAGCCAAACGGGAGTCGTGCTGACGAAGTAGGCGTACGACATCGTCCAAAGTAGCAGGGGAAGAGGAGGCTGCAGCAGCTGACGGAGTAGACTGGGAAGCAGATGCGGTAGACCTCTGCACGTGACGAAGTGCCGCTAAAGATTTCTTCATGGCCGTCGCGTTCAGAGGAGTACCCAAAGGACGCTCATCGTCAGGTGGGAGAGGAACTCGGAAATGACGAAATACGAGGGTCAACAAGCAGGGGTATGGAATGTGCGCAGACTTATTGGTCTTGCGTATACACTCGAAAGAATCCATCTTATCGAGTATCACGCGAGCCCAATTTATCTCGCACCCCAAGAAAAGAGCGTATATGAGCTTCAAGAACGGTTGAGATGGGAGTGAAGAGGATCCATACTTCGGGAGAAGACAAGACTTCAAAATTAGGTTAAGAACCCACGTATTCGGCTTAAAGGATTTCGAAGGAATACCAATGAATGCGGAGGGGATAACCTGGAAAATCTCAGAAAGAACAGTCTGATCCAAGGAAGAGATATCGTCTACGGAAATGTCCGAGGGGAGGAGACCACACAACGCACAACCAAGGATCTCCCCCAAGATTTCTGCCGTGAGAACTATAGGAGTTCCCAAGACAGTCGTCTCAATGGAGTGGCTGGCGTCGTACTGGCCTCGAATACGGTTGGCATAGAACAGTTTCACGAGGCGAGGGTAAGGTTTTGGGTTGGCCTTGGGGTCGTATCGGAGATAATCAATGAGACCACTATAAGACAAAAGATCAGCAAGGCCGAGAAAATCAGAGAACTGAACGCAATGCTCTAACAACAGTGGACAGTGCTCTATACGGTTGTACGCGGCGAGACACTGAGGGTCATCGCGGCACAACGATATGTCTACACCGCCGACTGGCATAGGAGCTTTACCCTTGGCCTTACGGGTCTTCGGATGAGGAGTAGGTTCCCTAGTAGGCTCATCCTCTGGGATAAAATCAGTATCGGAATCGGGAGGAGTAGCCGGAGTGTGAAGTAAGGGCTTTTTGGTCTTGGATTTGCGGGGCTTGACGGACGCAGTCCTAGGCTTCTTAAGAGGAGGCGACGATGGAGAGGCTTGGGTAGACTTGGCACGACGCTTAGGCTTCGGGGGATTCCTAGGGTCCGAAGGTTGTTCTACGGTCATAGGAGAGGCCCCGGAAGAGGCGATAGGAATTCGAGTCTTAGCCATAGCACTAAGAGCACAATCAATCGAAAATTAGGTCACTAACAACCTAGAGATCACAAGCTAACAACCCTAGAAATCAAGAAATTCGAAAATAAGCCAAACCCTAGAATACCTAGGAGGAGAAATCGAACCCTAGGGCAAGAAATCGACCTAGGAGAGGGAGGAAGATACCTAGGGAGTGGAGTCGACGGTGGCGGACGGCGGCGATGGCCGGAGATATGGCCGGAGACGACGAGAATGTGAAGGGGCTCGATCGGGGTTTGGGGGTTTTCGAGTTTGAGCTGGAGAGAAGACCGACTAATAATGAAATTAGTCGAACCAAAATGAGTATAAGTCGGTCTGGAATCAAAAAGACATTACTGCCCTAACACACTTAGTCGGTCATAGTTCAAGCACTGACCGACTAGATTACGATCTAGTCGGTCGGTCAATGAGCTTGAACCGACTAAGTCGAAACAGAGGCACAGAGGGATTTTTAGGGCTAGATTTAGTCGGTCGCAGTATATTCACTGACCGACTAGTTGTCAATCTAGTCGGTCGGAAAGTATACTATGACCGACTAACAAAAGAAAATGATAGGAGATGGATATTTGCTTGATCTAGTCGGACTGAGTTCATTTACTGACCGACTAGATGAGCATCTAGTCGGTTGACAAGTGAACTGAAACCGACTAGAAGAGTCCAAAAGTAGAATTTGATTTCTCTTCACAAACCACTTGGATGAAACATCCTAACTCACTCATTAGTCATCTAAATTACCCCATAAAACGTCGAAATCTTAAATACGACTTTCAAATACGAATTCGATCATAAATTCAAATAAATCACATATAATTCCCAAAAATTCAATAAATCTAGCATGAATGAAATATCGCGAAATATATTAGCATGCAAGATGATTGAATTAGATATGAATCCTATATCTCGGATTCACCCATAATCCCCAATTCTCGACGCAACCGCACAAAGGAGTCCTCCTTTAGGGGTTTCGTGAAAATATCGGCGATTTGCTTTTGGGTTTCAACGTACACTAATATGATGTCCTTTTTAGCAACATGATCATCTAAGAAATGGTGTCGGACATCTATGTGTTTCGATCGGGAATGGTGCACCGGATTCTTTGAAAGACAAATAGCACTTTGGTTATCCACCATGATAGGGCTAGTATCACAATGAATACCAAAATCCTTCAATGTGTGTCTCATCCAAAGAACCTGGGCACAAGCGGCACCGGCGGCAATGTATTCCGCCTCGGTGGTTGAAAGTGATACCGAATTTTGCTTCTTAGAAAACCAAGAGACAAGAGAATTTCCTAGAAAATGGCAAGTGCCACTAGTACTTTTCCTGTCGGATTTGCATCCCGCATAATCAGCGTCACTATATGAGACTAACTCATATGTGCTAGATTTTGGATAAAGTAATCCAAAATCTAAAGTGTAACTTAGATAGCGAAAAATACGTTTAACCGCTACTAAGTGAGAATCCTTAGGTTGAGACTGATAACGAGCACATATACATACGGCAAACATAATATCGGGCCTACTCGTGGTAAGATAAAGTAAGCTACCTATCATACCTCGATATAGACGAATGTCTACATCTTTTCCGCCCGTATCTTTATCAAGATGCGTAGTCGTGCTCATTGGAGTCTTTTTCCCGGAGGCATTCTCCATTCCAAATCGCTTTAGCAACTCCACCGTGTACTTCGTTTGGTGGATGAAGATTGCATCGTTCAATTGGCGAATTTGGAGACCTAATAAATATTTGAGTTCGCCCATGTGGCTCATCTCAAATTGTTCCTTCATAACATTAGAAAACTCTTCGCAAAGAGCGAAGTTAGTAGCACCGAAAATGATATCATCAACATAAATTTGAACTAATAAAATATCGTTATTCGCATGCTTAATAAAAAGTGTAGAATCGGCTTCGCCCATTTTAAAATTCAAATCCAAAAGAAAATTCTTTAGGCGATCATACCAAGCTCGAGGAGCTTGTCTCAAACCATAAAGAGCTTTCTTTAGTTTAAAAACGTGATTTGGAAATTTTTCATTTATGAAACCCGGAGGTTGAGAAACGTAAACTGCCTCAATGACATCTCCGTTTAAAAATGCACTTTTAACATCCATTTGAAATAATTTAAAATTCTTATGGCATGCAAAAGACAAAAGTAATCTAATTGATTCTAATCTAGCTACCGGAGCGAAAGATTCTTCGAAATCGATACATTCCTCTTGACGATAGCCTTGAGCTACTAACCGAGCTTTGTTCCGGACGACGACTTGGTTTTCGTCGGTTTTGTTCTTGAAGATCCACTTTGTCCCTATGACGGTGTGGTTCTTCGATGGTAAAGGAACAAGCTCCCAAACTTCATTTCTCTCGAATTGAATGAGCTCCTCCTCCATGGCTAAGATCCAAGCGTTATCTTCGCATGCTTCATTAATATTCTTTGGCTCTATCGATGAGGCAAAGGCACAATTTGCGAAGTGGTGGACTTGCGATCTCGTCTTGACACTATCTTGAATATTGCCAATGACTTGCTCATGGGGATGGTCACGAACGGTATGAAGTCGTTTGGGAATACCTTGATCACTAGGAACATTCTCAACAACTTCATTAGTTGGGTTAGTCTCAATAGAATCAATAGAATCATTAGACTTAGAATTATCAAATGAATCACATAAAACATCCAAAGAATCATTATCATTTGAAATTCTAGTTGGAACAAATCCTTCATTAAATGAGACATGAAGCGACTCCTCGATCGTTGAGGTTCGTTTGTTGAATATCCGGTAGGCTTTGCTACGCGAAGAATATCCGACAAAAATCCCCTCATCGGATCTTGGATCGAATTTGTCCAAAATACCATATGTGTTCTTAATAAAACATTTCGAACCAAAAACTCGAAAATGTTTAACTTGAGGCAACCTACCAAACAACAATTCATAACAAGTTTGTTTAGTGCCGGGCCTCAAAAGTATTCTATTAAACACATAGCAAGCGGTGTGTACCGCTTCCGCCCAAAATTGATGGCCAAGTTGGCTATCATCAAGCATAGTGCGAGCACATTCCACTAGCGTCCTATTCTTTCTCTCAACTACACCATTTTGAGGAGGTGCACGAGGGAAAGAGAAGGTGTGAGTAATACCAACTTCATCACAAAATGTCTCAAAATACTCATTCTCAAATTCACCTCCATGATCACTACGAATAGTGACAATGGTGGTTCCTAAGAGATTTTGTACTTTCTTAACAAAAATTGTGAAGTTTTCAAAAGCTTCATTTTTATTACACAATGAAAATACCCAAGTAAATCTTGAATAGTCATCTACGATGACAAGTCCATACCTTGCATTTCCTAAGGAAGCTACTCTAGTTGGCCCAAATAAATCTAGATGTAATAGCTCTAGTGGCCGTTTAGTAGAGATGCTTTTCTTAGGTTTAAATGAAGATTTAGGAAGCTTGCCGCGTTGACAACAATCACAAAAACTTTTCTTTTCAAAAACAAGCTTCGGAAAACCTTTAATAGAATTCAATTTTGAAAGCTTATATAGTGTTCCAAAGTTCACATGTCCAAAGCGTCGATGCCATAAGTGTTGTTCACTTGTGTTGGCAACGAGACATTGTTCATATGACTTAGGAAGATCCAAAATATAAATGTCTTTACGACGAGTTCCAGAAAATAATAATTTTTCATTATCTTTTCTTAAAATATGACACAATCCTTTCGCAAAGCTAACTTTGTAACCTTTGTCACAAAGTTGGCTTATTGAAATAAGATTATGATTTAAACCACTAACAAGATAAACATCACTAATTAATGGTTTAGAAGGGTTACCGACTTTACTAACACCTATGATGGTTCCGCTCTCGTTGCCTCCAAATACGACGCGGTTTCCATTCGCAATGGGAACCACTCCGGAGAGCAAACGAGCGTCACCCGTCATGTGTTTGGAACACCCGCTATCGAGTATCCAATTCCCTTTGGAGCTAAATTTAAATTTGTTGCTCCTTCCCTTTTTCGTTTCCTTGAGTACCTAAAGATAGACAATTTCATATCATGGTACCCAAGGTCATTGGTTCCAAGGGATTAGACCTTTGGAAGCCAAGTCCAAGTGGACTTAGACTTCCCCACATAATTCTTACTATGCACAACATCCGAAAAATAAGCATTCATATACATTTGTTTTTCGTCCATGCTTGTGTCCTTTGGGCTCCAAATAGTGAAGATTTTGGGAGCCATCATCCTATTGGGTGCATGCATACGACGTTGATTTCTACGTGATGCATGTTGTGGATAGGCATACGGGACATGATGGAATGGTGCATGATGAGAATTATTCATATGATGAGGTGGGTGTACATATGCATGTGAGGGAACACGTGCGTGAGGGTGTCTCACTTGATGTGCACGTGCCCGAGAATGTGTTGCATAAAAATCATCATATGTGTGAGACGGTGGAGTAGGACGTGTGTTCCTACGTGGCATGGTATTGGTGTACATGTAAGCATGCCCCTTCTTTGGAGGTCCACCCAAAGTGGGTTTCTTTCCGAAAGAGGGTGTGGACGAGGTGGAAGCACCATTGGAAGATGAACTTCCAATAGAGTGTTTGCTCCCACTCGTTGAGGCTTCGGAAGTTGGCCTAACAAAAGTAGTGACCGACTTGGATGAATTTCCCATCATATACCCCAAGCCAATGTGGTGTTTGGCCGGAAGTAAATCTTTTAGGATATTATCCAAATGGCCTTTACCCTTGTTGAATTCGTTGATTCGGCCCAATGTGTTCTCATATTTCTCTTTGAGAGAACGCAAAGAAGTATCCAAAGTGGATATTTGCGATGTGAGCACATAAACACGAGATTTAAGATTCTCGTTCTCAATACTCAAAGTCGAGTTTTGAGAAGTTAAATCCGCTATCTCATGTTCTTCCGTAGCCTCAATTCTAGCATGTTCAAGTTTAGATTTGAGATTAACAATCTCATTTCTTAACTCTTCAACAACGGTGTCGTTGTTGGTGATGATAGTCTTAGGCGATGTTTGAATGCTAGCTAGGTCATCTTTTACTTTAGTATATCTATTTACTAATTTAGTGTATTTTGACCATAGTTGAGTGTTAGCATCCCTAAGATCATCCATCGTTACCTCATCGCTTTCTTCATCACTATCATCGGAAGAGGAGGATCCTTGATCGTGCTCCTCTCTTGCCATGAAGCACATGTGTGCTTGCTCCACTTGCTCATCATCCGACTCTCCGCTTGAGGAATCCTCGGAGTCGGTGAAGGTAGCTCCGACAAGTCCCTTCTTGTTTCCTTTCGTGTACTTCTTGGACTTGTCATACTTTGGCGCCTTCCACTTCTCCTTTTGCTTGTTTTGAGGACAATCCGCTTTGATGTGTCCTGGCTTATTGCATTTAAAGCACAAAGGTGGAGAGGCGTTAGTAGAAGTAAACTTAGATTTTTGTTTGAAGTTACCCTTTCGGAAGAAGCGATTGAACTTCTTTGCCATGAGTGCAATGGATTCCATGTCCATTTCTTCTTCCGAGTTCTCATCATCGGTAGAGGTGGATGAAGCCGCCTTGAATGCAATCGCCTTTTTCTTAGGCGCATCTAGGTTCAAATATGACTTCATCTTTTCTTGTAGCTTCACCTTGCTATCTTTCCGTACCTCGTATGACATCAAAGTACCCATTAGTTGAACTACGGTATATTTGTTCATGTCATTACCTTCCTCGATGGCGAAGGTACGTTTTTCCCAAGAAGAGGGAAGTCCTTCAATAAGCTTTAAGCACTTCTCCTTTTGAGTGTAGGTCTTACCGAGGGCCTCTAACTCGTTTATTATGTCAACGAAGCGAGCGTAATATTCTTTCATCTTCTCGCCCTGTTGCATATGAAACATTTCGTAATCTTTGGTTACGACTACGAGTTTAGAGTCTCTTACCATACTCGTCCCTTCATGAAGAATGAGGAGGGAGTTCCAAATTTGATATGCACTCTTACATGTGCATATCTTATTGAAATCCTCGGGCTCCAATGCGCATTGCAAGGCGTTCATTGCCTTGGCATTGCTTACCTCCGCGGCGACCTCCGCGGTAGTCCATTTCTCAAAATCTTCTTCTTCGGGTTCAATATACTCCTTCATTGTAGTTCTCCATAAAGATGCACTTCGGAGGAAGGTTTCCATCCGACACTTCCAGTACCCGTAGTTGGTACCGTTGAAGAATGGAGGCCTCGTAGAGGAATGTCCTTCCATCACGGAAGATGCTCCTTCACGGTTCCTGAAGGTGTCATAGTTGGAAGGTGGACGCACGGTCTTATTGTCGTTGGCAGACATAGCTAAGTATCTGGCTCTGATACCAAATGTAATGCCCTACCAGCTACTGCACAAGTACTAGAGGGGGGTGAATAGTACTTTAAAATAATAAGGCGTATAATTCCAAATTAAATTGCACACAACTACCAAATCAATTTGCGGAAGCTTAAATTGAATGACAACAATGAAATTAACAATGCTACCAAACGATGTTAATGGGTTCGGATCCACCCAAGTCTCCCCGACTTGTTCCCGGTGATCCTACGTCCCAACCACCCGGATCCCCTCCGGATACTTGAGTTAGAAACCCTAACTCAAGATTTCCACTATGAATATCTTGTGAAAAACCTTCACAAGATCAAATCATACATGCAATGGCAAAGTGAATCCCACAACCCGGGATCACAAACTTCTCTCACAACCGAGAGAGCCAATAAGCAATATAAAAGAGTTTAGATGAAATAAATACTCTTACCACAAAATCCTATACCTTGAGTTTTTCTTACCCAATAGGTGGAATGAAGGATTTGAGGAAGATGAAGTTACCAAAACCTAGCACCAAGGAAATGACCAGCAATGGGTGCCTAGGGTTGATTTGGAAACTTGAATCAAGCAATAGCTTGAAGAGCTCACCAAGAACAAGCTTCTCTCTAGATCTAGAAATGAGAGAGAATGGGTTTCTTGTGAGGAAGAGAGCTTTAGATTTGAGGGAGAATGGCTATCTCTTTTGATCTCAATGAATCTCTGAATGGAAGCTCTCACCTAGATAGAAATGACCTAGGTTCGTATTTATAGGAACCCAAAAACACAAGTTAGGTCATTCACCAACGGATAGAAATCTGTGAGACTTAGTCGGTCAAAGAACAATCACTGACCGACTAGTTCATCAACTAGTCGGTCAGCCAAACAACGTGGACCGACTAAGAGTAGATCTGAGAAGAGATAGAATTTAGACCTAGAAATCTAGTCGGTCCAAGAATACTTTCTGACCGACTAGTTTCACAACTAGTCGGTCAGTCAGTGAACGTAGACCGACTAAGAGGCAAAATGAAATAGTCTGAAGGCAAGTTGACTTAGTCGGTCCAAGAACAAAAGTTGACCGACTAGATTGTCAACTAGTCGGTCACCAAACGTTCTTAGACCGACTAACGGTAAACAGTAGCTTAGGAGAAATTTAGAGTGAACAGTAAGTCACAACTAGTCGGTCAAAGAAGCATCACTGACCGACTAGTTCACAAACTAGTCGGTCGGTGAGTCAACGTAGACCGACTAACCGTAAACAGTAAAGTCCAAGAAATTAAGGAATCAAACTAGTCGGTCCAAGAACAGTTGCCGACCGACTAGATCACCATCTAGTCGGTCAGTACTTGTTCTTGTACCAACTAACATGCACAAACAAATCCGAATCGAAGCGCGACGCTTCGAGGAAGTTAGAATGAACTTGTGCAAGGATCCTAGAGCTACGTAAAGAGCGTAATGAAGATAGAAACGTAAGATATACTCAAGGCTTAACATTCTATCAATCGAGACTAAAAAGACTATAAATAAAACCTTAATAAACGGTCTTCGAGAGCTTCGATTGAATCTTCATAACTTCCAAAACGGCGCAAGAGCTTCAACGAAGCTTTAGGCATGAATACGAGCTTTTGGAAGTGTTGAGATGTCGCTTTGAATATTCTCGTGAAATTGGCGACGATCTCCAATACTGCGCTCACAAATTGTTAGTTCATGAATTATTTATGTTTGCTCATCATCCAAAACCAAATCCGGGGAGTCCAATATTCAACAAGTAGTTCCCAAATCTGGGATTTTGGTGGAAACCCCTTCGTGGGTTCTCTCCGATGCATCCATAGGACTAGGAAATCGATATGGATTAGGAATCTACCGGTTACGCGGGGTGTTTTATTGTCATCGACGGGAAAAAGACCGCCTTTGACCGTTGGGCCAAGGGGGAATAAACTTGGCGGTTGACTCCCTAGCCATAGCTCACGCCCTTAGCGTAGACGTCAAATCCTAGTGCGCGGGAGCGACAGGATGAGACGTTGGGAGTTATCGTTGCGAGCTTAGTGCTCCCGGAGTCGGTCAGTGTTAATTGACATGGGAATGCCCACTGACCGAACCCAGGAAGTCCGGCGTATCATCCTGGGCACCGACCGGAATATCGGGCCCTGGGACGCTGGTACCACTCTTAGAGGCAACGTCTCACCATTAGACCCTAATTCCGATCGCTATCCTACCCGTAGGCCGTATCGGCGAGAATTGCACGATAGGGTAGAAACCGAAGTCCCGGGTTTTCCCTTTATATTGTTTATCCCTCGCATTCCATTTTCTGTGACAACCCATCATCCGATTCAGGCTAGCTCGTCCATGGGGTGAATCCGATCCTTCTTGACACAAGCACAACCACGCCTCCCTGAGTTCGACCCCCAAGCCACACTACAACACTGTGCGCTTGCGGTTATAAATATTTAAATCTCACGCCCCCAATCATATATTACGCATCTGACGCGCGCAAACGCGGGGGACGTCAAATAGTCGGCTAAAGATCATGTATTGATTGAATAATAACCTTAAAAATCATTGTTAAAACCTTGAAGACATTTTCTCACACACATCAAACCATATGTTTAAAGACTTAGAATAACCATGGACTCAAACTATATCAAAAATATTTAATTCTAAGTCTAATTAGTGCTTTCATATCACTGGTAGTAAAAGGGTATTCAGGCACACAGATCTTTGGCCATGGACAAATCCGTGGCCGATAGTCCACTATCGGCCACTAAAACATCCGTGGAAACGCTTCTATGGAGGAATAAAAACATGGCCAACGGATTATCTACCACGGACATATCTATGGCAGATAGTGGACTATCGGCCACGGCTCTGTCCGTGGCCATACAGTTCTAGCCATGGAACGTCGGTAAAAATAAAACCGTGACAAGAAAGCTTCATCCACGGAGTATTCCGTGGCCACTATTAAATATTGACCATGGATTTGCCCGTGGCATAAAACTTCATGCCACAAAATCTGGGTAAAAATTTATTTGTGGCCTTAACTTTTCAGCCAGGGACAATTCCGTGGCCAATAGTTAATATTGGCGATAGATATGTCCATGGCTAATAGTCTGTGGCCATGCAAAAAAAATAAACGTAAATTTGGGGGAGCCCGCGTAAGCCCCCCATTTTGTACTGTTGATTCCACGAGAGAGAGAGAGAGAGCCCTAAATCGAACGATCTCGCACTGTCGACGATCTCGCGTGATCTGATGCCGACTCCGACGTCGTCATCGTCGTCAGCCCTGTCGAGCAGAGGTAATGACCGCATCCCTTCCTCTCTCCGTATCAAACGACTAACATGCCCTAAATCGGGAGAGTGAGCGGTCGGAGGAGGCATCGGTCCCTGGCGCCGCCCCAGCTCTCCCTCTCCTTCTTACAATCTGAAGGAGAGCAGGAGCAATGGTGCCAGCAAGGGCTAACGCCCCCCTCCTACCCCTCCCACTCCTCGCCCAGTCAACCCGAACTCCCAGGCCACCCATCCGAGGTCACCCCACAAACCCCCTCCCGCTCTTCCCCCCCTCAGGCCGCCCCTCTGAGGTCACCCCCAGGAGCCCCCCAGTCCATGGCCGTAATATTAACTATTGCATCCCACAAACTCACCGACCCACCCACCCACAAAAGTAATCGTATTCTTGCAATACGCAACGAAGGAAATAGAATATGAAAGTAAGCAAAACGTTAATCTGAGGACGGTACTATATGGGGTTCAAATTAATCTAGTAAACATGTGATGCAAGTCATGCGGTTCACATGTCGTTAACATAGAACAGATGTAAATTTGATGTGGTAGTTGACAGTGCTAGAAATATGTGTGTGTGTATTGACGAAAAATGGATCCTAGCCGCAATGTAGCACGGACGCTTCTACAATGTTGCAGTGTGGTGTTGGAGATTTGTCGGACACACATGCGGGGGCATGTATCCTATGTATGTTTAAGAACTTGTCGAGGCTCAACATGTCATGTCTATGTCGGCATATCTATGTCATTGCTGTTGGGGCCCAAATCATGCTGGAAGTTTTGTGAGATGATGATAGGACCTGTTTCATTGGTGTCAATCCGTAGATCAGAAAGTCAAATTGTTGAAGACAAGAATCACATGACAGATTCAATAAAATAAATAAATGTGCTTAATTGGCATTTTTCGTACTAACATGACTGGTAGATATTGATGGATATTTAATTAGCAGCAAACTTTGGTTAGAACTTTCATATCAATGGCAACAGTGATAAAAATAACAAGTCTTTCCCCTTTATTGAAATGGATCCACTGAGATGTATCTTATACTTAACACACACAAACACCCCCCAATCGCATTCCCACCACGTTCCCTTCCCATCTCCTATATTAATTGTGTATAATTTTTAATGTGATTCTAATGTTAACACAAATCTCGAAGGATTCGGTGCTAAGAGTGGCTACTTTGGAATTTATTCATTTTTCATGCACCCTTGTAATTTAACAGCTGCACTAAAATTAGTCGACCGCTGCTGTCAATGGAATCGACTACCTTCATAATAGGAGCCAATTACCTCTGTGTAAAAACACAGTTTCGAGTTTTTCGGAGGGCTGTCGATTTTACCGTTTAGGGGTGTTTTGTCCAAGATTTCCAATGATCTTTCAAGGATATTTAAAGATCTTTTGATGGAGATCTTTGGTACCAAGTAATTGCATAATTTCTGAGATTTTTAAGCTCTAATTTTCATATCTCAAATTCCTCAAATCTCAAGCCCTAAATTTTCTGATTTGAAGTTCTAAAGCTTTTAAGCACTTGGGCTAATTTGGTTTTGAATCTTATATGCTTTCTCTAAATTTTCTGAGATTCAAAACAAATTTTCTCTTAATCTCCTTAAGTTTAATCTGCATATTTTGTAGTGATCAAAAGTCTTTTTTTCATAGCCACTTGAACACACTATAGCTTCATCCATTTGCTATATGATCTTGTAAGAGAAATCCCACACTCAAGAAAGGTTGGTATCACCACACGTGTAGTGATGTGTTGGTAAGTTTGTATTATTTTTGGGTTGCTGTAGAATTCTCCTTAACGGAGAAGTTGCGGTGAGTTTTGAAACCCTAATAAAAGAAGCTAGGTAATTGTATTGGGAAGACCTAGCAAGTGAATCTAGACAAATGTCTCTGGAAGCCCTCTTGGTGAGGCTTTTTCTCTCTTGTTGGAGAGAGTTGGTTAGTGGAAATCCCTACAAGAGGTTGGTGACTGGAGTATCCCAAGGGACGGTGAACCAGGGTAATTCTCTTGTGTTTGCATTGTGTCTGTATCTTATCTCTTTGCTTTTCTTCGCTTTCTCTGTTGTTCTCTTAATCATCTGTGCTAATTCCTCTTAGTTTGTTGCAAGCATTATTTGTATTGATTAGGCTCTTAAGTAGGTAACTCTATCAAGTAACCTAGGCTAAACTTGAGGGATTAGTTATAATTTGTGTTTAAATTTACAAAACACTAACCACACCCCCTCTAGTAATTAGTTTGATATCTACAGGATCCAACAATACCGACTTCTTTAATCTTCTTCAACAATAAAGAGCACCAATAACTTCAAAATTGGAGTTCTACCTCTTCTCACCAAAACACAAGAGTTCTCAAATCTCACCAAAAGAGAAAAACCCAAAAACTCTCGCAAATAATCACTCAACCTGAAAAGAGAAAAACTAAGAAGAAGATTACATAGAATACAATAGAACTCAATAGAAATCACTCACCAAAACATGCCCCAAAGTTCCAAGACTCGCGAGGAAGAAGAAACTTGATGACGGCTCGAACAAATCCTTCTTCTCTGTGTATCCATGCACGTGCACTTCAAAAGGGCTACAAACTGGCCGTTTATACCAGTAATTAGGGTTGTGATCCGTAGCAAATAATGGCCATTCGATTTGATTAAATATCAATCGAACAGCTTAGATTCAAATCTGCATCATCTGCGCTGGGCGCCGTCAGACGTCTGGAAAAATACAGCTACAGTTTCTCGAGAGTTGTAGTTTTTTGATTCGCATGCCTTCAGACGTCTGATGGCATATTGCCATATGTTTGATCCCTCTGCCAGACCGTCTGATCACATAGCATCAGACGTCTGGCGTATCTGCTGATACATTGGTTTGAAACGGCCCAAAACCAAGCGTCTGGTTCTATAGCACAAGCACCAGACGTCTGATATCTACAAAATTTCTAGGGAGAAGTTTGAAGCATAAAATTCAACAAAATATTCAAGAAAATAACCGCACAACAAATATTAAACTAGGCTAAAATCTCGATAAAATAAAAATCACATCATTGTAATTCAAAATTATTATGTAGTTATTTTAAGAACTTTAGATCAATATTATAAATTAATTTAACATTCCACAAATTACCCCATAATTTACATTAAGATCTATCCAATTTTAAACAAAATATGGAGACCTATTAGTCCTAAAATAATTAAATGAAGGAGAAAATGAATAATTTGCCCAGCAATCAAAAGTCTTAACTAAGACTTTGAAATCATTTGTAGGTTTAATATATCTCATATCATGATTTAAACCTTATATTCATATAGTATATAGAAATCTAAGATGTATAGAAGAAGCGATACATTGGCTTTCATCTTGAATTTCAGATGGAAGTAGCATTGGTGATCTCCTTCTTGATAAGAAGCAATATCATAACATGGATCATTGTTTGTATGCCCATAATTAATGTTGCAGTAATAAAGATGATCTAGATCTTTATGTGGCTAATTTATCCTATCAATTAGTATATTTAGGAGGAGAGGAGTGATAACTAGTTATAGTCTTTTATCGTTAGAATTCTTCTCCATTAAAGAGTTTACATCCACTATCTGACTCAAAGGCTCACGATGGCACTAGATATTCTATTAGGAATAGAATATGTATATAGGCTTTATTGTGACTTAATTAATTATATATGGACCAAGACTTCATATAGCTATCAATAGCTGTCTAGACCTAGAACATCATTAGAGTTGCCGTACTGAATAGCTATCGATCAAATCCTCCCTCCAAATTACCTTCCCCACTATTTGAATGGCATTGTATCTTCTGTAGTAGCTTCATATGATTCATAATAACATTGTAGCTTCTATGGTAGAAAGATTAAATAAACTCTATTTTTCTCTTCTTTCTAATTTTCACACTTAAAGATCAATTTTTGGTGGTTATCTGAATGAAACAATAAAGGGTTTTCTCTTGTGTGATCAGCTGACACATTGATTTATGCTCAGCAATTTATGCAAGTATACAAGTGTACTTAGCACATTCTCTGCCAATTTTAGTAATTAGTCTCTTGCAGAACTTCATTCATTAGCACACTATCGAAAAATATGTGAAGCACAGAAATGAAAACAAGTGTAGCTACTTAAGAAGCATAAAGAGATCACAAGTAGCTATAGCCTGTGAATGTTTTATGCCCGGCTCCCACTTTCTCCTGGCTCCAAGACTGACATAGCATCAGGTTGCAGATGCTCGTAAAATGGTGCAAAAAGAATATGATTTCAAAGTGTTTGATATTAGCATTATTGCAGATTTCGAATAGCAGGGCAATTCTCCTTTGGCAGAGAGAACTAATTAACATGCACATCCATTGAGCTGGCTTGCATGATCTCTGCCAAAGGATAACTGCACTGCTATTCGGCAATTCTCTTTCCCTTCTCAATCAAAGGCGAGGCTCGACATTTCATCGTTTTATCCCCCTATTTATGCATGATTTATAGGGAGATACAAATACTTGCACCCTGGATATGCTGCAGGATATGCCAGAACTATTCCTGGGGTGCTTCCTCCCTTTTCCAATCTCACCTTTTCTTCTCATTTTCTCATTCTGTTTTCCACTATGAGCATTATATGGTCCTCATTCTCTCATGCACATTCTCCTCCAAAAGTAATTCAGCTCATTTTTACGCATAACGCAATCGTGTTTCCTTTCTTTCATCAAATTGAGTTCAATACACCCCGCAATGCCAGTCTAATTAGACGACGGACTTTCTAGACAAAGAATCCCCTTTTCAAACATTTCATAACAGCCATGAAAACAATAGAATACAGTGTGAGAAAGCATTGAAATCTTGAATAGAATGCTTCATAATCAATATTATCGCATAATGACTCGATCTTGGTATTATCATTCAAGAGTGCAGTGTCGAACTTCTGCGTCCAACAGAAGAATATTGCCGTACCTTTAACTTTCACTTACATGCGGAACATGCTTCCGAATGTTCCTTCCTCCTTCCGAGCTCTTTGCCTCTCTTCTCCTTGCAAGTGAAATGAGATGCGTATTCGCAAAACGAATATGCCGTTTGGGCTGCTGAGTCGCTCTCTGGTTTCGGGCGTCGATAAATATGCGCGCAGGGCCGCAACACACTGTGTCTACTCGACCAATAACAACACAATTTGACGATTTATCAATGCACAGATGCAATATTACGGGGCAAATTCTTCGCTGGCAGTCAGCCACTCATCTTCGTGCACGGCGTACATGCTGGCCCAGGATTCCCGAGTGAGCCTACTGCCAAAGGAGATTTGCCCGGCAATTCAACTGTGCAAAGGCTTCTTGTATGCAGCCTCTGCAGGTATAAAATAGGTTATTCTCAATATTTGAATTGAGTTTTACTGTATGTACAAGTTTTTGCCTTGTCAATTGTTTGCATGCATGCAAACAAGATTCTAACAGAATATGATGCCCAGCTAAGGGGCCTAGGCAATATTCACCATTTGCAGGCATATTTTCTATTAAGCAGTCCAATATATGATGCCTATCTGATGTGACTGTCACAGTTCTCCCCCATGGGGCAAAAACATGTTCGGAGCTCTCCGTGGAGTATCCTCCTGGGAGAAAGAAAAAGTGCCTCTTGCACAGATCTCAACGCACTTAGTGTGCAAACACTAGGACATGTTATCCTCTATGGTTTCATGTCACATTATACTGATTTTACTAGATGTGGACTATATACACCTCCCTAAGAGGGTGTATGCAATCATTACTGTTCAAAAATGGAAAAAATATCACATCACTTGTCATGTCACACACTTTCTCTTTCTTCCTTTTTTTCATTTTTGAAAGGTAATGATTGCATACACCTCCTTTAGAGCAACTCCAACCCAAATCTCTAAAAACCTCCCTTCAAAATGGAATATCTCTAAAAGATGTCATTTTGGAGGATGGACAACTCCAACCCACCATCTTCAAATCCTATTTTCTCTTTGTTTAAGCTTTACTAATGAAAAATATTTATCATTAAAATGGGTTAATCTAATACATTATTTCTGCATGAAAGAAAATTATAAATAATATTATTCTTCAATGATCATTTTTTTTTAATTTTTAAGTATTTAGTATTTCTTATTATATTGTAAATATTTAAAATTTGCTTGAAAAATATCCAATATTGATCTCATTTTGTAGGTATAATTGAGATATTTCCAACAGTACTAAAATTGTTAAATTTGGTCATGTGATTTGTAAAATATATTAGTTATAAATAATCATAAGTATTTTAATTAAGGGCTAAGTTGTCATTAATAATAAGTTTAGAGATTTGAAGGGGTGAATAGTGCCCCTCCAAATATGGAGGGGCACTGTTGCAAATCTCTATCTCCATCTCCATTTTGGAGGTGGGTTGGAGCAACTTCAATCTCCATTTTGGAGTTATAGAGAAGGGTTGGAGTTGCTCTTAGGGGCTGTATATAGTCCACACCTTTTACTATGACTAGCATTGATTTTTGTTCCCTTACATTGGAAAGATGACCAGATTCGGGGCCCCACCTGGTTGGGAACGAGACCTAAATTTGACCAACTAAGGGGCTGAATTAGATATGACTTCTAGAAGCACTAGCCAATCTAGACTTCATAAGGGGAAAGCTCAATATGCCTTCGTGGACTGCATGATCATAATCTAAGAGTGGTTCAGATTACTTGGGGTAGAAGTTAAGATTTGGGGTTTGTAATTGTCATCATGTGAAATTAGAAAGATTAATTTTCATGATCTCTCCTTTTTAATCTGAGGATATAGAATTAACTTTTTCCGTGTAAACGATCTAGTTCTAATTAATAACAAAACTACTTTCGCTTGTATGTCTTCATCTGTTTTTTAAAAATTGAATTTTTGTAAGATGAAACATAGGCCCACAACGTACGGATAGACGAGTGGATTTGAAGGGTATTAATATGGGAATTGAATCTCCATTGGTATGAGGCCTTTTGAGGAGAGCTCAAGAACAAAACCATGCGGGCATGGGCCCAAGTGGACAATGTCATACCAGTGTTGAGATTGATGAGTTGTGAGCGTCTTTATTTAAACCCTAACAAGTGGTATCAGATCCAGAGCCCTAGCATAGCTGCTTTGGAATTGAGGAGATCTCGTGCAGAAGCAGAAACCTACCGAGAGCTGCTAAAGTGCCATATGGTTCCAGAATGCCATGTGGAATTGAGCTTTCGAGTAATGATTTGGACTTCACGTAAGGCGTCCATCCTGCATAGTGAAGATGTGACTGACTCGATCAAGCATATGATGTGAGACTATGTTTGAGGTGGAGATTTGTGCGATATCAAACATAGTCCCACATCAGAGCCATGCGACAAATCTTAATATTATGCTATTTTTGAAAATTTAAAATTGATTAAAATCAAATTTTTGTTCATCACAAATCAATTATTGAACGATGCGTAAATGTTATTTGATAGGATTATAATGCAAAATGTATACACTCGAAATTAATTAAAAATCAGATTTTTAATTGACACAAAATCAAATTGTGTAAATCTACTGATACACTAAATTAGTCGACTAGGGGCAACCCCTAGTCAAGTAATCAGGGGACTAGTCGACTAGTCCTGTAGGACTAGTCGACTAGTGCACCATCAGCAGATATATGTAACTTTCAGATTGCGGATTAGTCTACTACCATTTGACGTCAAAACGACTAATGTCGTAAATTTAAAATGTGATTTTTCCTAATTGTGATTTTTCAATTTCTGATTTCTAATTATTAACGCAAAGGTTGCAGTTGATCTTGAGATGCATACATTAATATTTTCTAATGCATCGCAAAGATCAAATGTTGATCACAAGGTGGAATATAATTTGATTATATTTGCTCCAGACATTTGAAAATTTGCATCAAATATGCAATATACGATATTGTGTATAAGTGACGATTTTAAAGATTCGTAAAGTAATTTTTGAATTTTAGATTGTATTTTCATGATATTTCTTATGTGATAACAAATTGGTTTCACTAGAAATAAATCTAGGAAGAATTTTATGAGATAAAATTCTTGGATCAATTTATTTCATGTTATGATCATGATTTATTTGCAATAATGTATTTTGTTGCAGGGATTGCTCACAAAATTAATCATTTGCTTAAATGTCTTAATTAGCTTAATAATGTAATTATTGGCTAAATAATTATGATGATCATACATTCGTTCTGACATTAGTAATCTAACTTAATGGTGTACGACATCGTCCCATTGTCCAAATAATTATTAAGTTGTTATGAATCAACTACTGGGGGAGGAGCCCCCAGCTCTTTATTTATAGGCAATTGGGGAATACAGATATGGGCTTACAATGATATGGGCCTATCTCTAGGATAGCCCAGAATCTCTCCCAACTACGATTAAATAACCGTTCACAACACTCCCCCTTATCCAGCCATAGGTGTGGACTCTGCTCGTGAATGCTTCAGGATTTTGAGCGTATAAGAGTCTCACATGGGGTGGATACTTCAGGATCCTGAGTTGGTGAGATTTGCCTCGTTAAAACCTCTAGCTATGGAAAACCCAGTGGGAAAAACCATAGTTAAGGAAAAAGAGTGCAAACGCTCTTTAACTCCCCCTGATTTGTACAAGTGACTCTGCTCATGAATACTTCTGGATTCTGAGCGTCACAGAGGGGTGGATACTTCGGGATCCAGAGTTGATTTGATTTGCCTCGTTAAAACCTTTGGCTATAGAAAACCCAGTGGGAAAAACCATAGCTAAGGGAAAAGAGTACAAATTCCCTCAACTCCCCCTGATCTGTAAAAGCTCTTAGGCTTTCAGATCTCTTAGGCTTATCTCATCACTCCTATTTACAATATTCCGAAAATGTACACAGATTACAAATTTTGTCACCATCAAGCAGCTGCTGAATCCAGAAACTCTGGAGAAGTTGCTAAGTTTCGTCGCCTCTGATGTGGTCTTCAGACTATATGGTTAGCTCCACAGAACCAGCCTCTATCCCAGTCGTCACTTGGATGTGATGTACCACCAGGCGCCCTCAAATACACCATTGGTGTGATTCTGGGATGGTGAGGATCTCGGAATGATAGGATGATGTTGCCTTCATAAGTTGCTTTGCAGATCTGCAGGGGATGGCCATCCTACTGTGGGTACTCGTTCTGTGATTTCTCAGCATAGGGACTGGACCTGAAACCTGCATTTGCATAAACATTGGAGGATGCTGCTACATTTTGTAAGTCCAAATATTTCGACCCTTGGAGGAAGCGCAGAAGGCTTAACTCAGGTCTAATGGCCCTTTTTAGGTGCCAACTATCTCTGGCTAATGAGTTTACTGCAACTGCTATATCGGGACGCGTGCAGTTTAGCCAGGAGTGCATGATTGCACTTAGATAAGGGACTTTAGGACCAGTTATATCCTCCCCCTCTTCCAGCGATCGGAAAGGTTCTTTTTATACATCCAGTAAGTGTACCATCGTAGGTGTACTTTGGATGACTATGGTCCTGTTAATTTCTCCAACGCACTTCTGGGCGTTTGTAACAGGATTCAATGAGCCATGACTTTATATTTGCCTAGGTCTTTTCATGTTCAAAGGTCAGGCTTGTACATGTAGTTCGGTTTTCTCTTCAGGAGATCCGATGAGATTTTAGTTGTCTCCAACTATGATCTCTAATCCTGTTCTTTGCACAGATGCAAAGACAACCTTCAGGAGGAATCTTTGACTTGTCAAGTGATTCTCTTGGTTGTACATTTATTTGTTATACTTATATTTCTTCATTTGAATAGACGTCCCGAAGTCTATTCAGGCATTTTAAGGAAATGTGGAAATTATCTTTACAAGATATCCACGGAGGTATGCCGTCACAACATCCAATAACGGCATATCCATAATTTCCCTTCGCCAAATCGTAAGGGATTCGCTTTTGATAACTTAGGGAGATTGATGAGACATGCTCATTTGAATTTGTTCGATCCCTAGTTTCAGCGAAATTTTCCTTGGGCTATAGGTTGTACCGTATAGCATACGATTTTATATTTATTTTTCTTATGTTTGCAATACTTTGTTTTATCCACAGGTTTGACACCTTTTAGTGTCTGGACTTCAGGTCCGAACATTTCACGTTTCATAAGTGAGTCCAGCTCATCTTTTATTGCCACGTTTCACGTTTGGCCAATCTCTACGTTTGCCTTCTAGCAACGGAGTGTGGAACGATAATTTACAAACATCATCGCCATTGCGATGTATATGGCAATATGATACGTGAATACATTGTCGACAATTTATGTTCTATATGTCCAACACCTCCCCAGTACGTACAACATTTACTTAATTTCACTTTTTCCCGGCAATTCCTCTGCAGTGGATTCCGGGAAGGGTGATGGTGTGGACAGGAGCTCATTGTCCTGTGGTAGTATTGTCTTAAGGTCTCCAGGAGTTTCTTGTCCTAGGAGCCTGGTGGTCTGCCTCTTTTCTGTTGAGGATCAGCCACTTCTGCTGCTGGTGGATTGCATCCATTCTCGGGGATGTCAATCCTAGCTGGAGTTTTTGCAGCAGGGATGTGTGATCTGACAATCTTCTGGTTGTCAATAAATGATTCCGGTAATTGGTAGACAGTGTTCTGTATATGGAGGATCTTCGGGATCTCATCTACATATTGTATTGTTACCGGATCATAGTGGGTCAAACTATTTGTATCCCACGTTATAATTTTCTTCGCGCCAGATTTTCTAGTATCTGGGCATATTTTTGGGAAACTCGTCTCATCGAAATCACAGTCTTCAAGATGTACCTTAAATGCGTCCCCCGTTTGGGGTTCTAGGTATCTTATAAGTGAGGGTGAGTCAAACCCTGCATGGATACCTAGGCGACGTTGAGTACCGTTTTGGTCCTCTTTGGTGGTGCAATGGGGATTTAAGACTGCGCGACCGAAGATTCTCAGATGAGAAATGTTCGGTGGCATTCCATATGCAAGTTGCATTGGAGACTCTGACCTCCAGAGGGTCTTATTTTCATTTACGATGCAGTATGCAGAGTTTGCATGTCCCCATGCATCCATAGGCAATCGGGATTTAATGGATGTTCAGTCCACTGGAGTCTACTTTTCAGTGACTCTGCCGACCCATTTTGGGTATGAACATGCGGCACTTGCATGTTCATTTTCAATTCCCGTTGATTGGCAGTACTCTTGAAAAGACTGGGAGGTATATTTCCCAACATTAACCAGACTTATTTACAACATTTTATTGTCTGGGAAATGTGCCCGCAACATTTTTATTTCTGTGCCAATAGCTTTGGAAAAGCTAAGTTGCGGGTCTGTAGTAGACACACGTACGAATATTCTGAGGATGCATTTATCAGTACAGTGAAGTACTGAAATAGCCCACTAGGGGTGGTGGATTTTATCCACATCTATCTCCTTGTATTCTTTTTGAGGAAGCGTGGAGATTCTTTTTCAACTTATCGTGGAGATGGCCTTGCAATTAGTTTTCCCTGCGAGGGATTTTTTTTTTCTTCTGAAGAATCTTCTGGTTCTTCAAGTCATACCCATAGGATAAGATGTGATGCATCATCACAAATCCAGGGTGGCCAAGTCCATCATGCCGGAGTAAAAACTCGGCTGATGTCGGGCACTTCAGGTGCTCCGTTTAATTCTGCTTCCTTTCTCCGAATCTTCGTATAGTAGAGGCCTATAAGGCTCTCAAAACGTTCAAGTGTGGATTTTACTCCTTTTTCTTGAGACGTTGCATACGGTAATTTTTCATTTACATTTGATGTTTCTAAGTGGGATCCGTTGAAACGGATGTCCTTGAGACTTAGAAAGTTTCTTTTGGAATTCGGAGGGATTAGTGCATCCATTATTTTTGTGTCGTTTGGGGGAAACTGTGTTGCATTCCCTGGATCTTCAATATAGCTCTGATATTGGGCTTTGTATTGAAAGAGATCGTACGTGTTTATTGTCTACTAATTATTTATGAGAGCAGTTTCATCTTATTAAAAGATGAATCGTTAGGCACATGAATATTCAGGCAAACATTTTCATTTATTGTCTACTAAGCGTTTTCATTCAGAACAAATTTCATAATTAAAATGCTCTCATAAATTATTTTCAAAACAAATTGCTAAGATAAAAATAAAGGCTAATCAAGCAAGTCATCATTTTCGAAGTTGTCAGCTGAAAACTTGACTGGAGCATCAGAGGTCATCAGGTTTGTTTCATCTTTATTTTTCTTGTTCTCTTTATACAAATCCTGGAGGTGCGGCGAAGTTCGGTACATTTTGGACCATTGGCTTTCCATGCCACAATTATGGCACTGGTCTTCCCATTCCCTCTTGGGTGGGGGTGAATCATTTTTGTCATTTCTGTGCCACGTGAACTTCCGCTTACATTCATTATTTCACTGCTGCTGTACCTGGCCCTTGGCATTTTTATGTTGACCCCCCTTCTGTGGTCTTTCTTTTCTTTTATTATCTCTCTTCTTTTTGAAGGAAGAGGAATAGTGAGCTTCTGGTGGGGGGCAGTGCCGGGGAGCGTATATTGTGAGTGGAGAGAAGAAGCTCTCTGTTTTGCTCGGCCATGAGTAAACATGACGGCAGCTCGGAATACTTGGTGAACTTGCGTTCACGGTATTGCTGCATGAGTATCGCATCTTTTTCATGGAAGGACGTATACGTCTTTTCCATCATGCGATTTTCTGAGACTTTCTCACCACACAACTTCAGGCGTGTGGTGATGCTAAAAAGTGCTGAGTTGTACTCAGCAGTGGACTTTAAGTCCTGCAGTCTCAGGTTCTCCCACTCATATCGTGCCCTTGGGAGTATAACCTCTTTCTGATGTTTATACCTGTCCTCAAGGGCAGTCCATAGCTCAAGTGGATCTTCGACCGTAAGGTATTCAGCCTTTAAGGTCTTGTCCACATGGCGGCGAATATAGATGATGGCTTGCGCCTTCTCTATATCGCTAACATTTTCTTTTTAGTCACAGCAGCGATGATGGACTTTGCCCGCAGTTGAAACTTTACATCTAGCTGCCAGCTTAGATAGTTTCTACCTGATGCTTCCAGTACTTCGAAATTAATGCTTGCAATATTAGCCATTTATCTAGCAGAGCACAAACATGCATGAATTAATAATTAATTCAGAGAAAACATTTTCATGCGGAGGCAATATTTAACGAAAAACTAAATGTGTGGATCGGCCAGTCCCACAAGAAAGAGTCCAAAAAAGTCCACAGTCCAAATTATACAAATTTGCAGCTTAAAGAAAATGAAAATACAACTTTGGAAACCCCGTAGGTCCCATATGATATCTCCATCTTCAAGCGTGGCCTCCGTCTCCCTGGAAGTTGGTCTTCTTTCTTTGACATTTACATAAATTCCTCACTACAATTTCTCTCAAAAATAAAAGAAAAGTGCGGGAAATAAACTGTGGGACTAAACGGCCGATCCAAAAACCACATTTAGCAATTCATGCAGAAATATTGTGCTCATCAACATTTTCATCAGACATTTTCATCACAGGCATCACAGGCATTTAATATTCGCATAGATGGATAAATAATTTAAACACTTAATAATTATTGGACCACGGGGCAACGTCATACACCGTTAGGTTAGGTTACTAACGGCAGAGCGGTCGCAGGATCTTCCTAATTATTAAGTTTTAAATACAATGCACAACCACGCATATAATATCCAACAGAATATACCAGAGATGCAAAGCATGTAAATACGATTTTTGCAGAAAAAATCATTACAATGCAAAGGTTGTAAATTGAATGGGTTTGATCAATTAAATTGATTAAGAGCCCAAAATAAACATTTTCTTTGTCAGAGGGAAAAGTTTCCCTCATCATCCCAAAAGCCCCCCCAAGGATCCCCAAAAAGTCCTCGCCTGCCTGATATTTGTCCCGTAATTTACCGTGATTTTTCACGAATATTTTGCCCTTAAAACCCCCTTTAAAATAAATTTTTAGGCTAGCAAGTTGCCTTTTAAGGCTTGTTAATAGCCTTTGCTTCCCCCAATTTTTTTTCTTTCAGATAAAACAGACTGCGGGTCTGAAGCCCGCAGTCGGCCTATGGGCTTCAGGCCCATAGGCTTTTTTTTTAAGAAATCTGTGGGCATGAAGCCCACAACAGGTCTGTGGGCTTCAGGCCCACAGACTCTGTTTTTTTTTTACTTCTGTGGGCCTGAAGCCCACAGATCTGCTGTGGGCTTCAGGCCCAGAGATCTGGATTTTTTTTTTTCTTTTGAAGAAGTAATTGGCCTGTGGGCCTGTGGGCTTCAGGCCC
The DNA here is from genome assembly GCA_030789695.1 of Scilla litardierei. NCBI lineage: Eukaryota > Viridiplantae > Streptophyta > Magnoliopsida > Asparagales > Asparagaceae > Scilla > Scilla litardierei. The sequence continues at coordinate 295,796,756 of CM061133.1, read as the reverse complement.
ACAGGCTTTATCACTTTTTTTTCTCATCTCACGGGTTAGGGTTTTGGGGGGGCCGCCGCCGCCGCCGCCGCCTGCAGGGGGGCGCGGCCGCCGTCGCCGTCGCCCCCTGCAGGGGGCGCGGCGGCGGGGGCCGCCCCCCCTGCAGGGGGCGCGGCGGCGGGGGCCGCCCCCCCTGCAGGGGCGGCGGCGGGGGCCGCCCCCCCTGCAGGGGTAGGCGGCCAGGGTGGGGAGGGGGGGTTTCCGGCGACGACTAGCCGTCGGAGGGTTCAAAATTAGGGTTTTTACCCTAAAAATTGAGTTTTTGGGATGAAAAATCCGTCGTTTTCAAGGCGACGAAGAATCCCCATGACGATCTTGCGAGATCTAGGGGAGGGGCAATCATACGTATGATTAAAAATATCGTTTTTAGTGTTTTACCTCTATATCCGTCCTCCGGATATAGCGACGGTTGCTCGAAGCCCTACGCGGATGACGACCCTTGATGGAGGAAGCCTTGCACCGCGCTCGTGGATCTCCCGTCTCGCCTTCGCCTTCGCCTTCGCCTTTGCAACGAACGGAAAAATTTGTGGAAAAATTTTAGAGGCTCGTGCTGATAACGTGTTATGAATCAACTACTGGGGGAGGAGCCCCCAGCTCTTTATTTATAGGCAATTGGGGAATACAGATATGGGCTTACAATGATATGGGCCTATCTCTAGGATAGCCCAGAATCTCACCCAACTACGGTTAAATAACCGTTCACAACATAAGTAATTTTATTAGATTATTTTTTCTTGCAAATAATAATTATAAGCATCCTGCAACCGCTCTGTTGTTAGTTATCTAATATAACAGCATAGGACGTTGCTTCATAGTCCAAGTAATTATTGTGCAATTGCTCTGAATGAGCTTTTGTAGGCCCATGTGAAGCCTACGTAGGCCTGGTGTATCCACCCATTATGTAAAATTTTCCTATAAATATATTGCTACTGGTTCAGTAGATGCCACCTTCACAACACGTCATCAACACGATTCTCTGAAAATTTCCGAAGATCTGATCTTGCGAGGGTGAAAAGGAGGAGGTAGATCCGCCACACGTGGGCGTCATCTTCCATGTGTAGACCTCATCAAACGTCGCTAGATCTGGAGGATGGATCTAGAGGTAATCACACAAAAACTTGTTCTAAACCTATTTTTACATAGAATATGTTTAAATCTGCTTAATTTTGGACCAAAATCGATGTTTAACCAATTAAAATCAATTTTTTATGATGAAAACTATGATTTCAATAATAAATATCAATTTTTTACTACAAAAAATTAGTTTTTATTCGAAAAAGATGATTTTTATTGTTGGATATGTGCTTTTCCAGCTACCCATCGTTGAAATCTCTGTCGTCACGTACCCCAAGGGGACCAACACCCCACGGTAAACAGGGGGGGCCGGTAGCCCCCCACGGCGATTCACGGGGGGTCGGCATACCCCCACGACAACTGACGTGGGGGCCGGCATCCCCACATGGCTAACAGAGGAGGGGCTGGCATCCCCCAAACGGCGATTCACGAGGGGGTGGTAGCCCCCCCCCCCACGGAGACTGACGGGGGGCCAACATCCCCCCTAACGGCGAACAGAGGGGGTGGCCGGCATCCCCAACAATGAACAGAGGGGAGGCACCATCCCCCTCGATGAATAGAGGGTGGGGGCCAGCATCCCCCCACAGCAAACAGAGGGGGGCCGGCATCTCCCTACGGTGATTCACGGTGGGGGGCATCCCCCCCACGATGACTGACGAGGGGCAGGCATCCCCCCACGGTGACTGACAGCCGGCATCCCCACACGACGACTAATGGGGGTAGCCACCCACCCCCCTACAGCGTGACAGAGGGGGGGTCCGACAGCCCCTCCCCCCTGTTACCATGTTTTTCGTGGAAAACAGCCACGACGCTACGTTTTTCGTGGAAAACGGCCCCGAAGGCCAAAACCCTAAAATGGTAAACTCTGCGAACCCGCAGGCCACAGATGCATACTCGTGCAATTTTTTTTCTCGGGGCCCTGACGGTTGACGATACACGAAAAACATAACAAATCCTAATTAAGGTTTTTTGGACAAATTTGATCGCCAAGAATTTTTCAGAGCATAATATAAAATTTTAATCCATTTTTCACCTTTATTACTGGTCCATGCATGCCTATAATATGAATTGTCATTTAAATGCCTGAAGCATGCTAAATCTTTATGATGTATTTGTAATGCATGCTGCATAACTACATGCCTACGAGGAAATGATATATATGCCTACTGCATATTCTATGTTCTGTAATGCACACTTTATACTTCGTTGTGGTTTTGGATCGGCTATTTGTCACCATTTTATTTTTCCTTGCATTATTTTTCCTTTTTGAGAGAAATTATAGTGATGATTAATCTGTAAATATCCAAGACTGGCACACATCCCATGGAGAAGAAGACCAACTTCCTGAAGATGGGGCCCTATATAGGTTCCCAAGTTGTACTTTTATTTTACTTTTAATGGGACTATACATGGACTTTGGGTTGTAATTTGTAAATGGAGACTAGTCGATCCACGCAACAAGTATATATGTCTAGCCTGCATGATTATTTATTTTTCAAATATTTAATTGTTGTTAATTTACATGCTTAGATAAATGGCAAAGATAGTGAGCGTTGACTTCGAAGTTTTAGATGACACTGGCAAGAATTTCCTGAGCAGGCAACTGGATATTAAATTCCATCTTGATGGAAATCTAGTCCCACCCTAAGTGGTTTGTTTTGATGATGATCACACCAAATATTTTTAAATTACTAATCATACTACTTAAGTGTGTAGGTTATGCAAATGAGCTAAGTGAAGCTCAAAGCATACTCCGAGAAGAAGAACTTCAACCACACTCATAGAAGATGAAGATGAATTTAGCTCGCAATTTCAAAGCTCAAGCACAAGAAGAGTTCAAAGATGAAGCTCAAAGAATGTGCATAAGCTAAAGCTAAAGAGGAGCTAAAATTCAAGCGAAGCATACGCAACTAGCTCAAGCTCATTCATGGCTTCAAGTTCTTCATAGAGTCTAGTATGTGAATTGTTTTTCATTTTCTTAGGACTATGTCAAAGCCAAGAAAGAATATGCACACACACAAAATGATTTTCTAAAATGTTTTTAAGCTTGTTTTAAACTTATTTGAGAGCATACTTTTCATAGAATCTAAGTTTCAACTTGTAGTCAACTACAAACACCCAGTAGTTCACTATCCTGATTTCTGCCTTCTCCCTGAAAAGATACTCTGGCACTCGACTACCAATATTAGGGAGTCGACTACCAGCTGTAACTAATTGTCTCAGAAACTACTCTGGAAGTCGACTACCAACCTTAGGGAGTTGACTACCAGCTATACATGTTGACTTCCTTGATTGCTTCTATCATTTAATTCTCACTTCATTTTTATTCAGAAGTCAAACCCATTTTGAATCATTTTGAATTCTCCTTTGGCTCTATAAATAGAGACCATATGAGAATATTTTCCTCACCAATTCATTCTTGAGCTAAATCTATAATTCTCTCAAAGTTCTCATCGTTCTTATTGCTCTCAAAGCTCTTCGTAGCCAAAACAGTTTTTTTTTTCATTCTTTGATCTTATTGTTTATATTTGTCTATAAATTCTTTTTAAGATCATATTATTTTTGGCTATTGCAAATTGGTCTTTGTTTTTAATATTCTTAAAAGAATTTTTTAAACATCTAGATTCTAGATCACATTGAATAATTTCATATTCTTTTTATAATCTAAGAACACATCTAGATTCTAGATCACATTGAATAATTTTCATATTCTTTGTGTTATCTAAGAACATAACAATATTTTAGATCACATTGAATTAATTCATATTCTTTGTGTGGTCTACGAACGATTTAAATTCTTTTGGCCACGTTAAGCACAATTGCAAATTTAATCTTGGCTATAGAATTATTGGGTGTAAACCAATCTCTACTAATTTATTGTGGTGAATTGGATTTGATTTTACTTATAGTCCCTTGGTGATAAGGGTGTTGAAAGTCCTCGGATTGTGAGGCAAGGAAAAGTCCTCGGGTTGTGAGGCAAGGGAAAATCCTTGTTGTAGGCAAGGTGGTTGTAAATCCTCTTGGCGGGAGGTGGTTTGTAATATTTACCAATAATAGTGGATTAAAGCCCGACAAGAATTTCGGGGATTGGACGTATCCAGGTTGTGGGGAACCAGGATAAAAATCTGTGTGTTTGTGATTGTTATTTATTTACTTGCATTTACATTCCGCTGCTTAACTATATTATTGCACGTTTATATTTTATTCCGCTGTGAAATCTATTCTGTTATCAATAATCTTTTGATTATTATTGTTTATATACTATCTTATCTTTATTTGGAGATCAATTGAGTTGATTAAGGACCAAGCGTAGATCACTCTACTTGGTTCCTTAGTCAACGTTGGAAGGGAAGTTATTTTTGTGGTATTCATTTGTGAAATTTTTTTTCACAACACTATTTAACCCCCCCTTCTAGTGTTGTTTGCCATCCACAGGATCCAACACTTGGTATTAGAGCGAGGTTATAGATCGAGTCAACAGGTTGTTTCCCCGAAGGTCAATCAAGCAACCGACCACCACTTCTTAATGGATCAAATTATGGATCTTGGAAGAATCGGATACAAATGTACCTTCTCTCTTTTTCATATGAGCTATGGAAAATGGTGGAGAACCCTTATGAAGCACCCACTCTTGAGGAAGAAAAGTGGACGAAGAAGGAGACAGACAAAGTGTCTCTAAATACCAAGGCGATGTCCATTCTTTATTGCGGCCTTGACACAACGGAGTACAACCGCATCTCCATGGATACCTCCGCGCACCAAATATGGAAAATCCTTGAGGTAACATATGAAGGTAACCAAAAAGTTAAATCGTCAAAATCTTCTCTTTATGTTGGCAGGTATGAACAATTTATAATGGAGAAAGGCGAGAACATAACGGAGATGTACACGAGATTTACAGAGATCGTCAACACACTTGCGGGATTGGGAAATAAGTACACACAAGAGTATTACGTATCACTACTACAAAAAACGCTTGCATAGCGCTTTTTTTAAACTTGGATAGCGCTTTTAAGCGCTATCCAAGCTACCGCTATGGTAGATTGGATAGCTCTTTTTTAAGTGCTATCTAAGCGGTTTACTAAGATAGCGCTTTACTACCTTAGCGCTTTTGGAAGCGCTATTCAAGATTACTCGAGAAATTTTAATTTTGACCTTGCATAGCACTTTCTAAGCGCTATACCAGGTATCACTAAGATAGCGCCTAATAAGCGCTATTGTAGATTTTCATAACATAGCGCTTAATTAATGGGCCAACCCGTTAGTTTGTGGAGCCAAGATTGTTAGCAAATGTACAAAGCCTAATTTGTCGATAGCTCAAGCGCCATAAAGCTCATGAAATACGATCGGTTTGATCAAGATTGTGAAGATGAGGTTAGCGCCTCCAGCAGACGCTAACAGATGAACATATGAGCATACTATTGTTGTGCTCACAGCTGCAAATACCATATTGATACCATTGATTTTTCCCTTGTTTGGAGGAATTATGGCATACATTTTATATACAGTAACTATTGTAGCATTCAACGCAAAGTCACATCAATTCTATTCTCTGTCATATACACAAGTAATCTGTAAAGTACATGATGAATGGTGAAGCATACGAATCTGACTCCTTAAGATGCTGCTCCCTTTGATTTCTGGATCTCCAACTCGTGCTCAGCCACCATGATGCAAGAATCTGCCTCCAGGGAGGAATTTGAGCCTTTGTCGTTCACTATGGTTGGTCTGGATGAAGTTATCATATCGGGGGTGCATTGAACGTCCGGTGCAATGCCAACCTGATCAATGTCATGGAGTGCAGTGGACAAGTATTTTGCCACGGTGATGAACAATGCTGAACCATCGTTGAGCTCTGTTACGCTGTGCATTACAGCAGAATACAACAAGAAGAAAAAAGAACATTCATAATAAAGCTCTTAAAAAATTTATCACAACTGGAACCACCACGATTCCAGTTGCGTCGAGAAGGCGACGAACATAGAATGCGTCAGGGGCAGCCTTTGCAGCCTTTGCAGCCTCAAATTGCCTTCTGAGAGAGGCAAAGTCGAGGGAAGAGATACATCGCACCCTCTGCTTTGTTGCATGTGACACGTTGAATGCATCTTCCAAAGCCTGCGTCAAATAACAGAGAATAGAGAATACCAACTTCTTCATAAGCACAAAGAATAGGTTTTCTTTTATCTCACACTTCCATCTTCTTTTGTGATAATTGAAAGAGAGACTGATTATTTAGACAGACCTTTGCACGCCTTGCTAAAGACTAAAGAACTCCATCTCTCTCTGCAATGAAAGATTCATAGGACTCATCTCGAGGCTGCAGCACAAATGCAAGTCATTATTCTTATAAATTAACTCACTTATTTTACAGAAAACAGAAAACATCAGAATATTCACCTTGGGTGGATTCATGACAAGGCTTGTAAGAATTTGGCCAGATATGTCTGAGTAAAGATTCACTGATGCCACCTTATAAATATGTTCTCTCACTTCAGGGCTAAAGCCAGTAACCTCCATGTAGCCGCCCCTCTTCCCGCATTCCCCATAGTAACCTGACAGCAACACTATCCGTGAATTCTGATGATATAAACAAAGGAAAAGAAAAACGCATGAATATATTTACCCTTGGGGACGGACTGAAATGACACTAAAGAAATATCCTTGTCTTCATATACCATTGACCTCGCAATCTTCTTGAAGGAGTTGAATTTCTTGTCATCAACATAGATGTTCTCTTGGTATACCTGTGAAAATTACAGCATAATGTGTTTACCAATGGAAAAATTAAGTTCAGTGGAGATAGGAAGTTGACTCAACAAATGTCTCACCATAACAAACCATGAGTTCATACAGAGGTTAAGTTTCAAAAAAATGATTCACAATTTACAAAGAAAAATATTGTACAGATTACAAGTAGAGAGGAAGCTAGGGAAGTAATTTCATATGACAATTATCTTGCTTCTGTTAGACTAACAGTTTGAGATAATTTTGGAGCAAGCTCCAAAAACAATACAGCAGAGCTCCTCTCAAATCTATATAGGGTTTTACCAGAAATCTGCTACTTAAGGTTTGATGTCAGAATGACTGCAAGCTGCATAATTCTCAATTTACCACAGAACAGTTCTAATAGTTAACCCAGCTTGATCCAAAAGGATTGAAGTGAGGATGTGATGAAAGTAACAAGTGGTTCTAACCTCATCTGCTAAGAGAACAAGGCCTTCCTTCTTGCAAAATTCTACTATTTGTCGTTGGTTTTCTTCTGCGAGAACCTGCAAAATAGCAGACAATCCATAAAAAAAAGAAATTAGTCTTCCAGTAACTCGAAATGCCAATAACTCATATTGGAGGGAGCATTATCAGAAAATGCAGTAATTTGTATCCCAATCCACCACTTACCAGTTGTATATCACACCTGAGGATAATAATTTTTTATATATATTAAACATAAGAATTGTTGTGAAAAGATTTAAAAGGCCTTCAAGGGACAGAAGATGCACCGGATAGGAATCACTGATCAATGCAGTGGGGGACGCAAATGCAAACATTTGAAATAGAGATGGCTAGTCTACACGTATGGTTTTGAGTAATGGATGATGTAACAACAAAAATTTCATTAAAGATTAAGTAGTAAATATTGTATAACACAATGTTCAAAACAAATCACACCTCTACATTAAGCAGTATGACATGCATTAAATCAGAATAAAGCTCATTTATGTTCTTCAATAGTTGTATAAATCATAAAAAGTTCAGAACAAACCTGTCTAGTTGGATTACCGGGATTATCACTATAAGTGCCCTCACAGTTATACACTTTGTTCGAGCATCTTCCAGTTGTTTTTAAGCTCAGAAATCTCCAGTCCCCAGCCCGTTGCTTCATCAAGATAATAAGGGACCTGAAAGACAAACATTTTACTTAAGAAGTCTCTCATCATGAATTCACCATCTCATAACATACTGAAATCAACATAATCTAATTGAGATTGCTTCAATGACAGCAAAATTGAATTGTACAAGTTATGCATAGAAACCTGGACCCATCTAAAGAACAATATGACTTGTCTAAAGGTCACATTCTAGGCCGTGTTCAACATATTCGTATATGGAACTACATTGCAAGCATACACATTTTTCCTTTCTTTCTTTTTGATAAAAAGTAACATGTACCTGGAGGTGGCAATATTAGTGCCATGTTTAGGCTTGGCCTAGCCCAAAGTCCATCCTCCCGATAATAAATTCAGGCTATGAAATTTATTTGATCTTCTAATAGAAACCTGAACCTAAGTACCCAAAACCAGTCAAATGGAATTATAGTACTTGTTGAATGGCTATTTAGGAATATTTGCACAGCCTTCAAGGTTTTAAAGCACCGAAAGCATTATAATTAATTAGGTAATTCATGAGGTAACACGTACTGATGTTACAACATTCATCTTGCATAGAAATTAACATAGCTGGAAAGCCAAGCCTATTAACAAAACCTGGCATATCTAATAAATGGATTAGGAGCACAACCAAATATTGATAATATGCTGTTTAGCCCAAAGCCAAAAAAACCTAATTTCATGAATTTCTGGTCCGTTTGCAGGTTATGTTTGAGATTTGAATTGCCACCTCCGTTTACAGCACGTGTATGAACGGATCAACATCACATTTAAGGAATGATATGATTATCTTGAAGAAGAGCATTCATTTGGTAACTCTCGGTGAGATTTATTAGCAAGGTAACCAACTTACAAGAGAACCGCCATGAAGGGCAATTGAAGTGGAATACAGAGGGTATTGTGGGATGGGGCAAAGGATGCCATCTTCCTCTGACCTCAGCAGCAACTGCATCATCGTGTGCACCTGGAAGGACAAACCGAGGCAATAAGTAGGAGGGTCTTCTGCCAAAATTTAAACAACACATTCAAATAAGAACATGAAAATTTAGAGTTAGGATCATTACAGCAGGGCTTGCTCCATCTGTTAAGAATATGTCATCTGCATTGGACGGGTAACCATCACGAGCAGCAATTCCAGCAGCAATTGCATCACGCAATCCTCTGATGCCCTGAAGCAAAAGAGCAATCAGAAAAATGCTTCAACTTCATGATATCGAAAAAAGAAGTTTCTTCTGATCTTAAACATGGGTGTATGCACACCTGGCTACGGCTGTATACACCTGTAGCCCTACCAGGAATCTGGTCTAAAATCTCCCAAGCTCTTTTTATGAAATCCGAGCTGGAAAAGGAAAGGACAATTTTCAGATGATATATACCATGCAAGGGTTTCATAAGAACGTCATGCTATTCCAGAGGTGTAATGTTTGGTAAGGAAAAAAAATGCAATTTCTACATCAGGAATGCTTATACCCCAGCAGAAGCAGCTATTATTATCATTCCTTCCAAACTACTAATTAAGATCCAAGAGCAACAAAACATCTGGATGGCATCACAAGAGTAAAATTAACATGCTATAACCTGCTTCAATGTGAATTGTGTTTGGTTAGTAATGGTCGGCACTACAATGCATTTAGATTTTACGACGACATGTTGCTCCAACCACTACAATAGTAGTGCAATCTCAGTATTGGAATCTTCAGATACTTTAGAATTTTCACAATATTTTTGGGACATCAACTGATTTGTTTTATGTCAGTTGCATTCAGGATCATGTATCTAGGTCCCCACCGTATCATTTTGAAAACTTCCATGAAAGAAAATTTTCAAATTTGCATGCAGTATCTTTGTCACCTAATAAGCACCTGGTGTATACTGACATTCACTGGATAAACCCAGGATAACTAGTTCAAACAGAATCAACACGCATGCGATTGTCATCAACATCATGTCTAGAGAAATGTATGGGACAAACCTATTTCGCAACAACTTCCTTGTGAGCTTTAAATGACAGAATTACATTCCATGAAGAAAGTTTGATCCTGCCAGTAGAATTACCTGTAGAAAAATTACTATCTAATCAACAAACAAGCAATTAAACATATGCTATTATGAAGTTGTGGAAAAAGATTAGCCCAACATGAGGTGAATTATAGAAACTCAGAGAACATATCATGCTTCAATGCGCAAGTTAAATGCTCAAAATTTTGTTGAAATTGACATGCCTCCAAGCGACGAAAATGCCCGATCCAGGCTCCCGTGAGTCGTACGAACCTCGGCGTGCCTCCCCAAAATCGAGCGGCGAAAGGAGCTTCCTCCCAGCTCAGGTGGCGATGGAACGCCCGATCCAGGCCCCCATGAGTCGTATGAACTTCGATATGCCTCCCCAAAATCGAGCAGCGAAAGGAGCTTCCTCCCAGCTCAGGCGGCGATGGGTCGATCCTCTTCAAAGTCTCCTTTGAGTCTTGCGACCTTAAAAGATGATTCTCGAGGCTTCCGTCAGCAACAGAGAACCTCATTCCGTTGTCTCCGACCCAAATGGAGGCTCCAGCGCAAATGAACGGCGATCTGCAGACCGCATGCTCAAACAGGATGTTGCAGATCGGGCCTTTGCAAACCTCATTCCATTCCTTCTTACGAGATGGATGAGGTCGCGGATGGGGAGAGGTCGCCGCCAGATGGGAAAGAGACGAGGCCGGGTTGGGAAAATTAAGGCTGGGGAAATTTAGGGATATTTTTGTTTAAGCGCTATCTAAGAGGTTATATATGTATATTTTTTTAATAAAAGTGTTTACATAAAGATTAGTATCATAGCGCTAACAAAAACAGCTATGTAAGGTATTACTTGGATAGCGTTTTAACAAAAAGCGCTATCTAAGTGATTTTTACCTTAATTTTAATTTATTTTTATTTTCTATAAGTGCAGAAGCGCTATACAAGAGCTCACTTAGATAACGCTTTTTAGAAGCGTTATCTAATTGGCGTTACCAAGCCCAAATCTGTAGTAGTGTATGCAAGATCCTTAGATCCCTCACTTCCGAATGGTAATCCAAAGCTTCGACCATTGAATAAGGCAATGACACTTCAAATCTAACTTTGAAGGAGCTCATCGGCAATCTAACGGTGTATGAACTCTAACTGTAAGAGAGAAAACCAAGGAACACGGTGAAAAGAAGAAGAATCTTGCATTCAAAGCCACATCAGATGTGGAGGAGTCCTATGATGAAGTCAATGATGAGATGGAGAAGCAAATGGCACTTATCTCCAAAGGATTCAAGAAAATCCTAAATGCACGTAAGTCCTACAACCATAAGTTCGATTCCACTAATAATGCTATTTGCTATGAATGTAATAGGCCCGGTCACATGAAGAAAGACTGTCCAATAAAGAAAAACAACGACAAGAGAATGAAGTCGTACAAAGGCAAAAGGCCAAATAGAAAAGCATTTGCGGCTTGGGATAAAAGCGATGATGAAGAGGATTCCGATAGCTCATCATCATCCGAAGATAAAGGAGAAGCCAACAAAAGGAATGAGAAATCATATATGTGCTTCATGGCACAAGGAGACCCCAAGGTAAACTCCTACCCTAACTCTAGTGATAGCGATAGTAGTGCTGATGAGGAACTTGATTATGAGGTGGAATTTCATAAAATTCATGTGTTATATGAGATCCAACTCAAAGAGCTTTTAACTCTCAAAAAGATGCATAATTTTGTGGTTCCAATTCTACTAATCAAAAGCTAAAAAAGATTAGGGAAGAGAACCTAAAATTGATTAGCAACAATAAGGATTTAATTGAAAATAATAGGCTGCTTAATGTAGATCTTAAAGACCAATGAAATAGGTTTAGAGACTTAGAAAAGAACATGACCGCTATTAAGCCAAAACACGCGGACTTGGTTAATAATGTAGATAAATTCAATAAGGGTAAAGAAAAATTAGATAGCTTGATTAGTTCACAAAGACCCCAATCTAGCAAACATGGCTTAGGTTATAATGTGACCAATCAAAATGCTAGGAATTCTCATCATCAAGCTAGAAGTCCAAAAACTGAAAATGGATACGTCAAAGTTTGGATTCCCAAAATTGGAACCGTCCAAATGAAAGACAATTACATTTCTAGTTTTATGAACAATGTTCATTTTTGTAGAGACTATATATTTATTTATGGAAAATCTCAACCCAACTGGGTTTGGTTCCCTCCTAGTTGATCTTTATATTATTATGTCTGACTAATCCCACGGACCCATAAAGAAAGGGTACCAAAATTATATGTTTGATTTTCAGGTGCCAAAATTATAAGGGATTAGTAGAGGAGCTTCCAAGGAATCTCAAGTTACTTGCATAAATTAAGGGAGAGACCCAACTTCAATGATGCAAACTTGAAGGGAGAGTCTATATAATTTTTTTTTCACTGGGTATGTATACTATTATATTTTTTTGTTATGACAAGGGGAGAAAAAGTGACAACAAGCAAGCAAAAACATGAATGAATAATAACCACATCTAAGCAGGGGGAGTAAGTATAATTACTCATCAGTTTTTATTTCATATTATTCATATGTTTTTCATTTGGGTGTCATCATCAAAAAGGGGGAGAGTGATGGGAATCTAGTCCCACCCCAAGTGGTTTGTTTTGATGATGATAACACTGAACGTTGTTAATTACTAATCATACTACTTAAGTGTGTAGGTTGTGCAAATGAGCTAAGTGAAGCTCAAAGCATACTCTGAGAAGAAGAACTTCAACCACACTCATAGAAGATGAGGATGAATTTAGCTCGCAATTCCAAAGCTCAAGCACAAGAAGAGTTCAAAGATGAAGCCCAAAGAATGTGCTCAAGCTAAAGCTAAAGAGGAGCTCAAATTCAAGCGAAGAATATGCAACTAGCTCAAGCTCATTCATGGCTTCAAGTTCTTCATAGAGTCTAGTGTGTGAGTTGGTTTTCATTTTCTTAAGATTATGTCAAAGCCAAGAAAGAATATGCACACACACACAAAAAATGATTTTCTAAAATGTTTTTAAACTTGTATGAAACTTATTTGAGAGCATACTTTTCCTAGAATCTAAGTTTCAACTTGTAGTCAACTACAAACACCCAGTAGTTCACTACCCTGATTTCTGCCTTTTCCTTAAAAAGATACTCTGGGAGTCGACTATCAATATTAGGGGGTCGACTAACAGCTGTAACTAATTTTCTCAGAAACTACTCTAGGTACCTTAGGGAGTCGACTACCAGCTGTATGTGTTGACTTCCTTGATTGCCTCTATCATTTAATTCTCACTTGATTTTTGGGCAGAAGTCAAACCCATTTTGAACCATTTTGAATTCTCCTTTGGCTCTATAAATAGAGACCATATGAGAATATTTTCCTCACCAATTCATTCTTGAGCTAAATCTATAATTCTCTCAAAGTTCTCATCGTTCTCATTGTCCTCAAAGCTCTTCGTAGTCAAAACGGTTTTTTTTCATTCTTTGATCTTATTCTTTATGTTTGTTTAAAAATTCTTTTTAAGATCATATTATTTTTTGCTAAAGCAAATTGGTTTTCAAAATCCTCTCATTGGTTTTGTTACGACCTAAAGATCGTGGGAGTCCAACTCCCGCCTAGATCCGCTGACATACCTCATTGAACCACCCCTTTGCGAAAGGAACGCCGCCCCGGAGGTCCGAGGCTACATGAGAATGGGCGCGCCTCACGGCACTCCCCCCTCCCGGCCGAGGTGAGCAACCGCAGTCGCTCGGCCTGCCAGGGGCAGGGTGCCCAGGGAACGCCCAGACGATGCCGCCCGGGATGCTGACGGAGGCATGTGCATATCCCCCCTGGCCAGCAGTCCGTGCCCCGCGTCCGAAAAGGGGTGCAGCCGGGCCGGCCAAGCCTCGAACAGGTCGGCCCGGCGATCCCCCACGAACCCCGACACAGGGGATAGCGTTTCCGGACCTTTAGTTCATCACGCACGACAAACAACCTAGGGTAAGGACACGACTGACACTAACGCCGCCTGACCATCTGACAAAGCACCCCTTGGCCGCTGAGCCCCCTGACACTTAAATGCTTTCGGCTCCGACACCCTGACAAAAGTGCCCTAGGCCGTTGCGCCGTCTGACAAAAGCAGGGCAGACACTCCTGTTCCTGACATCCTCGTCCGAAGCTTCCGCTGACAACCGGGCCAGCTCAGCGCGTCGAGTCAGCATGCCAGGTCAGCCCCGCCTACTCATCTCCCGTCAGGTATAAATACCCCCTTACCGCCTACGGTGAGGAGGTTGGAAAGTTCTCTCTCTCAATCCATTATTCACACACGAGAGCAAAGGTCGCCCATATCTTTGTTCTCCCACTTATAGCTCGCCACGTACGGTCGACACACCCTCAGTCCGACCGGCATGTCTAGCCCCCGTTTTAAGTCCTATTACTGACTTAGGCATCGGAGGGGCTAAGGGTTGGACCCCAACCCTACCCTTCTGACGAGTTGTTCGTGGTGCAGGAAAGCTCGCCCCTTGGTCGACGTCAACCTTTGGCTCCCGCCACCCGATCCTCTTCCGCCATGTCCGGTGAGATTCGACTCCGTGGCCACCCCCGGCGACAAGTCTAGCCTCTTCACCCCACTAATCACTTGTTAAATAGCCCACCTAAACCCCCATATCGACGTAACCACCGTGCCCTTGGTTCCCCTCAATACAAATTCATTTTACGCGAGTTCCACCCCGCAACAATTGGCGCCGTCTGTGGGAACGAAGGGTCACACCCATGTTAGATTCCATGCCGATCACTCGGAACCCTGACCACGGCAAGGATCCCGTGGATCAGGAGCCACTCTCTCTACCAATCACCCCGGCGACTGACCCCCCTCCGGGGATAGGCGCCGAGACAGTCCAAACCTCGGCCCACGCAATCCAGAAGAACTTCAAGGCCGTTACTCAGGCGATGGGAGGCTGCGCGGCGACGGGAACAGAGGCACCGCCCGGCCCCTCGGAGCCCCCGAACGTGAGACGGAATCTGCACCCTCAGTTCGAGGAGGTGGGGGGAGACCGGGGGCTCGCCAAGGAGGGGCTAAGGGTTGAGACGGAATCTGCGCTTCCTCACCATTGAGCGTGAGAGGCTTCTGCGGGGGAATCAGGAGCGGATGGGGATCCGGGAGGAGGCGGCCGGAGGACGATGGTACTGGGAGAACCATAGCCCACAACCCGTCGAATCTTCGACCAGGGGAAGGAGTCCCCCCGGGCGACCGTCGCGCTACTCCCCGGGGCGGGAAGACCACCGGCGGCAGAGGCGCGACCGGAGCCAGACCCCCGAATGGCGAAGGGGGGGTGCGCCCGAGCACCCTACCTATCCGGAGTAGGCCACACCACTGGCACGGTGGATCACGTCCGCCCCAAGACCAGTAAGGTTCAAACCTCCCCACCTCGCCACCTACAACGGAAGAGGGGACCCCCTCACGCACGTGCAACAATACCGGGGGGCAATGGAGGCCCAGGATGTAGATGAGGCGTTCCTCTGCCGGCATTTCTCGTAAGGTCTGAGGGACACGGCGTTGGACTGATACTTCGGCCTTCCCGCGAGATCCATTGGGAGCTTTGGTGAGCTGTCCCATAAGTTCTGCCAAGAGTTTCGGGCCGGGTGGACGAAGAAGAAGCCCTTGGACTATCTCAGCACGATAGTCCAAGGAGAAGGGGAGACGACGGGTAGATACCTACGCCGATTTCAGGAGGAGAGACGGGCGGTGGTGACCTGTGGCGACGAGGTCCTCATGCTGGCCTTCAAGACGGGGTTGCGGACTCGGAGCCTCCACAAATCCCTGCTCCGAGATCCGCCGGCCGACTATGAGGCGCTGGTTGCTATGGCGGAGAGGCATGCATTGGCCGAAGAGACTCTCGGCACAAAGGCCCTGTTCCCCCCGGTGAAGCCTCTCCAAGGCGAGCCCCGATCGCACCCTCGGCCGAGGCAGGAAGAGGGGCATCGAGGGCGTGACCAGCTGGCCCAACCAAGGCGCGAACCGGCGGGGCGACGCCTGCAGGATCGCCCCGGCCCGGTCTGAGAGTCCGTCCCGGCCCAAGGGACCACCCGAGCCACCCCAAGACAGGAAGGCCCCCAGCAGACCCACTACACGCAGCTCAACGCCCCCATGTTAGAGGTCCTGGCCGCGGCGACGAGGGCTACACTGCTGCCGGAGCCTCCCCGAGAATTGAGGTCGGATCCGGCCAAGCGGGATCTCTGGAAGTACTGCCGATATCACCACGACCACGGCCACGATACCGACCATTGCTACACCCTTAAGAGGGAAATAGAGCGACTGATCCAGGCGGGCCACTTGGGAGGCTTCGTGGAGGACAGGCGGGCAATACAAGGAGAGAGAGCCCCCGGGAGGCACGGGGAACAGAGCCGCCAGCGGACCACGGCCGACAGGAGCCGCGCCCCCCAGGGCGATCATATGCATAGAGATGATAAGCGGGGGGCCGCCCCTGGGTGGGGCGCCACCCATGATCACAGAGATGAGCGGCCGGCCGGTGATGGCGGCGGGCGCCGACAGCAGGCCAAAGCGGAGAAAGACAAACCGACACCCTATCACCTTCACCGAGGGAGACCAGCAGGAGGTTGGGAGTCAGCGTGATGACGCCCTCGTCGTCGAGGCTCAGATCGGGACGATCATCGTCAGCCGGCTCCTGATCGACACCGGAAGCTCCTGCGACATCCTGTTCTTGACGACGGTCGAGAGGATGGGGTGGAGGCGCGCGGACCTAACGCCCTGCGCGGGCCCCGTCGTCGGCTTCACCGGCCATACAATCCCCTTGGTGGGGAAGATCACCTTGCCAATGACTCTGGGGGAGGAGCCGAGGGTCATCACCAGGGGGACACGATTTGTCGTCGTCGATGTCGCGTCGGCGTACAACGGAATCATAGGGCACCCGTGCATGACGGCCATAGAGGCGCTCCCCAGCCTGCTACACCAGATGATGAAATTCCGGACCCCGCGGGGGGTAGGACTGGTGCGGGGAAACCAGGAGGTGCCTGGATGCTGCGACAAGGGGCCAGTCAGGTGCCGGAGCCCGAAGCAGGCCCTCACGGTCCTCATCCCTGATGAGAGGGAGGACTTCTGTGACCAGCGGCCAACCCCGGCCGAGGAGATCGAAGAGGTACCCGTTGCCATGGAGGAAGAGAGAACCGTCTCCATCGGGACGAAACTCCCGGCCGCCCTAAGGGCGGCCCTCGTCAGCCTGCTCCGGGAAAATGTGGATATATTCGCCTGGTCACCCGTAGACATGCCAGGGGTCGATCCGAAGGTGATCTCCCATAGGTTGAACGCGGACCCGGAAGCCCGACCGGTCCGGCAGAAGAAGAGGAGCGCGGGGGGTGAAAAGAAAAGGGCGGCCGAGGAAGAGGTAGAGCGGCTCCTCGAAGCCAAGTTTGTCCGGCCGGTGGACTACCCTGACTGGCTCGCCAACGTCGTTTTGGTGAAGAAGCCCAGTGGAAAGTGGCACATGTGCGTCGACTTCACCGATCCCAACAAGGTGTGCCCGAAGGACAGTTTCCCCCTCCCACGGATCGACCACCTGGTAGACCAGGCGTTCGGTTACGAGATGCTAAGCTTTATGGACGCCTTCTCGGGTTACAACCAGATACCGATGGCGGAGGAGGACGAGGAGAAGACGTCCTTCGTCACCGATAAGGGCACTTTCTGCTACACCAAGATGCCCTTTGGATTGAAGAACGCCGGGGCGACCTATCAGCGGATGGTAGACCGAATATTCAGCCCACAGGTCGGACGAAACTTGGAGGTCTACATCGATGACATGCTGGTAAAGAGTAGGAGGGCCCCGGACCACCTTGCCGACTTACAGAAAACATTCCAAAGGGTTCGCCGATACAACTTAAGGCTGAACCCCGCGAAGTGCATCTTCGGCGTGCAGTCGGGGAAATTCCTAGGCTTCATGATAACGAAGCGGGGGATCGAGGCGAACCCCGACAAGGTGACGGCCCTCATCAATATGGCGGAATCACGGGCGATCCGGGATTTGCAACGGCTGAACGGCCGGATCGCCGCACTGGGGCGATTCCTGTCGAAATCTACGGAGAAGTCGCTCCCCTTCTTCAGGGTGCTGCACACTGCCTTTGGTGAAGAAAAGGACAAAAGGAATGTGATCCCGTGGGACGACGACTGTGCACGGGCGTTCGCGGAGCTGAGGGCTTACCTACAAAGCCCGTCGCTCCTCGCACGGCCGGAAGAAGGCGAACCCATGGGGTTGTACTTGGCAACCAATGAAGAGGCCGTTAGTTCCGTGTTGGTCAAGGAGGAAGGGGGCGTGCAGCGCCCTGTATATTACGCCAGCCAGATCCTCCGGGAGGCGGAGACTTGCTACAGTCCCATCGAGAGAGCCGCCTACTGTCTGATCACCACGGCTCGAAAGCTCCGACCATACTTCCAGGCCCATCCCATCGCCGTCCACACCGACATGCCCCTCAAGAAAAACCTGAAGAGGTTGGAGCGATCGGGGAGGATGCTCAACTAGAGTGTCGAGCTCAGCGAGTTCGACATAACATACAGGGCCCGGACGGCAATCAAGGGCCAGGCATTGGCTGACTTCATGGTGGAATGCACCACGGGGGGCGCCCTGGGGGGCCAACCGGAGCTGCCATCGGTGGCCGCACCCCCGCGGGAAGCGGGGGGAGCAGAACCCCCTGAGCCCTCCCAGATGGACCGGGACGATTTATGGACCATACACGTCGATGGATCCGCGACGGGATCCGGGACGGGGGCGGGTATCGTCATCCAGACCCCCGACGGGTGCTCGCTGGAGTACGCCCTGCGCTTCAACTTCCCGGCAACCAACAATGTCGCGGAATACGAGGCAGCGGTTAACGGGCTGAAGCTCAGTAGGGCGGTTGGGACGACGAACGTGTTGCTCCTTAGCGACTCACGGCTCGTCGTCCAGCAGATCCAAGGAAGCTTCGAGGCCCGGGAAGAAACGATGAAGCGCTACCTTAGGCGCATCCAGATCGAACTCCGCAAGTTCAAGAGAGCGGACGTCCATCACTTGCCACGTTCCCACAACCTTCGGGCGGACGCCCTGTCCAAGCTGGCTTCCTCCTCCGCGGCCGAGATCGGGAAGGCCATCTACGTCGAAAGCCTATTGACCCCAACCATTGACGAAGGAGAGCTAATGTGTGCGGGCACAGTGACAATGTGGATGACACCCATTATGAAGTACTTGGAGACGGGGGACCTGCCCGA
This sequence comes from Scilla litardierei, assembly GCA_030789695.1. NCBI lineage: Eukaryota > Viridiplantae > Streptophyta > Magnoliopsida > Asparagales > Asparagaceae > Scilla > Scilla litardierei. The sequence continues at coordinate 295,777,533 of CM061133.1, read as the reverse complement.
GGAACGGATGCTGGCTAAAAAAGTGGAGAGACGGTCCCTGTCGTTCGTACTCCTCGACGGAGTGTTGTACCGCCGCCGCCGCGCCAACTTTGACGTCCTGCCCTATCTAAAGTGCTTGGGCCCAGAGCAGGCTGAGCAAGTCATCTGCGAAGTGCACGAAGGCTTCTGCGGAAACCACCACGGCGGCCGCACCATCGCCCACAAAATAATGCGCCAGGGGTACTATTGGTCGACAATGATCCAGGACGCGGTCCAGTACGTCAAGAGGTGTGAGGCGTGCCAGAAATTCTGCCGACGAATAACTGCACCTCTGGCTAACTTGATGCCCATCGTGAGCCCGATCCCATTTGCCAAATGGGGGCTCGACATCCTTGGGCCATTCCCGAAGGCCTCCGTGGGAAGAAAATATCTAGTCGTCGCCGTGGACTACTTCACGAAATGGGTGGAGGCCGAGCCGCTGGCGCGTATCACCTAGACAGACATGAAGGGCTTTATCTGGCAGTCCATTATATGTCGCTTCGGGATACCCCACTCGATAGTCACGGACAACGGAAGGCAGTTCGACTGCGAAGGTTTCCGCGATTTCTGTTCAGGCTGGGGGATCAAACTCCATTTCGCGTCAGTTGCCCACCCGCAGTGCAACGGAATGGCGGAGGCCGCGAATAAGTGCATCTTGAACCCTATGAAGAAAAAGGTGGACGTCGCCCTTGGGGCATGGGTCGATGAACTGCCAGGAATCCTATGGTCCTATCGCACCACACACAAGGCCTCGACATGAGAAAGCTCGTTCATGCTGGCATACAGATCGGAGGCGGTCGTTCCCGTGGAGATTAGAGAAGAGACTCTCCAGCTAAAACTCTTCGACGAAGAGATCAATGGAGAGGGACTCGGCCTCAGTCTCGAATTGGTGGAAGAGGTAAGAGACCGGGCCTTGACGAACCTCGTCAGGCACATCCAGAGGATGGCACGACACTATGACTCCCGGGTGAAGCAGCGGACTTTCAGGATCGGCGACTTGGTCCTCAGAGACGCTACCTTCAGACCCGAGACCGCCCTTCGGGGAAAGCTGGCCGCCAAATGGGAAGGGCCCTACAAGGTCATCGATATCATCGGACCAGCCACGTACATCTTGGCTACCCCAGACGGGAATGAGCTGGCACATCCTTAGAATGCAAAGCACCTGCTAAAGTTCTATCAATAGTTGTAAGTTTTTCTTTTATATACACGAGATACACATCTACCCGTTTTCCCCAACTTGGTTGTTTCCACATGAATGTTTCAGCGAGAACCTCCGAACCTCTGGGGCAGGGCCAACCCTAGCCACCCAAACCAGAGAAGGGCACGGGCCGGGCTACGCGCCCGCTCCCCCCCTCAAGACCTCTGGGGCAGGGCCAACCCTAGCCACCCAAACCAGAGAAGGGCACGGGCCGGGCTACGCGCCCGCTCCCCCCCCTCAAGACCTCTTGGGCCGGGCCAACCCTAGCCACCCAAACCAGATAAGGGCATGGGCCGGGCTACGCACCCGCTCCCCCCTCAAGACCTCTGGGGCAGGGCCAACCCTAGCCACCCAAACCAGAGAAGGGCACGGGCCGGGCTACGCGCCCGCTCCCCCCTCAAGACTTCGGGGGCAGGGCCAACCCTAGCCACCCAAACCAGAGAAGGGCACGGGCTGGGCTGCGCATCCGCTCCCCCCCCTCAAGACCTCGGGGGCGGGGCATAGGCCTCGCCGTGTAACCACACCCCAGACTTGGCGAACCCGTGATCCTCGAAAAGTCGAACCCGGGTGGAGGACAAGGGCACATAAACTGGGGCAAACGAGGCGTCAGTTCCCGAGGAGGCGGCCCCGATGCGACTCGACAAAATGAAAGGACGCTCGAGAAATACACCACCATTAATGATACACTACAAAAGAGGTTCCCTAACCGCCACCTGGCAAAAGCGGTTTCCAACGGGCGTGATTCCGAGGAGCCCATCAATAATGCCAGCTCATCGCAATAACTATGGAGGAAACCTTCAACAAAATCCCCCTACAAATACACCTCTCATCCTCCCGAAAGAGAGAAGAACAAAGAGTCGAAAGATATGAGATATCGGTCCCAACACCCCCCACCCACTGGGAAACGGGCCGAGACGCCTCGTCCTAACAAAAGGGAGGTCACCGGCCACCAGTGGTTCCCCCCTCCCTGGACGGTGGTCGCTGCATCTCCACGACCTCTGATAGGATGTTCCCCTTACACATGGGAGGTCCCGCCTGCCAGCCTTCCTCCTGCTCTTAACCAGATGAAATGGCAGGCCCGGAAGACTAGCCGCGGGCCGCCACACCCCAATTAACATCCACCCCGCGGCGATCCCTACCTGGTGTGAGGGCGGAAACCCCCAACGGGTCTCCCAACGACCCACCTGCCTGCCCCCAACCTTCCCCGCAAGGCCGGCACACCGGACTCCCCCTGGGAGGGTGACGCCACCACCGCCACCTCGTCCTCCGCCTCCTCCGGGGTTCCCCCTCGGGGTACGGGATCCCCGGCGAGGCCGGGCAACCCTCTAGCACGTCGACGGTGAGACAGAACGCGAGGAAGCGAGGAAAGGGAAAGGAAGGAGTTCCACCCGACAAACGAGGGTCAGCCCTCCAGAGGGGGGTCACCACGGGGCTGCATCCCCGATGAAACCAAACGGTGATTCACGGCACGTCAGCTCGCCCCCGGACAATGAGGTAGAAGGAGTTCAGCAGTCAGTAGAAAGGAAGGCCTCCCAGTAACAGGGACCCGCTCGCCCCGATGCGGCGGACGACAAGTTAAAGTAGCCTCCCGCCCCGTCCACGGGTTTGGTCACACCTACCCTCTTGTTGTAGATACCATCTAGATCTCCTGTAAAGGCTGATGAATAATATTCCTCCTTACGGACTCCTCACCCTAAGCCCAAGCGCACAACGGCCAGGAAGTCCACCAGACTCAGTGCGGCCAAAGCCCCACAAAAATAACAACCACGTCCGGTAAACACACCGCAATGTAACCGTGTCCTTCCCAAAAAGCCGGGCTCCCCCGAAGTCCTGCCCAGCCGTCACCTACAACGGCATGGCGTTAAGGGGCAACGCCCCCCCCCCCAATCGTAGTGACCCACCTCCTCGCTCGGCTCCCACTCGGGACGAGATCTAGCGATCCTGCAACAGCGGGCAATACTCCGCGGGAACCACGTCGCCACTCCTGAGCGTGGACCCAAGTCTGAACCATGCTAGAAGGGAGGTAGCGTTACGTCATCCGAGCCGAGCCGGGCTTCCGCCTCGCACACGAATGCCGGGGGAAATTGTTACGACCTAAAGATCGTGGGAGTCCAACTCCCGCCTAGATCCGCTGACATACCTCATTGAACCACCCCTTTGCGAAAGGAACGCCGCCCCGGAGGTCTGAGGCTACATGAGAATGGGTGCGCCTCACGGCACTCCCCCCTCCCGGCCGAGGCGAGCAACCGTAGTCGCTCGGCCCGCCAGGGGCAGGGTGCCCGGTGAACGCCCAGATGATGCCGCCCGGGATGCTGACGGAGGCATGTGCATATCCCCCCTGGCCAGCAGTCCGTGCCCCGCGACCGAAAAGGGGCGCGGCCGGGCCGGCCAAGCCTTGAACAGGTCGGCCCGGCGATCCCCCACGAACCCCGACGCCGGGGATAGCGTTGCCGGACCTTTAGTTCATCACGCACGACAAACAACCTAGGGTAAGGACACGACTGACACTAACGCCACCTGACCATCTGACAAAGCACCCCCTGGCCGTTGAGCCCCCTGACACTTAAATGCTTTCGACCCCGACACCCTGACAAAAGTGCCCCAGGCCATTGCGCCGTCTGACAAAAGCAGGGTAGACACTCCTGTTCCTGACATCCTCGTCCGAAGCTTCCGCTGACAGCCGGGCCAGCTCAGCGCGTCGAGTCAGCATGCCAGGTCAGCCCCGCCTACTCATCTCCCATCAGGTATAAATACCCCATTACCGCCTACGGTGAGGAGGTTGGAAAATTCTCTCTCTCATTCCATTATTCACACACGAGAGCAAAGGTCGTCCATATCTTTGTTCTCCCACTTATAGCTCGCCACGTACGGTCGACACACCCTCAGTCTGACCGGCGTGTCTAGCCCCCGTTTTAAGTCCTATTACTGACTTAGGCATCGGAGGGGATAAGGGTTGGACCCCAACCCTGCCCTTCTGACAAGTTGTTCGTGGTGCAGGAAAGCTCGCCCCTTGTTCGATGTCAACCTTTGGCTCCCGCCACCCGATCCTCTTCCGCCGTGTCCGGTGAGATTCGACTCCGTGGCCACCCCCGGCGACAAGTCTAGCCTCTTCACCCCACTAATCACTTGTTAAATAGCCCACCTAAACCCCCTTATCGACGTAACCACCGTACCCTTGGTTCCCCTCAATACAAATTCATTGTATGCAAGTTCCACCCCGCAACAGGTTTTAATATTCTTAAGAGGATTTTTGAAACATCTAGATTCTAGATCACAATGAAAAATTTCATTTTCTTTGTGTGATCTAAGAACACATCTAGATTCTAGATCACATTGAATAATTTTCATATTCTTTGTGTGATCTAAGAACATAATAAGATTCTAGATCACATTGAATTATTTCATATTCTTTGTGTGATCTATGAACGATTTAAATTCTTTTAGCCACGTTAAGCACAATTAAAAATTTAATCTTGGCTATAAAATTATTGGGTGTAAACCAATCTCTACTAATTTATTGTGGTTAATTGGATTTGATTTTACTTATAGTCCCTTGGTGATAAGGGTGTTGAAATTCCTCGGATTGTAAGGCAAGGAAAAGTCATCGGGTTGTGAGGCAATGGAAAATCCTTGTTGTAGGCAAGGTGGTTGTAAATCCTCTTGGCAGGAGGTGCTTTGTACTATTTACCAATAATAGTGGATTAAAGCTCGACAAGAGTTTTCGGGACTGGTCGTACCCAGGTTGTGGGAAACCAGGATAAAAATATGTGTGTTTGCGATTGTTATTTATTTGCTTGCATTTACATTCTGCTGCTTAAATATATTATTGCAAGTTTATATTTTATTTCGCTGTGAGATCAATTCTGTTATCATTACTCTTTTGATCATTATTGTTTATATACTATCTTATCTTTATTTGGAGATTAATTGTGTTGATTAAAGACCAAGCGTAGATCACTCTACTTGGTTCCTTAGGCAACATTGGAAGGGAAGTTATTTTTGTGGTATTCATTTATGAAACGTTTTTTTCCACTACACTATTCAACCCCCTCTTCGAGTGTAGTTTGTCATCCACAGGATCCAACACATCTACGCTCGTAGGTCTTGAGTCAAGCCATCACTACTGGAGATAAGGTGTCTGAATAGATAATGCAAAAGCCATTATCTACATCAAACGCCATATTGATCGGACCATGAAGGCCGAATATCTAACAGTGGAAGACTCGTACGAGATATAGACTGCACTCAATGAGCGATATAAACATCAGAAAGATGTTGTCCTCCTTCGAGCACACTATGAATGGGAGTACTTCCGACTATATGACTTCAAGTCCATAGCCAAGTACACCTCGGCATTATTCAGTGTCACCTCACGACTGAAGTTGTGTAGTGAAAAAGTCACGGAGGAACGCATATTGGAGAAAACTTACACATCCTTACATGAGAAGGACGTCATCCTCAAGCAATAGTATCGTGAACGAAAATTCACGAAATACTCAGAGCTTCTCTCATGTCTTCTGATGGCAGAACAGAATAGATATCTGTTGCTGGCCACCCATAACCTGCGCCTTGCTGGCACTACTCCTGGGCCCGAGGCTCATGCTGTTTCTTCCCAGAAGAAGAAGAACATGCACAAAAGCAAACCCCCGAAGAGAAGAGCGATGAAGAAGCAGGCCAGATGTCCCCTAGAACAGAACAACATTGATGGGAAAAAGAAAGCTGCGTGGAAGAAGAAGAAAACCAACCAGACATCTGCCCCCAGGATATAATGGAAAGACAAATGCCACAGATGTGGCATGACTGGACAATGGTCCAGGAATTGTCGTACTCCATGCCACCTCCAGGATATTTCCATTCATGTCTCTGAATACGAAGATGATATCGATCCACACTCTCTAGCAGAATGTAAATTCAAAGAGGATTGGCCAAAATGGAACGAGGCAATATGAGTAGAGCTGGAGTTACTCTTGAAACACAAAGTATTTGGACCAGTATTTCCAACACCAAAAGGTGTAAAACATGTGGGATAAAAATGAGTATTCATAAGAAAGAGAAATGAGAATAATCAGATCGTACGATACACAGTACGCCTTGAAGCACAGGGGTTTTCCCAACGACCGGGAATAGATTATGAAGAAACATATTCCCTGGTTATGGATGCGATCACTTTTCGATTCATAATAAGCTTAATAGCTACGGAAGGCATAGATATGTAGCTCATGGACGTTGTAACTGCATACCTATACGGCAATATAGATAAAGATATTTATAAGAAACTTCCTGATGGTTATAAATTGCCAATAGAAATAAAAGATATGCCTCGGGATGTCTACTCGGTTAAGCTACAAAGATCATTGTATGGTCTTAAAAAATCGAGAAGATTGTGGTATAACAAAGATTCACCAATAATAAAGTCTGCCCTTGCATCTTCATAAGAGCAAAGGGAACATGATTTGTAATAATTTCCGTCTACGTAGACGATTTAAATCTCATCGATCTCCTGAAGAGATATTTGAGATATCTGAAAGCCTTACAAAGACTTTTGAGATGAAAGACCTAGGTAAAACTAAATACTATCTTGGCTTACAAATAGAACACCGCAGCGGATCAATCCACTTATACACGGAAATTGCTGAAAAATTTCCATATTGACAAATGTCATCCGCTTGGTACACCAATGGTCGTCAGATCATTGGATATAAATAAAGACCCCTTCAGTCTGCTGGAAAAGGGGGAAGAAACACTTGGTACTGAAGTACCTTAACTAAGTGTCATTGGAGCACTCCTCTATCTGGCAAACTGCACGCATCCCGATATAGTGTTCGCAGTAAACCTACTAGCCAGATACAGTGCAGTGCCCTCAAAGCGCCACTGAAACGGAGTTAAACACCTTCTGCACTACCTCTAAGGGTCAATTGATCTGGGACTATATTACCAAAAAGGTGTATCCTCCAACTTGATTGGTTATGCAGATGCAGGTTACAGGTCCGATCCCCACACCGAAAACTCACAAATTGGTCGTGTTCACCTATGGTAGGACGACCATTTCATGGAGATCTGTGAAGCAGACCACGACAGCAATCTTATCTAATCACTCTGAACTCATTGTGATCCATGAAGCTAGCAGAGAATATTGTTGGCTATGTTCAATCATTCACCACATCCTAGTGACGACCAACTTGTAGACGGGCAATCTTGAACCAACCACCATGTTCGAATATAATGCAGCATGCATAGCTCAACTATGAGGTGGCTATATCAACGGTGACTGGACGAAGCCCATCTCCCCTAAGCTCTTCTGGACGCACGAACTACAAGAGGACAAACAGATCGATATTCAACAAATCCAGGCTTGCAACAACTTGGCAGGTCTCTTTATTAAAGCACTACCTCGATGTACTTTTAGGAATCTTGTAAAAGGGATTGGGATGAGACAATTGAGAGACTTACAAGCCTGAAGCTTGTACACAATAGGAGGAGTTAAATGTTGGGTTGTACTCTTTTTCCTTAGCTATTGGTTTTTTCCACTTGGTTTTCCATAGCTAAAGGTTTTAGCGAGGCAACCACATTAACTCTGGATCCAGAAGCATCCACCCCTATTGATATCCACCGATCAGGGGAAGTTAAGCAGACTTGTACTCTTTTTCCTTATCTATTGTTTTTTTGCATTGGGTTTTCCATAGCCAAAGGTTTTAACGAGGCAAGACCTCCTAACTTAGGATCCAGAAATATCCAAATCCTCATGATACAGATAAGCACTATGAATCCTGAAGTATTCATATACCAAGCTTACAATGATGGATGAATAAGGGAAAGCGTTATGAATGGGCTTTTGTAGGCCCATGTGAAGCCCACATAGGGCTAGGGTATCCACCCATTATGTAAAATTTTCCTATAAATATATGACTACGGGTTCTGTAGCCGCCACCTTCACAACAGTAATCATTTAATGTAATTAAATGTTGTAGCTCGTAAAATATAGATCGTTTGCAAATTAAAAATTATTATCACATAACAATTAAGTTTCATACTAATTTTTTATATTGATGGCTATCCTAATCAGGCATTAGGTATCTGAATAATTAACAAACAATAAATGTTTAGATCATAACAACATTAATAAATCACATGATAATCTTAAGATCTATTCTAAATTATCATATAATAGAAAAAGATCATATTTTCAAGAAAAGCATTTTTTTCAAAAATTATTATCTTGTTCTAAATTGATTAATGGCTATCCTAATCAGGTATTAGGAATCTAAATAATTATCATATAAAATTTAGATCATAGCATTAATCTAACATAATTATTATCACATAATTATACATATCTACTTCAAAATTATCACATGATTTTAATAATAGAGCTAATTTTCAAAAATAGTTTTTCAAAAATTAAAACATCAAATTTTAGAAAAGAAAATTTTAACAGTTAATAATAAACCTCCATCTCATGGAGAAACACGCATTTAACAATTGCAGAAAATTATAGATCAAAGTAGACTTGTCTCTAATACCACTGTTGGGTATCGCTCAGATATCATTGCAACGCTGTTAAGGCCCATCTTCCATGGTACTCAAGACCCGTCACATTATCCCTCATGAACTTGTTTCATGGCATGCCTCTCAACAACGCCCAACCCATCAAAAGATCACCATCTTATTGGGACTTGGTATGGTAAGATCGATTACTTCAGGTCAGCTCATAACCCGAGAACCTGTACTCAAGCCTAAACAAGCTCTGATACCACTGTTGGGTTTTATGCGACCTTAGGGCTCAAAAATTGACGTCTGGCCTAAGTCAGGCGGACGACAAAATATAAACAAAGAAGCGGAAAGAACAACTTAAAAAAAATTTAAGTAAAGCCCTAAATAAATTAAACCATAGCAAGAATCTCTACTATCTCAGGATGGGTCTGACCAACCCCTAAAGATAGATATATAATATTAACTACAATTAAAACACATAAATATTTAACTACTAACATTTGCCGCGTACATTAGCAAAGCACAGAATCACACAAACTAGTGCCCCGCGTTGGGGCTGATCCGCTTCTCCTGAGTCGAACCGCGTCCCAAGACTAGCAATCCTCTTGTCGCCGAGCCAACCACACGCTTCAGAAAGTTTCACCTTGAGTGGATCCTCCATTAAGACTTCGGATCCGATCCAAACTCCTTCGTAGCTTTGCTAAAGCCCGAACAAGAGCAATGAAGAAGAATGGAGAAGAGGTAATAATTATTTTCGCCTATTCGATTTAGGTTTGCTCTTAACTTTTGAGAGCTCTATGGATCCAAGTCTTGGTGTGAGTTTGAAGGGGGTAAGCCCATATTTATATAGGAGCTGGTCCTTCCTCTTCTAAAAGTAACCGATGTGAGACTAAACATATTAGAGGAATAATTAATTTCAAGTTTGCCTTCTATAAAGCCCAAACTTTAACAAATTATTTCTCTCTCACCGTTGAACTCCAGAGCGATATCTTAAATCAAATCGAAGAGCACTGAATGGTGAATGCATATAAAAACGACACTTAATTCTGAGTTCGTTTGACCCCTCAAACGAACATTCAAAAACGCTCAAAAACTACTACGAAACTGCGCAGATCAGATCTGCAGCATAGGTTTTGTGTGGGCCCCACCAGTGGGGCCCACCCGCAGGTCAAGCGTGCCCAACTGGCGTGCCTGCATGCCTGGCAGACGGGCCAAGAACTTGTTTGCTCGGGCGGGTCGGGCGCCTGCCCTTTCAGGCGGGCCCCACCCACCTAGGATGGGAGCCCAGGCCCAAAATGGACCTGGGCACCAAGCCCAGCTGGGCTAGGGCGCACAGCCCCATCTGGGCCTCTTAATTGCGTTTTTTTCTTTTTGGTCCTTTTCCAGTCTTACTGGGCTTGGACCAAATTGGTCTGGGTATTCCTAGACCCCTGAACTGAGCTTGTTCTATGCTTTTGATTTAATTCCACATCATTGATTATTCTTTAGGAAATATCGCAAACCCTTTGCAACGTTATTAATTCCCATACATCGTATGTATTATCTCCATTATCCTTCATGTTACTTGACAAAGGTCCTACTCTATGTGAGACCCTACAGCTTGACCCTAATACAGGTGGGGCTCGAAACCCCAGACGGTAGTGACCATGCGCAGCAGGTGTCGTCCCTATTTTAGAATCATCATTAAGTGGTTATCCCATTGACATGAGTGTTGTCTTGACCACCCTAACTGTGTTCGTGATGAATACCGTAGTTTAGTCACTTCGTTACTACTATGTCACTTAACCAAGCCTAGGATATGGTCAACTGTCAACTCTAATACTTGACATCGGTTAGTCTCCATCGGTCTTTAGTCTAATAATATTGGAATTCTTCTAACATACTTTGGCCAAAGTTTTTACCAAAGACCAAACTAACACACGCGACACTAACTCCCCATAAACAGGAGAGACGAATTCTCTCTTGGTCATTACTCTCCTAGCATGCTTCAAGTGTCGACCAACCAAAGACCTTTTGATAGGCCGTGCCTCGAAGCTAGATCAGAGATCTAAGTGACTTAAGTCTAAGGACCAACTTGCCTATCATCACTGAGAGTTATCATTAACAGATATGTTTTATGTTAACCATATGATAACTCTTATTGGGTCGTTCAGTGAACTCATTCTCTAATGAGTAACTCTGTATTGTCTCCAACTTTGCCATGTCGAACGACCATGAGATCATCGTCACCAATCCATGGTGAAGACAAAGATACAATGGTCTATCCAATGTGTCGATATCCTTTTCTCGAAACATCTACTATCATGAACGATTTTAGTCTTATGCTACAAACGGTCAAGTAATTCTCATCCTCATCTTAATACTTATTTGACCTCGCATTAAGTCTTAGGACTTTACCTAAGTTCTAATGAAGACTACATTATTATTTACTCAGGTAAATTTTTACCAAACAACTTACTATTATTTCGAACAAGATGTTTGTACATATACATAGAGATAAATTGCCTCAAGGGCACACATATCTCTCAACAAAATTATTCGTATGCTAGTATTTGTAGCCTCCTCAGAAGTTAGTGAATTCATATTTATTCTATATTCATAATATGCGTCCTTTTCCTTTCCTCGAGGTGTTCATGTACTATGTAGGGTATACGTACTTTTCTCATATATGTCTTCTTTTATTATATGACGATCTTCATATCTATGGATTACTAGTAACCCTAGTGGATCTCCTTGTTCAATTTCATAGCCTATGTCTTCTAAGCTCGTGCTTTTCATTAGCAGATATGCATTTGTGTTAGTAATAGGTTCTATGATTCCATAGGTAATGAAGACAGTTTCTTTTGTGTTCTTTGGTATATTATGAATAATTCCATAATATCCAAATGGTAATTGTATGATTAAGTCTAGGAATATTTCATTGGTTCTGTATCTTTTAAATTTTTGTCTTCTACTAGCATATAATGGGTATCCTGAAGAATTTAGTGATTTTCTTTTGGGAAGTATATCGTATATTGTAAGTGGGTTACTTTGATTTTGTTAAAAGTTATATTTATAGTTATCATATTTATGTTATATTTATCAAAGGTTTTTGTCAAGTCTTTTATGGATTCGTCTGAGTTCTCTTCTGAGTCTTAGGAAGATTGGGAGTATATAATTTCAACTTCATATATAGATGAAGTGGCGTCACTTGGTATTTCTTCGGTTGTCCCAATATGGATACCTAATTTCTCAATGTCTTCAATTACTACTTCATTTATGTTGGTGGGACGTTCATTAGCAAAGGGTCATTCTTTGTTACATTTGAAGCATTTACGATCCCTTTTGAACTTTTTATTTTTAATAAATTTCTTTTTAGAGAATGTTTTCTCCTTTATTTATTTCTTTTTAAACTCTTGTTCTAAAATTTTCCTAATAATTGTATATTTTGGTTTTCTGGGGTTCCTAAATATTCTTTTTTTCCGTAATGGCTATATTTTTTTTTCTTTTACATCCTCCATATTCTGGGGAACAACCAAATTGGAGATTATATTAGGTGAATACTTAGAGCAACATGAAGCACCAAATTTAAAATTTTTTATTTTTTTCCATTTGTTTTGTGCTTTATTATTTTCACAAACTAGTTGTATAGTTTCCATACATGCCTTCTTTAAGTACCATGTATTGTGTGCATCTTCCATATTCCCATCAGGATTTGTAGCCTGTGTTAAATATTCATATTTTTGTTTTATTTATAAGTTTCCCCATGGAAAAAGGAGTTTAGAAAAAATTTCTTATCCTGAAAACCTTCTTTTAAACAGATTTTAGGTGAAAGATGAAACTAATATAAGTGGCAGCAAATACTTTTTAGTGGCATATATCACATAACATCATTTTAACAGTAAATCTTCATATATATTTTCATCCTTAAAAGAGTACCCAGTAATATCACTATATATTATTGATACTAGCAAGGAGGTTGCTTAAACCTTAGTTGGTTTGGAAGTTATATTTTGTATTTCTGTCGAATTTAGTTTTTCCAGGTTTTGAAGCCAAGCTAAAGATGTGCCTTCCCATAGACTAGTAGCATGGTGTAGGAAGTCTGCTACATTCATTATTGCTGGCAGAAGGTATATCATTCCTGAAATATGTTGAGTCCATTCATTTAAATATTTCTTTATTTGTTTATGGGGTATAAAATCTATATTTAATGTTAGTCTGACTAAGATTTTATTCCATTCGGATTTAAAGTTTAGCTCACATTTATTTATTCGTTGAGCCTTATGAAAGGAAAGCCAATTAGTTTTCCTATAGTATTTGGACATTTTTGGATAAGGATCTATGTGCTTTGCTTATGTGCTTCACTTGTGGTTTTAGTTGTGGGTTGGCTTCAGTCATAGGTGTCTTCAGTGGTGATCAATTTTTGTATTCCAGATTTTGTATCAGGTGGTGCAAGAAGGTATATCATAAAGCCACTAGATTCTCCTCGTTCTCTCCATGTGTAAATTCGTCTAGGGCTAGTGATAGGACTATCGATGCTATAACGGGATGTGTCTGATTCTATGGAATCAACATAGACTGTATCTGACAGTATGTCAAAATCAGTTTTTTATCTAAATAAATATATAGCTACCCGATGTTTCTCATAGCAGTCATAGACATCCGAAATCTATATTTCTCCCAGAAGTTCATTTAGTTTTAGTTTATAAAACTCATTGTAATATATATGTTCAATAGCTTCTGTTTGAATTTTGTTCTTTTCTTCCGATGAATATTTAACCATATTTATACTATTTTGCCACTGTAATGGTGGTTTATATGGCGATGATTTTGTACTTTTTTATTTTCATTTAATTTTAGTATATTGAGAATGTTTGTAGTTTCTCAACTTACTTTTTTAAGGTATCTACCATGTAGTTGTATGTACTAGCCTTTAATGCTGATATAGCTCTTTCATATGTTGGACGATGAACGTTATGTTCAAAGTGGTCCTTTTGAAGACTATGCCGACACTTATATGTGTCTTCAAGGGTCACTACCATGGGACTAGCCATGAAAGTTCTTGAACATATTCTACTTGTACTTCGTTCCAATTTTATAGCATCTTCTAGAGTTAAATTTGTTGGGTATTGGACTTCTCCTATCTTGGTTTTGATGATGAGCAAACATAAATACTTGTGACTAATCCCTTACTTGCAGTTAATCCATTGCCTAAGCATATTATAAAGATCAATTAGCAATGGATGTCACTCAAGGATCAATCAAAGCTCGTAAAGTGGATTGGATGATCGAAGATGAAGAAAGAAGCTTCAAGAAGACTTCGAGATCATTCAATAGAAAGAAGAAAGGCAAAAACAATTGTAATCTTTTTATTCTCTTCTTCTTTCTTATTTGTATGTAGCTTAGAAATAGAATTATGTTGCAGCACAAACACATCTTCCATTGTATCCTATGAAAGCATCAGAACTCATTTCCTAGGCATCCAATTCTTAATTCTCAAGCATGTGTAGTTTGGAGTTCATACAGGCGACTGCTGAACAATTTACATGTGCCTATCTCCATACAGTCGCCTGAGATTTGTTCTCCAGTCGTCTGTTATGCACATACTTTTTTCACTTGCGCTTCTAGAATTTCTGCTATTAATATCTTCAGTCGACTGCTGGACTATGTACATGCCTTGTCCTGCTACCGGCGCATGTGACTCGTTAAACAGTCGACCGTCTATCCTAGCCTAGTCTTCCAAAGTTGTCAACTTTTGCACTTGCGTCTGCAGGCGATGTTAGAAGAAATTACAGGCGCAAGCCCATGGCACAGTCGCCTGTATATGCTTCTACAGTCGCATGTCCCAGATTGTCAAACTTTCCAAGTTTTGACAACTTTCGTACTTGCTTCTACATGCGATGTAAGAAGGTTTTACAGGCGCCTGCCCATGGCACAGTCGTCTATATATGCTTCTATAGTTGCCTATCCCAACTTGTTAAACTTTCCAAGTTTTGATAACTTTCGCACTTGCTTTTGCAGACGATGTAAGAAGGATCTAGAGGCACCTGCCTATGGCACAGTCGCATGTCCCAACTTGTCAAACTTCCCAAGTATATGCTTCTGTATATGTTTCTATAGTCTCTTGTCTTGTCCTTCCAATATTTCTTGAGTTTTCACCACTTACACACTTGGGATGTCAGTCGCATGTAGAAGGTTTCTCAGTTGCAGGCGCCTGTCAGACCTTCATCAGTCGATTGTCATACGTGGTAAGTTACCATTTGAATTCTCACATACCATCTAACACAGTGCAGCAGGCGACTATGAGTTCTTCATCAGTCGACTGTCTGGCACGTATTTTGTATACGTTGGCTTTTTCCAGACAGATTTCAAAGGGGGTTTTGGGTATTTTTCTTGAGGGGTTTAGAGAACTTATAAAAGGGTCTCGTACTGTTCTATTGGAGATCTCTTGAACACTTTGCATTCATTTTTAAGCTCAATCTATCAAGTTCTCTCTTCCTGAAGTCGCAAGCACTAGAAATCTCAACTACAATATTGTCTTCCCACTTAAACCAAATCTGAGCTTCAAGCTTTGGTGAAGACAAGTACAAGGGCTTTCTCTCATCTTGGAAGAGACATTAACGCGCGCACACACACACACACTTGCTTCTTCAAGTTCTACTTCAAGGCAAAGAAGTTTGTAAGTGTTTTTCATTTCAAATTTCATTATCTCATATTTCGATTTCACTCTTGGTATGTGAGAGTGGGTTTGCTTCATCCCAAGTTGTGGGAGTCAAGGACATCGATTGTTGTTCGATTACACGTGTAGGGTTTCTACAAGTTGGTTTAAAGGAAACCTCAAGTTAGGGTTCTAAATTGAGTATTCGGAGTTATACAGGTGTAAGGGACGTAGGATTACCGGGAATAAGTCGGGATTGGACTTGGGTAATTCGAACCCTTGAAACTTCCTTTGTGTTAGCTTGTTTCATTTTTGGTTAATTTATATTTCTGCATTTATTGTTGATTAGTGATTTAAATTTGTATAACTATCGTTTAAATTTTATAAACATTATTCAGCCTCCTTTCTAGTATTTTCCTCATAGCCACGGTCCTTACAAAATTTGCTAACCTTTATTTTCCCTTAAATAATGTTGACCATATTCCCCGCGGCTAGTCACAGTACCCCTATACAGTGGCTTTCTGGCAGGGTTAGGCAGCGACTTACTTGCTAAGACCACAATCTTATAGTCACAGAGATTGAGCATATCAATGATTCGTTTCCTACTCCATGACTAATGATTAAGGAATAACAAAAGCTAACGAATAAACTTTGAAAACTGTGATAAAATTTTCATGAAGAACTAGTAGAATATGCTTAAGAATATCTTAAGCTTCCATTAAAGTGAAAGAAATTTGCAGAAATTTGCAGAAGAATCTCAAAACTTGACTTTGTATAATCATTGACTCTCTATGCCCTAATACTAACAAGACAGACATACCTGGCGCCTGACTCTCTATGCCCGTCGATATAGTAAGTAATGTTATAATCGTTGAGTAGTGCCAGTAGTTAAGCACACCATGACAGAAAGTTTAATGTGGAGAGGCAAACATGGATATGGTGGTAAGGGATAATAGGGACGATAGTTGATGGGGGAATTTGGTGGTGGGATTATGCGTTGCGTCGATTGTAGTTGGGTTGGAGAGACCATTGGATCGGGATTTTAATGTTCTCATTAGAGTGAGGGCTCTGATACCTTATTAGATAATGTTACTGCAGGAAGAGGAAAATAACAGGAACGAGTTTACCGAAGCCTTGGGTTGAGTCGTGGACTAGGTCGCTCTCTTTAAGATGTTTCGCGGCTCTGCCCAAGATTGTGCAGCAGTATACGGTCACGACGTCCCCAGGATAAAACAGCCCAGAAATCGCTTCTGTTGAAGGAGCTTCTCTACACTGAAAGAAGTCCCAAGAACAACACCCACTATGACTGCTCGGAATCAGAGATGTTTTATATAAAAAAAGTGTGGAAAAAATGTTTGCTGCTTGAAATTTTTTGCCCTTCTCTTAAAAAAAGAGCCAGCTCTCTTCTTTTATAAGAAAAGTAAAATTAACGTTATAGAAAATTAAAACATTTAAGAATTAATTTGGCTGTTTAAAGGGGTGATCAAATAGCAGTAAATTAAGGGGAGTTAATTCAGATCTGAAATTGAATTTAAAAAATGTTTCTATAACGGTACAGAATTCAAAACGTTTCAAATTCAAATTTCAAAAAATAATTATTTCCTCCAAAAAATAATAACCACACGCACGCACCGCACGACACGGCATGGCCGGCCGGCCGGCCAGCTGGTGGCGGCGGCGGCGCACGCGTGTTGAAGTCAAGTTCATGAAAGTCCTCTCCCCTTCACAAAAGAGTCATACCCCAAGGGGCACACCCCTAAGGCTCAACAAACTCTATATATACTCCTCCAAGCCTATTTGCCAAAGCAATATGGGACTAAAGCTTATAGAGGAAAAACCAAAGAGAGTTCAAATTTCTTTTTGAAAAATTCAAAAGCTCCAATAATCCCCCACTTGAATTTTTTTAAAACTAAAACTAAAAATCATTTTTCATCGAGCAGTATATTTTAATATAAGACTTGTGCATAAATAAAGGTGTCTACTGACTTGAACCTTTATATAGTATTGATGGTTTAGATTTAACTAGAGTAACTCGTAGTTTTGAACTCTATCTCTAACATCATAACACACAACCTTATCAAGGTGTTGTTCATAAGCCCGTGCTTTACGGCCATGCACGTGTATCCCAGTATAGTGAATGCTCTAGAGAATTTTGCCAAAAATTCCATGAGAAGCGGCCACACTTCCACGTTCACATAGGTGATTCTATCAAGGGTACTCCTGTAGCTAGGTACCCCACTCCACATAGAGTATAGAATTCATTAAGAGGTAATAGTAACTCATCCTTTTATTGCTTCAGGATATCATGCTCAATGCGATTCTACTGGAATAGGACTAATAATTATACTAGCCTGATTCTCCACATATCACTTCATGATTTGTTATTACCCTTTGAACCTGTTTCTCGGGATCTCCGGTCTGTAGGTTGGGTTTCCCAAACAAGTGACTCATCATTCTAAAGGCATGAGTCCCATTCCTTTCGAGGTTTTAAAAACCTTTTCTCGAGCTAATCCTTTCGTCAAAGGATCAGCTAAGTTATCGTCAGTACGTACATGATCCATTCTCACAGCTCCAGAGTTCATATACTCTCTAATAGTGATGTGCTTGCGACGTACTTTTCCGCCTTTTTCCATTGTAATAACTGTTCTGAATCTTTGCAATAGCTGCAGTACTATCACAATGGATCAAGACAGCTGGTATCGGTCTTTCCCGTAAAGGATGTTCTGATAACAGGTTTCTTAGCCAACCTGCTTCTGCACTAGCTGAAGCTAGTGCAATCATCTCAGACTCCTTGGTGGATTGAGCTAAGATAGTCAGTTTCTTGGATTTTCAAGAAACGGCTCCACCAGCTATGCTAAAAATATAGCCACTAGTTGCCTTGGAGTCATCTGAAAGGGTGTTCCAATCAGCGTCGCTATATCCTTCAAGGACAGCGGGAAACTTCTGATAATGTAATCCAAGATTCATGGTCCTCTTAAGGTACCTCATGACTCTCTCAATAGCATGCCAATGCTCAATACTAGGACTGCTTGTAAACCTACATAGTAATCCTACAACATAAGCCATATCAGGCCTAGTGCAATCAGCAGCATATCGAAGACTGCCAATTATGCACACATACTCAGTTTGTCTAACACCGTCACTGGTGTTCTTGAACAACTTAACACCAGGATCATAAGGAGTACATGCTGGTTTATAATCAAAATATTTATATTTCTTTAGAATCTTATCAATGTAATGAGATTGATTCAAAGAAATTCCATGTTCAGACCTAGTTGTCTTAATTCCAAGAACCACATCAGCTTCACCAATATCTTTCATGTCAAAGTTTGTACTCAACATGGATTTCACTTTGTTCACAATATGAATGTTTGAACCAAATATAAGCATATCATCAACATAAAGACATATAATGGTGCAAACACCATTTTCAGAATTATTATATATGTATTTGTCACTTTTGTTAACTTTGATAACCTTCTTGTTGGAGCTTTTGAATTTTTCAAAAAGAAATTTGGAGTCTCTTTGGTTTTTCCTCCATAAGTTTTAGTTCCACATTGCTTGGGCAAATAGGCTGGGAGGAGTATATATAGAGTTCGTTGAGCCTTAGGAGTGTACCCCTTGGGGTATGACTCTTTTGTGAAGGGGAGAGGACTTACATGAACTTGACTTTAACACGCGCGCGCCGCCGCCGCCGGCCCGCCGGTCGGCCGGTCGTGCCGTGTCATGCGGTGCGTGCGTGTGGTTATTATTTTTTGGAGGAAAAAGATTATTTTTTGAAATTTGAAATTTGAATTTGAAACGTTTTGAATTTTGCACCGTTATAGAAATGTTTTGAAAATTCAATTTCAGATCTGAATTAACTCCCCTTGATTTACTCCTATTTACTCACCCCTTTAAACAGCCAAATTAATTCTTAAACGTTTTAATTTTCTATAACGTTAATTTTACTTTTTTTATAAAGGAAGAGAGCTGGCTCGTTTTTTAAGAGAATGACGAAAAATTTCAAGCAGCAAACATTTTTTTCCACGCATTTTTTACGAAACATCTCTAATTCTGAGCAGTCATAGTGGGTGTTGTCTTGGGAATTCTTCCGGTGCAGAGAAGCTCCTTCAACAGAGGCGATTTCTGGGCTGTTTTATCCTGGAGACGTCGTGGCCGTACACTGCTGCACAATCTTGGGCAGAGCCGCGAAACGTCTTAAAGAGAGCGACCTAGTCTGCGACTCAACCCAAGGCTTCGGTAACCTCGTTCCTATTATTTTCCTCTTCATGCAGTAACAATTTTAAGACGTTGACTTCTGCCATGTCTTCTGAAACCGAAACCGTCGTTGTTGCCTCTGACCTAAACAAACCCTTTCGCTTTTCTGGATCCCATTTCAAACGTTGGCAACAGAAGATGTTGTTTTTTCTTACCACCAAAAATGTTGCCTACGTCTGTAAGACTGATAAACCTCTGCTGCTTCTACTAGAAAACCCTCCTAATGCTCAGCTCAAAAATTTTCAAACCTGGGATGATCATGATTTTCTGTGTAAAAAATACATTCTTAATGGTCTTTCTGACGAGCTCTATGATTACTATAGTTCTCACAAAACAGCAAAGGATGTCTGGGAAGCACTGCGGAAGAAGTACGACACAGAGGAGGCTGGCTCAAAGAAATACACAGTCAGACGCTACCTAAAGTTCAAGATGACAGACGAGAGGTTCAGTCTCACCAGCTACAGAAGATAGCTCATGAAATTGTTTCTGAAGGTATGACTTTAGATGAACAGTTTCAAGTCGCTGTACTGATAGACAAATTGCCCCCTGCTTGGAAAGATTTTAAGAATACCCTTAGACACAAAACTAAGGGATTTTCCTTAGAAAGTTCGATAACCCGTCTTCGGATTGAGGAGGAGGCCCGTAAACAAGATAAGAAAGAAGAAATAAATGATGTTTCTAACAGTAAGAAATCTGCTTCTGTTATTCTGAAACCTAAAGGTAAATTCATGAAGAATCAGAATCATAATCGAAATCGTTTCAACCAAAACAAAAATGTTCCTAGAAATCAGAATGGACCTAAACCCCCTTCAAAGATGATTCGGTACAGTTTATTTGCTATAACTGTAACAAGCCTGGCCATTTGGCTCGGAACTGTCGGAATAAGCGTCGTCCCGTACCGTAGGTGAATCTTACCGAAAAGGATCTGATTGCAATGCTTTCTGAAGTCAATGCAAATGGAGGTACTGAAGGGTGGGGGATAGACACGGGTGCTTCGTGCCATTTCTGTTATGATCGTGGACTATTCAAATCCTATTCTGAAACAAAGGATAAGAAAGTGCTGTTGGAGATTCCCACTCCACTATTGTTGCTGGTATAGGCAATGTAGATTTAAAGTTTACCTTTGGAAAGACTGTAACTCTTAAAGAGGTCATGCTTACTCCAGATATGAGGAAGAATCTGGTTTCGGGCTACCTTCTCAACAAGGCTGGGTTTGCTCAAACTATAGGTGCTGATATGTATACCATTGCTAAAAATAATGTTTTTGTTAGGAAAGGGTATGCCACTGATGGAATGTTTAAGTTGAACATTGATGCTAATAAAAGTTCAGCTTCTGCTTATATGTTGTATTCTTTTAATATCCGGCATGCTAGACTCTGTCATGTTAACAAACATTACTAAAAATATGAGTAACTTAGAACTTATTCCTAAATTGTCTTTGAATGACTTTGAGAAATGTGAATTCTGTAGTCAAGCCAAAATAACCAAAACACCACATAAATCAGTTACAAGAGAATCAGAACCTCTTGATTTAATTCATTCTGACATATGTGAGTTTAATGGTGTCTTGACTAGAAATGGAAAAAGATATTTTATAACTTTTATTGATGATTGCTCTGATTATATTGTTGTATATCTCATGAAAAATAAAAGTGATGTAATTGATATGTTTAAATCTTTTATTACTGAAATTGAAAATCAATGTAATAAAAAGATAAAGAGATTACGTAGTGATAAAGGAACTGAATATGACTCTACTATATTTACTGAATTTTATAATTCACATGGTATTATTCATGAGAAGACTGCTCCTTATTCCCCTGAAATGAATGGTAAAGCTGAATGAAAAAATAGAACTTTAGGTTGTTGCTATTATGCTTAACTCTAGAGCTGCTTCTCATTGGTGAGGAGAAATTTTATTAACTGCTTGCTATGTGCTTAATAGGATTCCTAAATCTAAAAGTAAAATTTCTCCATATGAAGTTTTTAAGAATAAGAAACCAAATCTGTCCTATCTTAAAACTTGGGGATGTTTGTCTTATGTTAGAATTCCTGATCCTAAAAGGAGAAAACTTACTAGTAGAGCCTATGAATGTGTTTTCATTCGTTATGTTGTAAATAGCAAAGCATATAGATTTTATGATTTGAAAGATCATGTTATAATTGAATCTAATGATGATGATTTCTTTGAAGATAAATTTCTGTTTAAATCAAAGAATAGTGGTGGCTCTAGTTCAAGTTCTATACTAGACATTAGTCTTCCTGAGTCTGATAAAGGATTAGAAACTGAATGTAGAAAGAGTAAAAGGGCTCGTGTTGCTAAGGACTTTGGTCCTGACTATTACACTTACAACTTAGAAAAAGATCCTAGCAATCTTACCGAGGGCTTGTCCTCTTTGGATGCCAATTTATGGCAAGAGGCAACTAATAATGAGATGGACTCTTTAGAGTCTAATAGAACTTGGCACATAGTTGACTTACCTCCAGGATGTAAATCAATAGGATGTAAGTGGGTACTTAAGAAGAAGTTAAAATCTGATGGAACTATTCATAAGTATAAAGCTCGTCTGGTAGCCAAAGGATTTAGACAACGAGAAAACATAGATTTCTTTGATACTTTTTCACCTGTATCTATAATTACATCCGTACATGTACTATTAGCTATTGCTGCTATACATAATATAGTAGTACACCAAATGGATGTTAAAACAACTTTTTTACATGGTGAATTAGAAGAAGAAATCTACATGGATCAACATGAAGGTTTTGTTGTTCCAGGTCAAGAAGACAAAGCGTGTAAATTAGATAAGTCACTTTATGGATTGAAACAAGCTCCTAAGCAATGGCATAAAAAATTTGATAACCTCGCTCCTGTTATTTTCATCTTCCTGCAGTAATAGATAAAATAATAGCATTGTGGGAAGATTCGATTTTGATTTATGGTTGTAAGTGGTCTTAAATAGGCAATACAACAAGATCTCTTAAGATCACAATATTGACAACATGATCTCTTGAGATGTCTTGAGATCACAATATTAAAACATGATCTCTTAAGATCACAATATTAACAACAAGATCTCTTGAGATGTCTTGAGATCGCAATATTAACAACAGGAATTCTTGAGATCACAATATTAACAACAAGATCCTAACAATAAAATCTTTAAATAATTATTTATTAAGATCGTCGAATATTCCGTGACATCCTTGATAGCAACTTGGAGTGGCCATTTCAACTGGTGGGCATGAAGAGGAGGTTAATTCGGATACCACTGAAGCTTCAACAACATATGAGCCTCCTAGGATTACTACAGTCGGACCTCTTCATGCGTGTAATACTGAAGGCATAGAAACTTCCCAGTAGTTGATCTTTGACAGAAGCATGACAACTTGAATATCATTCCTAATTGCAGCCTGGAACTACTCTAGTTTCTTTCTCATAAGATCACTTGATTCACTTTAAATATGCCAGACTCGAAACCCACCAACCCTTATGAGCCGAGTTTTCCTTCGATACTTGATTTTGCATATCCTCGTGCCAAAACAACCCACCGGGATTGTGCTTACGACAGTTTAATAGTGATTAACTATTTGCAGGTAAATAATATTCTTATGTTGAAGGATTTTGGAGAAGAGTAAAATTATCTCACATAAGGAGTAGTCATGGCATAAGCTATGGCTCTCTATATATTCATTTACTTAATAGATTAGGAGTCCAAGGGACTCCCCACTAACTTAGTGGGGAGTAATGGAGAGATGATGAGGGGAGGGAGGACAAAGGCCTCCCTAAACTCACAACACTCCCCTCATCTCTTCATTACCTTGGGTTAAGCACATGAATACTTTCAAGATTCAGTATGCTAAAAGGGGTAGATACTTCTGGATCCAGAGCCACTGTGGTTGCCTCGTTAAAACCTTAGCTGTGGAAAACTCAGTGGGAAAAAACCAACAGCTTAAGGGAAAAGAGTACAACTATCGAGTGACTCCCCCTGATCTGTACAAGCTTCAGGCTTGCAGATTTCCTATGTATTTATACAATCATCTCCTATTCATATATACATCCATCATGTTCTGAAAGAAAATATAATCATCGCTCATCTATACAAGTTTCACTCATCTAGCAGATATTGGAAAGCAGTGGCGCTCTGGAGTGGAATGCTCTTCGAAGTTGATAGATGACTCCACTAAAGTATTTCTTTGAATCAGTCTTCAGTGTGTCTACAAGGTACTGCTGGATCTGGCTGAGCGTTTTCAAGATTTGCTTCGTGGATGATGAGCTTCTCAGAAGATGTAGATTTCAGAGGATGATGTGTAGATATTTAGGAGGTGGCCGGTCTTTTGTGTTTTAGTCATCGCGATGATCTTTAAACCTGCATATGCGATATATATTCCTTGAACCTTGGAAGTTGCACAGAAGCAGCTTATCCTTGGTCTAGTGTTGCACTCCAGGACAACACTGTATCTGGTTAACAACTTTATTACAGACGTTCTATCAAAGACACGTGCAGTTGGCCAGATAAAGAAGTGTAACAAGTACATTAGAGCTAGGCTCTTCGGGACCTAGGATGTCCTCCACCTCTTCCAGCGACTGGAAGGTGTCATAATTAAGAATCCATTTTTAATGGGTGGCAAATGGACATCATTCTTCATAAACTCCAGGTGTATGAAGAATATTAAGGGGTTCCACCACGAAGGTGTTTAATATGTCAGCCGAGACAATACCTTGTTTTACCTAGGTTTTTGTTTTTATTTCCAAGGTATGCTTAAAGCTATCTGATATTTCAATGGTCTCTGCAGGAGATCCTATTAGCTTTAAGTAGACCACTTGTTCGGCGAATATCACAAATCCTGTCAACGATCTTTCTAAAAAGATACACGGGCAGAATATTGATTAAGATCAACTAATGATCTTTGTAGCCTTTATGGAGAAGACATTTCTACGTTTCTCTTTTATCTCTGGGGGTAGTGTATACCCTTCTGGAAGTTTTATATAGATCTTTATATCTATATTGACATATATATATATGCAGTCACAACGTCCATGAGCTGCATTTATTGGCTTTTTCAGAGAAGTTTAGGCTTAGTAGGAAAATGATCACATTTCCTTCTTTTTAATTTCTTATGAAATCCGAATTATATTCCACAGGTTTTACACATTCAGGTGTATGGGCTACTGGTCCAAAGACTTTTCTTTTCAAGAGTGAGTCCAGCTCTACTCTTATTGCCTCGTCCCACTTTGGCCAATCTATGCGTTTTCGCTATAGAAAAGTGGGTTGACGTCATCGTCGTATTCAGCGACGTGAACGGCAATAGCGAAAGCAAAATCGTCGTCGACGACTGTGCTATATCTGTCCAGTATATCTCTCCAGTACGTACGTAATATAATGATGTTTATCCTGTTGTTTCCTCTGCAGGAGAAATTAGGAGGGGAGAGGTTGCCGGTCTGAGCTCAGCATCCTGTGGATGGATCATTTTAATATATCCAGGAATCTTCCTCTGTCGAGAAACTTTATACTTTGAACCTGGCGGGCGTCCTCTTTTCAAATGAGGTACAACCAATTCTGCTGCCGGTGGATTGTATCCATCTTTGGGAATGTCAATCCTAGCTGGCGTGTTGGCAGCAGGGACGTGTGAACGAACAATCTTCTGGTTGTCCGTAAATTTATCCCGCAATTGATGTACTTTAGTCTGAATGTGAAGGATCTTCTGGATCTCATCTTCACACAGAAAAAGTATGCGGATCATAACGAGATTAGGACTATTGTGTCCCATGATATGGTCTTAGAAGCTTCAGGCTTCTTTAGACTACGTGCCTATTTCAATGAGATTTTCTCATCAAATTCACAGTTATCAAGACTTGGTGGTAAACCATAAGCAAGCGGCATCAGCAATAAGATATGGCCACAAGAGGGCCGTATCGTGATAAGCGATGCGGAATGCATTCAGTTGGTCCCTAAATACAACAGGCAACTGGGATTATACAATGGACGTGAAATCCATTGGAGTCTCTTTACCAGAGACTCTGATAACCCATTATGAGTATGAACATGCTACAGGATGTTCAATATCAATGCCAGTTGCTTGGCGGAAGTCTTGAATGATATGTGTAGTGAATTCACCCACATTATAAGCTTTGAGAAAGCTATGTTGCGAGTGAATATAAAGGCACACATAAGACCATCTAGTAGATGCATCTATCAGTACAATAATGAAGTACCGAAAATGGGCCACGTGCGGGGTGAATAGGCCCGCAAAGGTCACCATGTATTCTCTCAATGAAGCCAGGAGACTCTCATCCCACTTTCAGGAGGGAATGTCTCTCTATAAGTTTTCCCTTACGACAAAGGGGGACAAGGAAACTCAATCTTTTGAAGAATCTTCGGGTTCTCCAATGGATTCATTTGATGATGCGTCCATCATCGCTGATCCAGGATAACCAAGTCCATTTTGCCAGAGTTAAAAACTCTGGTAATGAAAGGCACTTCTGGTGCTCATTCAAGTTGGCTTTCTATAGGATGAATATCTGTAATTATAGGGGCCCGACGGGGGTCCAAAGAAATCGTAAGTAGATGGGCTTCTGGCCATCCTCTTTACGAATTACATATTGATATTCAATATTTATTATCCATAGTTTTCAAGTTATGTTCGTTTAAACGAAATATCCATGAAACTTGGAAAATTCCTATATGTTTAAGGGGAGAAGTTTGCATCTTATAGTCTCGTTGTATGTTGGAGCAATATTAATGCTACACTAGTGCAACGAGGCACTGTCCACAATATTAAATACTTCATCTATAAGCAAAGCAAAACGAAATTTTATTTAAGTAAATGTAAAATGACATTCAAATAAAAGTTCGTACGAAAGCATACTAAAGATGAAGCTACATGTAATTTTAAATGCATAAATAAAGATAGGGCTCAATCGAGCAGGTCGTCGTTCTCGAAGTCTTGTGCAGTAAAAACAGTTGGCGGTTGAACAACCACCAAGTTTGTTGCAGGCAGAGACTTCTGGCTCGCCTGATATAGTTCCTGAAGGTGGCGAGGAGTGCGACAGTTTCTGGACCAATGTCCAGTCATGCCACATCTATGGCATTTATCCTCCCAGTTCTTCTTAGGAATTGACACTTGACCAGTGTCGTTACGCTTCCATGAGAAGTTTCTCTTTCCTTTATTATTGTTGTTGGACGTGGGTACTGCTCCTCGTCCATTCTTCATCACAGCTTTCCCTTTGTTATTTTTAGCCTTCTTCTTGTTTTTCCACTTCTGGGGAGAAACGTGATGGGATTCAGCGATAGAAGCAATACTAGCTGGTCGTAAATTATGAGTAGCAAGTAGTAAGTCTCTATTCTGCTCTGCCCTAAGGAGGCAAGAGACCAAATCAGAGAATTTCGTGAAGTTGCGTTCACGATACTGCTGCATGAGGATTGCATCTTTCTCGTGAAACGAGGTAAATGTCTTTTCCAACATGTGTTGCTCTATCACTTCTTCATCGCACAACTTCAGGCGTGAGGTGATATTATGAAGTGCAGAATTATACTCAGCGACGGACTTATAGTCTTAAAGTCTGAGGTTTTTCCACTCATAACTGGCACGAGGTAATATTACATCAATTTGATGTTTATACCGTGCCTCCAGCGCTGTCCACAGCTCCATTGGGTCCTCTACCGTTAGGTATTCGGCCTTTAAGGTCCGATCTATATGTTTCCTAATGTAGATAATGGCTTTCGCCTTATCCACATCGGAGACAGTGGTAGGAGTGCTGCTAGAAGGCTGGACCGCTTCTGGGGCCTTACTAGCAGAAGCATCGGTCGTAGCTGGGGCCGACGAAGGAGCTAAAATTAAGCCAAGGAAGCCATCGAACGCAAGTGGAACTTCAGGTCCACTCGCCAACTCAGGTAATTCTTTCCTGCAGCATCAAGAACTTCGAAATCGACGCTTGCCAATTTTGCCATTTATCTATGAAATTTAAAACAAGCATGAATTAATTAAAATTGAAATTCACGCATAAAAAATAAAATAAGTAAAATGTGGCGATCGGCCAGATACCCAAAGAAATACAAAGTCCAAAGTCCGAATATACAGTCCATAAAGAAAAGAAAAATACAATTTGGAAACCCAGAATGGGTCCCTATATTTTCCAATTTTCGCCTCCGTCTTCATTTGTCGGTACACTGGTCTTTGGCATTAATACATTTAATCCTCACTTACAAATTCTCTCAAAAAGAAAATAAAATTGCAAGGAATTTAAAAGGTATCAAACTGGCCGATCCCAAAAATCACATTTTAACTTATATAAACATCCACGCAGTTTATAATATGCTTCAGGCACAAAAGAAACAACCACACATGCATATAACACATGCATATATAATATGGAAAAAGAGACTATAAAATATAATAATCTCTCGGACCACGGGGAGACGTCATACACCGTTAGGTTAGTTGACTAACGGCAGAGCGGTCGCAGGATCCTTAAGATAATTATATTTTGAAAAATCCTAATATTCCATAAATTAATGATGCAAGAATGATGTTGTACATAATATTAGAAATCCAACTAACTGGGCTACAGGCCCAAACAAGAATTAAAAATGAATTATTATTATGATTGTGGCTGCAGGCCCATACGTTAAATAATAATCATTTTAATAATTAATTTAATATTTGGGCTGCAGGCCCATTTACAAAAATTTAATTAACATATCCATTTTGCAATTGGATTAACTGAGCTGCAGGCCCAATTTAGGATTCAATATTAATAATTAATCTCAATGGGGCTGCTGGCCCATAAAACTTATATTCATTGTTATAAACTGGGCTTCAGGCCCAAATTAGGACACAAGATTAATTATTATTCTAATATGGGATGCAGGCCCATAAGCAAAATGAAAATCATTTTAATAAACAATTAACTTGGGTTTTAGCCCAATAAGGCAAATTAAATTTTTATTAATATTTGGGCTTCAGGCCAATTTTGGTAGTCAAAAACAATTATTAAGCGAAATGGGGCTGCTGGCCCATAAAACATATTTTCATTGTTACAATTGGGCTTCATGCCCAATATACAGGCTATATAATTTATTAAAAATAATTCAACATAAGTCCTTAAAAAAATTTAAAGTTAATTGTAAGGAAATATGAACAGTCCCAATATCCAAAAATTTTTAAGGGAATGTGAACAGTCCCAAAACCCAAAAAAAAAACAAATTTTAGTGTTGATGAATGCCAAAACCCCCCAAGAGGAGTTAATTAAAATAAATAGCCTCACCCCGATTTTCCCTGATATTTCTGGATTTTTCCAGAATTTTCAGGGTTTTTTTTAAAAAATGGGTATTTTATGAATTTAATAATAAATTGGCCTGCAGGCCGGAGTCCAGCCTGCGGGATGGCTGCGGACTGCAGGCCCGTTAGCCAAAAAATATACCCAGTTTTATGTTCAATTTTTGTTCATTACTAGGCTTCTGGCCCATTAGGTGAGACACATGCCCCTTCTCCCCTAACCCTAATTAGAGTTTTAAAGTGAAAAACAGCCATCAAGGGAGTCAAAAAGACATTCCCCTTTCATAGGAATCCTTCCCCTCAATACTGTTTTGTTTAGGGCCGTCTCCTCTAGTAAATCAAACATCATTGTCTACTTCGCAATTTTATCATCTGAATTACATGTACAAAATTCCAAAGACTTTGTAAAAATCTACATTGATGAATATATGCATGCCACAAAAAATTCACAAGCACTAGTGATTGAATCATGATGTCAACAGAAATCTCATCAGTTGTTCTGTATATGATGTTATACAGATTTTGCTTCGGTATTCCTTCCACACACAAATGTTTGTATTTTAACTGAATTTGGTACTCCAGCAAAAATAATAATAATTCAGTTTTAAGACGCTTTTAAATAAGTGAAAACTTTGAAAATAGATGAACTACATGCAATTTCCGCCAGGTGGAAGGGGGTTTCAGCCCCAAAAATTCGTCTTTTTTGTTATATTTTGTTCTAATACAGTAAAGACAATTGTAAATATATTTCGCAAATAGAAATGATCTGGAGATTGAATTGCAAATGTTTGTCACCGCAATTAACGAGGTGTATGATCTTGATTTGTAGCAAAAATGTATGATTTTTTTTGCATAATCTATCTCGACGGGATACGAAATTTTACCTCTAGATCAATGATCTAGGGAAGATCGATAAAGATCTGTAGAATACAAGATTAAAATTTACCGCTCCCGTAACGCCTTGCAGATTCGTCGCAACTTTGCCGCATCAAACAAGATTCCTTCGCAAGAGAAAAATTTTGTGGAGATAAAAGGAGAAGCTCAAGAACGAGAGCTAACGTGCTGATAACGTGTTGAAGGATTTTGGAGAAGAGTAAAATTATCTCACATAAGGAGTAGTCATGGCATAAGCCATGGCTCTCTATATATTCATTTACTTAATAGATTAGGAGTCCAAGGGACTCCCCACTAACTTAGTGGGGAGTAATGGAGAGATGATGAGGGGAGGGAGGACAAAGGCCTCCCTAAACTCACAACATCTTAATAATTTTCTAACATCACTGAAGGATAGTTTCCCTTAACGTAATTTAAATAAGCCCGTTAATGATTGACTGTTACGACCTAAAGATACCCAGAACAATGACCGACATTGGATTTTCACCTGTCTAGAACCTAGAACATCATTAGAACATCATTATAGCTATCGATCAATTCCTCCCTCCAAATTACCTTCCCCGCAATTTGAATCTTCTATAGTAGCTGCATATGTTTCATATATAATAACGTTGTAGCATCTATGGTAGAAAGTTCAAATAAACTATATTTTTCTCTTCTGTTTAATTTTCACACAGTAAGACTTATTTTCGGTGGTTATCTGAATGAAACAATAAAGGGGTTTCTTCTTGTGTGATCAGCTGACACATTCTCTGCCAATTTTAGTCACTAGTCTGTCGTCAGAACTTCATTCATTAGCACACTATCGAAAAATATGTGAAGCACAGAAAAGAAAACAAGGTTAGCTGCTTAAGAAGCATAAAGAGATCAAAAGTACATATAGCCTGTGAATGTTTTTTGCCGGCTCCCACTTGATCCTGGCTCCAAGACTGACATAGCTTCAGGTTGCAGATGCTCGTAAAATGGTGTCAAAAGAATAAATTATCAAAGTGTTTGATATTAGCATTGCAGATTTCGAATAGCAGGGCAATTCTCCTTTGGCAGAGAGAACTAATTAACATGCACATCCATGGCTTGCATGATCTCTGCCAAAGGATAACTGCACTGCTATTCGGCAATTCTCTTTCCCTTCTCAATCAAAGGCGAGGCTCGGCATTTTATGGTTTTATCCCCATATATATGCATGATTTATAGGGAGCTACAAATACTTGCACCCTGGATATGCTGCAGGATATGCCAGGACTATTCCTGGGGAGCTTCCTCACTTTTCCAATCTCGCCTTTTCTTCTCATTTTCTCATTCTGTTTTCCACTATGAGCATTATATGGACCTCATTCTCTCATGCACATTCTCCTCCAAAAGTAATTCAGCTCATTTTTACGCATAAAGCCATCGTGCTTCCTTTCTTTCATCAAATTGAGTTCAATACACCCTGCAATGCCAGTCTAATTAGACGACGGACTTTCTTGACAAAGAATACCCTTTTCAAACATTTCATAACAGCCATGAAAACAATAGAATACAGTGTGAGAAAGAACCGAAATCTTGAATAGAATGCTTCATAATAAATATTATCGCATATTGACTCGATCTTAGTATGATCATTCAAGATTGCAGTGTCGAACTTCTGCATCCAACAGAAGAATATTGCCGTACCTTTAACTTTCACATACAGGAGGAACATGCTTCCGAATGTTCCTTCCTCCTTCCGAGCTCTTTGCCTCTCTTCTCCTTGCAAGTGAAGTGAGATGCGTATCTGCAAATTGAATATGCCGTTTGGGCGGCTGAGTCGCTCTCTGGTTCGTGCGTCGATAAATATGTGCGCATGGACGCAACACTCTGTGTCTCCTCAACCAATTACAAGACAATTCGACGATTTATCAACGCACATATGCGATATTACAGGGCAAATTCTTCTCTGGCAGTCAGCCACTCATCTTCGTGTGCACGGTGTGTTGTGCTGGCCCCGGATTACTGAGTGAGCAAACTGCCAAAGGAGATTTGCCCGGCAATTCGACTGTGCAAACGCTTCTTGTATGCAGCCTCTGCAGGTATAAAATAGGTTATTCTCAATATTTGAATTGAGTTTTACTGTTTGCACAAGTTTTTGCCTTGTCAATTGTTTGCATGCATGCAAACAAGTTTCTAACCGAATATGATGCCCAGCTAGGGGCCTAGGCAATATTCACCATTTGCAGGCATATTTTCTATTAAGCAGTCCAATATATGATGTCTATCTGATGTGACTGTCACGGTTCTCCCCCATGGGCCAAAAACATGTTAGGAGTTCTCCGTAGAGTATCCTCCTGGGAGAAAGAAAAAGTGCATGTTGCACAGATCTCAACGCACCTAGTGTGCAAACACTAGGACATGTTATCCTCTATGGTTTTGTTTCACATTATACTGTTTTTACTAGCTGTTTACTATATACACATCCAGAGTGTGTATGCAATCATTTCTTTTCAAAAATGGAAAAATATCACATCACTTGTCATGTCACACATGTTGGAACTTATCCAACAAGTTGGATCTTAATCCAACGTTGGGCGAATATGCGGTAAATAATTATATAAGTGCTACGCTGTCATATTACGCACAATATATTAGTGATCTAGTTTTAATTAATTAAATGGGCTAAATGAGTTAAACAGGTTGTGGGGCCTTTATGTGTAGAGACTATTGGGCTTCAACTCGTGGATGGGCCGAGTTGAAAACCCTAGGGCTATGGAGGCTAGCCTATAAATATTAGCGGTCATGGTCCCCGGAATACACGAACAAAGTTGAGCCGTCTTTTCTACGTCCCGTCGCTAGGAGAGAAACCGGGAGAAGGCTAAAGGGATTCTCCAACGGTTGATTCGTGCTATTCTGTAAGTCATCCATTGCGTTATCGTCAGGATCTCTTTCAGATTATTAGCGATGGACTCATGTACGCTTCCGCTAAATCAGAGTACGTAATGATTTAAGGTTCCGCATGTTATATATCTAGATCTGTATTGTTTGGCTAGAACGCATGTCTAGATCTTTAATTTCTACAAGTGGTATCAGAGCCTGCATGCTGTGGATCTTAAATTTTTTGCATGCTCGTAGTAGATCTGATAAAAATCAGATTTTTAATCTGTTTTAAGTTTCGGTCTGTTAAAAATTAGGTTTTTTATCAGTTTTTAGTTTATCTATGGAAATTGGGTTCTTTGGTTGATTTTTCCTGTTAAAAAAATAAAAATTGGCTTACGAACCCTAGATCGGGGCGGCCCGTCGGCCGCCGCCCGACACGGCAAAAGAGGGGGGCGGCTCTACCGTCCCCGTCAGGGGATCGGCATCGGCATCGCCGATGCCGACACAGGACAGCAAGGGGCGGCTTTGCCGTCCCTGTCGGTTGAACAGAGGAAGGAGAGGAAGGGGACGGCTTCCAGCCACCCCCTCCGTCGGGGAAAGAAGGGAAAAGGGGGGCGGCACCCACCGTCCCCAGTTAGGGCTTCAAAAGGGGTGGCGCTGCCAGCCCCATTGGTGTTTCAGAGGGGGTGCTGCCGCCCCCTGTCGTTTTCCCCGGAAGGGGGGCGGCGTCCCACCGCCCCCCTGCTCTGTCAGAGAAGCATGCCCCAAGGTCGGGGCCTGCGATGTTGCGAGATCGGGGAGGGGGCGATGCCCCGCCGCCCCCATCAAGTCCCCAGAGGGGGCGGCACCCCGCCGCCCCCTGTCACTGATTGGAAAAAAGGGCCCACCCTCCAGGAGCAGATCTGAGAAGAAGGGATTCCCATCCACCCTTCTTCGCTGGAACAACATCAGAAAGGGGCGGCTCTCTGCCGCCCCTGTCGGAGACGACAGTGTCGGCCCCCTTGCTGGTGCCGGATGTGAGGGAAGGGGGCGGCGGCGGCCGTCCTCTCTAGGATGGCTATCTTGATGCTAGGGTTTCTAACCCTAGCAGTCTTTGGGCCAGAAATTGGGCCCAATCAGGATTTTTTTCAACAAAAAAACAGTATTGGGCTGGCCTGTTTGGGTGTTATGGGCTTCTAATTTGGGCCTGTTTTGGGCACTTCACAGTTTTGGGCTTAAAAATTGAATATTTTGGCATGATTGCACCCTACTTTGGGGCTACTATTGTTCTCTTTTAAAGGCCTATTTTGGATATATTGATGCACTAACGATTGGAGAAAATAAAAGGCCATCTTGTGTATATTTTCTCATCCAGTTTGTTTGTGCATTAAATTTAAGTTCATTCCGATTTTAATTCTTTAGGCAAAATTCATTTATATATACATCTCAAAATAATTCTATTTTTCGGTGAATTCCCACCAAAGTGGGTTTTACTATTAAAATAATTATTATTTCAGAATGTAAACGGATTAAAATACATACACAGTATGCTCAGTTGCCTGAATGAATTTTAAACGGATCGAAGGAGTAAATAAAAGGCTTTCATATATTTTTACAATTAAGTTTAGTTTCATTTGAATTTAATTGTTGGGCACATTTGGTTACATGTTTCAAAATAATTTTAATTATTACGGGATCCCACCAAAGTG
Source organism: Scilla litardierei (assembly GCA_030789695.1). Taxonomy (NCBI): domain Eukaryota; kingdom Viridiplantae; phylum Streptophyta; class Magnoliopsida; order Asparagales; family Asparagaceae; genus Scilla; species Scilla litardierei. Next base: position 295,743,236 of record CM061133.1, on the reverse strand, counting down.
GGCTCCACAGTTAAATTATTATTATTTCGGAACATAAACGGTTTAATATATACTTTTGTATGACTGGTTGCCCAATATTGAATTTAAATTAGATTGAAGGATGAAATAAGAAGATTTAATGTATATTTCTCCTCAAAGATAAATTTTATGTTAATTGTGCAAAATAAATTTAAATTCTAAGTTTAAGGCATATATATATATATACTAGTCATAACCCGTGCCCCAAGGGCACGAATCATTTAAAATATTAGCCCTCAAAATCTTAGATCCTCTAATTTTAAATGAACAACAATATGTAAAGCGCAATAATTGTTATTAGTTAATCCAAACAATTTAGTTCCACTCAAAAATTAGTTACTCCCAGAGAATTTAGTTCCTCCAAAAAGATTAGTCCTCCCAAAATTTAGTTCACTCAAGATTTAACATTTGTCATAACAGCACAGTTCCTGAAACTAATACAATTACACAAACAGATATATTTTGGATTGCTACCAGTTTGGAAAAAGCTCGAATCAATACTTCCCTCACTTTTGACACTCAGAATCAAAAGATGCACCTTAATGGAGCAAAAGCTTGTTATTCAAGAACAACTTCTTCCTCCTCTTAGAGATCATCTTATTTCAATCGAATAAATGGAAGAAGACACTCCCAAAGCTTCTGCTCTTCACAGCTGGCCTTTTCTCAATGATCGCCATCCTTGATCCCGTCTCCCGGTTCTTCAACCAGCAACCCCAAATTAGAAACAACTAAGATCATTAACAGAAACTTCGTTTAAATTCATAACAGGATTGGTATTCTGCTTGTTTCCCAAAATACCCGAAAACAACACAGGCCCCATCTTCGTAAATCGTAGAGGAGCCTGTCTTTGAGATCGATATCGTCTTCCATGCACACCACCCTCCTCCATGTAAATAAATAATAGAAAAATACTAACTAATTTCACCAATTAACTCGATTTTTAGATACCATTTATGAGCCAAATATCTGAAGGGTGCGTATCAAAAATGTGTTTTATGCAATCATATGCTTCCTAAAAATTTTTATTTGCAGTGGGATTCTAACACCGGCCTAATGATAATATTAGTATATATCAATCAATTTGCTGACTGAAAATTAGAAAATGAGAATGTGAATTCGATTGTCCATTTCTCTAGAAATTATCAGTCAATAGATGTTAAGAGTAAATTAAGGGGAAAACTAACCTTCATATGAACCAACTAATTATTCACCACTGTTCCAAATCCCGTAGAAAAATGATAAGCTGATAGATTGAATGCAACCCTATCCTGTCGAGTTCACATAATTTTCTGAAACTAATACAAATACACAAACAGATATAATCTGGATTACTACCAGTAGGAAGACGGGGAGTCTAATTGAATCAGTTGAACTCGTACATCTCTCAAACTTTGAACACCCCGTAGGCGTTGTAGCAGATGGTGGCCGTCATGGTCCCAGCTGTGCATGTAGGCGACAACCCCTTCAAGCTCTTTGAACCCAAGCTCCTCGTCGATGATCCCATCGGTGTTGAAGTCCTTTCTATAGTTGACGCATTTGAGGAGCATGGAGTGGGATTGGGCGACGTTGACGTCACAGGCATGGAGGAACTTGAGGAGGACATTGGAGCGGTCATCGGAGCGATCGTCGGCAGGGTCAAGGAGGTTACCTCACATGGAGATGGGACTGTGGCTGATGAGGAGGTTCTTGAGGTCTTTGAGGGATTTTTGTCCTTTGGGCTTGAGATTGAGTGAAAAGAGACCAACAAAATGTGAGGAGGAGAGAATTTGTGAGGGTGAGGACAACTGGGGGAGAGAATTTCAATCAGCAACACAAAATGTGAGTGGGGAAAAGATTCAAATGAAAAGGAACTGGTAAACTTTGAAGCGCTTGGCTAAGAGATTCAAAGGGTAGTGGGCACAAAAGAACTGGATGAGAAAGCAAGCTCTGAGCTCTTGCAGAAATTAAATGTTGGCCACTTGAGTCGGCTTGCAGTGAGCAGACTCCCCACTTGATCGGCCACTTGAGTTGTTGCACAATTAAATTCTCTTCAGCCTCCACCCACTTGAGTCCTGCTTAAGTTAAATGAAAATGCATTGAGTGTTTAAGGAGTGAGTGTTTAAGTTAAATGCAAATACACCCACCTTGAGTTGCAAATGCATTGAGTGTTTAAGGTGTGAGTGTTTAAGTTAAATGCAAATGCAAATACATCATTTGAGTTCTGATAAAGTGTTTAACGAAGTCTTTAACGCAAATGCAAGTGCTCTGTCACCTCACTCTTAAATTCAAGTGTTTAACGAAGTGTTTTTAAGGTGCACTCTGCCATTCAATGTCTTTAAGGTGCACTGTGTCTCTCTAGTAGTCTTTCTCCTCTCCTACCTCTTAACTACATGTCGTTAGCTTCTCGGTGATAGCCTAGAATCTACAGCTGGTGACCATGCTTCCTCTTCGGTATCACTCCTCTCAGATGAGCTCGCCGATTTTGAACCTGCATCATTCATCATTCATAGATTGGTCTACAGGCTAAGCCTTTTGTCATGAACAACCACATCGTCACAGTTACCACTTAGGGCAAGTCCATCGGGGGCTTTTGCCAAAATGTGGGGTGGGGAGATTTTGGCCAAAATCCCCTCCCAAAATGCGCTTCATATCCAGCGGTGGGCTTTTCCCAAAATGTAGGGGTGGTGATTTTGGCCGAAATTTCCAAAAAAAATACAAACTTTTGAAGGAAAAAAAACCATTATTTCAATAATCCCGCATTTTAAACCCAAAATCCTCAAAATCCCGCATTTTAGGAGGGCTTTTCGTTGGAATGCGTTGGAGGAGGGGGGCATTTTGGACCGGGGGGGGGGGGGTTTGCAAAAATCCCTCAAAATCACCCCCCAAAATGCGACCGGTGGACTTGGCCTTAGACGATGAATTGATGTCAGAGCTGTCGGATCTGCTCGTCGCCCTCCCAATCTCCATGGGTGGGTAATGGGTCGCCGGCATCTCATCTCCAATGTCCACTTCCTCTTCAACTGGTTCCCCTTTCTTCTTATTCTTCTTTACCGCAAATTCTTCTAGAGCCATGCCTAACATCGGTGACTGCAAGCAGAAAAAACGAAAAAGCAAAGGGCACGTCAAGTGTTGTCAAAGGAGAAATTTTGAAATAAAAATTTGACTATATTGCGAACCATATTACCTTGTTGCCAGCATGAGAATGAACAGGAAGGGGACCGACGAAGGACACTATATAAGGGCTCAGGCCTAAAGACAAAATTTAAAGGAACTGACCTCAAATATTAAATTTCTCTAAGCAAAAGGAGCTACATTTCTAATAAAAATTCATCAAGGTCTGATTTTGAACCAGATTTCAATAACAGTGACAAAAATAGAGGATACATGGCAAGCCATTTGATTTCTTGAATAAAACCTACGAACTAAAAATGGTAATACCTTGTTCTGAAGTGCGGATCGCCGGGTCGGAAAGTGCTGAACTTGCAAGTAAACACCGGCTACCTCATCATCCCCTGAACTTGGAAAACCTGCGGGCTGCACTCGTGTCACCGTCAAACTTGAAGACGAAGCTCGGATCCGGCTCCGATCTCACCGTCACCGTCACCGTCACCGTCCCGTCCTTTGGCTTGGGACTTCCGAGCCGGAGCTCTCTCTGATCGCACTCCCTCTAGTTGCCATATGAGCCTTCTTATTAAGCTCACACCAGCAAACGGAAAATCGAGATGAAAAATGAGAAGAACATAAGACCACAACAGCAAACAAACATATTTACATGAATTGGATCAAGCCATACGCGTTCCTGTGCAACAATATATAATTTTCCCAATATTGGATGAACGATTACATATTACAAAGGAAGAGTTCGCAAATCTCACATATTCTCTATGATCCACCACCTACAATAAAGAGAGAAACCTATATAAAGAACGCAACAATTAGGGTTTTTGTTTTAAGGATATGAGTCTTTTTAGGGCTGAAGGCTGAGGTTTTTATGTTGGAGGGGGGATTTCAGGCGTTTGGAAATGAATGTGATGGATGTCTTCAGTTGAAAAGACGAAGAGACGGCTGAGTTGTGCCATCAAATGTTTAATCCCCAAATTTCAAAATTATTTATTTTGGCCCCAAAAGTTCTCCCCCCCAACGTGCGACGAGATTTGAAGACAACTCAGCAATCCGCGAGATTTGAAGACATGTCAGCTATCCTAGAGATTTGATTTCTTTGTGCTAGGGAGATGGGGTGCCCCCGAAAATACAAAACTTTTCCCTCCAAAATTTTCTCAAAACACATCTTCACCATTCATTTCTCAAGATTAAATCCTAGCCGTCTTTCTATCAACCCCTTTGTCCTAGTCAGCTTATCCTAGTCAGCCCTAGGATTCAAAAATCGCTGTCAAATGTAATATATATATATATATATATATATATATATATATATATCGGTATATAACAAGTTGACTTCGTACCTTGGTATGAAAATTCAGTTTGCCTAAATTTAGATTTAAATTAAGACACAAAATTCAAGTGTTTTCTTCAGGAGCAAATAAAAGGGTTTAACATATATCTCTCCTCAAGAATCAGTTTAAAAGGCCTTAAAGAATTTTGTGCACTAACCATCAAGAAAATGGCCTAAAGGAATTTTGACATAGTTTAAAGTTATATATAAAATAGGATAGGGTGTATATTTAGATATATATCTTTCTATATATGTTCATGTACACATTAGTACACATATATACCCCAATTTTAAGAAGAAAATTTGTGTTGAAGCTATGAATTTTATTTAACTCAATATAAATGATTAGAAGGGTGGAATAAAAGGTTCTTGTATATATTTCCACTTAGTATAATCATTTTGTGTTAAATTCAGTTTATTTTCAAATTCAATTTTTGGCACAATTAATTATACATTTCGAATATAAATTGATTGGATCATCAACTCACCAAAGTGGGTTTTCTTGTGAAGATTAGTTTTATTTTCGAAATGTAGCAAGTTGCATACATACTTCTGTATGAAAATTTTGGTTGCCTTAAATTTGATTTTGAATAAAAGTGGACTTGAATATCTCCATTTAAAGTATAAGTTCATGTATTAAATTGCGACATGGATTCAAATATTGCAACGGTATATATATTTGAAATGACTTCGTGCAATCATCATCTCGCCAAAGTGGGCTCTGTTGTTTTGCATTATTTCATTTCATACATATAAAAGGAATTTAATGTGCCAATGATTTTCGTAAGAACGCTAAATCGGCCCAAAGGAAGATTACCGTTCTATACCATTTCATGCGCACATGTGGCAATGGACAAGGTGATGATTAGTGAGATCAATGCATGCAAATTTAATTTGGCCCAAAGGAAGTTTTATTTTTGGCATGTTATTATTATCATTGTCTGATTGCTACAACAAGATGTCAGTGACTAGTCAATAGATTATCCAAAGATAAATATTGGGCTAGTGGGGGATATCTTGAGATGGGAAAATAGCATTAATTTGAATTTATTGTTGTTTTATTTAATACTCATATGAACATGTTGAAGTTGCTTTTTCTTGTTCAGCTATTATTCCGAAAAAAATCTCTGCCAACCTCAAATCTATTCCAGTACTTAATGGCACTAACTTCAAGGCATGGAAGGAGAATCTTTTGATAATCCTCGGAGTCATGGATCTTGATCTGGCATTGAGGACTCATAGTCCTCCACCACTCACTGATGAGAGTGCCTCTGTTGAACAGAGGGAGATGGAAGAGTGGAAGAGATCAAATCGAATGTGCCTAATGCTTATAAAGAATGTCATTCCAGAATATCTCAGGGGCTCTATTTCAGAGAAAATTACCACTGCTAAATGGCTCCTCATTGAGCTTGAAAAGAGGTTTGTCAAGAATGAAAAGGGTGATATTAATACACTCTTGACAAACCTAACTTCAATGAAATATGAAGGTAATGGAAACATCATGGAGCACATATTAAAGATGTCTAAGATTGCTTCAAGGTTGAAAGCACTTGAGCTAGACCTTTCTGAGGCTCTGCTAGTGCATTTTGTTTTGATATCTCTTCCATCTCAGTTTAACCAGTTTAAGATGAGCTACAATCTGAAGGATGAGACTTGGTCTCTGGATGAGCTCATCTCAAACTGTGTAAAGGAAGATGAAAGGCTTGAGTAAGAATTGACAGAAAGCCCTCTCCTGACATCCACCTTCAACAAGAGGGAGAAGGATACTGAAGCTGCAGATACAGCTTCTCAAAAGAAACAACAAAGGAACTGAAAAGTTCAGAAGGTAATGGTTGTTTCTTCTGTGGAGCTGAAGGGCATGTAAAGAAGAATTGCTCAAATATCATACTTGGCATGCTAAAAAGGGTATGTTTCTTTAATTTGGTTTAGTTCTAAGTTAATTTCTTTTCATGCAACCTTTGGTACTTATAGACACGTGATGGAAATATTTTGGTATAACCATTCACATCATTGTGTCTATGCAGGATTGCCTAAGATGCCAAGAGCCAAATGATGGTGAAAGATACATCGATATGGGCAATGGCAAGATGGTTCAAGTAGAAGCAAATTAAGTTTAGATTATTTCTTTTAAAGGCTAGATTGTATTTAAATTTTATGAGACTATTATGTACCGTTTTTAACGGAATTTGGATTTCCATTTCTATTTTTGAACAAATTTGGTTATAAGTGTTCAATTATGAATGGGAAATTTGGTTGTCTCTTGATTCAAAATTAGCTTATTCTAGTTCTTTAAAAGATCATTATGATCTTCATTTATTTGGAAATGTTGCTTCATCTATAGAATTCCTGCATTTAAGTACATGTGTTGTAATGAAAGAATTAACAGTTTAGAATTCAGTTATATTTTGATTGCAGCTTATATCCTTAATTGTAATGACCGCAAAATTCATATACGTGTATTAATACGTATTCTTGGACGTATATATGTGCGTATAAATTTTTGGGAGTTCTTATGTATTTTATTTAATTTTGTCAAGCTAAAAATTATTTTTAAATAATTTTGTATGACATATGGTTTTATTAAATAAAAATATGGTTGGAATACTAATGTCTTGATGAGTATTAAGTATTGTATGTGTATTAAGTGGGTATAGTTATTTTTCTTAAAAAAACAAAATCCTAATTTTTCCTAAGCGACACATCCACCATTGATGTGTCAATATCTCCTTGATCCTTGCCTAACTCAAGGCTTGGTGGCATGCTTAGAGGATTTTAGGGAGATAAGGTGGCTACTTTAGGAATAAGAAAGAAAGGTTTCATTCACTCACTCTCTCCCCAAAGGTCAGGCCGAATTCATCCCTTCCCCTTGCTCACTCTTAGACATTAGGTAGGCTGAGCACCCATAGGGCTACGCCACCCTCACTCTGCACACCCCCATAGCATCCCTGTCGTCGTTTGGGTGCTGTTGCTCGTTCTAGGATCTTGAGGAGAAGGAGGATTTAAGGAAGAGGGAGAAGGGTTTGAAGAAGGAGGAACCATAGGGATTTAGGCTACCCCCTGTCTCTCATCACCACTAAGGTAGGATTCCATCTCCAACTAGTATTAGAGTTGCATGCTTAGTTTCATGATTGTTGTTGTTGTGGTTTTACATTTTCTTAAGTTAAATCCTGAGTTTTGTATGGTTGTGTGCGGTGAGCAATCCTGAGTTTTGTATGGGTTTGTGCGGTGAGCAATCCTGAGTTTTGTATGGTTATGTGTGGTGAGCAATCCTGAGTTTTGTATGTTTCTGTGCGGTGAGCAATCCTAAGTTTTGTATGGTTGTGTGCGGTGAGCAATCCTGAGTTTTGGGTGGTTGTGCGCGGTGAGCAATCCTGAGTTTTGAGTGGTTGTGCGCGGTGAGCAATTCTGGACAGATTTATAAGCTGATTGTTTTGCTTAGTCCTCCCAATCTAGAATTGCGTTTGCTTTGAAATTTTTATGGCTTAAAGATTGGACTGTTATCTATAACTTTCATGCTTTGAACTTTTATTAATTCGGACTGTAATTAGGATTAATAATTCCATCTTTATAACATGTCGGAATTTCATCCAGTCTGGACACAGTTTGGAAAAATATAGATCAGTCCCTACACACTCCATATAAATTGATGATCTTGGCATCGTTAGAAAGATAAAAACTTTTTCTACAACTTTCTGTGAGTGCACATTTTTGAGATTTTAACTGAAACATGTCCTAAACTAGCAATCTTTACAGATCTTAGATTCTGTCTGAAAAACAGATTCATCAGCTCTCACCAAACAATTCACCATAAATCATCCAGTTCATATTTCTGTATGAAAATTTATAAGTGAATCCAACACAACCATATCTACAACTTTCATTTATATTGTATATGCATGTTTGGTACAAAAATTATGGAGAAATATGCTTCTTAATCTGACTGTTCTGTGTTTCCATCAAGCTGAAAGATTTGAATGTTGTTTTAAGCTCTTTTTGAGGTTAACCTTGCCATCAATGTTCTTAATTATTTCTGGTACATGGTGATATGTGATTTATGTTCCTGGCACATGCAAAATGATGATGTGAATAAGGTTATATGTTTCATGTATATTATGTGAAATGAGAAAGGGAATGCACAAGGCGATGCATGTCCCAAATATGTGATGAACTGTGGAAAGAAAAGAAATGAAAAGAGTTATGTTTCATGAAAATGACTAATTCCTCTTAAAGGATGGTGACATGGAGTTTGGGGGAAATACGGGTAAATTATAGGAGTTAAGTAGCGGATAGATGATATGAATTCTCACCTGCTGTATCACTCCCAGAAGGGCGAGTTGAAAGGGTTGGAGAGGCCGCTGGTGTACTCGTGATGCACCATGACGGTAACCGATGGTTTGCTTCGTTTGTCCGACAGAAAAACCGAGATGAGTCTCGCTCTAGTACCTTGCCCCGTTCTGGTACAGAGTTATGAGAGGCCCCTCCAGTGCTCGTGTCGCTGGTTACGGTACCACTTTTCACCCACCCTGGGTGAAGTCCGGCTCCTTAGCGTTCTACGATTTACCCGGGTTCCAAAATGCTAACCAATAGATTAATTGTTAACCCTCATTATTCTTGTAGCAATTGTAAATGTATATGTTGTTTACTTGTGTTTCTTTACTATGGTTCTTTTATGTTGTATACCATTGTTGTACACCTTGCCTGTTGCACATGCACGCTTTCACATGTTCATAACTATAGTTGTTACTTCCTTTACTATAGTAGATGTTTATGTCATGACATACACTCTGCCTGCTCACGTGCACCCTTTCAACACTTCATGTAAGGATTAGTTGAGATAAGGAATTCCTACTTGGTCACGCGTTAACGTGCCCCACCGTTGAATTTTCAGGTGTTGGTGATGGAGTTGGTTGATGGCTAGGAGGTGGAGCAGTGGAGTTCTGTTGATGAGTTAGGTTGGGATGACGAGGGGAGATGAGAGCGTGTTTGTACTTTTGGGGTTTTGTTTGGGTAGTGACGAGGTGATAATGATGGATGCATGTACAGATGGATGATGTATAAGATATCAGACCTTTTCTTTAGGATTAGTTGTTGTACAGTTTCCCTCAGTGTTTCTTTTTGTGTTTATGTTATGGGTTACTTGGTTGTGCTTTGTGGAATATTACAGGTACTACCCCAGCAGTGCGTAGTGGACCTGCTGCTTGTGTTTTCACTTTGTATTTTCTTCGTAACACTCACTGCTTCGAGAATACCTGATACGGATTCGTACTTATCGGGTATCCCGGGGAGCGGGGAGTTACAGGTGGTGGCCCATGCAGGTCTCCGCATTGCGGCTGTGTAAGGGTAGTGCATGTTGTGTTCCAGAGGTTGTTCAGTCTTAAGGTGGGTAGGAGTTCTGCCTTAAAATGGAGCCCTGATATCAGAAGTTTGAGGTATAGAGCCCTGAGGATATACACTAGAGTGTTGATTGGGTAAGAATGTTGTATATATCTATGTGTGTATGTATGTGTACCTATACGTCTGTAGCTCTATAAGTGTTGAAAATGGCTTGTCGAGCATATTGAGATGATATACTCATGTGCATATGACTATGGTATCCGTACAAATGATTATATGGCTATGTGATTGTATTTGAAGTATATGTGTTAATATATGGTTGACTTATGAGTATTGTGTATAATTGAGTTATATACTAGATTGAGGTGCAGGTAGTGTATAGATAGTGGCTATATACTGTATGTATGTGATGTATGCACATGTAGAGTGTGCAGAAGCATGTGTGGATCCTTGAGTTCCACCCATGTATGTGTGGATATGTCTTAAGAGTATTAGTTTTATGGGTTGATATATGTGATAAGTATATGATATATGTATGGCTGTATGCCGGTACGCTTACACCTGTAAATGGATGAATATAGTTTTGTATGGTTATCTATGTGTATTGGTATTGATATGTAAGACTTTGTGTGATGATACATGTGCGAATGATGGATGGATATTAGAGACATACATGATTGTATGTCTGAGTATAGAGGTGTATGTGTTTATGTGTTAATATATGGTAGCCTATGAGTAATGTGTATCATGGACCTATATAGGTGATTAAGCTCTAGGCGATGTATATATATGGCATACTGTCTGTGTTTGTTCTATGTGGTGTATGTGTACATGCTGATTGTATAGATCCATGTGCGGATCTTTGTGTTCCACTCAGGTATGAGTGGGCATGCCCTAAGTGTATTAGTGTTGTCTGTGATATATATATATCTGGAAGATATATATGGTTGCATGTCTGGCTGTAAGTGGATACGCTTACACCGGTGTTTGGATAGATATATCATTAGGTGAGTATTTGTGTGTATTGATATTTGTTGTATGAGCCTTTATGTGATGACATGTATATGTGTGCTTGGATATATGCTAGGAGACATACATGGCCGTATGTCTATATCTATATAGAGATGCATGTGTATGTGTGTACAGTACCATGAATGTGTGTATTGTGAAATGGTACAAGTGTTGATATGTAAATATGTGTATATATAAGTTTGGGGTAGATTGACCATATATAACTATGTTCACCCTTAGCTAAGTCCTGAATTGGAAAGTCCGAGGACAGACTTTATTTTAAGGTGGGTAGGATGTAATGACCCCAAAATTCATATACGTGTATTAATACGTATTCTTGGACGTATATATGTGCGTATAAATTTTTGTGAGTCCTTATGTATTTTATTTAATTTTGTCAAGCTAAAAATTATTTTTAAATAATTTTGTATGACATATGGTTTTATTAAATAAAAATATGGTTGGAATACTAATGTCTTGATGAGTATTAAGTATTGTATGTGTATTAAGTGTGTATAGTTATTTTTCTAAAAAAATAAAATCCTAATTTTTCCTAAGTGACACCTCCACCTTTGATGTATTAATAGCTCCTTGATCCTTACCTAACCCAAGGCTTGGTGGCATGCTTAGAGGATTTTAGGGAGATAAGGTGGCTACTCTAGGAATAAGAAAGAAAGGTTTCATTCACTCACTCTCTCCCCAAAGATCAGGCCAAATTCATCCCTTTCCCTTGATCACTCTTAGACATTAGGGATGCTGAGCACCCATAGGGCTACGCCACCCTCACTCTGCACACCCCCATATCATCCATGTCGTCGTTTGGGTACTGTTGCTCATTCTAGGATCTTGAGGAGAAGGAGGATTTAATGAAGAGGGAGAAGTGTTTGAAGAAGGAGGAGCCATAGGGATTTAGGCTACCCCCTTGTCTCTCATCACCACTAAGGTAGGATTCCATCTCCAACTAGTATTAGAGTTGCATGCTTAGTTTCATGATTGTTGTTGTTGTGGTTTTACATTTTCTTAAGTTAAATCCTGAGTTTTGTATGGTTGTGTGCGGTGAGCAATCCTGAGTTTTGTATGGGTTTGTGCGGTGAGCAATCCTGAGTTTTGTATGGTTGTGTGCGGTGAGCAATCCTAAGTTTTGTATGGTTCTGTGCCGTGAGTAATCCTGAGTTTTGTATGGCTGTGTGCGGTGAGCAATCCTGAGTTTTGGGTGGTTGTGCGCGGTGAGCAATCCTGAGTTTTGGGTGGTTGTGCGGGGTGAGCAATTCTGGACAGATTTATATGCTGATTGTTTTGCTTAGTCCTCCCAATCTAGAATTACGTTTGCTCTGAAATTTTTATGTCTTAAAGATTGGACTGTTATCTATAACTTTCATGTTTTGAACTTTTATTAATTCGGACTGTAATTAGGATTAATAATTCCATCTTTATAACATGTCGGAATTTCATCCAGTCTGGACACAGTTTGGAAAAACATAGATCAGTCCCTACACACTCCATATAAATTGATGATCTTGGTCTCGTTAGAAAGATAACAACTTTTTCTACAACTTTTCGTGAGTGCACATTTTTGAGATTCTAACTGAAACATGTCCTAAACTAGCAATCTTTACAGATCTTAGATTCTGTCTGAAAAACAGATTCATTAGCTCTCACCAAAAAATTCACCATAAATCACCCAGTTCATATTTCTGCATGAAATTTTATAAGTGAATCCAGCACAACCATATCTACAACTTTCATTTATATCGTATAAGCATATTTGATACAAAATTATGGAGAAATATGCTTCATAATCTGACTGTTCTGTTTTTTCAGCAAGCTGAAAGATTTGAATGTTGTTTTAAGCTCTTTTTGAGGTTAACCTTGTGTAACGACTGCTTTTCATGTATCTGGATTTATTATAATATAATATATGTTTTGGTGGATTTTCTCCTCATGTGTGGTTTTCGTCTCCGTAGCTTTCATTTTCGATCGATTCGTCGTATTTTCTCGTTTCTTCCTTAGGATCGTCGATTTCGAAGTATGTCATTCGTGACGGGCTTCATAACGGTTGTATCTTACTATTAGATCAAGCCTAGGAGTCTTAGGAATCGATCCCGGGGCCCCGCGCTCCGTATCGGAACTTTTGGTGCTTATTAGCCGGTGTAAGAAGGGGCACCGACCGACTCGATGACGATCCAGTCGGTCGGCAATCCTTCTTGGACCGACTAGTTGTCTTTCTAAATTTCTCAGGAGTTACTGTTTATCGTTAGTCGGTCTAAGAACGTTGGTTGACCGACTAGGTTGCAAACTAGTCGGTCGGCAATGCTTCTTTAACCGACTAACACATCATCTAAATTTTAGTATCAGTTACTGTTTACTCTTAGTCGGTCTAAGAACGTTCATCGACCGACTAGATGTTAAACTAGTCGGTCAGTATTTGTTCATGGACCGACTAATTCTAAATCCTATTTTCGTTCAGAAGTTACTGTTTGCACTTAGTCGGTCTGCGTTGGTCGACCGACCGACTAGTTGCCAAACTAGTCGGTTAGTGGTTGCTCTTTGACCGACTAATCTGTGTTAAAACCCTAATTTCTGGGCAGCCGCCAGCCCATCCTATTTATACCCCTCCCAAACGTTTTCTAAAATCTCCCCCATTGAGCCCCCATCTTCCTCCAAGCCATATTTCTTCATTTCAAACCCTAAATCCATCATCTAAACCCTCCATCAACTCTATCTACCTCTCATCTTCCCCAAATCTCCATCAAATCCCCAAAATCCCCCAAAAAAACCCTAGTTCTCCAAACTTCCCCATTTGTTTCCAGATCTGGTCCTAGGGTTCTCCGGAGTGTTTCTTCCGCTTCCTCTCGGTAAGAAATCGATCTCTTGACGTTTTTATATCCTATTTGTATTTTTATGAAACCCTAATGAAATTTCATGTTGTTTGATGTTTGTTTCCCCATAACAGCGATTTCCCCCGTAGATTAGCATCCGCGAGACGAACCTTCGTGATCGTCATTCCCGGTGCTAGGCAAGTGAAACTTGCCACTTAGGGTTTAGGCCATGTTTTAGGCCATTTGCTTGTTGTAGGCGTAAAAGAGGCTAGGCGACGAAATGATACTCGCCTAGGCGCAAATTGGGGAACTAGCTTGACAACGAAGCTAGTTCCGACATATATCATGTTGCACACTTATCATGCCATGTTTACTTTCTATTAACGGTACGCAAATTAATTGTCATGTCATTGCATTCTTTAAGTGTTTCTGTGATTGCGTAGCTTCGCTACCATGCTTGTGTTCCTGGCTCGTGTTCCAGAAGCGGGCCATGTGTTGGTTGATAGCCAATGCCCGAATTGCTTGTTTCCGGCTAGGTGCACCCCTACGCCAAATGTTTAAGAATGCGAGCTCATGTGCGGGGCAACCCCGGCTCACTTGCTGAGCTCATGTGCGGGGACCCTGGCTCCATTACGTGTGGGTATTGGGGGTAAGAGTTAAGCGGCCAATCAACTGGGAGTCTGCCCGATCAGCAACTGCAGTGGTAAGGCGTAAACTCTGGGTTTTGGGGTAGTTGTTAAGCGGCCACTCAGCGTGAATGTGAAACCGTTCAGCTGTAAGGCGTAAACATCTACTAACAACAGTGAAACGTGAATAGTGAATTGATTGAGATTGATAGTAGCTTGGCTACTCTTGTCTTGCCCCGATAATTTTTCCCTTTGTACAAATTGTCTTGCCATGTCTTAATTGTGCACTCATGTTATAACTGCCATGTCATGCATAATAAACTGCTAGGTTGCTAGTTGCCTTACTTTCAGTTTCCTTGCCCAAGTCTTTTAGACTTGCTGACATGTGCCCCTTTACTCTTTTGGGTGACACATGTTAGATCCTGAGCCTGAGTACCTTGTTGAGGACGAGGTGTTTGCTGACGCCGAGCTCGAGCTTGTGTTCGACGGGGAGTACGTGGACACTGGGGACTAGTCCTAGTGTCTTCGTTGTGTTTTACTTTTGTTTAGTCAGTTGTTTTGTTATCGGTGCGTAGCACCTATACCTTGTTAAGTCGTTACTTTTGTTGGCCTTGTTTTGGGCCTTTAGACTCTTCCTTTTAGCCTGGTGGCTTTTCTGGATGTTGGACTTATTTTCATGTTGGACAATTTATGAGATGTGAGATTTTATTTCAGTCTCTCTTTGTGTTATTATTGTTGTTCCGTTGTGGTTACAGGGACCTGCTTATGTTTTATTGACGCTTATCGGGTTTGGGGCTTCACAGCTCCACTCTCGTGCGGACCTTTTCACGTCTCGCCTCCATTTTAGGGAAGCGGGTCGTGACAGGTTTTGTTGGTGGCCCATGCAGGTCCTTCTGTAACTGCGATGTTTGGAATGACGATAATAATATTAGAATGTCCAATAAATTAAGTTCGACGTCTGAGTCATAAGCTATGAGTCTAATCTGATTCGTTTTCTGTGTCACTAGATGGCAGGAAGACGTTTCACCCGTGGTGGGGGTAGTGGTGCGATCCCTCATGATGAGGAGCCTGAGCGGGAACCCACCAATGGTGAGATGATGCGGATGATGATCCAGATGATGCAAGTGCAGCAGGGCGTGCTTCTGCACGTCCAGAATGCTCCACTTGCTCGAGCTGCCCGGGCTCTTCCGGATGCCCCTCGCTCTGAGCCGGGAGCGAAGCAATTTCGGGAGCTGGGTCCCGCATATTTTGATGGGTCTGAGGGTCCTCTGGCTGCCGATGAGTAGATTCGGAACATCGAGGACAATCTGAAGATGGCCAAGATCACCCCGGCTGGATGTGTTGATTTGGCAAAGAGGCAACTCAAGGATGATGCTCGGAATTGGTGGGATGCGGAAGAGAAGATGTTGGTGGAGCCGATATCTTGGGCTACCTTCAAGGCCAGATTTGAGGGTGAGTTCTTCCCGAAAGCTGCCAGGGAGGAGATGCTGCAGCGTTTTATCGATTTGAAGCAAGGGAACTCGTCGGTGGACCTATATCACCAAGAGTTCATGAGGCTGAGTCGGTTTGCACCAAAGATGGTGCAGGACGCTGAGGAGAGAGCGCAGAGGTTCCTGCAGGGACTTGCTTCGGAGCTCCAGAGTTTTGTGACCTCTTCTGACCGGGAGTCTTATCAGAAGGTTCTAGTAGCAGCCAAGAGGCAGGAGCTGCTCGTGAACCAGAGGAGGGGGTCTGTTGTTGGTGCTGGGAAGAGGCCTGTGGAACAGGCGAGAGCTGTGGTTAGACCTGGATTCAGGCCTAATCAGTCTGCTCAGTTTAAGAGGCCAGGAGGGCCTATTCTGAAGACTTGCCATTTCTGCGGCAAGCCTGGCCACATCAAGGATCAGTGTCAAAAGTTTTTGGGCCAGTGTCTGGTTTGTGGTGATGCTTCCCATGTCACGAAGGATTGTCGGCATGCGAATCAGCTGCGGAGGACACCTGTTGCAGCACAGCCGTTGCAGCAGCGAGCGTCTGTTCCTGCTGGACGTGGAGCAGCTTTTGTTCCGCAGGGGCAGGCTTTTCGGCAGGCTGTTCCGCCGAGGAGGCAGGATTTTCTGATGACCGCTGCGGAGAGCATGGCCGTGGATGAAGTTATTACAGGTAACGCTCATTCTAGCTATTTATCTTCCTTAGTTAGTTGATTTTTGATTATGTTGGTTGCTTGCTCATGATTGCTGTTAGACTAGGATTTGATTGTTAATTGCTTGTTAGGTGTGGTTTTGGTTTGCACATTTCCTGCACGAGTCCTCTTTGACTCTGGTGCATCGATGTGCATTATTTCCCAGAGCTTCGTGGAGAAGCATTCCTTGTCGACGTCCTCTTTCCAAGAGTTGGAATATCGTTACAGGGAATGGCGTGGTCTCGGTGCATCGTGGTTGCAAATCTTGCTCGTTGGTGGTTTGTGGACGTGAGCTTTTCGCTGATTTCATTGTCCACGACATCATCAACTATGATGCAGTTCTTGGGATGGACTGGCTTGCGAGCTTCTATGCTACGATCGACTGTCGGAGAAAGAAGGTGGTGTTCGAGATTCCCGGACATCCAGTATTTGAGTTCAGTCGTGGTAGCAGTTCGCTTGGTCCTGTCAGATTTCGGGCCAGGCCGGAGGAGGTTGTGGCTATGCAGATGGAGCTGGAGTGGCCAGCTGTGGTGCGAGATTTTGGCGACGTCTTCCCTGAGGAGATGTCTGGTTTGTTGCCTGATCGGGCTTTGGAATTTTCTATTGATCTTGTTCCAGGTGCGCAGCCGATTTCGAAGGCGCCGTATCGTATGGCACCTGCAGAGTTGGAAGAGTTGCGGAAGCAGTTGGATGAGCTTTTGCAGAAGGGTTATATTAATCCTAGTGTGTCTCCGTGGGGAGCACCGGTGCTGTTGGTGAAGAAGAAGGATGGTTCGCGTCGCATGTGCGTGGACTATCGGGAGTTGAATGCGGTGACCATGAAGAATAAATACCCGTTGCCTCGCATCGATGATATTTTTGATCAGCTTGGAGGTTCGAGGGTGTTTTCTAAATTGGATTTGAGGAGTGGTTACCATCAGTTGAAGGTAAAGAAGGATGATGTTCCGAAGACAGCGTTCAGGACGAAGTATGGACACTATGAGTTTGTGGTTATGCCTTTCGGCGTAACTAACGCGCCCGCAGTTTTCATGAATCTGATGAACCTGATTTTCTACGACTTTTTGGATAAGTTTGTTGTTATCTTTATTGACGACATTCTGATCTATTCGAAGTCGAAGGAAGAGCATGCCTCGCACTTAAGGACGGTGTTGGAGATCTTGAGGAAGCATCGGTTGTATGCTAAGTTTTCGAAGTGCGAGTTTTGGCTGGATAGAGTTGCTTTTCTCGGGCATGTGGTGACTGGAGATGGTATTTCAGTGGATCCCGAGAAGATTAGGGCCATCAGGGAGTGGCCTGTTCCGTCGTCGGCGTCTGAGATTCGGAGTTTCCTTGGACTTGCTGGTTACTATCGGCGTTTCATTAAGGACTTTTCTCGTATTGCTGAGCCGATGACCAGGTTGACGCGGAAGGATGTTGCTTTTGTTTGGTCGGGTGATTGTGAGGGTGCTTTTGGTATTCTGAAGGAGAGGTTGACGACTGCCCCTATTCTTGTTGTGCCTGATCACAGCGGTGGATTTGAGATCTTTTGCGATGCTTCTGGCAAGGGTCTCGGTTGTATGTTGCATCAGCATGGGCACGTTGTGGCATATGCGTCTCGTCAGCTTAAGGTTCATGAGAAGAATTACCCGACGCATGATTTGGAGTTGGCTGCCGTT
Source organism: Scilla litardierei (assembly GCA_030789695.1). Classification (NCBI taxonomy): domain Eukaryota; kingdom Viridiplantae; phylum Streptophyta; class Magnoliopsida; order Asparagales; family Asparagaceae; genus Scilla; species Scilla litardierei. The sequence goes on along the minus strand of CM061133.1, from coordinate 295,725,183 downwards.
GTGTTTGCTCTTAAGATTTGGAGGCACTTCCTGCTGAGTGAGAAAGTGAAGATTTTCACCGATCACAAAAGCTTGAAGTACATTTTCACTCAGAAGGAGCTCAACATGCGACATCGTCGGTGGTTGGAGCTTATGGCGGATTATGATGTTGATTTGCAGTTTCACCCTGGCAAGGTGAATGTGGTTCCGGATGCTTTGAGTAGGCTTCCAGCTGTGATGATGTTGACCTCGCAGTGGAGATTGCAGCAGGATTTTTGCGAGTATGGCGTGGAGATTGTTCTTTCTGGGGAGGCTTCGTCGTTGATGTACATGCAGGTACAGTCAACGATCGTGGATCAGATTAAGGCTGGCCAGGCTGAGGATCCGAAGCTGGTGAAGATTCGGGAGCAGGTGGAAGCCGGTCTGCGGACTGACTTTTTGATTCATGAGGATGGCTCGCTGAGGTTTGGAGCCAGGCTGTGTGTGCCAGCTGGGGATATCAGAGAGGAGCTGATGGTGGAGGCACACAGTTCGCCGTATTCTGTGCATCCTGGTGGCACCAAGATGTACCAGGATCTTCGTCTGAATTATTGGTGGCATGGTATGAAGAGGAGTGTGGCTCGGAGTGTAGCCAAGTGCTTGGTTTGCCAGCAAGTGAAGGCGGAGCATCAGCGTACAGCCGGGTTGCTACAACCGCTTCCGATTCCGGAGTGGAAGTGGCAACACATCACTATGGACTTCGTGACTGGACTACCTCGGAGTCCGAATCAGAATGACGCGATTTGGGTGATCGTAGATCGATTGACCAAATCCGCGCACTTTATTCCATTCCGAGTGGGACAGTCCACTGAGGCGCTAGCAAGGAGATACATGGAGGTAAAATTCTTTTACTCTCCGTTTTATGTCCTTTTCCTAGTTTGGATAGTGATGTAACGTGAATCGTGCAGGAGGTCGTGCGACTTCATGGAGTCCCCGTGAGTATCGTGTCTGACAGAGACACGAGGTTCACATCTCAGTTCTGGCAGAGTTTACAGAAGAGCTTGGGTACGCGTCTGAGTTTCAGCACGGCGTACCATCCGCAGACGGATGGCCATTCCGAGAGGACGATTCATATTCTGGAAGACATGCTGAGGGCGTGCATGTTGGATTTCAAGGGTTCGTGGGAGGACCATCTACATTTGGTAGAGTTTTCTTACAACAACAGCTTCCAGGCGAGTATTGGCATGTCGCCTTTCGCCGCTCTTTATGGGAGGAAATGTCGATCGCCATTGAGTTGGGATGACGTTGGTGATCGGGAGTTGTTGGGACCTGAGATGATCGTGGAGGCCGTGGATATCGTCGGGAATATTCGGGAGAGGTTGAGGATTGCTCAGGACCGTTTTAAGCATTGGGCGGATGCTAAACGTCGTCCTTTGGAGTTTCAGCCGGGCGACCATGTGTTCTTGAAGATTTCCCCGAATCGTGGTGTGATTCGTTTTGGGAAGCAAGGGAAGTTGAGCCCGCGATACATTGGACCGTTTGACATTTTGGAGAGGGTTGGCGAGGTAGCTTATCGCTTGGCCTTGCCGCCATCTTTGGAAGGAGTTCAGAATGTTTTCCATGTGTCGCAGCTTCGTCGATACATTAGCGATCCATCTCATGCTGTGGATTTTTCGGAGATTACCGTTCGCCCCGATATGACGTATGACCAGCATCCAGTGCAGATTCTGGACAGGCGTCAGAAATCGCTTCGGAACAAGATTGTCAATCTTGTGAGGGTAATGTGGCGACACGGCTCACCTGGAGAGTCTACTTGGGAGAATGAGGATGAGATGCGAGAGCGTTTCCCACTTTTGTTTCCGGACTCGTGAGTATTCGGAAATTCCGAGGACGGAATTTTTCTTAAGTTGGGGAGGATGTAACGACTGCTTTTCATGTATCTGGATTTATTATAATATAATATATGTTTTGGTGGATTTTCTCCTCATGTGTGGTTTTCGTCTCCGTAGCTTTCATTTTCGATCGATTCGTCGTATTTTCTCGTTTCTTCCTTAGGATCGTCGATTTCGAAGTATGTCATTCGTGACGGGCTTCATAACGGTCGTATCTTACTATTAGATCAAGCCTAGGAATCTTAGGAATCGATCCCGGGGCCCCGCGCTCCGTATCGGAACTTTTGGTGCTTATTAGCCGGTGTAAGAAGGGGCACCGACCGACTAGATGACGATCCAGTCGGTCGGCAATCCTTCTTGGACCGACTAGTTGGCTTTCTAAATTTCTCAGGAGTTACTGTTTATCGTTAGTCGGTCTAAGAATGTTGGTTGACCGACTAGGTTGCAAACTAGTCGGTCGGCAATGCTTCTTTAACCGACTAACACATCATCTAAATTTTAGTATCAGTTAATGTTTACTCTTAGTCGGTCTAAGAACGTTCATCGACCGACTAGATGTTAAACTAGTCGGTCAGTATTTGTTCATGGACCGACTAATTCTAAATCCTATTTTCGTTCAGAAGTTACTGTTTGCACTTAGTCGGTCTGCGTTGGTCGACCGACCGACTAGTTGCCAAACTAGTCGGTCAGTGGTTGCTCTTTGACCGACTAATCTGTGTTAAAACCCTAATTTCTGGGCAGCCGCCAGCCCATCCTATTTATACCCCTCCCAAACGTTTTCTTCTTCCTCCACTCGACCCAAAACCCTAAAATCTCCCCCATTGAGCCCCCATCTTCCTCCAAGCCATATTTCTTCATTTCAAACCCTAAATCCATCATCTAAACCCTCCATCAACTTTATCTACCTCTCATCTTCCCCAAATCTCCATCAAATCCCCAAAATCCCCCAAAAAAACCCTAGTTCTCCAAACTTCCCCATTTGTTTCCAGATCTGGTCCTAGGGTTCTCCGGAGTGTTTCTTCCGCTTCCTCTCGGTAAGAAATCGATCTCTTGACGTTTTTATATCCTATTTGTATTTTTATGAAACCCTAATGAAATTTCATGTTGTTTGATGTTTGTTTCCCCATAACAGCGATTTCCCCCGTAGATTAGCATCCGCGAGACGAACCTTCGTGATCGTCATTCTCGGTGCTAGGCAAGTGAAACTTGCCACTTAGGGTTTAGGCCATGTTTTAGGCCATTTGCTTGTTGTAGGCGTAAAAGAGGCTAGGCGACGAAATGATACTCGCCTAGGCGCAAATTGGGGAACTAGCTTGACAACGAAGCTAGTTCCGACATATATCATGTTGCACACTTACCATGCCATGTTTACTTTCTATTAACGGTACGCAAATTAATTGTTATGTCATTGCATTCTTTAAGTGTTTCTGTGATTGCGTAGCTTCGCTACCATGCTTGTGTTCCTGGCTCGTGTTCCAGAAGCGGGACATGTGTTGGTTGATAGCCAATGCCCGAATTGCTTGTTACCGGCTAGGTGCACCCCTACGCCAAATGTTTAAGAATGCGAGCTCATGTGCGGGGCAACCCCGGCTCACTTGCTGAGCTCATGTGCGGGGACCCTGGCTCCATTACGTGTGGGTATTGGGGGTAAGAGTTAAGCGGCCAATCAACTGGGAGTCTGCCCGATCAGCAACTGCAGTGGTAAGGCGTAAACTCTGGGTTTTGGGGTAGTTGTTAAGCGGCCACTCAGCGTGAATGTGAAACCGTTCAGCTGTAAGGCGTAAACATCTACTAACAACAGTGAAACGTGAATAGTGAATTGATTGAGATTGATAGTAGCTTGGCTACTCTTGTCTTGCCCCGATAATTTTTCCCTTTGTACAAATTGTCTTGCCATGTCTTAATTGTGCACTCATGTTATAACTGCCATGTCATGCATAATAAACTGCTAGGTTGCTAGTTGCCTTACTTTCAGTTTCCTTGCCCAAGTCTTTTAGACTTGCTGACATGTGCCCCTTTACTCTTTTGGGTGACACATGATCGATCCTGAGCCTGAGTACCTTGTTGAGGACGAGGTGTTTGCTGATGTCGAGCTCGAGCTTGTGTTCGACGGGGAGTACGTGGACACTGGGGACCAGTCCTAGTGTCTTCGTTGTGTTTTACTTTTGTTTAGTCAGTTGTTTTGTTATCGATGCGTAGCACCTATACCTTGTTAAGTCGTTGCTTTTGTTGGCCTTGTTCTGGGCCTTTAGATTCTTCCTTTTAGCCTGGTGGCTTTTCTGGATGTTGGACTTATTTTCATGTTGGACAATTTATGAGATGTGAGATTTTATTTCAGTCTCTCTTTGTGTTATTATTGTTGTTCCGTTGTGGTTACAGGGACCTGCTTATGTTTTATTGACGCTTATCGGGTTTGGGGCTTCACAGTTCCACTCTCGTGCGGACCTTTTCACGTCTCGCCTCCATTTTAGGGAAGCGGGTCGTGACACCTTGCCATCAATGTTCTTAATTATTTCTGTTACATGGTGATATGTGATTTATGTTCCTGGCACATGCAAAATGATGATGTGAATAAGGTTATATGTTTCATATATATTATGTGAAATGAGAAAGGGAATGCACAAGGCGATGCATGTCCCAAATATGTGATGAACTGTGGAAAGAAAAGAAATGAAAAGAGTTATGTTTCATGAAAATGACTAATTCCTCTTAAAGGAGGGTGACATGGAGTTTGGGGGAAATAAGGGTAAATTATAGGAGTTAAGGAGCGGACAGATGATATGAATTCTCACCCGCTGTATCACTCCCAGAAGGCGAGTTGAAAGGGTTGGAGATGCCGCTGGTGTACTCGTGATGCACCATAACGGTAACCGATGGTTTACTCCGTTTGTCCGACAGAAAAATCGAGATGAGTCTCGCTCTGGTACCTTGCCCCGTTCGGGTACAGAGTTATGAGAGGCCCCTCCAGTGTTCGTGTCGCTGGTTGTGGTACCATTTCACCCACCCTGGGTGAAGTCCGGCTCCTTAGCGTTCTACGATTTACCCGGGTTCCAAAATGCTAACCAATGGATTAATTGTTAACCCTCATTATTCTTGTAGTAATTGTATATGTATATGTTGTTTAGTTGTGTTTCTTTACTATGGTTCTTTTATGTTGTATACCATTGTTGTACACCTTGCCTGTTGCACATGCACGCTTTCACATGTTCATAACTATGGTTGTTACTTCCTTTACTATAGTAGATGTTTATGACATGACATACACTCTGCCTGCTCACGTGCACCCTTTCAACACTGTAATGCCCTACAAGCTACTGCACAAGTACTAGAGGGGGGGTGAATAGTACTTTAAAAATAACAAGGAGTATAATTCCAAATTAAATTGCAAACAACTACCAAATCAATTTGCGGAAGCTTAAATTGAATGACAACAACAAAATTAACAATGCAAACAAATGATGTTAATGGGTTCGGATCCACCCAAGTCTCCCCGACTTGTTCCCGGTGATCCTACGTCCCAACCACCCGGATCCCCTCCGGTTACTTAGGTTAGAAACCCTAACCTAAGATTTCCACTATGAAAATCTTGTGAAAAACCTTCACAAGATCAAATCATATAACAATGGCAATAGTGAATCCCACAACCCGGGATCACAACCTTCTCTCACAACCGAGAGAATCAACAAGCAATATAAATGAGTTTATATTGAAATAAGCAAACTTACCACAAAATCCTATACCTTGAGTTTTTCTTACCAAATAGGTGAAAAGAAGGATTTGAGGAAGATGAAGTCACCAAGTCCTAGCACCAAGGAAATGACCAACAATAGGTGCCTAGGAGAGATTTGGAGACTTGATTCAAGCTAGAGCTTGAAGGGCTCACCAAGAACAAACTTCTCTCAAGATGGATTCTAGATCTAGAATGTGAGAGAATGGGTTTCTTGTGAGGAAGAGAGCTTTATAAATGAGTGAGAATGGCTATCTCTTTTGAACTCAATGAATCTCTGAATGGCAGCTCTAACCTAGATAGAAATGACCTAGGTTCGTATTTATAGGGTCCCATAAAAACAAGTTAGGTCAATTTTCATCGGATAGAAATCTGGGGCAATTAGTCGGTCAAAGAACAATCACTGACCGACTAGTTCATCAACTAGTCGGCCAGTCAAACAACATGGACCGACTAAGTGAGGAACAAAGAAGAGATAGAATTTCAGACCTAGAAATCTAGTCGGTCCAAGAAGACTTTCTGACCGACTAGTTTCACAACTAGTCGATCAGTCAGTGAACGTAGACCGACTAAGAGGCAAAATGAAATAGTCTGAATACAAATTAACTTAGTCGGTCCAAGAACAAAAGTTGACCGACTAGATTGTCAACTAGTCGGTCACCAAACGTTCTTAGACCGACTAACGATAAACAGTAGCTTAGGAGAAATTTAGTATGAACAGTAAGTCATAACTAGTCGGTCAAAGAAGCATCACTGACCGACTAGTTCACAAACTAGTCGGTCGGTGAGTCAACGTAGACCGACTAACTGTAAACAGTAAAGTCCAAGAAATTAAGGAATCAAACTAGTCGGTCCAAGAAGAGTTGCTGATCGACTAGATCACCATCTAGTCGGTCAGTACTTCTTCTTGTACCAACTAACATGCACAAACAAGTCCGAATCGAAGCGCGACGCTTCGAGGAAGTTAGAATGAACTTGTACTAAGATCCTAGAGCTACGATATGAGCGTTATGAAGATAGAAACGTAAGATATACTCAAGGCTTAACATTCTATTGATCGAAGCTTAAAAGACTATAAATAAAACCTTAATAAACGGTCTTCGAGAGCTTCGATTGATTCTTCATAACTTCCAAAACGGCGCAAGATCTTCAACGAAGCTTTAGGCATGAATACGAGCTTTGAGAAGTGTTGAGATGTCGCTTTGAATGTTCTCGTGAATTTGGCGACGATCTCCAATACTGCGCTCACAAATTGTTAGTTCATGGATTATTTATGTTTGCTCATCATCAAAACCAAATCCGGGGAGTCCAATATTCAACATTCTCCCCCTTTTTGGTGATGACAAACCAACATAAATAATAATCAAAAATAATGATTCAAATGAAAAATACTTACTCCCTCTGTATTGATGACACGTTAATTCCAAAATGAATATATATGAATTGCATCAATCAGACGAGTAAGATAAATAAAGAGAATCGATTTTTGAAATATCGGATTTTGAAAATCCTTATATATATCTTAACTCCCCCTGAATCTAACATATCAAACTAGATTCTTGGAAATTGAGTTAAATTTTCATTTGCGCTATTTATTATCATTATCTCTCCCCCTTTGGCATTATCCCAAAAATGGGGGGCATACAACGACAAAAACTAGGAAATGGAAAATCCAACATCGGGAGTCGTAGACAATGACGATGGAACTAAATGACACCAAGGGAAAAGTAATGAAATCAAATCAAGGTGTGCCAAATTGTCCATTATCAAAAAGCGATAATTAAAATCATCAAAAATACCAAATTATTATTCATTTCTTGAATAAAGAAACATACTCTTCAATATTCAATATTCTTGGTTAAATTTGTGCATGGAAAACAATTCTATACAATTATAGAATTTCAATCTATTTAACCAAGTTTTTTTTTCAATCGTCGAGCGACGATTTTACATAGCATGGACATTGAATGAGAATTAATGTGCACGACGAAGTAAATATCACAACATGAACATCGATGTATATATAGATAGAAACATCATGAGTACATCCAAAAAGATATCGAATACAAGAAGTACATCATATCAAGTACGGCACATCATCTATATAAACATCAAAAAGTACAACATCATCATCCACATCAAAATATAACACCAACATCATCCAAAGTACATCAAAATATCTAACACCGAAATCCAGAAAACTCAAAAATACATCAAAACAACCCTCAATCTCCATCCTAACCCAAAATACTCTCAATAAAATATATCATCCAAAGAGTAGTGGAGAGTCCTCGGAACAGACGATCACGAGGAAGTGGCTGGATCTGCAGTCTCCGTGGGTCCAGTCGACTGAGTGGACTCAGGCTCCGCAGGGAGGAGAGGCGTCTCAACAGACGGGATCGTCGGGGCAGGTGTGGAAACGACGGGCTCAACAGCTGGGGTCTCAACAGGAGTAACAACAGGGGTCTCAACAGCAGTGGGTGAGATAGGAGCAGGCTCGTCAACAGGGACAGCAGCAGCCTCAGAAGTCTGAACTACTGAAGCAGAAGGCTCTGGAGCACCGGAAGTGGTGCCAACTCCAGGAGCAGAAGTGGTAGCAGCAGCAGCAGCAGTGGCCTCATCGCCACGAGCCAAGGAAGTGACAAGATCGTCAATATCCTCATCGTCCATCTCCTCGGCCTCAGAAACGGAAGGAGGAAGATCAATGCCCATCATCTGAGCCATACGGCTGACGACCTCCTCGGTACGAGCCAAACGCGACTCGTGCCGACGAAGAAGGCGTACGACATCATCTAATGTAGCAGGAGGAGTGGGGGCTGCAGCAGCTGAGGGAGTGGCCTGAGAAGTAGATGCGGTCGACCTCTGCACGTGACGAAGCGCCGCTAGAGATTTCTTAACGGCCGTCACGTTCAGAGGGGGACCCAAGGGACGCTCATCGTCAGGAGGGAGAGGGACTCGGAAATGACGGAAAACCAAGGTCAACAGACACGGATAAGGAATATGCGCAGATTTATTGGTCTTGCGTATACACTCGAAAGAGTCCATCTTATCGAGTATAACGCGAGCCCAATTAATCTCGCAACCCAAGAAAAGAGCGTAAATAAGCTTCAAAAATGGCTGGGAAGGAAGTGAAGATGAGCCGTACTTGGGAAGCAAGCACGACTTCAGAATGAGATTCATCACCCAGGCATTTGGCTTGAACGACTTCGAAGGAACTCCAATAAAGGCAGGAGGGATCACATGGAAGATATCAGAAAGAACGGACTGATCCAAGGAGGCGATATCATCGACGGAAATGTCATAAGGAAGGAGACCGGACGACGAACAACCAAGTATCTCCCCCAAGATTTCTGCCGTGAGAACTATAGGAGTTCCCAAGACAGTAGTCTCGATGGAGTGACTCGCATCGTACTGGCCTCGGACACGATTGGCATAGAACAATTTTACCAGGCGAGGATATGGTCTAGGATTCGCCTTGGGGTCATAACGAAGATAATCAAGTAGGCCACTATAGGAGAGGAGGTCAGCTAAGCCAAGGAAATCTGAAAACTGAACATAGTTCTCCAATAGCATCGGGCAGTGTTCAATACGGTTGTAGGCCGCGAGACACATAGGGTCGTCACGACACAACGATATGTCAACACCACCCGCTGGCATTGGGCCCTTTCCCTTAGGCTGGCGAGTCCTAGGACGAAGTGGAGGAGTAGGTTCCCTATGGCCAGACTCATCCTCAGGGATAAACTCAGTATCGGAATCAGGAGGAGTAGAGGGTGAGTGGAGTATGGGCTTTTTAGACTTAGATTTTCGGGGTTTGATCGTCGCTGTCTTCTGCTTCTTCAGAGGAGGCGAAGACGGAGAAGCTTGGGTAGATTTAGCACGGCGCTTGGGCTTAGACGGATTCCTAGGGTTGGAAGGCTCTATAGACATAGGGGAAGCCCAGAAGAAGTGATAGGAATCCTCGTCTTTGCCATGGTCGTGGCACGACGAGTACAAGCAACCGAAGCTACGAGCTACACAAACCCTAGAGATCAAACCCGAGAAGCACAATCAACAAACCCTAACACACTTCGGAAAATCCGAAACCCTAGATCAACTAGGAGAGAAATCGAGCTAGATCAACCCTAGAATAGGAATCGAGACCTAGGAGGAGGAGGAAGCTACCTAGGGGAGCGATCGGCGACGACGGATGGACGGAAAGATGGCCGGAATCGACGGAAGTCGAAGGGGTTTCGAAAGGGTTTTGGGTTTTTGCGGGCTGGAGAGGAGAAGAAGACCGACTAAAAAGAGTTTTAGTCGGATGAAAATGTGTTTAATTCGGTCTGGAAATCGAAAAGACACATTTGCCCTAACCCACTTAGTCGGTCACAGTTCAAGCACTGACCGACTAGATTACGATCTAGTCGGTCGGTCAATGAGCTTGAACCGACTAAGTCGAAACAGAGGCAAACAGGAATTTTTAGGGCTAGAGTTAGTCGGTCGCAGTATACACACTGACCGACTAGTTTTCAATCTAGTCGGTCGGTAAGTGTACTGTGACCGACTAAAGAAAGAAAATGAAAAGAGTTAGATAAAAAGCTTGATCTAGTCGGTCTGAGTTCACTAGCTGACCGACTAGATGAGCATCTAGTCGGTTGACTAATGAACTGAAACCGACTAGAAGAGTCCAAAAATTGATAATTGATTTCTCTTCACAAACCACTTGGATGAAACATCTTAACACTCTCATTAGTCATCTAAATTACCCCATAAAACGTCGAAATCTTAAATACGACATTCAAATACGAATTCGAGCAAAAATTCAAACATATCACATAAAATTCCCAAAAATTCAATAAAGCTAGCATGAACGAAATATCGCGAAATCGAATAGCATGCAAGACAATTGAATGAAACATGAACCCTATATCTCGGATTCACCCATAATCCCCAATTCTCGACGCAACCGCACAAAGGAGTCCTCCTTTAGGGGTTTCGTGAAAATATCGACGATTTGCTTTTGGGTTTCAACGTACACTAAAATGATGTCCTTTTTAGCAACATGATCATCTAAAAAGTGGTGTCGGACATCTATGTGTTTAGATCGGGAATGGTGCACCGGATTCTTTGAAAGACAGATAGCACTTTGGTTATCCACCATGATAGGGCTAGTATCACAGTGAATACCAAAATCCTTCAAAGTGTGTCTCATCCAAAGAACCTGGGCACAAGCGGCACCGGCGGCAATATATTCCGCCTCGGTGGTTGAAAGTGATACGGAATTTTGCTTCTTGGAAAACCAAGAGACAAGAGAATTTCCTAGAAAATGGCAAGTGCCACTAGTACTTTTCCTGTCGGATTTGCATCCCGCATAATCGGCATCACTATATGAGACTAACTCATACGTGCTAGATTTTGGATAAAGTAATCCAAAATCAAGTGTATAACTTAGATAACGGAAAATACGTTTTACCGCTACTAAGTGAGACTCCTTAGGTTGAGACTGATAACGAGCACATATGCATACGGCAAACATAATATCGGGCCAACTTGCGGTAAGATAAAGTAAACTACCTATCATACCTCGATATAGACGAATGTCTACATCCTTACCGACCGTATCCTTGTCAAGATGCGTAGTCGTGCTCATTGGAGTCTTTTTCCCGGAAGCACTCTCCATTCCAAATCGCTTAAGCAACTCCACCATATACTTCGTTTGGTGGATGAAGATTGCATCGTTCAATTGGCGAATTTGGAGACCTAAGAAATATTTGAGTTCGCCCATGTGGCTCATCTCAAATTGTTCCTTCATAACATTAGAAAACTCTTCGCAAAGAGTGAAGTTAGTAGCACCGAAAATGATATCATCAACATAAATTTGAACTAATAAAATATCATTATTCGCATGCTTAACAAAAAGTGTAGAATCGGCTTCGCCCATTTTAAAATTCAAATCCAAAAGAAAATTCTTTAGGCGATCATACCAAGCTCGAGGAGCTTGTCTCAAACCATAAAGAGCTTTCTTTAGTTTAAAAACATGATTTGGAAAATTTTCATTTATGAAGCCCGGAGGTTGAGAAACGTAAACTTCCTCAACAACATCTCCGTTTAAAAATGCACTTTTAACATCCATTTGAAATAACTTAAAATTTTTATGGCATGCATAAGACAATAAAAGTCTAATTGATTCTAATCTAGCTACCGGAGCGAAGGATTCTTCGAAATCGATACCTTCCTCTTGGCGATAGCCTTGAGCAACTAACCGAGCTTTGTTCCAGACGACGACTTGATTTTCGTCGGTTTTGTTCTTGAAGATCCACTTTGTCCCTATGACGGTGTGGTTCTTCGATGGCAAAGGAACAAGCTCCCATACCTCATTCCTCTCTAATTGAATGAGTTCCTCCTCCATGGCAAGGATCCAAGCGCTATCTTCGCAAGCTTCAACTATATTCTTTGGCTCTATCGATGAGGCAAAGGCACAATTGGCGAAGTGGTGGACTTGAGATCTCGTCTTGACACTATCATGAATATTACCAATGACTTGCTCATGGGGATGGTCACGAACGGTATGAAGCCGCTTGGGAATACCTTGATCACTAGGCACATTCTCAACAACTTCATTAGTCGGGTTAGTCTCAATAGAATCAATTGAATCAATAGACTTAGAATTTTCAAACGAATCACATAAAACATCCATAGAATCATTATCATTTGAAATTCTAGAAGTAGTAAAATTCTCATTAAAAGAGACATGAAGTGATTCCTCGATCGTAGAGGATCTTTTGTTGTATATCCGGTAGGCTTTGCTACGTGAGGAATACCCAACAAATATCCCCTCATCCGATCTCGGATCAAACTTGTCCAAATTATCATATGTGTTTTTAATAAAACATTTTGCGCCGAAAACACGAAAATGTTTAACTTGAGGCAATCTACCAAACAACAATTCATAGCAAGTTTGTTTGGTGCCGGGCCTCAAAAGTATTCTATTAAACACATAACAAGCGGTGTGTACCGCTTCCGCCCAAAATTGATAACCAAGTTGACTATCTTCGAGCATAGTGCGAGCACACTCCACAAGCGTTCTATTCTTCCTCTCAACAACACCATTTTGAGGAGGTGCGCGAGGGAAAGAAAACGTGTGAGTAATTTCAAGATCATCACAAAAATTTGAGAAAGACTCATTCTCAAATTCACCCCCATGATCACTACGAATAGTGACAATGGTGGTTCCGATGAGATTTTGTACTTTCTTCACAAATATTGTGAAGTTTTCAAAAGCTTCATTTTTATTACATAAGAAAAATACCCATGTAAATCTTGAATAATCATCAACGATGACTAGTCCATATCTTGCATTTCCTAAGGAAGCAACTCTAATTGGCCCAAATAAATCTAGATGTAATAGCTCTAGTGGCCGTTTCGTAGAAATGCTTTTCTTAGGTTTAAATGAAGATTTAGGAAGCTTGCCACGTTGACAAGAATCACAAAAACTTTTCTTTTCAAAAACGAGCTTCGGAAAACCTTTAATGGAATTTAATTTCGAAAGCTTATAAAGTGTTCCAAAGTTCACATGTCCAAAGCGTCGATGCCATACGTGTTGTTCACTTGTGTTGGCAACGAGACATTGTTCATATGACTTAGGAAGATCCAAAATATAGATATCTTTATGGCGTGTGCCGGAAAATAATAATTTATTATTATCATTTGAAATATGACACAATCCTTTCGCAAAGCAAACTTTGTAACCTTTGTCACAAAGTTGGCTTATTGAAATAAGATTATGATTTAAACCATCAACTAGATAAACATCACTAATTAAGGGTTTAGACGGGTTACCCACTTTACCAACACCGACGATGGTTCCGCTCTCGTTGCCTCCAAATACGACGCGATTTCCATTTGCAATGGGAACCACTCCGGAGAGCAATTGAGCGTCACCCGTCATGTGTTTTGAACACCCGCTATCGAGTATCCAATTCCCTTTGGAGCTAAATTTAAATTTGTTGCTCCTCTTATTTTTCTTTTCCTTGAGTACCTAAAGATAGAAACATTCATATCATGGTACCCAAGGTCATTGGGTCCTCAAAGGTTAGACCTTTGGAAGCCAAGTCCAATTGGACTTAGACTTCCCCACATAATTTCTACTACGCACAACATCCGAAAAATAAGCATTCATATATACTTGTTTTTCTTCCATGCTTGTGTCCTTTGGGCTCCAAATAGTGAAAATTTTGGGAGCCATCATCCTATTGGGTGCATGCATGCGACGTTGATTTCTACGTGATGCATGTTGTGGATAGGCATAAGGAACATGATGGAATGGTGCACGACGAGAATTATTCATATGATGAGGTGGGTAAACATATGCATGTGTGGGAACACGTGCGTGAGGGTGTCTCACATGGTGTGCACGTGCCCGTGAACGTGTAGCATAGAAATCATCATATGTGTGAGACGGTGGAGTAGGACGTGTGTTCCTACGTGGCATGGTATTTGTGTACATATAAGCATGCCTCTTCTTTGGAGGTCCACCCAAAGTGGGTTTCTTTCCAAAAGAGGGTGTGGACGAGGTGGAAGCACCATTGGTAGATAAACTACCAATAGAGTGTTTGCTACCACTCGTAGAGTCACCGGAAGTTGGCCTAACAAAGGTAGTGGCCGCTTTGGATGGACATCCCATCGTATACCCCAAACCAATGTGGTGATTGGCCGGAAGTAAGTCACTTAGGATTTTACACAAATGGTCCTTACCCTTATTGAATTTATTAATTCGGCCTAATGTGTTCTCATATTTCTCTTTGAGAGAACGCATAGAAGTATCCAAGTTGGATACTTGCGATGTGAGCACATAAACACGAGATTTGAGATTCTCGTTCTCAATACTCAAAGTTGAGTTTTGAGAAGTTAAATCCGCTATCCTATGTTCTTCCGGATCATCAATTCTAACATGTTCAAGTTTAGATTTGAGATTAACAATCTCATTTCTTAACTCTTCAACAACGGTGTTGTTGTTGGTGATGATAGTCTTAGGCGAGGTTTGAATGCTAACTAGGTCATCTTTTACTTTAGTATATCTATTTACTAATTTAGTGTATTTAGACCATAAATGAGAGTTAGCATCCCTAAGATCATCCATAGTTACCTCATCGCCTTCGTCGTCGCTATCATCGGAGGAGAAAGATCCTTGATCATGCTCCTCTCTTGCCATGAAGCACATGTGCGCTTGCTCCACTTTCTCATCGTCCGACTCTCCGCTTGAGGAATCCTCGGAGTCAGTGAATGTTGCTCCGACAATTCCCTTTTTGTACCCTTTTTTGTACTTCTTCGACTTGTCGAACTTCGGCGCCTTCCACTTCTCCTTTTGCTTGTTTTGAGGACAATCCGCTTTGATGTGTCCTGGCTTATTGCATTTAAAGCACAAAGGTGGAGAGGCGTTAATAGAAGTAAATTTAGATTTTTGTTTGAAGTTACCCTTTCGGAAGAAGCGATTGAACTTCTTTGCCATGAGTGCAATGGATTCCATGTCCATTTCTTCTTCCGAGTCCTCATCATCGGTAGAGGTGGATGAAGCCGCCTTGAATGCAATTGCCTTTTTCTTAGGCACGTCTTGGTTCAAATAGGACTTCATCTTTTCTTGTAACTTCACCTTGCTATCTTTGCGTACCTCGTATGACATCAAAGTACCCATCAATTGAACTACGGTATATTTGTTCATGTCATTACCTTCCTCGATGGCGAAGGTACGTTTCTCCCAAGAAGAAGGAAGTCCTTCGATAAGCTTTGAGCACTTCTCCTTTTGAGTGTAGGACTTGCCGAGGGCCTCTAACTCGTTTATTATGTCAACGAAGCGAGCATAATATTCTTTCATCTTCTCGCCCTGTTGCATATGAAACATTTCGTAATCTTTGTTTACGACTACGAGTTTAGAGTCTCTTACCCTACTCGTCCCTTCATGAAGAATGAGGAGGGAGTTCCAAATTTGATATGCACTCTTACATGTGCATATCTTATTGAAGTCCTCGGGCTCCAATGCGCATTGCAAGGCGTTCATTGCCTTGGCATTGCTTACCTCCGCGGCGATCTCCGTGGTAGTCCATTTCTCAAAGTCTTCTTCTTCGGGCTCGATGTATTCCTTCATTGTAGTCCTCCATAAGGATGCACTCCGGAGGAAGGTTTCCATCCGGCATTTCTAGTACCCGTAGTTGGTACCGTTGAAGAATGGAGGCCTCGTAGAGGAATGCCCTTCCATCACCGAAGATGCTCCTTCACGGTTCCTGAAGGTGTCATAGTTGGAAGGTGGACGCACGGTCTTGTTGTCGTTGGCAGACATAGCTAAGTATCTGGCTCCGATACCAAATGTAATGCCCTACAAGCTACTGCACAAGTACTAGAGGGGGGGTGAATAGTACTTTAAAAATAACAAGGAGTATAATTCCAAATTAAATTGCAAACAACTACCAAGTCAATTTGCGGAAGCTTAAATTGAATGACAATAACAAAATTAACAATGCAAACAAATGATGTTAATGGGTTCGGATCCACCCAAGTCTCCCCGACTTGTTCCCGGTGATCCTACGTCCCAACCACCCGGATCCCCTCCGGTTACTTAGGTTAGAAACCCTAACCTAAGATTTCCACTATGAAAATCTTGTGAAAAACCTTCACAAGATCAAATCATACAACAATGGCAATAGTGAATCCCACAACCCAGGATCACAACCATCTCTCACAACCGAGAGAATCAACAAGCAATATAAATGAGTTTATATTGAAATAAGCAAACTTACCACAAAATCCTATACCTTGAGTTTTTCTTACCAAATAGGTGAAAAGAAGGATTTGAGGAAGATGAAGTCACCAAGTCCTAGCACCAAGGAAATGACCAGCAATAGGTGCCTAGGAGAGATTTGGAGACTTGATTCAAGCTAGAGCTTGAAGGGCTCACCAAGAACAAACTTCTCTCAAGATGGATTCTAGATCTAGAATGTGAGAGAATGAGTTTCTTGTGAGGAAGAGAGCTTTAGAAATGAGTGAGAATGGCTATCTCTTTTGAACTCAATGAATCTCTGAATGGCAGCTCTAACCTAGATAGAAATGACCTAGGTTCGTATTTATAGGGTCCCATAAAAACAAGTTAGGTCAATTTCCAACGGATAGAAATCTGGGGCAATTAGTCGGTCAAAGAACAATCACTGACCGACTAGTTCATCAACTAGTCGGTCAGTCAAACAACATGGACCGACTAAGTGAGGAACAGAGAAGAGATAGAATTTCAGACCTAGAAATCTAGTCGGTCCAAGAAGACTTTCTGACCGACTAGTTTCACAACTAGTCGGTCAGTCAATGAACGTAGACCGACTAAGAGGCAAAATGAAATAGTCTGAATACAAATTAACTTAGTCGGTCCAAGAACAAAAGTTGACCGACTAGATTGTCAACTAGTCGGTCACCAAACGTTCTTAGACCGACTAACGATAAACAGTAGCTTAGGAGAAATTTAGTATGAACAGTAAGTCACAACTAGTCGGTCAAAGAAGCATCACTGACCGACTAGTTCACAAACTAGTCGGTCGGCGAGTCAACGTAGACCGACTAACTATAAACAGTAAAGTCCAAGAAATTAAGGAATCAAACTAGTCGGTCCAAGAAGAGTTGCTGACCGACTAGATCACCATCTAGTCGGTCAGTACTTCTTCTTGTACCAACTAACATGCACAAACAAGTCCGAATCGAAGCGCGACGCTTCGAGGAAGTTAGAATGAACTTGTACTAAGATCCTAGAGCTACGATATGAGCGTTATGAAGATAGAAACGTAAGATATACTCAAGGCTTAACATTCTATTGATCGAAGCTTAAAAGACTATAAATAAAACCTTAATAAACGGTCTTCGAGAGCTTCGATTGATTCTTCATAACTTCCAAAACGGCGCAAGAGCTTCAACGAAGCTTTAGGCATGAATACGAGCTTTGATAAGTGTTGAGATGTCGCTTTGAATGTTCTCGTGAATTTGGCGACGATCTCCAATACTGCGCTCACAAATTGTTAGTTCATGGATTATTTATGTTTGCTCATCATCAAAACCAAATCCGGGGAGTCCAATATTCAACATTCTCCCCCTTTTTGGTGATGACAAACCAACATAAATAATAATCAAAAATAATGATTCAAATGAAAAATACTTACTCCCCCTGTATTGATGACACGTTAATTCCAAAATGAATATATATGAATTGCATCAATCAGACGAGTAAGATAAATAAAGAGAATCGATTTTTGAAATATCGGATTTTGAAAATCCTTATATATATCTTAACTCCCCCTGAATCTAACATATCAAACTAGATTCTTGGAAATTGAGTTAAATTTTCATTTGCGCTATTTATTATCATTATCTCTCCCCCTTTGGCATTATCCCAAAAATGGGGGGCATACAACGACAAAAACTAGGAAATGGAAAATCCAACATCGGGAGTCGTAGACAATGACGATGGAACTAAATGACACCAAGGGAAAAGTAATGAAATCAAATCAAGGTGTGCCAAATTGTCCATTATCAAAAAGCGATAATTAAAATCATCAAAAATACCAAATTATTATTCATTTCTTGAATAAAGAAACATACTCTTCAATATTCAATATTCTTGGTTAAATTTGTGCATGGAAAACAATTCTATACAATTATAGAATTTCAATCTATTTAACCAAGTTTTTTTTTCAATCGTCGAGCGACGATTTTACATAGCATGGACATTGAATGAGAATTAATGTGCACGACGAAGTAAATATCACAACATGAACATCGATGTATATATAGATAGAAACATCATGAGTACATCCAAAAAGATATCGAATACAAGAAGTACATCATATCAAGTACGACACATCATCTATATAAACATCAAAAAGTACAACATCATCATCCACATCAAAATATAACACCAACATCATCCAAAGTACATCAAAATATCCAACACCGACATCCAGAAAACTCAAAAATACATCAAAACAACCCTCAATCTCCATCCTAACCCAAAATACTCTCAATAAAATATATCATCCAAAGAGTAGTGGAGAGTCCTCGGAACAGACGATCACGAGGAAGTGGCTGGATCTGCAGTCTCCGTGGGTCCAGTCGACGGAGTGGACTCAGGCTCCGCAGGGAGGAGAGGCGTCTCAACAGACGGGATCATCGGGGCAGGTGTGGAAACGACGGGCTCAACAGCTGGGGTCTCAACAGGAGTAACAGCAGGGGTCTCGACAGCAGTGGGTGAGATAGGAGCAGGCTCGTCAACAGGGACAGCAGCAGCCTCAGAAGTCTGAACTACTGAAGCAGAAGGCTCTGGAGCACCGGAAGTGGTGCCAACTCCAGGAGCAGAAGTGGTAGCAGCAGCAGCAGCAGTGGCCTCATCACCATGAGCCAAGGAAGTGACAAGATCGTCAATATCCTCATCGTCCATCTCCTCGGCCTCAGAAACGGAAGGAGGAAGATCAATGCCCATCATCTGAGCCATACGGCTGACGACCTCCTCGGTACGAGCCAAACGCGACTCGTGCCGACGAAGAAGGCGTACGACACCATCTAATGTAGCAGGAGGAGTGGGGGCTGCAGCAGCTGAGGGAGTGGCCTGAGAAGCAAATGCGGTCGACCTCTGCACGTGACGAAGCGCCGCTAGAGATTTCTTAACGGCCGTCGCGTTCAGAGGGGGACCCAAGGGACGCTCATCGTCAGGAGGGAGAGGGACTCGGAAATGACGGAAAACCAAGGTCAACAGACACGGATAAGGAATATGCGCAGATTTATTGGTCTTGCATATACACTCGAAAGAGTCCATCTTATCGAGTATAACGCGAGCCCAATTAATCTCGCAACCCAAGAAAAGAGCATAAATAAGCTTCAAAAATGGCTGGGAAGGAAGTGAAGATGAGCCGTACTTGGGAAGCAAGCACGACTTCAGAATGAGATTCATCACCCAGGCATTTGGCTTGAACGACTTCGAAGGAACTCCAATAAAGGCAGGAGGGATCACATGGAAGATATCAGAAAGAACGGACTGATCCAAGGAGGCGATATCATCGACGGAAATGTCATAAGGAAGGAGACCGGACGACGAACAACCAAGTATCTCCCCCAAGATTTCTGCCGTGAGAACTATAGGAGTTCCCAAGACAGTAGTCTCGATGGAGTGACTCGCATCGTACTGGCCTCGGACACGATTGGCATAGAACAATTTTACCAGGCGAGGATATGGTCTAGGATTCGCCTTGGGGTCATAACGAAGATAATCAAGTAGGCCACTATAGGAGAGGAGGTCAGCTAAGCCAAGGAAATCTGAAAACTGAACATAGTTCTCCAATAGCATCGGGCAGTGTTCAATACGGTTGTAGCCCGCGAGACACATAGGGTCGTCGCGACACAACGATATGTCAACACCACCCGCTGGCATTGGGCCCTTTCCCTTAGGCTGGCGAGTCCTAGGACGAAGTGGAGGAGTAGGTTCCCTATGGCCAGACTCATCCTCAGGGATAAACTCAGTATCGGAATCAGGAGGAGTAGAGGGTGAGTGGAGTATGGGCTTTTTAGACTTAGATTTTCGGGGTTTGACCGTCGCCGTCCTCTGCTTCTTCAGAGGAGGCGAAGACGGAGAAGCTTGGGTAGATTTAGCACGGCGCTTGGGCTTAGACGGATTCCTAGGGTTGGAAGGCTCTATAGACATAGGGGAAGCCCCAGAAGAAGTGATAGGAATCCTCGTCTTTACCATGGTCGTGGCACGACGAGTACAAGCAACCGAAGCTACGAGCTACACAAACCTTAGAGATCAAACCCTAGAAGCACAATCAACAAACCCTAACACACTTCGGAAAATCCGAAACCCTAGATCAACTAGGAGAGAAATCGAGCTAGATCAACCCTAGAATAGGAATCGAGACCTAGGAGGAGGAGGAAGCTACCTAGGGGAGCGATCGGCGGCAGCGGATGGACGGAAAGATGGCCGGAATCGACGGAAGTCGAAGGGGTTTCGAAAGGGTTTTGGGTTTTTGCGGGCTGGAGAGGAGAAGAAGACCGACTAAAAAGAGTTTTAGTCGGATGAAAATGTGTTTAATTCGGTCTGGAAATCGAAAAGACACATTTGCCCTAACCCACTTAGTCGGTCACAGTTCAAGCACTGACCGACTAGATTACGATCTAGTCGGTCGGTCAATGAGCTTGAACCGACTAAGTCGAAACAGAGGCAAACAGGAATTTTTAGGGCTAGAGTTAGTCGGTCGCAGTATACACACTGACCGACTAGTTTTCAATCTAGTCGGTCGGTAAGTGTACTGTGACCGACTAAAGAAAGAAAATGAAAAGAGTTAGATAAAAAGCTTGATCTAGTCGGTCTGAGTTCACTAGCTGACCGACTAGATGAGCATCTAGTCGGTTGACTAATGAACTGAAACCGACTAGAAGAGTCCAAAAATTGATAATTGATTTCTCTTCACAAACCACTTGGATGAAACATCTTAACACTCTCATTAGTCATCTAAATTACCCCATAAAACGTCGAAATCTTAAATACGACATTCAAATACGAATTCGAGCAAAAATTCAAACATATCACATAAAATTCCCAAAAATTCAATAAAGCTAGCATGAACGAAATATCGCGAAATCGAATAGCATGCAAGACAATTGAATGAAACATGAACCCTATATCTCGGATTCACCCATAATCCCTAATTCTCGACGCAACCGCACAAAGGAGTCCTCCTTTAGGGGTTTCGTGAAAATATCGACGATTTGCTTTTGGGTTTCAACGTACACTAAAATGATGTCCTTTTTAGCAACATGATCATCTAAAAAGTGGTGTCGGACATCTATGTGTTTAGATCGGTAATGGTGCACCGGATTCTTTGAAAGACAGATAGCACTTTGGTTATCCACCATGATAGGGCTAGTATCACAGTGAATACCAAAATCCTTCAAAGTGTGTCTCATCCAAAGAACTTGGGCACAAGCGGCACCGGCGGCAATATATTCC
This sequence comes from Scilla litardierei, assembly GCA_030789695.1. Taxonomy (NCBI): domain Eukaryota; kingdom Viridiplantae; phylum Streptophyta; class Magnoliopsida; order Asparagales; family Asparagaceae; genus Scilla; species Scilla litardierei. The sequence continues at coordinate 295,703,606 of CM061133.1, read as the reverse complement.
GCCTCGGTGGTTGAAAGTGATACGGAATTTTGCTTCTTGGAAAACCAAGAGACAAGAGAATTTCCTAGAAAATGGCAAGTGCCACTAGTACTTTTCCTGTCGGATTTGCATCCCGCATAATCGGCATCACTATATGAGACTAACTCATACGTGCTAGATTTTGGATAAAGTAATCCAAAATCAAGTGTATAACTTAGATAACGGAAAATACGTTTTACCGCTACTAAGTGAGACTCCTTAGGTTGAGACTGATAACGAGCACATATGCATACGGCAAACATAATATCGGGCCTACTTGCGGTAAGATAAAGTAAACTACCTATCATACCTCGATATAGACGAATGTCTACATCCTTACCGACCGTATCCTTGTCAAGATGCGTAGTCGTGCTCATTGGAGTCTTTTTCCCGGAAGCACTCTCCATTCCAAATCGCTTAAGCAACTCCACCGTATACTTCGTTTGGTGGATGAAGATTGCATCGTTCAATTGGCGAATTTGGAGACCTAAGAAATATTTGAGTTCGCCCATGTGGCTCATCTCAAATTGTTCCTTCATAACATTAGAAAACTCTTCGCAAAGAGTGAAGTTAGTAGCACCGAAAATGATATCATCAACATAAATTTGAACTAATAAAATATCATTATTCGCATGCTTAACAAAAAGTGTAGAATCGGCTTCGCCCATTTTAAAATTCAAATCCAAAAGAAAATTCTTTAGGCGATCATACCAAGCTCGAGGAGCTTGTCTCAAACCATAAAGAGCTTTCTTTAGTTTAAAAACATGATTTGGAAAATTTTCATTTATGAAGCCCGGAGGTTGAGAAACGTAAACTTCCTCAACAACATCTCCGTTTAAAAATGCACTTTTAACATCCATTTGAAATAACTTAAAATTTTTATGGCATGCATAAGACAATAAAAGTCTAATTGATTCTAATCTAGCTACCGGAGCGAAGGATTCTTCGAAATCGATACCTTCCTCTTGGCGATAGCCTTGAGCAACTAACCGAGCTTTGTTCCAGACGACGACTTGATTTTCGTCGGTTTTGTTCTTGAAGATCCACTTTGTCCCTATGACGGTGTGGTTCTTCGATGGCAAAGGAACAAGCTCCCATACCTCATTCCTCTCTAATTGAATGAGTTCCTCCTCCATGGCAAGGATCCAAGCGCTATCTTCGCAAGCTTCAACTATATTCTTTGGCTCTATCGATGAGGCAAAGGCACAATTGGCGAAGTGGTGGACTTGAGATCTCGTCTTGACACTATCATGAATATTGCCAATGACTTGCTCATGGGGATGGTCACGAACGGTATGAAGCCGCTTGGGAATACCTTGATCACTAGGCACATTCTCAACAACTTCATTAGTCGGGTTAGTCTCAATAGAATCAATTGAATCAATAGACTTAGAATTTTCAAACGAATCACATAAAACATCCATAGAATCATTATCATTTGAAATTCTAGAAGTAGTAAAATTCTCATTAAAAGAGACATGAAGCGATTCCTCGATCGTAGAGGATCTTTTGTTGTATATCCGGTAGGCTTTGCTACGTGAGGAATACCCAACAAATATCCCCTCATCCGATCTCGGATCAAACTTGTCCAAATTATCATATGTGTTTTTAATAAAACATTTTGCGCCGAAAACACGAAAATGTTTAACTTGAGGCAATCTACCAAACAACAATTCATAGCAAGTTTGTTTGGTGCCGGGCCTCAAAAGTATTCTATTAAACACATAACAAGCGGTGTGTACCGCTTCCGCCCAAAATTGATAACCAAGTTGACTATCTTCGAGCATAGTGCGAGCACACTCCACAAGCGTTCTATTCTTCCTCTCAACAACACCATTTTGAGGAGGTGCGTGAGGGAAAGAAAACGTGTGAGTAATTCCAAGATCATCACAAAAATTTGAGAAAGACTCATTCTCAAATTCACCCCCATGATCACTACGAATAGTGACAATGGTGGTTCCGATGAGATTTTGTACTTTCTTCACAAATATTGTGAAGTTTTCAAAAGCTTCATTTTTATTACATAAGAAAAATACCCATGTAAATCTTGAATAATCATCAACGATGACTAGTCCATATCTTGCATTTCCTAAGGAAGCAACTCTAGTTGGCCCAAATAAATCTAGATGTAATAGGTCTAGTGGCCGTTTCGTAGAAATGCTTTTCTTAGGTTTAAATGAAGATTTAGGAAGCTTGCCACGTTGACAAGAATCACAAAAACTTTTCTTTTCAAAAACGAGCTTCGGAAAACCTTTAATGGAATTTAATTTCGAAAGCTTATAAAGTGTTCCAAAGTTCATATGTCCAAAGCATCGATGCCATAAGTGTTGTTCACTTGTGTTGGCAACGAGACATTGTTCATATGACTTAGGAAGATCCAAAATATAGATATCTTTATGGCGTGTGCCGGAAAATAATAATTTATTATTATCATTTGAAATATGACACAATCCTTTCGCAAAGCTAACTTTGTAACCTTTGTCACAAAGTTGGCTTATTGAAATAAGATTATGATTTAAACCATCAACTAGATAAACATCACTAATTAAGGGTTTAGACGGGTTACCCACTTTACCAACACCGACGATGGTTCCGCTCTCGTTGCCTCCAAATACGACGCAATTTCCATTTGCAATGGGAACCACTCCGGAGAGCAATTGAGCGTCACCCGTCATGTGTTTTGAACACCCGCTATCAAGTATCCAATTCCCTTTGGAGCTAAATTTAAATTTGTTGCTCCTCTTATTTTTCTTTTCCTTGAGTACCTAAAGATAGAAACATTCATATCATGGTACCCAAGGTCATTGGGTCCTCAAAGGTTAGACCTTTGGAAGCCAAGTCCAATTGGACTTAGACTTCCCCACATAATTTCTACTACGCACAACATCCGAAAAATAAGCATTCATATATACTTGTTTTTCTTCCATGCTTGTGTCCTTTGGGCTCCAAATAGTGAAAATTTTGGGAGCCATCATCCTATTGGGTGCATGCATGCGACGTTGATTTCTACGTGATGCATGTTGTGGATAGGCATAAGGAACATGATGGAATGGTGCACGACGAGAATTATTCATATGATGAGGTGGGTAAACATATGCATGTGTGGGAACACGTGCGTGAGGGTGTCTCACATGGTGTGCACGTGCCCGTGAACGTGTAGCATAGAAATCATCATATGTGTGAGACGGTGGAGTAGGACGTGTGTTCCTACGTGGCATGGTATTTGTGTACATATAAGCATGCCTCTTCTTTGGAGGTCCACCCAAAGTGGGTTTCTTTCCAAAAGAGGGTGTGGACGAGGTGGAAGCACCATTGGTAGATAAACTACCAATAGAGTGTTTGCTACCACTCGTAGAGTCACCGGAAGTTGGCCTAACAAAGGTAGTGGCCGCTTTGGATGGACATCCCATCGTATACCCCAAACCAATGTGGTGATTGGCCGGAAGTAAGTCACTTAGGATTTTACACAAATGGTCCTTACCCTTATTGAATTTATTAATTCGGCCTACTGTGTTCTCATATTTCTCTTTGAGAGAACGCATAGAAGTATCCAAGTTGGATACTTGCGATGTGAGCACATAAACACAAGATTTGAGATTCTCGTTCTCAATACTCAAAGTCGAGTTTTGAGAAGTTAAATCCGCTATCCTATGTTCTTCCGGATCATCAATGCTAACATGTTCAAGTTTAGATTTGAGATTAACAATCTCATTTCTTAACTCTTCAACAACGGTGTCGTTGTTGGTGATGATAGTCTTAGGCGAGGTTTGAATGCTAGCTAGGTCATCTTTTACTTTAGTATATCTATTTACTAATTTAGTGTATTTAGACCATACATGAGAGTTAGCATCCCTAAGATCATCCATAGTTACCTCATCGCCTTCGTCGTCGCTATCATCGGAGGAGGAAGATCCTTGATCATGCTCCTCTCTTGCCATGAAGCACATGTGCGCTTGCTCCACTTTCTCATCGTCCGACTCTCCGCTTGAGGAATCCTCGGAGTCGGTGAATGTTGCTCCGACAATTCCCTTTTTGTACCCTTTTTTGTACTTCTTCGACTTGTCGAACTTCGGCGCCTTCCACTTCTCCTTTTGCTTGTTTTGAGGACAATCCGCTTTGATGTGTCCTGGCTTATTGCATTTAAAGCACAAAGGTGGAGAGGCGTTAGTAGAAGTAAATTTAGATTTTTGTTTGAAGTTACCCTTTCGGAAGAAGCGATTGAACTTCTTTGCCATGAGTGCAATGGATTCCATGTCCATTTCTTCTTCCGAGTCCTCATCATCGGTAGAGGTGGATGAAGCCGCCTTGAATGCAATTGCCTTTTTCTTAGGCACGTCTTGGTTCAAATAGGACTTCATCTTTTCTTGTAACTTCACCTTGCTATCTTTGCGTACCTCGTATGACATCAAAGTACCCATCAATTAAACTACGGTATATTTGTTCATGTCATTACCTTCCTCGATGGCGAAGGTACGTTTCTCCCAAGAAGAAGGAAGTCCTTCGATAAGCTTTGAGCACTTCTCCTTTTGAGTGTAGGACTTGCCGAGGGCCTCTAACTCGTTTATTATGTCAACGAAGCGAGCATAATATTCTTTCATCTTCTCGCCCTGTTGCATATGAAACATTTCGTAATCTTTGTTTACGACTACGAGTTTAGAGTCTCTTACCCTACTCGTCCCTTCATGAAGAATGAGGAGGGAGTTCCAAATTTGATATGCACTCTTACATGTGCATATCTTATTGAAGTCCTCGGGCTCCAATGCGCATTGCAAGGCGTTCATTGCCTTGGCATTGCTTACCTCCGCGGCGATCTCCGCGGTAGTCCATTTCTCAAAGTCTTCTTCTTCGGGCTCGACGTATTCCTTCATTGTAGTCCTCCATAAGGATGCACTCCGGAGGAAGGTTTCCATCCGGCATTTCCAGTACCCGTAGTTGGTACCGTTGAAGAATGGAGGCCTCGTAGAGGAATGCCCTTCCATCACCGAAGATGCTCCTTCACGGTTCCTGAAGGTGTCATAGTTGGAAGGTGGACGCACGGTCTTGTTGTCGTTGGCAGACATAGCTAAGTATCTGGCTCCGATACCAAATGTAATGCCCTACAAGCTACCGCACAAGTACTAGAGGGGGGGGTGAATAGTACTTTAAAAATAACAAGGAGTATAATTCCAAATTAAATTGCAAACAACTACCAAGTCAATTTGCGGAAGCTTAAATTGAATGACAACAACAAAATTAACAATGCAAACAAATGATGTTAATGGGTTCGGATCCACCCAAGTCTCCCCGACTTGTTCCCGGTGATCCTACGTCCCAACCACCCGGATCCCCTCCGGTTACTTAGGTTAGAAACCCTAACCTAAGATTTCCACTATGAAAATCTTGTGAAAAACCTTCACAAGATCAAATCATACAACAATGGTAATAGTGAATCCCACAACCCAGGATCACAACCTTCTCTCACAACCGAGAGAATCAACAAGCAATATAAATGAGTTTATATTGAAATAAGCAAACTTGCCATAAAATCCTATACCTTGAGTTTTTCTTACCAAATAGGTGAAAAGAAGGATTTGAGGAAGATGAAGTCACCAAGTCCTAGCACCAAGGAAATGACCAGCAATAGGTGCCTAGGAGAGATTTGGAGACTTGATTCAAGCTAGAGCTTGAAGGGCTCACCAAGAACAAACTTCTCTCAAGATGGATTCTAGATCTAGAATGTGAGAGAATGGGTTTCTTGTGAGGAAGAGAGCTTTAGAAATGACTGAGAATGGCTATCTCTTTTGAACTCAATGAATCTCTGAATGGCAGCTCTAACCTAGATAGAAATGACCTAGGTTCGTATTTATAGGGTCCCATAAAAACAAGTTAGGTCAATTTCCAACGGATAGAAATCTGGGGCAATTAGTCGGTCAAAGAACAATCACTGACCGACTAGTTCATCAACTAGTCGGTCAGTCAAACAACATGGACCGACTAAGTGAGGAACAGAGAAGAGATAGAATTTCAGACCTAGAAATCTAGTCGGTCCAAGAAGACTTTCTGACCGACTAGTTTCACAACTAGTCGGTCAGTCAGTGAACGTAGACCGACTAAGAGGCAAAATGAAATAGTCTGAATACAAATTAACTTAGTCGGTCCAAGAAAAAAAGTTGACCGACTAGATTGTCAACTAGTCGGTCACCAAACGTTCTTAGACCGACTAACGATAAACAGTAGCTTAGGAGAAATTTAGTATGAACAGTAAGTCACAACTAGTCGGTCAAAGAAGCATCACTGACCGACTAGTTCACAAACTAGTCGGTCGGTGAGTCAACGTAGACCGACTAACTATAAACAGTAAAGTCCAAGAAATTAAGGAATCAAACTAGTCGGTCCAAGAAGAGTTGCTGACCGACTAGATCACCATCTAGTCGGTCAGTACTTCTTCTTGTACCAACTAACATGCACAAACAAGTCCGAATCGAAGCGCGACGCTTCGAGGAAGTTAGAATGAACTTGTACTAAGATCCTAGAGCTACGATATGAGCGTTATGAAGATAGAAATGTAAGATATACTCAAGGCTTAACATTCTATTGATCGAAGCTTAAAAGACTATAAATAAAACCTTAATAAACGGTCTTCGAGAGCTTCGATTGATTCTTCATAACTTCCAAAACGGCGCAAGATCTTCAACGAAGCTTTAGGCATGAATACGAGCTTTGAGAAGTGTTGAGATGTCGCTTTGAATGTTCTCGTGAATTTGGCGACGATCTCCAATACTGCGCTCACAAATTGTTAGTTCATGGATTATTTATGTTTGCTCATCATCAAAACCAAATCCGGGGAGTCCAATATTCAACAAACACTTCATGTAAGGATTAGTTGAGATAAGGAATTCCTACTGGGTCACGCGTTGACGTGCCCCACCGTTGACTTTTCAGGTGTTGATGATGGAGTTCGTTGATGGCTAGGAGGTGCAGCACTGGAGTTCTGTGGATGAGTTAGGTTGGGATGGCGAGGGGAGAGGAGAGGGTGTTTGTACTTTTGGGGTTTTGTTTGGGTAATGACGAGATGATAATGATGGATGTATGTACAGATGGATGATGTATAAGATATCAGACCTTTTCTTTGGGATTAGTTGTTGTACAGTTTCCCTCAGTGTTTCTTTTTGTGTTTATGTTATGGGTTACTTGGTTGTGCTTTGTGGAACATTACAGGTACTACCCCAGCAGTGCGCAGTGGACCTGCTGCTTGTGTTTTCATTTTGTATTTCCTTCATAACACTCGCTGCTTCGAGAATACCTGATACGGATTCGTACTTATCGGGTATCCCGGGGAGCGGGGCGTTACATTAATAAAGTTTCAACAAATGAATCACTTGCATGTTTGGAGATGTCCGACTAAGGTAAGGATTTATAAGCCTAATAAAGAAATAGGACATAATGCTACTGATTTTCTAGTTTTGTTGATTAGTTTAAAAAAGTTGATATTATTTTGTATAATGTTGCATAATCTCACTATTAAGTTAGTTCACGAATTAGGAAATGCACACCTATTTGAGGATGCTGAGTTTGAGGGGGAAAGTTTGGTTAGTGACATTATTCTTGAAGAGGATTGTATCCCCACAGATGTTGTTGGCATTGTTCAGGATGGTATTCCTGAAATTGTTCAAGACAATAAATTCAAGATAATGTTACAATTCCTCCCATTCGGAAAATTGTTCATAAGGACAAAGTCTAGCACCTCAAAGCACTAATTGCCATTTAGGAAATCCATTAAAGAGATGACAAGCTCACTGTTGACATTAGGATGATGGAAGTTCGACTTACATCAAGTCATAAAAATTTTACATCTCTAAAATGGATTAATGCATTAATTAAGAAAGTCTATGAATGATACTTAAAATATTTCCTCATTGCCATAATGTTTGAAACCTATTGATTGTAAATATTTTTTTATTATCAAAAGGAATTTCAAAAGGGTATTAAGAAAATAATTAAAGCGTATCACTCAAAGACTTTATACTGAAAAGAATGCATTAATTGTAAAGAGACTTTCTATTCATTTGTCATGAAAGTCTCTGTAAGGTTTATAATGGCATTAGTAGAGCATTTCAACATCGTTAATGATATAGTAAATTTCATTAAGTGATCACCTCGTTCGGTTTTGAGATGATATTTAATGATGTTATATATCTTAAGTTCTGTGGGAGCATGTAATTTCTATAATATCCATGTGGTAATGAATGTTAAGTTCTGTGGGAGTCAAGTTTAGTCTCATTAATTACCCCGAAAATCTACTTCAGAAGATTCCCTATATCTCACCAAAAGGGAGTCTAAAGTATGCTCAGTTTTATATACGCGTTTGGTTATTGCGTATATTACAGGTGTGTTGTGTTAAGTTCAGGAGTTGACCATTTGACAGCAGCCAAATGTGTCTTACTGTATTTATGTAGAACAAAAGGGTTACATGTTCAAGGATCAATAGTCAAAAAGGTTTCAGATCATTTTGGTATACTGACTCTGATCATTTATTGGATCCAAAGAATGTATGAAAATCTATGTTAGGTGCCATCTACTAGAAGAGATTTAAATGGTCCCCTTTATATAATCTCTTCTGACATGGCTTTAGATTTCATATCATATTATGTGACATCCAAATCATGAAATATATCTGCATTTTTTGTCACTATGCTGCAAATTAGGGATGGTGTTGGAACACCACACAGTTTATTTAGTGACAATAAAGTCTGCAGTTTAATATTCCAGCAACAACAGGAACTCGACAAAGTTAAGATATTCAGAGATCAAGTTCCTAGATTGTTGATTAATAATAGGAGTATATAATTGTCTAATGAGCACATCGGAACAAACCATGTAATTACGGATCCGTTATAGTAAGGAAATGTCATCCAAAAGGTTTTATGAGCTAGCTACTCATATGGATGTCATTTTATTAAGAACATTCAGTTTTGTGGGAGTTTGTTCTTTTGGGTGCTCATATGATAGACAAAATTAAGTCTCCAGCTTAAGCTTGAGGTTATTTTCTGATCAGAAATAAAGTTTTTGGTTTCAGTTTGGCTTCACTCCGATTTTGGTTTGTTTATGATCTCACTAAGGTTAAGGAGGATCAGTTGGAAATAGACATGTTAGATCACATTACATGTAATTTCCATGCTACACATCCACTTCATAATCCATGTCATTCTTAAGTATTAGTACGGTGACCACTGATGGGTCGAGCTGCAATAGCTGCAGTGAAGATCTCCTTGATCCCTTGCTAATATAATTGATGGACCGGATTGGTTTTTGACTCATTAAAGAAATGACAGTAAGTTAAGATCTTATTTGGTTGTATGCACTATGAAATATAATTATAAAGTTTAGTATATAGCCCAAGTGGGAGATTGTTGGAACTTATCCAACAAGTTGGATCTTAATCCAACGCTGGGCTAATATGCGGTAAATAATTATATAAGTGCTACGCTGTCATATTAAGCCCAATATATTAGTAATCTGATTTTAATTAATTAAATGGGCTAAATGAGTTAAACAGGCTGTGGGGCCTTTATATGTAGAGACTATTAGGCTTCAACTCGTTGATGGGCCGAGTTGGAAACCCTAGGGCTATGGAGGCTAGCCTATAAATATTAGCGGTCATGGTCCCCGGAATATACGAACAACGTTGAGCCGTCTTTTCTACGTCCCGTCACTAGGAGAGAAACCGGGAGAAGGCTAAAGGGATTCTCCAACGGTTGATTCGTGCTATTCTGGAAGATCATCCGTTGTGTTATCGTCAGGATCTCTTTCAGATTATTAGCGAAGGAGTTCCGCTAAATCAGAGTATGTAATGATTTAAGGTTCCGCATGTTATATATCTAGATCTGTGTTGTTTGGCTAGAACACATGTCTAGATCTTTAATTTCTACAACATACACTCTCTTTCTTCAAATTTTTTTTCATTTTTGAAAGGTAATGATTGCATACACCTCCGTTAGGGGGTGTATATATATTGTCCACACCATTTACTATGGCTAGCATTGATTTTTGTTCTCTTACGTTGGAAAGATGACCAGATTCGGGCTCCACTAGTTGCGAACGAGACCTAAATTTGACCCACGAAAGGACTGAATTAGATATGACTTCTAAAAGCACTAGCCAATCTAGACTTTCATAAGGGGAAAGCTCAATATGCATTCCTGGACTGCATGATCACAATCTAAGAGTGGTTATGATTACTTGGTGTAGAAGTTAAGATTTGGGGTTTGTAATTGTCATCATGTGAAATTAGAAAGATTAATTTTCATGATCTCTCCTTTTTAATCTGAGGATATAGAATTAAATTTTTCCTTGTAAAAGATCTAGTTCTAATTAATAACAAAACTACTTTCACTTGTATTGCCTAGATCTGTTTTTTAAAAATTGAATTTCTGTGAGATGAAACATAGTCCTACAACGGCTAGACGAGTGGATTTGAAGGGTACAAATATGGGAATTGAATCTCCATTGGTATAATGCCTTTTGAGGAGAGTTCAAGAACAAAACCATGCATGCATGGGCTCAAGTGGACAATGTCATACCGGTGTGGAGATTGATGAGTTGTGCACGTCTATATTTAAACCCCAACAAGTGGTATCAAATCCAAAGTCCTAACTTAGCTGATGTGGAATTGAGGAGATATCGTGCAGAAGCAGAAACCTGCCGAGCGCTGCTAAAGTGCCATATGGTTCCAGAATGCCATGTGGAATTGAGCTTTTGATTAATGATTTGGACTTCACGTAAGGCATCCGTCCTGCATAGTGAAGATGTGACTGACTCGATCAAGCATATGATGTGAGACTATGTTTGAGGTGGAGATTTGTGCGATGTCAAACATAGTCCCACATCGGAGCCATGCGACAAATCTTAAGATTATGCTTTTTTGAAATTTTAAAATTGATTAAAAATCAGATTTTTGTTCATCACAAATCAATTTTTGAACGATGTGTAAATGTTATTTGCGCTAGGATTATAATGCAAAATGTATACACTCGAAATTTATTAAAAATCAGATTTTAATTGTCGTAAAATCAAATTTGTGTAAATCTACTAATACACTAAATTAGTCGACTAGGGGCAACCCCTAGTCAACTAATCAGGGAACTAGTTGACTAGTCATGTAGGACTAGTCAACTAGTACACCATCAGCACATTTTTGTAACTTTCAGATTGCGGATTAGTCTACGACCATTTGACGTCAAATCGACTAATGTCGTAAATTGACAATGTGATTTTTCTTAATTGTGATTTTTAAATTTCTGATTTCTAATTATTAACGCAAGGTTGCAGTTGATCTTGAGATGCATACATTAATATTTTCTAATGCATCGCAAAGATTAAATGTTGATCTTGTGCACATTGTGGAATATAATTTGAATATATTTGCTCCAAACATTTGAAAATTTGCATCAAATATGCAATATACGATATTGTGTATAAGTGATGATTTTAAATATTCGTAAAATTAATTTTGAATTTTCGATTGTATTTTTATGATATTTGTTATGCGATAACAAATTGGTTTCACTGGAAATAAATCTAGGAAGGATTTTATGAGATAAAAATTCTTGGATTGTTAGAAGGTAATAGAACTCAAGAGAGAGATAGACAAGCTTTCTTAGCAAAAGAATAAGTAACAATGGCACTAGGACATGGTTCTCAATATATTCATCTAATGAGGGGAGATGAAGGGCCTCAAGGAGACCAAGGGTCCCCATTACTCATAGTAATGGGGACCAATGAAGTGGGTAATGAAGGAGGGGATGCCAAAGGCCTCCCTCATTCATAACACTCCCCTTTACCCATTCATCACTTTTGTCTCAGTATTTGGGGCAAAGAGGGGTGTATACTTCTGGATCCAGAGTAAGTGTGTTTGCCTCGTTAAAACCTTAGCTGTGGAAAACCCAGTGGGAAAACCCAACAGCTTAAGGAAAAAGAGTGCAACCCACAGGTTACTCCCCCTGATCCGTACAAGCTTCAGGCTTGCAGGTCTTTCAATTGTCGCATACCAATGTTCTTTACAAGCTTTACAAAAGTACATTTGGGCAAAGACTTAGTAAAAAGATCAGTTAAGTTGTTGCAGGACTGTATCTGCTGAACTTCGATCTGCTTGTCCTCCTTTAGCTCATGTGTCCAGAAAAACTTGGGAGATATGTGCTTCGTCCTGTCGCCCTTGATGTAGCCCTTTTGAAGTTGAGCAATGCATGTAGCGTTGTCTTTAAACAGGACGGTAGGCTCCAAATCACCGGTCTTCAGGCCAGTAGATTGAAGAATGTATTGGACGACGGATCGTAGCCAATAACACTCTCTGCTTGCTTCATGGATCGCAATGAGCTTCGAATGGTTGGATGATGTAGCTGTTGTGGTTTGCTTTACCGATCTCCAGGAGATAGCAGTACCTCCGTAGGTAAAAACAAAACCTGTTTGGGATTTTGCCGTGTGCGGATCTGAGAGATAACCTGCATCAGTATAACCAAATAATTTGGGGGAGGTACCTCTCTGGTAGTAAAGTCCAAGATCAATGGAACCCTGGAGGTATCACAGAAGATGCTTTACTCCGTTCCAGTGGCGATTTGTAGGCGTTGCACTGTGTCTGGCTAGAAGATTAACTGTAAACGCTATATCGGGACGCGTACAGTTAGCCAGATATAGAAGTGCTCCAATGGCACTGAGGTATGGTACTTTAGGACCCAGTATCTCCTCCCCCTCTTCCAGTGGCCGGAAGGGGTCCTTATGGACATCTAGTGATCTTACGACCATAGGAGTACCTAAAGGATGACATTTATCCATATGAAACTTGCGTAGAAGTTTCTTTGTATAATTAGATTGGTGTAATAGGATTCCACCTCTTAGGTGTTCTATCTGTAAGCCAAGACAATACTTTGTTTTGCCTATGTCTTTCATTTCAAAAGTATGTTTTAGGCTTTCAGATATCTCATTGATCTCTGCAGGAGATCCTATGAGATTTAAGTCATCTACATATACAGCTATGATGACGAATCCTGTTCCCGTTCTTTTGATAAAGATACACGGGCAGACTTCATTATTCGTGAATCCTTGCTGTGCAAGGAAATCACTAAGTCTGTTATACCACATCTTGCCCGATTGTTTTAGACCATATAATGATCTATGTAGCCTTACAGAGAATACGTCCCGAGGTATCTCTTTCATCTCTGGGGGTAGATTAAACCCATCAGGAAGTCTCATATAGATATTTTTATCTATATCGCCATATAGATATGCAGTCACAACGTCCATGAGTTGCATTTCTAGGCTTTCCAGAGAAGTTAGGCTTATTAAAAATAGGAATGTGATCGAATCCATGACCGGGGAATACATATCTTCGTAATCAATCCCCGGTCTTTGTGAAAATCCCTGGGCTACAAGGCGTGCCTTATAGCGAACGATCACATTATTTTCATCTCTTTTTCTTATGAAAACCCACTTATATCCCACAGGCTTTACACCTACTGGTGTGTTGACTACTGGTCCAAAGACTTTGCGTTTCAAGAGTGAGTCCAGCTCTACTCTTATTGCCTCTTCCCACTTTGGCCAATCATCTCTGCGTTTACATTCCGCTAGAGATCGTGGTTCGACGTCATCGTCATATTCAGTGACGTGAACGGTAATATCGAACGCAAAATCGTCGTCAACGACTATGCTATTTCTGTCCAGTACTTCTCCAGTACGTACAAAATTTAATGATGTTTTTCCTATTGTTTCCTCTGTCGGGGAAATCAGGAGGGGAGAAGTAGCTGGTCTGAGCTAAGCATCCTGAGGAGGGATAATCTTAGTATCTCCAGGAGTCTTCCTCTTTCTAGGAACTTTATCTTTTGAACCTGGTGGGCGTCCTCCTTTCATTTGAGGTACAGCCAATTCTGCTGCCGGTGGATTGCATCCATCTATGGAGATGTCAATCTTAGTTGGCATATTGGCAGCAGGGACGTGTGAACGGACAATCTTCTGGTTGTTCGTGAACTTACTCGGCAAAAGATGTGCTGTATTCTGGATGTGAAGGATCTTCAGGATCTCATCTTCACACAGATTAGTACGCGTATCATATAAGGACAAAGACTTCTGGTCCCAACTAATGGTCTAAGGAGCTTCTGGCTTCTTAGACTGTGTGCCCAGTTTAGGAAAAATTTTCTCATTAAATTCACAGTCAGCAAAACGTGCCTTGAATGCGTCACCCGTCAGGGGTTCAAGGTATCTGATAATAGAGGGCGAATCAAACCCAATATATATACCTAGACGACGCTGAGGACCCATTTTGGTCCTCTGAGGTGGTGCTATTAGGACATATACCGCACAACCAAAAACTCTCAAATGAGAGATATCCGGAGGTGCACCATATGCTAGTTGCATCGGGGATAAAGTATGACCTCCAGAGGGTCTTATCCTAATAAGTGATGCGGCATGTAAAATAGCATGCCCCCAAGCATCCACCGGCAACTGGGATTGCATAAGCTATGGACATGCAATCCATTGGACTCTCTTTATAAGGGACTCAGCTAATCCGTTTTGGGTGTGAACATGTGCTACAGGATGTTCAACTTCAATACCCGTTGCCCGGTAATAGTCTTCGAATACTTGTAAAGTAAATTCTCCCGCATTATCAAGACGTAGTTTCTTGATATGGTTATCGGGGAAATGAGCACGCAACCTTATTATTTGTGCCAATAGCTTTGGAAAAGCTAGGTTGCGGGTGGACAAGAGGCACACATAAGACCATTTGGTTGATGCATCAATCAGTACCATGAAGTACCGAAATGGGCCACTTGCGGGGTGAATAGGCCTGCAAATGTCACCATGAATTCTCTCAAGGAAGCCAGGAGACTCTAATCCCACTTTCAGGAGGGATGGTCTCGTTATAAGTTTTCCCTTGAAACAAGGGAGACAAGGAAATTCACCCTTTTGAAGAATCTTCCGGTTCTTCAATTTGTGTCCACGGGATTCAGTGATGATGCGTCGCATCATTGCTGTTCCAGGGTGACCAAGTCTATTGTGCCAGAGTTGGAACTCTGGCAGTGATTGGCACGTCTGGTGCTCAGTCATATTGGCTTCTATTGGTTGAATGTATGTTTGGTAGAGACCCGACGGGAGTCCCTTGAATCGCTCGCAGATGATCTTCTGGTCATCTGTATGACGAGTGACAATCAGATATTCAACCTTATTTTCATCTCTGGTCTCTAAGTGATATCCGTTTAAACGGAAATCCTTGAAATTTACGAGATTCCTATTTGATTTAGGAGAGAATAATGCATTATTTATTTGAAGTCTTGTGTTATTCGGGAGTAATATAATTGCTTCACCAGATCCTTTGATTATTTGGAACAGTCCTGAAATTGTGATAACAGGACCGTCATATTTATTTACGCTATTAAAATAGCAATGATCGCGAAGGATTGTGTGCATTGAGGCACTGTCCACTAGGCACTCAGACATCATCTATATAAGCAAAAACGAAATTTTATTTGAGCGAAAATGTAGACAATCATTCGAAAATAAAAGTTCGTACTAAAGAAAATAAAAGATGAAGATACATTGAATTCTAAATGCATAGATAAAAGATGATGCTCAATCTAGAAGGTCGTCGTTCTCGAAGTCTTTTGCAATAAACATTGTTGGCGGCTGAACAGCCGCCAAGTTTGTTTCAGGTAGAGACTTCTGGCTCGCCTGGTATAGATCCTGGAGGTGGCGAGGAGTGCGGTAGTTTCTGGACCAATGGCCAGTCATGTCGCATTTATGGCATTTATCCTCCCAGTTCTTCTTTGGAAGTGACACTTTCTCGGTGTTCTTTCGCTTCCAAGTGAAGTTTCTTTTTCCCTTATTGTTTTTGTTTATCTGGGGAGCTGCACCTCTTGGTTGCTTCATTACAGCTTTCCCTTTGGTGTTTTTAGCCATCATCTTGTTTTTCCACTTCTGGGGAGAAATGTGGTGGGCTTCAGGGATAGGGGCAGTGCCAGCTGGACGTAAGTTATGAGTTGCAAGCAGTAAGTCTCGATTCTGCTCTGCCCTAAGTAGGCATGAGATCAGATCGGAGAATTTTGTGAAATTGCGTTCACGATACTGCTGCATGAGGATTGCATCTTTCTCGTGAAACGAGGTAAATGTATTTTCCAACATGCGCTGTTCTGTCACTTCTTCACCGCACAACTTCAGGCGTGAGGTGATGTTATGAAGTGCAGAATTATACTCAGCGACGGACTTATAGTCCCGAAGTCTGAGGTTTTCCCACTCATAACTGGCACGGGGTAATATAACATCAATTTGATGTTTATACCGTGCTTCCAGCGCTGTCCACAGGTCCTTTGGGTCCTCTACCGTTAAGTATTCGGCCTTTAAGGTCCGATTTATATGTTTCCTAATGTAGATTTTGGCTTTCGCCTTATCTACATCAGATACAGTGGTTGGAGGGCTGCTGATAGATGTAGCAGAAGCTTCGGCCGCTGCTGGGGCCGAGGAAGGAGCCAAAATGGACCAAAGGAGGGCCATCGAACGCAAGTGGAACTTCAGGTCCACTCGCCAACTCAGGTAATTCGTCCATGCAGAGTCAAGGACTTCGAAATCGACGCTTGCCAATTTTGCCATTTATCTACGCAATTTAAAATAAACATGAATTAATTAAAATTCAAAATTCATGCATAAAGAAATAAACAAGTAAAAATGCGGGGATCGACCAGATACCCAATAAAGTACACAGTCCAAAGTTCGTTTACAGTCCATAAAAGAAAAGAAAAATACAACTTCGGAAACCCAAAGTGGGTCCCAATATCTTCGTCTTCATATGCTGTTGCACCGAGCTTTGGCTTTTTTTACAAATTTCCTCACTTACAAATTCTCTCAAAAGAAAATAAAAGTGCAAGGAATGTAAATAGGTATACAATGGTCGATCCCGAAAAACACATTTTTACTTATTTAAACATCCACGCAGTTCTAAATATGCTACAGGCATAAAAATAAACAACCACGCATATATCTCAAGCATAACATATGGTAAAGGAAACTAGAAAATATAATTATCTCGTAGACAACGTGGAAACGTCATACACCGTTAGGTTAGTTGACTAACGGCAGAGCGGTCTCAGGATCTTTAAGATAGTTATATTTTGAAAAATAGAATCCTAGTAAACCATAGATAATAATTTGCAAAAGCGATGTTTAAATAAATTTGTCAACATGGGCTATATAAATTAATTGTGATTTTACATAGAGGAGAGTCCCTTTAAGTAATTGGCTTCAGGCCATTATTTAGTGGGCAAAAATAATAACCGTAAAGTAATTGGGGCTGCAGGCCCAATTAATTTATTAAGTTATTGGTAGGCACAAATGGGCTGCAGGCCCAACAACAAAACAATCAATTTTAATTAAATTAAGCCTATTTTTGGGTTGGGGAATACCAATAATCCCAAAAACCCTAAGTCTGTCCCCTCAAATTCCACCCCTTCAGTTACTGTTTTAGGTCATTGTCGGTGGCCAGAATTCCCCTCCACCCGCGTCGGCCAGAGAAAAGACCCCCCCCCGCCCCCCGGGGGGGGTGGCAGCGACGCAGAAGACCTCCCCCCCGCAGGGGGGGGCGGCGGCAAAGAAGAACTCCCCCCGCTGGGGGCGGCGATTGATAGGCCCCCCCCGTCGGGGGGGGCACCGGCACAGAAGAACCTCCCCACTGGGGGGCGGCGACAGACGAGAACCCCCCCCCCCCCCCGCTTAGGGGGGGCAGCCATCGCACGCCCCCCGTCGGGGGGGCGCCGACAGACGAGACCCCCCCCCCCCTCGGGGGGGGGGGGGGGGGGCACCGAGGGCGTCGACAGATGAGACCCCCCGCTCGGGGAGGGGCCACCGAGGGCGCTGACAGACGAGAAACCCCCCCGCTCGGGGGGGGGATGACCAATCCCCCCCGTCGGGGGGGAGCCGACAAACGAGAACCCCCCCCCCCGCTCGGGGGGGGGGGCAACCAATCCCCCCCCATCGGGGGGGGGGGGGGGCGCCGACAAACGAGAACCCCCCCCCCCCCCCCGTCGGGGGGGGGGGACGCCGACAAACGAGAACCCCCCCCCCCCCCCCCCGCTCGGGGGGGGGGGGGGGGGGGGGGGCAACCAATCCCCCCCCGTCGGGGGGGGGGGGGGGGGCGCCGACAAACGAGAACCCCTCCCCGCTCGGGGGGGGGGGGGGGCGACCAATCTCCCCCCCTCCCCCCCGTCGGGGGGCGCCGACAGAATCCCCCCCCCCCCTCGATGGGGGGGGGGGCGGCGCGACAAAAGGCCCCCCCCGCCCCGTCGGGGGGGGGGGGGGGGGGGGGGCGACGAAAGGCGGAGAGGTCGCCGGAAGAGGTCCCCCTTCAGGGGGAGGCTGAAAATTTTTTTTTATTTTTTTTTATTTTTTATTTTTTATTTTTTATGTATTTTATCAAGGCAAGAAATTGTATTTAGCATATTTTAAACAAGCCAAATTCGAGGTTGTAAAAAACCATGGCTAAAATATAAATTGTTTATCTACGGGAATAAGAAGTATACCTCTAGATCGATGATCTAGGGACGACCGTAGAAAAGAACTGTAGAAATAAAAATCCGAGCTCCCGAAAACGTCGAGAATGCCGCAACGCTCCAACGAATCGCCGCAGCAACCAAAGATTCCTTGCGCGTAGGGGATCAATTTGGTGGGGATTTTAGGCTTGGATTCTTGCTCAAGGAAGAACACGTGCTGATAACGTGTTAGAAGGTAATAGAACTCAAGAGAGAGATAGACAAGCTTTCTTAGCAAAAGAATAAGTAACCATGGCACTAGGCCATGGTTCTCTATATATTCATCTAATGAGGGGAGATGGAGGGCCTCAAGGAGACCAAGGGTCCCCATTACTCATAGTAATGGGGACCAATGAAGTGGGTAATGAAGGAGGGGAGGCCAAAGGCCTCCCTCATTCATAACATGGATCAATTTATTTCATGTTATGATCATGATTTATTTGCAATAATGTATTTTGTTGCAAGGATTACTCACAAAATTAATCATTTTCTTAAATTTCTTAATTAGCTTAATAATGTGATTATTGGCTAAATAATTACGAGGATCATGTGTGCGCTCTGCCATTAGTAATCTAACCTAATGGTGTATGACATCGTCCCGTGGTCTAAATAATTATTAAGTAATTTTATTAGATTTTTTTGTGTGCACATAATAATTATAAGGATCCTGCAACCGCTCTGTTGTTAGTTATCTAATCTAATCTAACAGCATAGGACGTTGCTTCATAGTCCAAGTAATTATTGTGCAATTGTTATGAATGGGTTTTGTAGGCCCATGTGAAGCCCACGTAGGGCTAAGGTATCCACCCATTATGTAAACCTTTCCTATAAATATATGGATACGGTTTCAATAGTCGCCACCTTCGCAACACGTTATTAGCACAATTCTCTAAAAATTTCCAAAGCTCCGATCTTGTGAGGGCGATGAGGAGGAGGTAGATCCACCACACGCCGGCGTCATCTTCCACGCATAGACTTCGTCAAACATCGCTAGATCTGGAGGACGGATCTAGAGGTAATCACACAAAAAACTCGATCTAAACCTATTCATAGAATATGTTTGGATCTGCTTAATTTTGGACCAAAATCGATGTTTAACCAGTAATAATCAAATTTTTATGATGAAAACATTGATTTCAATAATAAATATCAATTTTTTAGTACAAAAAATTAGTTTTTATTGAAAAAGGTGATTTTTATTGTTCTATATGTGCTTTCTCCGCTACCCGCCGTTGAAATCTCCGTCGTTGCGAACCCCAAGGGGACCAAATCCCCCTGGCAAACAGATAATATGAATTGTCATTTAAATGCCTGAAGCATGCTAAATCTTTATGATGTATTTGTAATGCCTGTTGCATAAATTTATGCCTGCGATGAAATGATATATATGCACGATGCATATTCTATGTTCTGTAATGCACACTTTATACTTCGTTATGGTTTTGGATATGCTATTTGTCACCATTTTATTTTTCCCTGCATTATTTTTCCTTTTTGAGAGAAATTGTAGTGATGATTAATTTGTAAATATTCAAGATTGGTGCACATCCTGTGGAGAAGAAGACCTGAAGATGGGGCCCTATATGGGTTTCCAAGTTGTACTTTTCTTTTACTTTTAATGGGACTGTATATGGACTTTGGATTGTAATTTGTAAATGGTGGCTAGTCGATCCACACAACAAGTATATATGTCTGCCCTGCATGATTTTTTATTTTTCAAATATTTAATTGTTGCTAATTTACATGCTTAGATAAAATGGCAAAGATAGTGAGCGTTGACTTCGAAGTTTTGGACACCACTGGTAAGAATTACTTGAGCTGACAACTGGATATTAAATTCCATCTGCGCTTACAGGGCTTGAGTCAAGCCATCACTGCTGGAGATAAGGTGTCTGATATAGATAAGGCGAAAGCCATTATCTACATTTGACACCACATTGATCGGACCATGAAGGCTGAATATCTAACAGTGGAAGACTCGTACGAGTTATGGACTGCACTCGAGGAGCGATATAAACATCAGAAAGATGTTATCGTCCCTCGAGCGCATTATGAATGCGAGAACTTTTGACTACATGACTTCAAGTCCATAGGCAAGTACAACTCGGCATTATTCAGTATCACCTCACGCCTGAAGTTGTGTGGTGAAAAAGTCACGGAGGAATGCATGTTGAAGAAAACTTGCACATCCTTCCATGAGAAGGATGTCATCCTCAAGCAACAGTATCATGAACGAAAATTCAAGAAATACTCAAAGCTTCTCTCATGTCTTCTAATGGCAAAACAGAACAGAGATCTTTTGCTGGCCACCTATAACCTGCGCACTGCTGGCATTGCTCCTGCACCTGAGGCTCATGCTGTTTCTTCCCAGAAGAAGATGAACAGACACAAAAGCAAACCCCAGAAGGGAAAAGCAATGTAGAAGCATGCCAGAGGTCCCCCAGAACAGAACAACAATGAGGGGAAAAAGAAAGCTGCATGGAAGAAGAAGAACACCAGTCAGACATCTGACTCTAGGAAAGAATGGGAAGACAAATGCCACAGAAGTGGCATGACTGCACATTGGTCCAGGAATTGTCGTACTCCATGCCACCTCCAGGATTTGTACCAAGCAAGCCAGAAGTCTAATACTGAAACAAACCTGGTGGAAAATAATGACCTAGCTCCAACTCGGTTCACTGCCAAAGACTTCTCGAATGATGACCTCGTAGACAGATGCTCCATTTTATCTGTTTTAGCAAATTGAATGTAGTTGAAAACAATTTCTGTCCCTATATGTATTTTTTTGCTAGCATGTTGTTATTTTCAGACTATGTCATGAATAAATTAGATTTTGTGCCTTATTATGCTACAAATTTTTCTAGCTATAGATGGATAATAAATACCTAGTAAACAGTGCTTTTATGCACACGATCCTTCGCGACGAAAGCTTTTTCCAAAGCATTAAAAATTACGATGGCAGCGTTAATACTATTTCTGGTCCATCAAGTATAATGGAAGGATCAGTGGAGGCAAATATTTTGCTCCCCAATAATACACAAATTACAATAAAAGATGCTCTAATCTCTCCAAGCTCGAATAGAAACTTACTAAGTTTCAAGGTCATCCGCCTTAACGGATACCACCTAGAAACATTGGACATAAATAATAATGAGCACTTGTATGTAACGACTCTAAAAGACGGTGCTAAAACCATTGCTGAGCATTTCAAGAGACTCCCGTCAGGTCTCTACCTTACAAATATTCGAGCAATAGAAGCTAATCTAACTGAGCACCAGAAGTGCAAAAATCAACCAGAGTTCTTACTTTAGCTTAATAGACTCGGACACTCCGGATTGGTAATGATGCACCGCATCATATCTCAATTCTTTGGACACAATTTAAAGAACTTGAAGATCCTTCAAAAGGGTGATTTTTCTTGTCCTCCTTGTCACAAAGGAAAACTGATTACAAGACCATCCCCACTTAAAGTGGACTTGCAGTCTCTTAGCTTCCTGGAAAAAATACATGGAGATATTTGTGGGCCTATTCACCCCATAAGTGGCCCATTTCGCTACTTAGACGCTTCTTCTAAATGGTCATATGTGTGCCTACTGTCCACTCGCAACTTAGCTTTTGCAAAGCTAATGGCATAAATCATTATGTTTCGAGCACGTTTCCCAGACAACCATATTAAGAAAATATGTTTGGATAATAATGGAGAATTTACATCACAAGTCTTTCAAAACTACTACCAAGCAACTTGCATTGAAATTGAACATCTCGTAGCTCATGTTCACACCCAGAACGGGTTAGCTGAATCTATTATAAATAGACTACAATGGATCACACATCCATTGCTAATGCAAGCTCAGTTGCCTATGACTGCATGGGGACATGCAATTTTTCATGCTACATCACTAATAAGAATAAGACCATGGAAGTCAAATATATTTTCCAATGAAACTCGCATACGGAACTCCATCAAATATCTCTCACTTGAGGATATTTGGATGCGCAGTCTACATCCCCATTGCACCACCACACAAGACAAAGATGAGTCCTCAACGTCGTCTAGGTATCTACGTATGGTTTTACTCACCCTCGATAATTAGATACCTGGAACCCCTAATAGTGGATGCTTTTAAGGCACTTCTTGAAGACTGTGAGTTTGACGATAATTCTTTTCCCAAACTAGGCTAAAATTCTTCGAAGCATGAAGCTTTAGAAACCATTTTATGGGACACCAATACTTTGTCCCACTTTGATTCGTGTACAAACCAATGTGAGAATGAGATCCTAAATATCCTCCAAATACAAAACACAGTTCACATACTACCGGACAAATTCACTGACAACCAGAAGATTGTCAGATCATACATCCCTGCTACAAGCACACCAGCTAGGATTAACATACCCAAAATGGATGTAATCCACCTGCAGCAGAAGCGGACGTACCTCAACAAAAGAGAGGACGACCCCAGGCTCCAAGGATAAGTTCTCTCGAAAGATAAATACTCCTGGAGAAAATAAAACGATACCACCATAGGATGCTGAGCTCAGACCAAATACCTCTTCCCTCCTCCATTCCCTAGAAGAGAAAAACATAGGAGAAATATCATTAAACTATGGACATGCTGGGAAGGTATTGAACAAAAAAAGCATTGTCATCGATGACGACTTTTCGTTCGATATTTCCATTCATGTCTCTGAATACGAAGATGATATCGATCCACACTCTCTAATGGAATGTAAACACAAAGGGCATTGGCCAAAATGGAACGATACAATTTGAATAGAGCTGGACTCACTCTTGAAACGTAAAGTATTTGGACCAGTAGTTCCAACACCAAAAGGTGTAAAACTTGTGTCATACAAATAGGTATTCGTAAGAAAGATAAATGAGAATAATCAGATCATACGATATATAGCACACCTTGTAGCACAGGGTTTTTTCCAACGACCAGGAATAGATTATGAAGAGACATATTCCCCTATTATGGATCCAATCACTTTTTGATTCATAATAAGCTTACAGCTACGGAAGGCCTAGATATACAGCTTATGGACGTTGTGACTGCATACCTATACGGTAATATAGATAAAGATATCCACATGAAACTTCCTGATGGCTATAAATTGCCAATAGAAATAAAAGATAGACCTCATGACGTCTACTTTGTTAAGCTACAAAGATCATTGTACGGTCTAAATCAATCGGGAAGAATGTGGTATAACAGACTCAATGATTTCCTTGTACAACAAGGATTCACCAACAATAAAGTCTGCCCGTGTGTCTTCATAAGAGCAAAGGAAACATGATTTGTAATTATTGCCGTATATGTAGACGATTTAAATCTCATCAGATCTCCTGAAGAGATATCTGAGATATCTGAAAGCCTTAAAAAGACTTTTGAGATGAAAGACATACATAAAACTAAATATTGTCTTGGCTTACAGATAGAACACCTCAGTAGTGGAATCTTGTTACATCAATCCACTTATACGCGAAAATTGTTGAAAAATTTCCATATGGACAATTGTCATCCGCTAGTACACAATGTTCGTCAGATCATTGGATATAAATAAAGACCCTTTTCATCTGCTGGAAGGGGGAGGAAACACTTGGTCCTGAAGTACCTTACCTAAGTGCCATTGGAGCACTCCTCTATCTGGCAAACTGCATGCGTCTCGATATAGCGTTCGCAGTAAACATACTAGCCACATACAGTGCATCGCCCACAAAGTGCCACTGAAACGGAGTTAAGCACCTTCAGCGCTACCTCCAAGGGTCAATTGACCTGAGACTATATTACCAGAAAGGTGTACCTTCCAACTTGATTGGTTATGCAGATGCAGGTTACATGTCCGATCCACACACCGAAAAGTCACAAACTAGGTTCGTGTTCACCTACGGTGGGACTGCCATTTCATGAAGATTTGTGAAGCAGACCACGATAGCAATCTCATCCAATCACTCTAAACTCATTGCAATCCATGAATCTAAGTTCAGGCATTCACCACATCCTAGTGACGACCGGCCTGTAGACGGGCGATCTTGAACCAACCACCATTATCGAAGTTAATGCAACATGCATAGCTCAACTATGAGGTGGCTACATCAAGGGTGATAGGACGAAGAACATCTCCCCTAAGCTCTTCTCGACGCATGAACTATAAGAGGACAAACAGATCGACATTCAGCAAATCCAGTATTGCAACAACTTGGCAGATCTCTTTACTAAAGCACTACCTCGATGTACTTTTAAGAACCTTTTAAAAGGGATTGGGATGAGACAGTTGAGAGACTGACAAGCCTGAAGCTTGTACACAACAGGGGGAGTTAAATGTTTGGTTGTACTCATTTTCCTTAGCTATTGGTTTTTTTCCACTGGGTTTTTCATAGCCAAAGGTTTTAACGAGGCAACCACATTAACTCTGGATCCAGAAGTATCCATCCCTAGTGATATCCACCGATCAGGGGTAGTTAATGAGACTTGTACTCTTTTTCCTTAGCTATTTGTTTTTTTCCACTAAGTTTTTCCTAGCCAAAGGTTTTAACGAGTCAAGACATCCTAACTTAGGATCCAGAAGTATCCAAATCCTCATGATACAGATAAGCACTATAAATCCTGAAGTATTCATATACCAAGCTTACAATGATGGATGGATAATGGGAAGTTTTATGAATGGGCTTTTGTTGGCCCATGTGAAGCCACACATAGGGCTAGGGTATCCACCCATCATGTAAACTTTTCATATAAATATATTGCTACGGGTTTAGTAGCCGCCACCTTCGCAGTAGTACTCATTTAATGTGATTAAATGTTATAGCTCGTAAAATATAGATCGTTTGCAAATTAAAAATTATTATCACATAACAATTATGTTTCATAATAATTTTATTTTATTAATAGATATCCTAATCAGGCATTAGGTATCTGAATAATTAACAAACAATAAATGTTCAGATCATAACAACTGTTATGAATAGGCCCATGAGGCCCATTGGGTATCCGGCCCATCATTGAAAGCTATAAATATGAGGGTAGGGGGCTCTTAACCCCTTACACCTATTACTCTACTTTTCCCTTCACAACACGTTATCAGCACGATCACGCTCGTTGGAAAAGGCGACGGCACTCGAGGAAGGAGACCCATCAACCGCTCAGTTTTAAGAAGATCGTAATCTTCTCAACGGGGAGCGAAGAGGGCATCCTTCACCAACCGTCGTCTAGATTCCCTTGTCGAATCTAGAGGTAAATCTCAAAACTTTTTAGATCTAAACTTGTGTTTTCCGTAGATCTGCATGATTTAAGATCAAAAAGTTTGAAAACACGGTAAAAATCACATTTTTATTTAGATCTGCATGTCTAAAAACAATAAAAATCGTTTTTAGAGATCTAAATGTTTGAAAAATCAGTTTTTAACCCCCACCCAATCCATATCCCGCACGCCCGAAGGGCGTAACGGCGGCGCTTCACAAGCGTTGCTGGCGGCATGCACCGTGGCCACAGGCCGCGGCGGTCGCGGCCAGAAGCTGCGGCCCCGCTGCTGCGGCCTCAGGCCGCGGCGGCCGTGGCCCCGCTATCGAGGCCTCAAGCCGTGGCCACTGTAGCCGCGGCCTGTAGCTGCGGCCTCGGTCGCGGCCAGCCGTCGCGGCGGCGCGCCGCGGGCCCCCTAGGGGTTTTCGGAAACCCTAGCCCTTAACGAGCCAAATTTTTAGGGGATGCCCAATTAACCCTTGTAGTTTTCAGTACGTGAGAATAATCAAAATAAACACAAAGAGAAAACACAATAATCAAGCAACGACACACGAGACTTGGTTTCGCAGTTCGGTGCGCACACCTACATCTGCGGGGCCACGCCCAGAAAAATAGAATACTCCACTATAATAATTAGAGAATACAAACTCTAATAATCACGCTTCTCTAAGGAAGAACACCATCCCCCTTAATACAAACCGTGAGGGGTGATCGCAATCAACCCCGTGAAGTATTCTTGGCAAGCTCCCCTTGCCAGCAAGCTCCCCTTGCACAACCGACTAGATCAACTCCCTTGATCCTATGTGTGTAGCCGTCGGCCTCCTCCCGGAGTTCTTCAAAAAACTTTCGTCAAAAGTCCTCACCCTAGCCGCCAATCTCAGCAACCTTAATAACACCTCTCCCCCTCAAATCGTGGAGTAGTTAAGGAAGATAGCTCAATTAAATCTGAGAAGATTGGGCGCCCACAATTAACGGAACCAGCTAGGAAATAATTCCGTCACATCTTCTAAAGATAGCAACAATAATAAGTGGGCGAGATTCTCTCTAACCGAATCAATAATAATAACGAGAGAGTAAAGCTGCTAAATATATCTCCAGCAATTCTTCAATCACAGCAACCCATACCAGAATACCTAAAAGAGATAACCGGAGATCTGAAGAAATCCACCTTTGATAGCCGCCAATCGATTTCAGCCTTCTGACACAGCATGTTGTACATAATGTTGTATATTAACGTTCAACATAATATACAACATGGTCAGTAAATAAGATCTTTCATACCTCGGTTGCGGATTGATACTTTCATTCACCTTCGTCAGCAAATCTTATGCATACCTGCATTCAACCGAATATCTGGAGAAGATCTAAACAATAATGCAAGATCTGAAAACATTTATATATAGAATCTTCAACCGCACATATCTTCAACCGCACAACCATTCAGATATGAACCCATTCAGATTTTGTAACCACTATTTATGGGTAAATAGCTTCCTCTTTAATGCAGAATATCCGCCAATATTTCTAGAATCACTTCGGGTAAGGAATCCTATATTCAAGGAACCACCGAATCTATTTCGGGTAAAATGATTAAAACAAATCTCATGCGGATTTTTTGCCCATAGAATAAGGATCTATTTCTGATAAATAAAACCAATAAATCTCAGCAAATATTTCCTTCCATCAATTTAGGAACAACCCAGATTCCCAAAAATTCTCAACAAATCTCCATCATTTAAGGAACTAATTCGGGTAAGGAGGAGTATAAAAATCCCACCAATATCTGGAATCAATCAATTCAGGAACCTCCGATATTCTAGGCTACAAATCAGATCTGAGATACCAAACATCGTTTCTGTATACGAACAATTATTCTAGATCCCGTGTTCAACAAAATGTTCAACATTTTGTTCAACAATTTGCTCAAACAGCTCAAAAACAATACAGATTCCACAAACTGAGCTCTCCAGATATAGTGCCACTAATGCCAACAAATATCAACAGAAATTCAACCCTAACAATCTCCCCCTTTGACATTATGTGGCACAACCCAAAGCAGGCACCAACCAAGCACACATTCTCCCCCTTTGAGCCACAATAATCCAAACCACATTCTCCCCCTTACTAGAACAACCCAAGCATAGATCATCTCAGAAGAGACAGCCAAAAATCAGAAAAAGTATGTCCTCATGACTCTAATACATTTCAGCTAGCCTCATGTCTTAAAAAATTATTCTCCCCCTTTCTGGCTCTCTTATTAGAAACAAAATCCTCAGGCGCAGCGGAAAAAAGGGGGAAGAGCAAATACCTCACATCTGACAGTAGGGCGACGAATGAAATGATGTCCAGGGTAGAAGTCGAGCTCTGAGGGGCCGAAAAGTAGTTGGAGAATTGAAAACATCGACAGTATTGACAGAAGATACATGCGAAGATCCATTGGCACCGGCGGAGGAAGAGCAGTGAGCAGAACGGCGAGATAGCACTCTAATAATTCTGGAGGAAGATTCATGAGACTTTGGCACAGATTGCTCACAGTGATTATCGAGGGGAGATGTCGAGTCTGCTGTCATAACATCTGCAGCTACATTGTTCTGTGTTGTATCTAATGTTACAACATTAGTCACAACATGAATAGTTTTCTCTGAAGTTGTAGTGTTCTTGCTGTATAATTCAGACTTTCTGACCCATTGCTTCTTCATCTTCATATCATGGTGTCTAACATTTCTTCCTTCTGCCCAATGTCGCATGCGGCTGAAGCAGTTTCTCTCAGTATGGCCTTTGATCTTGCAATAACTGCACACAGAACGACCACCTTTTATGCCTCTAATCTGCCTCTTCTTTTGATCATGGCCATTGTGTTGACCCATTCTTTCAAGTTCTTTGGTAACTTGATTTCTTCTTTCAGCAGACACATTATAAAAAGCTCCTCTATTGAATCCCACTCCGGTGCGATCTCCAGAAATCTTCCCCATGTTTAAGATATCATCCAGCTTTGCTTTTCCAGAATTCCACTTCTCCAATGTGCATTCAGCTTTCTCTGCCCTGAGAAGAACATTTCTGAAGTTTCTTTCCAATTCTCTATAGTTTCCCTCAGCTTTCAGACATCCGATTTTGACCTCCTCCTTCTCTTTCTTCAGTCTATCATTCTCCTCCTTCAGGACTTTGTTGATATTGCAGATATGCATCCATTTCTCAAACATCATCTGGTATGCTTTTCGGATATCATTGTTACTAACTTCCTCATCGCTGTCAGCTTCAGAATCTGATTCGATTGTAGATGTTGTACATGATGTTGAACATGATGTTGAACATAATGTTGCAACATTCTGTCTGACATTTGCAGTTTTGTTCTCTAATGTTGTACTGGCTGTTGCAACATTAAGTCCAACACAGCTAGGAGTGTACCCATCAGATTGATCATCAAGAATAGCCGGAAAAGCCACATAGTTGCTGGTGTTGTCCTCATTTCCAGAACTTCCTTCTGAATCTTCATCACTCCAGGTACTAGCTAATGATTTCCCCTTTTTCTTCTTGAGGGTATTAGCACATTCGGCCTGTATATGACCGAAACCTTCGCACTCCCTGCATTGTATTCCTTTACCCTTACTCTTTGGCTCATACCTCTGTGCGGGATGACTGATTGTCTTTCCAGCTGTAGAAAGATACGGTCTTGATTCCTTGTTGGCAGATCTGTAATTCTGTCCCTTGTTACTTATCTTCCTCATCATTCTGTTGAGATTCTTAGTCAGCAGATCAATGTCATCATCAATATCCGAGTCATTTTCAGACTTAGATGTTTTAATGACTTCAACCTTTAAAGCCACCCCTTTATCCCTGTGGTTCGGCTTCAGATTCATTTCATAGGTTTGAAGAGATCCCATGAGTTCATCCAATCTCAAGGTGGATGTGTTCCTCACTTCTTCAATGGCCGCAATCTTCGCAGAGAACTTATCGGGTAGGGATCTCAAAGTTTTTTCAACCAACTTCTTTTGAGAGTACTTCTTCCCCAATTGAAATGCCTGATTAGATATATCACGTAGTCTCCCATTGAACTCAGCCACAGTCTCATCATCATTCATCCTGAGATTTTCAAATTGAGATGCGAGCATTTGAAGTTTAGATGCTCTTACCGTACTGGTGCCTTCATGAATATTCTGCAGTATATCCCACGCTTCCTTTGCATGCTCACACGTAGAGATTAATTTGAATTGCTCTTCGTCGACAGCGGAAAAAATAGCGTTAATTGCTTTAGAATTGCACAAGGCCGCATGTTCTTCAACCCGACTCCAGTCTCTTGCCGACTTGAGGTGTTCTTCGCCATCTTCGTCGATTTCGGTTGGTGGTGTCCATCCTTCACTGACGGCGATCCAGGCCTTCTCATCAATGGACTTAATGAATACACGCATCCGAGACTTCCAGTAAGTGTAATTTGTACCAATGAGCAATGGAGGACGAACAACGGAGGCACCTTCTCGTGTAGCCATGATTCACGTACTGAAATTCAAGATCACACCTTCTTTGAAAAACAAAGATACACAGGTGACCTGCTTTGATACCAATTGTAGTTTTCAGTACGTGAGAATAATCAAAATAAACACAAAGAGAAAACACAATAATCAAGCAACGACACACGAGACTTGGTTTCGCAGTTCGGTGCGCACACCTACATCTGCGGGGCCACGCCCAGAAAAATAGAATACTCCACTATAATAATTAGAGAATACAAACTCTAATAATCACGCTTCTCTAAGGAAGAACACCATCCCCCTTAATACAAACCGTGAGGGGTGATCGCAATCAACCCCGTGAAGTATTCTTGGCAAGCTCCCCTTGCCAGCAAGCTCCCCTTGCACAACCGACTAGATCAACTCCCTTGATCCTATGTGTGTAGCCGTCGGCCTCCTCCCGGAGTTCTTCAAAAAACTTTCGTCAAAAGTCCTCACCCTAGCCGCCAATCTCAGCAACCTTAATAACACCTCTCCCCCTCAAATCGTGGAGTAGTTAAGGAAGATAGCTCAATTAAATCTGAGAAGATTGGGCGCCCACAATTAACGGAACCAGCTAGGAAATAATTCCGTCACATCTTCTAAAGATAGCAACAATAATAAGTGGGCGAGATTCTCTCCAACCGAATCAATAATAATAACGAGAGAGTAAAGCTGCTAAATATATCTCCAGCAATTCTTCAATCACAGCAACCCATACCAGAATACCTAAAAGAGATAACCGGAGATCTGAAGAAATCCACCTTTGATAGCCGCCAATCGATTTCAGCCTTCTGACACAGCATGTTGTACATAATGTTGTATATTAACGTTCAACATAATATACAACATGGTCAGTAAATAAGATCTTTCATACCTCGGTTGCGGATTGATACTTTCATTCACCTTCGTCAGCAAATCTTATGCATACCTGCATTCAACCGAATATCTGGAGAAGATCTAAACAATAATGCAAGATCTGAAAACATTTATATATAGAATCTTCAACCGCACATATCTTCAACCGCACAACCATTCAGATATGAACCCATTCAGATTTTGTAACCACTATTTATGGGTAAATAGCTTCCTCTTTAATGCAGAATATCCGCCAATATTTCTAGAATCACTTCGGGTAAGGAATCCTATATTCAAGGAACCACCGAATCTATTTCGGGTAAAATGATTAAAACAAATCTCATGCGGATTTTTTGCCCATAGAATAAGGATCTATTTCTGATAAATAAAACCAATAAATCTCAGCAAATATTTCCTTCCATCAATTTAGGAACAACCCAGATTCCCAAAAATTCTCAACAAATCTCCATCATTTAAGGAACTAATTCGGGTAAGGAGGAGTATAAAAATCCCACCAATATCTGGAATCAATCAATTCAGGAACCTCCGATATTCTAGGCTACAAATCAGATCTGAGATACCAAACATCGTTTCTGTATACGAACAATTATTCTAGATCCCGTGTTCAACAAAATGTTCAACATTTTGTTCAACAATTTGCTCAAACAGCTCAAAAACAATACAGATTCCACAAACTGAGCTCTCCAGATATAGTGCCACTAATGCCAACAAATATCAACAGAAATTCAACCCTAACAACCCTAATGGGCTGTTTTCTTTGCCCAAAAGCCTGAAAATTAGCCCATTTACCTCTAATTTTTCTTTTTTATTTTTGGCCCCAAAAGCCCAAAATAATTAAAGAAACTTTAACTTTATAATAAGGGTTAAAGCGGAAAATAAAATATAAATTATATGGATCAAGGTAAAAAGTTTTTCAAAATAAATTTTAGCATGTCACACACTATTTAGATTATTTATTAATCTTTAAATGCCTGTGAAATGATTATCTGCGTGGTTGTATATTTGTGATATATTATCTGCGTGGATGTGCGATTAGGCTATGTTTTTAGGGATCAGTCAGGTTTTCGACACCTTTACTTTTCTGCAATTTTTTCTTTTTGAGAGAAATTTGTAAGTGAGGTTATACATGTAAAAAGAAGCCGAAGGACACCAAAAGGAGCTGAAGGCATCTGCACAAAGAAGATAGGGGCTTCTCTTTGAAGTTCCCGAGTTGTATTTACTTTTTCATGCACTTTTTGATGTAATTTCGGACTGTCTTTTTCTGTTGGTGTCGGCTGGCTGATCCACATAGTCCTAATTTATTTTCATTGCTTATACATTAAATGCGTGGATGTTAGCTATTTCATGATGTTTTAATGTTGTTATGAAAATGTCAAAAAGCATGCGTGGATGTTTATTTCCTTAGATAATTCATGTTATGAAAATGATATAAAACATGCGTGGATGTTTATTTCCTTAGATAATTCACATTATGAAAATGTTAAAAATGCATGCATGGATGACTATTTTAGACAGTTTAATAATCCATGCTATTTTTATATTGCTAGATCGTTTAATGGCCAGACTTGCGAATGTTGACTTCTCGGTCCTGAAGGCCGATGGGTCGAACTACTTGAGTTGGCAGTTAGACCTGAAGTTCCATCTGCGATCTCATGGGTTCAGTCTGACACCCACTGAGAAGGCAGCAACAAGTACTGCCACAGCTGAAAAGGATGCTTCTAAAGAAGCACCTCATACAGAAGAAGTTGCTGATATACTAAAGGTAAAAGCCATTATCTATATCAGGAAACATTTAGACTCGACCCTGAAGGACGAGTATCTTACTGTAGAGGATCCTTACGAACTGTGGGACGCACTTGAGAAGAGGTACAGGTATCAGAGGGATGTCATACTCCCCCATGCACAGTACGAGTGGACTCACCTCCGCATACAGGATTAGAAATCCGTAGCGGAGTACAACTCAGCACTTTTCCGCATCACCTTACGCCTGAAGTTGTGTGGTGAGACTGTGACTGAGAAAATGTTGCTGGAAAAGACGTTCGCGTCTTTCCACGAGAAGGACATGATTCTTATGCAACAGTACCGTGAGAGGAAGTTCACGAAGTACTCTGATCTGTTTTCATGCCTGCTAATGGCTGAACAGAACAGAGATTTGTAGGTTGCCACTCACAACCTGTGTCCTCCTAGCTCCGCCCAACTGCCACCTCCTGCAGAGGCACACTTCCAGTCTTCCCAGAAGAAGAAGATGGACAAGAAGGCTAAATTCCACAAATGGAAAGAACAAAAGACGCGGAAAAAGGCCACTCCTCAAGCTCCTCCTCAGAACCAGAAGTTCGTTGAAAAGAAGCAAAAGTGGACATCCAAAGGTGGTACTCCCAAGAAAGACTGGGAGGATAAGTGCTCCAAATGCGGAATAACAGGCCACTGGTCCAGAATCTGCCGCACCCAGAAACACCTACATGACCTATACCAGGCAAGCCTCAAGCTTCGAGCTGAGACAAACCTGATAGAGAGTGCAGCGTTGCCAGAGACCACATGGACTCCTGAAGATTTCATGGGAGACGACACTCTCTAGTTAGGGACTACTGGGACAGAAAGAGCACAACCATAGATGACACATTTGCGTGTAATATTGCCATCAACGTCGCGGACTGCGACGATGATATTGAACCACGCTCTCTGATAGAATGTCAAAGCAGAGATGATTGGCCAAAGTGGAAAGCGGCGATAGGAGTGGAGTTGGATTCACTCATCAAACGCAAAGTCTTCAGACCTATAGTCCAGACACCAAAAGGTGTAAAACCTGTGGGTTATAAATGGGTATTTGTTAGAAAAAGAAATGAACAAAATGAGATCGTTCGCTACAAAGCAAGGCTTATAGCGTAGGGTTTTACCCAACATCCAGGGGTGGATGTTGAAGCCACATACTCCCCGGTCATGGACGCGATCACCTTCCGATTCCTCATTGGCTTAACAGCCCAAGAAGGTTTAGATATGCAGCTTATGGATGTCGTGACTGCATACCTATATGGCAACTTAGACCGAGACATCTATATGAAATTGCCCGACGGTTATTCCTTGCCTGCAGCACTAAAAGAGAGACAACGTGACATCTACTCAGTGAAACTGCAAAGATCATTGTATGGTCTAAAACAATCTGGAAGGATGTGGTAAAACAGACTGAGCGACTTCCTTGCAAAACAAGGATTTACAAATGACCCAGTCTGTCCTTGCATCTTTATAAGATCAAAGGCAACAGGATTTGTCATTATAGCCGTATATGTGGACGACTTGAAACTCATCGGATCTCCTGAAGAGATCGTCGAGATTTCTAGAAGCTTGACAGAAATTTTCGAGTTGAAACACATTGGAAAGTCAAAATTCTGTTTAGGTCTTCAAATAGAGCATCTTAACGATGGGATCCTGTTACATCAGTCAACTTACACATCGAACTTGTCGAAAAAGTTCCAAATGGATAAGTGACACCCCCTTAGCACCCCAATGGTCATCAGATCATTGGATGTGCATAAATACCCCTTCCGGTAGCTGGAAGAGGGGGATGAAGTACTAGGCCCTGAAGTGCCTTATCTAAGTGCTATCGGTGCACTCCTTTACCTGGCTAACTGCACTCGTCCTGACATAGCATTTGCAGTCAACTTACTTGCCAGATATAGTGCTGCACCTACACAGTGGCACTGGGCCGGAGTTAAGCATCTTCTGCGCTACCTCCAAGGGTCCATAGACTTAGGTCTATTCTACAGGAAAGGGGCATCAACTGGTTTAGTTGGTTATGCTGATGCAGGTTACAGGTCTGATCCTCATACAGAGAAGTCTCAGACCGGATACATGTTTACCTATAGCGGCATCGCCATATCCTGGAGATCTGTAAAGCAGATCATGACAACCGTCTTATCCACTCACTCAGAACTTCTGGCGATCCCTGAAGCAAGCAAGGAGAGTTTATGGCTATGCTCTGTGATCTAGCACATTCTCACCTCCACCGGCCTGATGACCGGCGTCCTTGCGCCTACTCCTCTCCATGAAGACAATGCAGCATGTATAACCTAGCTATATGACAGCTACATTAAAGGCGACAAGACGAAGCATATCTCCCCCAAGTTCTTCTGGACGCATGACCTTCAGAAGCAAAAGCAGATTGAGGTACAGAAGATCCAATCATATAATAACTTGGCAGATTTGCTTACCAAATCCCTGCATACTAGTATCTTTAAGAAACTTGTATATGAGATTGGGATGAGGAGAGTGAAGAAATATAAACTGGGTCAGGATGAGAGGACTATGAACACATAGATATATAGGAGACTGATGTTTAGATTCATAGGAAATCTGCAAGCATGAAGCTTGGTCAAATGAGGGGGAGTCAACTGCAGAGTTGTACTCTTTTCCCTTGTCTACTGGTTTTTTCCCACAGGGTTTTTCGTAGTCAAGGTTTTGACGAGGCAACCTCGTTGACTCTGGATCCTGAAGTATCCACCCCTAGACATATCCCTAAAACAGGGAAAGTTATGGATTAACTGTTATTTATTTAACAAGGCAATTATCCTAACTCGGATCTTGAAGAATTCACCTCTTATTCAATATTAGTTGGATAAGGGGAAGTGTTATGAATAGGCCCATGAGGCCCATTGGGTATCTGGCCCATCATTGAAAGCTATAAATATGAGGGTAGGAGGCTCTTAATTCCTTACACCTATTACTCTACTTTTCCCTTCACAACAACAACATTAATAAATCACATGATAATCTTCAGATCTATTCTAAATTATCATATAATAGAAAAGATCATATTTTCAAGAAAAATATTTTTTTCAAAAATTATTCCCATGTTCTAAATTGATTAATGGATATCCTAATCAGGTATTAGGCATCAAAATAATTATCATATAAAATTTAGATCATAGCATTAATCTAACATAATTATCACAAAATTAAACAGATCTACTTTAAAATTATCACACGATTTTAATAAGAGATCTAATTTTCAAAAACAGTTTTTCAAAAATTAAAACATCAAATTTTAGAAAAGAAAATTTTAACAGTTAATAATAAACCTCCATCTCATGAAGAAACACACATTTAATAATTGCTGAAAATTATAGATCAAAGTAGACTTGTCTCTGATATCACTGTTGGGTATCGCTCTGATACCATTGCAACGCTGTTAAGGCATATCTTCCATGGCACCCTAGACCCGTCGCATGATCCCTCACGAATTTGTTTTACAGCATGCCTCTCAACAACGCCCAACCCATCATCAGATCACAATCTTATCGGGACTTGGTAGGGTAAGATTGATTACTTCATGTCAGCTCATAACCTGAGAACCCGTACTTAAGCCTAAACAAGCTCTGATACCACTGTTGGGTTTTGTGTGATCTTAGGGCTCAAAAATTGACGTCTGGCCTAAGTCGGACGATAAAAATAAATAAAGTAGCAGAAAGAACAACTTAAAATAGTTTTAAGTAAAGCCCTAAATAGATTAAACCCTAGCCAGAATCTCTACTATCCCAGAATCTCTACTAACCCGGGGTGGGTCTGACCAACCCCTAAAGATAGATCTATAATATTAACTCCAAGTAAAACGCATAAATATTTAACTACTAACATTTGCCTCGTACATTAGCAAAGCACAGAATCCCACAAACCAGTGCCCCATGTTGGGGCTGAATCACTTCTCTCGAGTCGAACTGCATGCCGAGGCTAGCAATCCCCTTGTCGTTGAGCCAACCACGCGCTCCAGAAAGTTTCACTTTGAGTGGATCTTCCGTTAATACTTTGGATCCAATTCGAACTCCTTTGTAGTTTTGCTAAAGCCTGAACATGAGCAAGGAAGAAAAAGGGAGAAAGAGGGAATAATCATTTTCGCCTATTCGATTTAGGTGTGCTCTTTACTTTTGAGAGCTCCTTTAATCCAATGGCTTGGTATGAGTTTGAAGGAGGAGAGTAAGCCCATATTTATATATGAAGCTGACCCCTTCTCTTTTAAAAGTAACCGATGTGGGACTAAACATATTAGAGGAATAATTAATTTCAAGTTTACCTTCTATAAAGCCTAAACTCTAACAAATTATTTCTCTCTCACCGTTGAACTCTAGGAGCGATATCTTAAATCAAATCGAAGAGCACTGAATGGTGAACGCATAGAAATAAACGATGCTTAATTCTAAGTTCATTTGAACCATCAAACGAATATTCAAAAAGGCTCAAAAACTGCCCCGAAACTGTGCAGATCAGATCTGCAGCATATGTTCCGTGTGGGCCCACCTGTAGGCCAGGCGTGCCCAGCAGGCGTGCCTACATACCTGGCAGATGGGCCAGGAACTCGCTTGCTCGGGCGGGTCAGGCGCCTGCCCTTCTGGGTAGACCCCACCCGCCTAGGCTGGGAGCCCAGGCCCAAAATGGATCTGGGCGTCTAGCCCCCAAATGGGCTGGGATGGGCACCCAGCCAATGCAGCTAGGCATCCAGCCCCATCTGGGCCATTTAATTGCGTTTTTTGGGTCCTTTTCCAGTCTTACTAGGCTTGGACCAAATTGGTCTAGGTATTCCTAAACCCTAAACTGAGCTTGTTTTATGCCTTTGATTTAATTCCACATCATTAATTATTCTTTAGGCAATATCACAAACCCTTTGCTACTTTATTAATTCCCATACATCGTATGTATTATCTACATTATCCTTCCTGTTACTTGACGAAAGTCCCATTCTGTGTGAGACCCTACAATCTGACCATACTACAAGTGGGGCTCGAAACCCCAGACGGTAGTGACCTTGAGCAGTAGGTGTCGTCCCTATTTTGGAATCATTATTATGTGGTTAGCCCGTTGACATGAGTGTTGTCGGGACCACCCTAACTATGTCTATGATGAATACCGCAGTTTTAGTCACTTTGTCATAACTATGTCAGTTAACCAAGCCTAGGATATGGTCAATTGTCAACCCTAATAGCTTGAAATCGGTTATTCTCCTTCGGTCTTTAGTCTAATAATGTTGGACTTCTTCCCACATACTTTGGCCAATGTTTTTACCAAAGACTGAACTAACACATGCGATACTAACTCTCCATAAACGGGAGAGACGAATTCTCTCTTGGTCAATACTCTACTAGCACACTTCAAATGTCATCCAACCAAAGACCTTTCGACAGGCCTTGCCTCGAAACTAGATCAGAGATCTAAGTGACACCGTTCACGTACAGGTTTGTACAATGACCTAAGTCTAAGGACCAACTTGCCTATCATCACTGAGAGTTATCATTAACAGATATGTCTTATGTTAACTATATGATAACTCTCATTGGGTCATCCATGAACTCATTCTCTAATGAGCAATTGTGTCTCGTCTCCGACTTTGCCAAGTCGAACGACCATGAGATCATCGTCACCAATCCATGGTGAAGACAAAGACACAATGGTCTATCTGATATGTCAATATCCTTTTCTCGAAACATCTACTATAATGAACGATTTTAATCTTATGCTACAAACGGTCAAGCAATTCTCCATGATCGAGATCCTCATCTTGATACTTGTTTGACCTCGCATTTAATAAAAACTACATTATTATTTACTTAGGTAAATTTTTACCAAACAATTTACTGTTATTTCAAACAAGTGTTTGTAAATATACATAGAGATGAAATGCCTCAAGAGCATACTCATCTCTCAACAAAATTATTCGTAGGCTAGTATTTGTAGCCTCCTCAGAAGTTAGTGTATTCATATTTATTCTATATTCGTAATATGCTTCCTTTTCCTTTCCTCGAGGTGTTGGTGTACTATGTATACCCCTTTTCCTTTCCTCGAGGTGTTGGTGTACTATGTAGGGTATACGTACTTTTCTCAAATATGTCTTCTTTTATTTTAGGACAATCTTCATATCTATGGATTACTAGTAACACTAGTGGATCTCCTTGTTCAATTTCATAGTCTATGTCTTCTAAGCTCGTGCTTTTCATTAGCAGATATGCATTTGTGTTAGTAATAGGTTCTATGATTCCATAGGTAATGAAGATAGTTTCTTTTTTGTTCTTTGGTATATTATGAATAATTCCATAATATCCAAATGGTAATGGTATGATTAAGTCTAGGAATATTTCGGTGGTTCTGTATCTTTTAAATCATTGGCTTCTACTAGCATACAATAGGTATCCTGCAGAATTTAGTGATTCTCTTTTGGGAAGTATAGCGTATATTGTAAGTGGGTTACTTTGATTTTGTTAAAAGTTTTATTTATAGTAATCATATTTATGTTATATTTATCAAAGGTTTCTGTCAAGTCTTTTATGGAATCGTCTGAGTTCTCTTCTGAGTATTAAGAAGATTGAGAGTACATAATTTCAACTTCATATATAGATGAAGTTACGGCACTGGTATTTCTTCGATTGTCCCAATATGGATACCTAATTTCTCAATGTCTTCAATTACTGCTTCATTTATGTTGGTGGGACGTTCATTAGCAAAGTGTCATTCTTTGTTACATTTGAAGCATTTATAATCCCTTTTGAACTTTTTATTTTTAATAAATTTCTTTTTAGAGAATGTTTTCTCCTTTATATATTTCTTTTTAAACTCTGTTTCTAAATTTTTCCTGATAATTCTATATTTTGGTTTATTGGGGTTCCTAAATATTCTTTTTTTCGTAATACCTATATTTTTTTTATATTTTCCATCCTCTATATTCTGGGAACAACCAAATTGGAGATTTATATCAGGTGAATATTTAGAGCAACAGGAAGCACAAAATTTAAAATTTTTTATTTTTTTCCATTTGTTTTGTGCTTTATTATTTTCACAAACTTGGTATATATTTTCCATACGTGCTTTCTTTAAGTACCATGTACTGTGTGCATCTGCCATATTTCTATCAGGATTTGCAGCCTGTATTAAATATTCATATTTTTGTTTTATTTATAAGTTTCCCCATGGAAAAGGGAGTTTAGAAAAAATTTCTTATCCAGAAAACCTTCTTTTAAACAGATTGTAGGTGAAAGATGAAACAAATATAAGTGGCAGCAAATTCTTCTTATTGGCATATATCACATAACATCATTTTAACAGTAAACCTTCATATATATTTTCATCCTTAAAAGAGTCCCCGATAATATCACTAAATAGTATTGATACTAGCAAGGAGATCGCTTCGACCTTAGTTGGTTTGG
This sequence comes from Scilla litardierei, assembly GCA_030789695.1. Classification (NCBI taxonomy): domain Eukaryota; kingdom Viridiplantae; phylum Streptophyta; class Magnoliopsida; order Asparagales; family Asparagaceae; genus Scilla; species Scilla litardierei. Next base: position 295,663,263 of record CM061133.1, on the reverse strand, counting down.
AAGTTAAATTTTGTATTTCTGCCTGATTTATTTTTTCCAGGTTTTGAGCCCAAGCCAAAGCTGTGCATTCACATAGACTAGTGGCATGGTGTAGGAAGTCTGCTACATTCATTTCTGTTGGCAGAAGGTATATCATTCCTGAAATATGTTGAGTCCATTACTTTAAATATTTCTTTATTTGTCTATGGGGTATATAATATATATTTAATATTAGTCTGACCAAAATTTTATTCTATTTTGATTTAAAGTTTAGCTCACGTTTATTTATTCGTTGAGCCTTATGAAAGGAAAGCCAATTAGTTCACTTATCGTTTTAGGACATGTTTGGATAAGGATCTACGTGCTTTACTTATGTGCGCTTGAGGTTTCGGTTGTGGGTTGGCTTCAGTCATAGGTGTATCTTCAGTGGTGATCGGGTTTTGTATTCCAGATTTTGTATCAGGTGGTGCAGGAAGGTATATCATAAAGCTACTAGATTTTCCTTGTTCTCTCTATGTGTAAATTCGTCTAGGGCTAGTGATAGGACTATCGATGATATAAGTGGATGTGTTTGATTCTATCTAAACAACATAGACTGTATCTGACAGTATGTCAGAATCAGTTTTTTATCTAAATAAACATATAGCTACCTGATGTTTCTCATAGCAGTCATAGACATCCGAAATATCTATTTCTCCCAGAAGTTCTTTTGTTGTAGTTTATGAAACTCATCGTAATATATATGTTCAATAGGTTCTGTTTGAATTTTGTTCTTTTCTTCCGATGAATATTTACCCATACTTATACTATTCTGCCAATGTAATGGTGGTTTATATGACGATGATTTTGTACTTTTTTATTTTCATTTGATTTTAATATATTGAGAATGTTTGTAGTTTCTCAGCTTACTTTGTTTAAGGTATCTACCATGTAGTTGTATGGACTAGCCTTTGATGCTGATATAGCTTTTTCATATGTTGGAAGATGAACGTTATGTTCAAAGTGGTCCTTTTAAAGACCATGACGACACTTGTATGTGTCTTCATGGGTCACTACCTTGGGACGAGACATGAAAGTTCTTGAACATATTCTATTTGTACTTCGTTCCAATTTTATAGCATCTTCTAGAGTTAAATTTGCTAACCTTTATTTTTCCTTAAATAATTTTGACCATATTCCCCACTGCTAGTCATAGTAGCCCCATACTATGGCTTTCTGGCAGGGTTAGGCAGCAACTTACATGCTAAGACCACAAGCTTATACTACCGCTTCACAGAGATAGAGCACAACAATGATTCATTTCCTACTCCATGCGTAATAGGTACGGAATTACAAAAGCTAACGAATAAACTTTGAAAGATGTAATAAAATTTTCCTGAAGAACTAGTAGAATATGCGTAAGAAAATCTTAAGCTTCCATTAAAGTGAAAGAAATTTGCAGAAATTTGCAGAACAATCTCAAAACAGGACTTTGTATAAGGGGCGCCCCTAATACTAACAACACAGACATACCTATCGCCTGACTCTCTATGATCGTCAATATAGCAAGTCATGTTATAATCGTTGAGCAGTGCCAGTAGTTGATCACACCATGACGGAAAGTTTAATGTGGAGAGGCAAACTTGGATATAGTGGTAAGGGATAATAGGGACGATAGTTGATGGGGGGAATATGGTGGTGTGATTCTACGTTGTGTCGGCTGTGAGTTGGGTTGGCCATAGGATCGGGATTTTAGTGTTCTCATTAGAGTGAGGGCTCTGATACCTTATTAGATAAAATAATAGCATTGTGGGAATTTTCGATTTCTATTTATGGTTGTAAGTGGTCTTAAATAGGCAATACAACAAGATCTCTTGAGATCACAATATTAAAACATGATATCTTAATATCACAATATTAACAACAAGATCTCTTGAGATGTCTTGAGATCATAATATTAACAACATGATCTCTTGAGATCACAATATTAACAACAAGATCCTAACAATAAAATCTTTAAAATATTATTTATTAAGATCTTCCGAATATTCCGTGATATCCTTGATAGCAACTTGGAGTGTCCATTTCAACTAGTGGACATGAAGAGGAGGTTAATTCGGATACCACTGATGCTTCAGCAACATATGAGCCTCCCAGTAGTTGATCTTTGACCGAAGCATGACAACTTGAATATCATTCCTAATTGCAGCCTGTAACTACTCTAATTTCTTTCTCATAAGATCACTTGATTCACTTTAAATATGCAAGACTCGAAACCCACCAACCCTTATGAGACGAGTTTTCCTTTGATACTTAATTTTGCATATCCTTGTGCCAAAACAACCAACCGGGATTGTGCTGACGACAGTTTAATAGTGATTAACTATTTACAGGTAAATAATATTCTTAATAATTTTCTATCATTTTTTTGAAGGGTAATTGATTGCATAAATAAAGTCAAAAGATACAATCAGCTAGAAAGAATTTGGGGTACAAGTGGACTAGGGGAAAAGAGTGAAGACACCCAAAAACCTAGGCCCATAGTATCCCAAAACTAGCTAAATCCAAATACGACTCATACATACCACCAGACCAGCCAACCACTAGGACATAAGTGTAATCCCAGATCAGGTCGTGTACTCGTGCCAGACTCGCCCCCCCCCTCCCCCCCGAGAACTCCTGCGAGGAGGAAGTAACACCTAGAACTTCTTCTTCACAGAAGCAGTAACTGGTAACTCCCATTCGAGATTGTCGGTGACAAGGGAAAAGGGTGGCATGTCGTCTTCATCATGGCCGTCGATCAAATAATTTTCTAACATGGGATAGTTTCTCTTAACATAATATAACTAAGCCCTTTAATGATGACCAAAATTGGATTTGAACATCATTAGAGTTGCCTTACTCAAAAGCTATCGATCAAATCTTCCCTCCAAAGTCCCTATTGCCACCCCCCCCCCCCCCCCCCCCCCCCCCCCCCCAAAAAAAAAAAAAAAAAAAAACCACCAATTGAATAGCACAGTATCTACCGTGGTAGATGCATATGGTTCATAATAAAGTTGTATCTTCAATGCTAGAAAGTTTAAATAAACTCTATTTTTTATCTTCTGTATAATTTTCACACCGTAAGATTAATTTTGGGTGGTTAATTATCTGAAGGAAACAATAAATGGTTTTCCTCTTGTGTGATCAGCTGACACATTGATTTATGATCAGCAATTTATGTTAAGTACAGAAAGCGTACTTAGCGAATCCTCGGCCAATTTTAGTAATTAGTCTCTCGTCTCAACTTCATTCATTGACACACTATCGAAAAAATATGTAAAGCACAGAAATGAAAACAAGTTTAGCTACTTAATAAGCATAAAGAGATCAAAAGTATCTATAGCCTGTGAACGTTTTGTGCCCGGCTCACTTGATCCTGGCTCCAAGACTGACATAGCATCAGGATGCAGATGCTTGTAAAATGGTGTAAAAAGAATAGTATTTCAAAGTGTTTGATATTAGCATTGCAGATTTCGAATAGCAGGGCAATTCTCCTTTGGCAGAGAGAACTAATTAACATGCACATCCATTGAGCTGGCTTGCATGATCTCTGCCAAAGGATAACTGCACTGCTATTCGGCAATTCTATTTGCCTTCTGAATCAAAGCGAGGCTCAGCATTTCATAGTTTTATCCCCCTATATATGCATGATTTATAGGGAGATACAAATGCTTGCACCCTGGATATGCTGCAGGATATGCCAGGACTATTCCTGGGGAGCTTCCTCCCTTTTCCAATCTCACCTTTTCTTCTCATTTTCTCATTCTGTTTTCCACTATGGGCATTATATGGCCCTCATTCTCTCATGCACATTCTCCTCCAAAAGTTATTCAACTCGATTTTTACGCATAACCGACATTGTGTTTCCTTTCTGTCATAAAATTTTAAATGACTTTATCTTGGAGTTCAATACACCCCGCAATGCCTGTCTAATTAGACGACGGACTTTCTAGACAAAGAATCCCCTTTTCAAACATTTCATAGCAGCCATGAAAATGATAGAATACATTGTGCGAGAAACGGAGAAAGCATCGAAATATTGAATAGAATGCTTCATAATCAATATTATCGCATATTCACCCGATCTTAGTATGATCATTCAAGATTGCAGTGTTGAACTTCTGCATCCAACAGAAGGATATTTCCGTACCTTTAACTTTCACAAACATGAGGAACATGCTTCCGAATGTTCCTTCCTCCTTCCGAGCTCTTTGCCTCTCTTCTCCTTGCAAGTGAAGTGAGATGCGTATTTGCAAATTGAATATGCCGTTTGGGCGGCTGAGTCGCTCTCTGGTTTTGTGTGTCGATAAATATGTGTGCATGGACGCAACACTCTGTGTCTCCTCAACCAATTACAAGACAATTCGACGATTTATCAATGCACATATGCAATATTACAGGGCAAATTCTTCTCTGGCAGTCAGCCGCTCATCTTCGTGTGCACGGTGTGTTGTGCTGGCCCCGGATTACTGAGTGAGCAAACTGCCAAAGGAGATTTGCCCGGCAATTCAACTGTGCAAACGCTTCTTGTATGCAGCCTCTGCAGGTATAAAATAGGTTATTGCCAATATTTGAATTGAGTTTTACTGTTTGTAAATGTTTTTGCCTTGTCAATTGTTTGCATGCATGCAAACAAGATTCTAACTGAATATGATGCCCAGCTAGGGGCCTAGGCAATATTCACCATTTGCAGGCATATCTATTAAGCAGTCCAATATATGATGCCTATCTGATGTGACTTGCACAGTTCTCCCTCATGGGGCAAAAACATGTTCGGAGCTCTCCATAGATCAGTATCCTCCTGGGAGAAAGAAAAGGTGCCTCTTGCACTGATCCAAGTAGTGTGCAGACATTAGGACATGTTATCCTCTATGGTTTCATATCACATTATACTGATTTTACTAGGTGTGGACTACATACACCCCCTAAGGGGGTGTATGAAATTATTACCTTCCAATCATTTTATTTCCAAAAATGAAAAAAATATCACATCATTTGCCATGTCACACACAATCTCTCTATTTCTTAATTTTTTTTTCATTTTTGGAAGGTAATGATTGCATACACCCCCTTAGTGTGTGTGTATAGTCCACACCTTTTACTATCGCTTGCATTGATTTTTGTTCCCTTACGTTGGAAAGATGACCAGATTCGGATCCCACCCGGTTGTGACCCAGACCTAAATTTGATCCAAGAATGGGCTGAATTAGATATGACTTCTAGAAGCACTAGCCAATCTAGGCTTTCCTAAGGGGAAAGCTCAATATTTTTTCGTGGACTACACGATCACAATCTAAGAGTGGTTGGGATTACTTGGTGTAGGAGTTAAGATTTGGGGTTTGTATTGTCATCATGTGAAATTAGAGAGATTAATTTTCATGATTTCCTCTTTTTTAATCTGAGGATATAGAATTAAATTTTTCTAAGTAAAAGATCTAGTTCTAATTAAAAACAAAACTGCGTTTGCTTAGATTGCCTAGATCTGTATTATAAAAATTGAATTTTTAATGCAAGATTCATGATCTAGGGGTTGCCTATTTAGATTGTTTGATTATTTAATTTCATGACTATCTTGTTTTATCTCCTTAGTATGTTTCTTGCAAAGGAAACTTGCAACAAAACAAAAAATCTTAGATTTTTTGGTTTGTATAGTCATCATGTGAAATTAGAGAGATTAATTTTCATGATCTCTCCTTTTTAATCTGAGGATATAGAATTAAATTTTTCCAAGTAAAAGATCTAGTTCTAATTAAAAACAAAACTACGTTTACTTGTATTGCCTAGATCTGTATTTTAAAAATTGAATTTTAATGCAAGATTCATGATCTAGGGGTTGCATATTTAGATTGTTTGATTATTTAATTTCATGAATATCTTGTTTTATCTCCTTAGTATGTTTCTTGCAAAGGAAACTTGCAACAAAACAAAAAATCTTAGATTTTTTGGTTTGTATAGTCATCTTGTGAAATTAGAGAGATTAATTTGCATGATCTCTCCTTTTAATCTGAGGATATAGAATTAAATTTTTCCAAGTAAAAGATCTAGTTCTAATTAAAAATAAAACTACTTTTGCTTGTATTGCCTAGATCTGTATTTTAAAAATTGAATTTTTAATGCAAGATTCATGATCTAGGGGTTGCATATTTAGATTGTTTTATTATTTAATTTCATGAATATCTTGTTTTATCTCCTTAGTATGTTTCTTGCAAAGGAAACTTGCAACAAAACAAAAAATCTTAGATTTTCGGTTTGTCTTGCTGTAAATTAGTGCAGAATTCATAAGAAAACACTCTAAAAATTCATGATTTTTGAGTTTGTTTTTGCCAAAAAAAACCTAACCCTAAACCTAGCTGATCACATGAATGATGCAACAATGAAGAAGAACGTTTGATTAGCATGTCCCCCGTAGCTATGCTTAGCAAGGCCAAACCCTTGCGCATGCGGGTGGCATTGGCCACCTAGATGGAAGCTACTCGTTGTAGCACTGAAAGCACATGCAAAGAGCCTAGGGGATGGAAACCCAGGTGGGAGAAAAAGTGGCAGCATGCATGCACCTCTGCAATAGTGCATGATAAGGCCGAGCACATACAAGAGAATGTAGCATGGCCGCCTAAGGGACGACATCCCCTCTCCTTATGCTGCATGTGATTTTCATGCATGTGCAATATATGCATGAGTGAACAGACCTACATGATATTGCACTGTGCGTGTGGAACACTCACAGTGCATGTGATGTGTGTTAAATATAGATCAGTCATCTCAATATATGTTTTGATGATGAGCAAACATACATGTTTGCTAATAATCTATGTATGCAGATATATGAAATAGAAGATCAAATGAATTTGATCAAGGCCTAGGAATGAAGCATTCAAAGAATCACATACAAAACTTGGATTTCAAGACTACATCAAAGAAGTTTCAAGGTAAAAATCATTTGTTTGATGTATTTATTCTTTTGTCTTTGATTAGAATGTTAAAGCCTTGATGAAGCATGTGGATACACTTAGGATTTTATAGAAAATGATTTGAAATTTTTTGGAAAAAATTCAATTTGTTTTTCTAAGCATTTCAAGGTCAAACCAATGACTTTTTAAGGTTATTAGTCGACTGGTACATGATTTCTAGTCAACTAATAAACCTAGAGAATAATGGATAGTCAGTCATGTCATGAAACTGCAAAATTCTCTGTTTTAAATTAGTCCACTAGTGTTCTTCCGCGACTAATCAAGTTATTAGTCGACTAGCAGTAGAACTCTAATCGACTAACCATACATGTTCATTAGCCATTATTTTCTAGATTCAATAGTCCAGTAGAGATCATGTATTGATTGATTAATAACCATAAAATCATTGTTGTTAAAACCTTGAGGACACTTTCTCACACACATCAAACCATAGGTTTAAAGACTTAGAATAACCATGGACTCAAAGCATATCAAAAACACTTAATTCTAAGTATAATTAGTGCTTTCATATGATTATTAGTCGATTAATAACATATTCTAGTCGACTAATGTATCAGAATATCATATGCCAAATACGACTTCTAGTAGTTGTCTAATACGACAGTTAATCGATTAATACGGAATAAATCCTTTCGTTTTCAACATTGCTACTCGCCTAAAATAATTTACTAGTTGACTATTACATCTATTAGTCAACTAATAAACCATTTACTCGATTAATACAAAACAATGTATCTTCTATCTATTGAACCATTAGTCGACTAATAGTTCGTTTAGCCGACTAACAATAGATCTGTTGGCTATGTTGACTTTCTAAATAGTGCCATTTTATATTTGTTGGATAGTTTATTTTTTAATCTTTTAAGGTAATTTCTCCTCTATAAATAGGGATTAAACCCTCAAATGTCAACACAAGATTGGAATATAACATATGCTTTCATTCTCATCTTTATTTAAGCCAAACAATAGCCAAAAATTTTGTCCAAATTATGTTCTTCAAAGCGTTCATACTATAGGGCAGAATCCAACTCTTTAGGAAATTTTAGATCCATATACATGTGACTTCAAGGCTATAAGAGTGTGGTACTACATTTCTCTTTAAAGTTTTTCCACCAGCTGTTAAGGGATGTGATTTTGCTCTTTGTTCTGAGGGTGGTTCTAATCTCATGTTGTTGAGATGGGGTTGTGCAATTGACAAGAGTGGCTGTCAAGTTACACGGTTTTTTTTCTCTTACAGGTTTGCAAGAGATTTAAATGAAAAATCTCACGCAGGGAGCATAGGGGTTGGAGTATGTCAGGGAGATCTAGCCAAGATAAATTTCTCAGTATTTGTGATTATTTTCTGGTTTAAATTATCTTTACTCCTTAATATAATTACAATCTATTGTATTATTTTCCGTTGCTAATTTGGTTGTTAAAGATATTAATTGGTAAATTTTTTGATATCATTAGTGGTTTTTTTAAAAGAAACTATTCACCCCCTAACATCTCTTTGTCCATCTCAGGATCTAATATTTTCATGATGATGCTAAGCACATACAAGAGAAGGTATCATTACATTACAAAACACAGGGCTGTTTCTAGCTGTTTTGTTTGTCGCGGTTTGGAAAACTGCCACAAATCCTTCTATTTGTATCGGTTACGACCCGCCGGTACCAAATGAATATTCTGTGGCGGTTCGAAACCGCCACAGTAATAAAATAATAATAAATTCAACTGCGGGAACAAAAATCAGAAATGAGGGAAAGAAATTTTCGCGGCTATAACATATTCTGTAGGGCTACAAACTGCTAATAATTTCCCTCCTTTGAGAATTAATATATTATTCTATTCTTTAGGGTTGCGCGTCGCCGCGTTCGCATATACCCCTCCCCGATAATTAACGCGTCGAGTTCGTCGATCGCTCGCTCGCCTTCGATCGCTTGCCGCAAAAATTTCATGATAGAAACTTAATTCTACGAACTCGATCGCTCACTCGCCTTCGATCTCCTTCGATCCCTCATCATCTTCGAGTTTCTACGGTTTTCTTCTGAGTTTTCTTCGCGTCGATTTCAAATCCGAGCGAGTTTCTTCGATTTCTTCTAAGTTTTCTTTGATTTCTCTGTACAGATCTCAAATCAGTGCGAGTTCTTCAATTTATTCCGACTTTTATTTGCTATTAGCTTCAAAGGCGAATTTTTGATTTCTGCAGCCGATCTTCGTCTGCAAAACGATAGGCTGCAAATCGCGACGATCTCCTCAGGTATGTCGACGATTACCTAGTTTCGGACATGGTTTCTATTTTTTCAATCCTCACCGGGTATCTCTCTTTTTTCTGTAGTTTGAGCTCGCCGATTTCGTCAGCTTTTCTTAGTGATACCCAGATATCATCGCCGACATCATCACTGTAAGCAAAAATAACCTAACTTTATCTTAAAACTGATATATTTTTTGGCTTGCAAGAAGGTTGGTACTTAGATTGATACTTAGAAGCTTCGAAAATATACTAAGATTGATACTTATAATAGATACTTCGAAAATATACCAAGATTGATACTTAGATTGATACTTAGAAGCTTTGAAAATATACTAAGATTGATACGTCGAAAATATACTAAGATTGGCTTCGAGCCCTCTTATCTAAATACTACTAGGCATTTTTTATGGTTTAATATAAAATAATTAGCAGGCCACTGCAACACACTGGAATAGTACACAGAAAAGAAAGTGCTCCAACAGAAATAAAACGCAGTACTGAAAAGAAATACATCAACACATAAGTTACATTACATTACATAAGTTCATATACATACATACATTAGCTGTACAAAGGGGGTACAAAAATGGGTACAATAGAAAGTAAAAACCCCCAATCCAAAAGTACAAAAGTCCACCCGGTACAACACACCCGCTAGTAAGTAAATTTTATCTTAAAACATATATTAAGATTGATACTTAGAAGTTTCGAAAATATAACCCGAAAAAGCATCATCATCCAGTTTTCTGTTTTTCCTGATCTTTGTCTGCAGTTCTTATTTGTGAAGCTGATTGGATTCAAGTATGAGAACACATGAAGTATATATGAACATTTTTTTAAATAGAAAGTATATATGTACATTTGTTGCTTCTTGGACTTGCGCACGTTCACAAAATAACCAGGGCTAATGTGTAGTTTTTGGTATTAGATGAGTAAACTATTTGATTTCCTCATGTTTTTCTTTATTGGATTTTGTTTTGTTTGTTTTAATAATTTTTATTCTCTACATTTTGATTGCAATGTGGGAAGCCGAAGTAAAAGTATGTATACTGTATTTAAGATTCCTACTGAACACTTTTTTACTGATATTTCTCGAAGAGCCTGAAAGATATAGATGGCATCTGGCAGGTGTAGAGGACTATGCTAATATATTGGAGACTATGCTAATATATTGAAGAGCTCATTTGCTTGATTATTCTGTTGATTGTTCACTAGATCTTTGCTTCAGGGCTTTTCTCCACCGTTCCGGCGAGTTCTAGCGATTTCTATAGACTTTGTGCTCGCCATTTGCGTCAGGTTTTCTTTGCGATCGCCAGAAGTCATCACTGACAAGTGACAACATCAGCATAAAACCCTAGATTTATCTAATTTTTGTTGACAATGTGATTGCTTTTGTATGCTTCAGATGAATTCTAAAGGCAAAATTAGAAAAGTATGAAGTTATGATGCCGAATCAATATTTTATCAATATTATTAATTTTTAGCATCTCAAACATGGGAACAATTGATGTCTTTTGTTGGTGGTCATACTTATGGTTAGCACGTGAAAACTGTAAATCTCAAGGATCAAATGGTATCAGTTTGATTCTCTATATATTTACCATTTCATTTAATGATATTGTGGGTTAATATATTACTGCGTTGCCATTGGTAGTCGAGTCACTTAATTGTATCATTATATATTTACCCCTTGCTAATAATCTATGCAAAATGCATTCCCAATCTTTTTGTGCACACATACTTAATCTTTATGCTTTGTTTAGATAATTTTCATATGCAAAGATGGAAACTCTTTTCTGTTGCATTGATGTTACATTTATTGATTAATTAGCATGATATTGGCTAACACTAATGACACACTCTAGTTTTGTTTTGACTGCAGGGTGTATGGCCAAGAGTTTTAAGTTAATGATAAATGCCCCTTGAGGATAGAATTGAATCGAGTCTTGCATGGTGTTTATATTGATTAAGTTAATGCTAAAATGGCGTATTTCTCCATGGGAAATGTGTTGTGCTTCATGAGTAATTAGAAGAAATTTAGTTTTCTTCAGTATTCTTTTTAAACTAAATGTCTTCTGTGTCTGCTTCTCAATATTTTACCCTTGTGTTAGTAGTTCTGCTCCATTCTTAGATAAATTGCATGATGTCATTATTACTTTGCACCGTTGGTTACTTGATTGATACATTTAGATTGACGATACAAATTATAAAGGACATGTCCTTGCTTCTTCATTCTCCTTATATTTTGTTTATGTTTTTCAGAACTTTAATCAAATGCTTCTAGGGAATTGTTTGATGGAACCTGACATTTTTGTTCATAAAGTATATCTTATGGTCAGTGGAAAATGGTCACAAGCTATTAAAACATATTAGAATTATTTTTATATTTTTGGTAAAATAAAAAATAATGTAACTTATGATACATGTTATTATTGGTTATTTTAATGCCTAATGTTATGGTTGGCATTACGCCACATTCAACATTGACTGAAGCACCAATTTTCAGAATATACTCCAAGAGGAAGTTATTAATGCTTAAAAAGAGCAACAGAGAGTTGTCTCCTGATCTACAATGATTTGGGTATCCCTTTTTCTTTTTGATACTATCATTCCACCTCCAAGCTTGAAAGTAAAAGATTAATTTACCAGCTTGTATATGAAGGATGTTGCTCAAAATCCTTGTAGAACAATATTCAGAACAAATTTTAGAAAATAAAATATTGCTAAATGTTTAAATCACAAAGAGAAATGTTCTATGTAAGGACATTAATTACAATGACGTGTGTGCACAATCAAAACATTTGACACAAAGTATAACAATAACATGATTTTTGACATTTACACCAAATTACAATGTTTATATCTGACAGACATCACAATGTTTGTATCTGACAGACTTCACAATGTTTGCATCAGATAAACATTAGTGGAGTGTCCCTTGGACTCATAAACACCTAATATGAGAATGAATATATAGAGAGCCTTGTCTTATGTCATGGCTACTCCTAATCTTAGATTGGTTTCCATCTTGGAGTTTATAACACGTTATCAGCACGTTTGCTCTAAATTCTTTGAGCTTTTTCTCCCGTATCCCCTCAAATTTAACCCTCTACGCGCTAAGGAATCTATTTGTTGCGACGATCCGTTGCGGTTTTTTGTTGCGTCGTTTTCTAGGCATTCGAGAGCGGGGAATTCTATCTACGGATTTTATATCACGATCGTCCCTAGATCTTTAATCTAGAGGTAAATCTCATCGATCCCGTAGATAATTACAAACAAATAATTTGATATGACTTTTTACAGATTTTCTTTGGGCTTGTTTAAATCAATTATATCATGTTTAATACTGATTAAAATACAAACAAAAAATAAAAAAATAAAAAACCCGGACAAACCCTTTGGCTCCCCGCGAAGGGGGGCCCTCTTTGTACGCTCGCCCTCCCCACGGCGGAGAGGGGGCTCTAAGCCGCCCAACCCCCCTGACGGGGGGGGGGGGGGGGGGGGGGGGGGGTCTCTGTATTTCGCCGCCCAAGTGAAACTTCACAATTGTTTTACATTCCATTAGGTGTTTGGTGAGGATTAAATATGAGTTTGGCTGTCAACGATTTGATTATTGCTTTTGGTTTGATTTTGATTTCCAAGAATCTGTGAGTTTGTTCTTTTGTATTTCTTTTGGAAATTTTCATTTGCAATGTGTGATTGTGGAGGAAGACCCTGGACGCGGGGTGTCTTCCTGCGCCGCCCCACCCCCCGAGGGGGGCCTGATAATGAAAATAATTTGTCAATCTGTTATATGTTATCCCTTTTAATCTGTTATCATGTCTTATCATATCAGATTATATCATAACAGATTACATCCCCTTTATCAGATTATCAGATTATCATGTCTTATCATATCCCTTTTAATCTGTTATGTTAGATTAAAAAACACATAACAGATTAAATCATGTCTTATCCCTTTTAATCAGAGATAATGAAAATAATTTGATCTTCTCTCTGTGTGCCTTTCTTTGGGCTCTCTATGTGCCTTTGAGCCCCCCCGGACGGGGAGGGCCGCTGCGCAACCCCTCCCCACGGCAGGGGGGAATCCTTCATTGCACCGACTGATCTGGCTGATTTTCGTAGACAAGTGGAGAGGGGGGAACAAGATCTATAAAAATGAGGGGTTTGGGGGCTTTTCACATTCCCTTGCTAATATCCTAAAAATTTGATTTTGGGCTTATGTTCAATTAAATTTTTGAACATTACAGCCCATGGGCCAGCAGCCCAAATCTTAATAATAAATTAGATGTGCTGTTTATTGGGCCTGAAGCCCAGTTTATAACAATGAAAATGAGTTTTATATTTATCATGGGCCCGCAGCCCCAATCAGATTAATAATTAATTTTGACTTCTGATTTGGGGCAGAAGCCCAGTTAATCAAATTGCAAATTAATGTGCTTATTATTTTTGCAATCGGGCCTAATGTCTGGCTCAAGCTCACAAGTATTGCGGATTATGTTATTTTATCTGCTACTTTTCAATTGTTAAATCTCTTAAATATTGGATATTATGTAAAACATCTCTTGCATTGTTATGGATTATTAGGATTTTTCAAAATATAATTATCTTAAGGATCTAGCGACCGCTCTGCTGTTAGTCATCTAACCCAACGGTGTATGACTTCTCCCCATGGTCCGAGAGATTATTATATTTTATAGTTTTATTTTTCCATATTATATATACCTGAGATATATGCATGGTTGATTTCTTTGTGCCTGTAAAATATTTAAAACTGCGTGGATGTTTATATAAGTTAAAATGTGTTTTTGGGATCGGCCAGTTTGATACTTTTAAATTCCTTGCACTTTTATTTTCTTTTGAAAGAATTTGTAAGTGAGGATTGTATGTATAAATGCCAAAGACCGGTGAACAAACATATGAAGATGGAGGTGAAATTTGCAAAAGATAGGGACCCCTTCTGGGTTTCCAACTTGTATTTTTCTTTTCTTTATGAACTGTAAATCGGACTTTGGACTTTGTACGTTTTTGGGTATCTGGCCGATCCCCACATTTTACTTATTTATTCTTTATGCATGAATTTACATTTTAATTAATTCATGCTCATTTTAAATTGCATAGATAAATGGCGAAATTGGCAAGCGTCGATTTCGAGGTTCTTGATGCTGCAATAAAGAATTACCTGAGTTGGCGAGTGGACCTGAAGTTCTACTTACGTTCGATGGCCCTTCTTGGCTCAATTTTGGATCCTTCATCGGCCCCAGCAGCGGCCAATGCTTCTACTAGTTAGGCCCCAGAAGCGGCCCAATCATCTAGCAGCACTCCTACCACTGTCTTTGGTGTGGATAAGCCGAAAGCCATTATCTATATTAGGAGACATATAGATCAGACCTTAAAGACCGAATACCTAACGGTAGAGGACCCAATTGAGTTGTGGACAGCGCTGGAGGCACGGTATAAACATCAAATTGATGTAATATTACCACGTGCCAGTTATGAGTGGGAAAACCTCAGACTTCAGGACTATAAGTCCGTTGCTGAGTATAACTCTGCACTTCATTATATCACCTCCCGCCTGAAGTTGTGCAATGAAGAAGTGACTGAGAAACGCATGTTGGAAAAGACATTTACCTCGTTTCACGAGAAAGATGCAATCCTCATGCAGCAGTATCGTGAAAGCAACTTCACGAAGTTCTCTGATTTAATCTCTTGCCTTCTTAGGGCAGAGAAGAATAGAGATTTACTGCTTGCCACTCATAATTTGCGCCCGGTTGGTACTGCCCCTATCCCTGAAGCCCACGATGTTTCTTCCCAGAAGTGAAAAAACAAGAAGAAGGCTAGAAATAACAAAGGGAAAGCTGTAATGAAGCCAGCAAGAGGAGCACCTCACCAGATCAATAACAACAACAACAACAAAGGGAGGAGAAACCTATCTTGGAAGCATAAGAACGCTGATCCAGTGTCAATTCCTAAGAAAAACTGGGAGGATAAATGCCATAGATGTGGCATGACTGGACATTGGTCCAGAAACTGTCGCACTGCTCGCCACCTACAGGACCTGTATCAGGCGAGCTTGAAGCCTCCCCTTGAAACAAACCTGGCAGATATTCAAACTCTGACCAAGTTCACTGCACAAGACTTCGACAACGACGATCTGCTCGATTGAGCCCTATCTTTATATCTATACATTAAATTTATATAGCTTCATCTGTAGTTTGCTTTGAATGAACTTTAGTTTGCATTACTCAAATAAATTTCCACTTTTCAGTAATATAGATGAAATGTCATATATTGTGGAAAGTGCATCGATGCACTGATAAATCATTTAAATTGCTCCCACATACAACGAGACTAAAAGATGCATTTTTCTCTCCTAAAGTAATCTCCCAAGTTTCAAGTATATTTCATTTAAATGAACATAACTTGGAAACTGTGGATAATATATAGTGAATATCTTTATGTAACTCGTCAAAAGGATGGCCAGAAGACTATCTACACACGATTCGTTGGACCCCCCATCGGGCCCATATCATTACAGATATTCATCCTATAGAAAGCCAACTTGACGAGCACCAGAAGTTCCTTTCATTGACTGAGTTTTTAACTCTGGCAAAATGGACTTGGTCATCCTGGATCAGCGATGATGGACGCATCATCAAATGAATCAAATGGAGAACCTGAAGATTCTTCAAAAGATTGAGTTTCCTTGTCCCCCTTTGTCGTAAGGGAAAACTTTTAGAGAGACCTTCCCTCCTGAAAGTGGGATTAGAGTCTCATGGCTTCATTGAGAGAATACATGGTGACCTTTGCGGGCCTATTCACCCCGCAAGTGGCCCATTTTCGATACTTCATTGTACTGATAGATGCATCTACTATATGGTCTTATGTGTGCCTTTATATTCACTCGCAACCTAGCTTTCTCAAAAGCTTATAATGTGGGTGAATTCACTACACATATCTTTGAAGACTTCTGCCAAGCAACTGGCATTGAAATTGAACATCATGCAGCATGTTCATACTCAGAATGGGTTATCAGAGTCTCTGGTAAAGAGACTCCAATGGATTTCACGTCCATTGTTAAATCACAGTAGCCTGTTGATGTTTAGGGATCAACATACTGCATTCCGCATTGCTTATCACGATACGGCCCTCTTGTGGCCATATCTTATTGCTGATGCCGCTTGCTTATGGTTTACCAGTAAGTCTTGATAACTGTAAATTTGATGAGCAAAGTCTCATTCAAATAGGCATGCAGTCTAAAGAAGCCTGAAGCTTCTGAGACCATATCATAGGACACAAAAGTCCTAATCTCGTTATGATCCGCATACTTTTTCTGTGTGAAGATGAGATCCAGAAGATCCTTCACATTCAGACTAAAGTACCTCAATTGCCGGATAAATTTACGACAACTAGAAGATTGTTCATTCACACGTCCCTGCTGCCAACACGCCAGCTAAGATTGACATCCCCAAAAATGGATGCAATCCACCGATAGCAGAATTGGATGTACCTCAATTGAAAAGAGGACACCTGCCAGGTTCAAAATATAAAGTTCCTCGAAAGAGGAAGATTCATGGATATATTAAAATGATCCCTCCACAGAATGCTGAGCTCAGACCAGCAACCTCTCCCCTCCTAATTTCTCCTGCAGAGGAAACAACAGGAGAAAAGTCATTATATTACGTACGTACTGGAGAGGTACTGGACAGAAATAGCACAGTCGTCGACGACGATTTTGCTTTCGCTATTGCCGTTCACGTCGCTGAATACGACGATGACGTCAACCCACTTTTCTATAGCATAAACGCATAGATTGGCCAAAGTGAGACGAGGCAATAAGAGTAGAGCTGGACTCACTCTTGAAAAGCAAAGTCTTTGGACCAGTAGTCCATACACCTGAATGTGTAAAGCCATGTGGAATTTAAGTTGGATTTCATAAGAAATTGAAATGAAGGAAATGTGATCATTTTCCTACTAGGCCTAAACGTCTCTGAAAAAGCCAATAAATGCAGCTCATGGACGTTGTGACTGCATATATATACGACAATATAGAAATAGAGATCTATATAAAACTTCCAGAAGGGTATACTCTACCCCCAGAGATGAAAGAGAGACGTAGAAATGTCTTCTCCATAAAGGCTACAAAGATCATTGATGATCTTAAGCAATATTCTGCCCGTGTATCTTTTTCGAAAGATCGTTGACAGGATTTGTGATAGTCGCCGTATATGTGGTCGACTTAAAGCTAATAGGATCTCCTACAGAGACCATTGAGATATCTGATAGCCTTAAGCATACGTTGGAAATGAAATACCTAGGCATAACAAGGTATTATCTCGGCTTACAGATTAAACACCTTCGTGGTGGAACCCTTTAATATTATTCACACCTGGAGTTTATGAAGAATGATGTACATTTGCAATCTATTAAAAATGGATGCTTATTTATGACACCTTCCAGTCGCTGGAAGAGGGGGAGGACATCCTAGGTCCCGAAGAGCCTAACTCTAGTATACTTGTTACACTTCTTTATCTAGCCAACTGCACGTGTCTTTGATAGAACGTCTGCAGTAAAGTTGTTAACCAGATACAGTGTTGTCCTGGATAGCACCATTAGACCAAGGATAAGCTGCTTCTGTGCAACTTCCAAGGGTCAAAGAATATATATCGCATATGCAGATTTAAAGATCATTGCAATGACCAAAACACAAAAGGCCGGCCACCTCCTAAAGATCTACACATCATCCTCCAAAGTCTACATCTTCTGAGAAGCTCATCATCCAAGAAGCAAGTCTTGAAAACGCTTAGCCAGATCCAGCAGTACCTTGCAGACACAGTGAAGACTGATTCAAAAAATACATTAGTGGAGTCATCTACCAACTTCGAAGAGCGTTCCACTCCAGAGCGCCACTGCTTTCCAATAGCCGCTAGATGAGTGAAACTTGTAAAGATGAGTGATGATTGTATGTGCTTTCAAAACATAATGGATTTATAGACGAATAGGAGATGATTGTATAGATACATAGGAAATCTGTAAGCCTGAAGCTTGTACAGATCAAGGGGAGTCCCTCGATAGTTGTACTCTTTTCCCTTAAGACGCTGGTTTTTCCCACTGGGTTTTCCACAGCTAAGGTTTTAATGAGGCAACTACAGTGGCTCTGGATCCAGAAGTATCCACCCCATTAGCATACTAAATCCTGAAGTATTCATATGCTTAACCCAAGGTAATGGAGAAATGAGGGGGAGTGTTGTGAGTTAAGGGATGCCTTTGGCCTCCCTCCCCTCGTCATCTCACCATTACTCCCCACTAATTGTAGTGGAGAGTCCCTTGGACTCCTAAACACCCAATATGAGAATGAATATATAGAGAGCCATGGCTTATGCCGTGGCTACTCCTAATCTTAGATTGGTTTCCATCTTGGAGTTTATAACAATTTTGGCAATATTTTTGTTGTATTGAAATGTATTCTAAATATACTGATCTTTTTGTAAACCAATACAATCACCTCTGACAAAGATGGTCTCAGTTTTAAGTGCCGAAATACCAAGCAAAGTCTAATCATATCCTAATACTACTAATTAGTTTTTTTGTATGAAGGATGGATAAGTCTTGGATTCAACAACCTAAAGGTTCTCATGAATATGTAGCAGGAGTGAATGTATTCTTAGACTTTACATGGAGGAGTCGTGAAATATTTCCTGCATTCTCCCCTTATAAGTAACAACATTAGGTTATTCTAGTGATATGTACAATAACATAGCTAACTTCATGAAGCTGGCAGGTCGTATAATCCGAAAACCATTTACTAGCATGTGTCTAACAAAAATTGGCCTGCCATAAGCACTCATTACCATACAATTGTAATGATATGGTTCATTGCAGTATGTTTGGTTAGCATATCATTTGACGATATATTTGGTAGCGAACATCTTAATGACTATTCCATTCCATGAGTAAGAAAACAGAGACTTATCTGACCATCCAAGTTTTATTCGTCCGAACTAAGAGAAATTACCAATATTTCCCTGTTTCTTTTCAGTATACCAGCTATGATCTTAACCTTCCTTGGTACAGGAATTCATCACATGCAGAGCAGTCGTAAACATTTTTCCTACACCAAGAACAACTTCATTTCAATTTTCATTTTTAACGCTATATTGCAAGGACAATGGCTTCAGAATTTAAATTTAAATTTAAATTTTCCTACACCAAGGACACTGATCCATTTCTCCACATTTGGATGATAGATTCTCCATCATCATTTACAGAGATGGACCATCTCCATTTCTCGCAGATTCACTATCCCAATTTTGCAAAAATTCTTCCTCATACATACTTTATCCCAATGCATATGATGATAGCCTCTACAATTATTGAGAAAGCTCATTTCTTGAAACTATGATAGGCATTATTGCATACCATCCTAAAGATATCATCGTTCCTTTCCAACATATAAGCATTTTCTCAATCATATCTATGATAGGTTTTCAATCTCATTTCTTGAGTACATCTGGTCTCTGGGAAGTTCCAAATAAATGAAGAGAAAATCTTCCAGTTGACTAGCACATGGATATATTGTTTCTGTATGTTAGTTTCTCTATGTGTACTTGAGTATTTATGTGAAAGTTATGATCTTACTTCTTGCATTTGAGGACATAATCCCTTTAACAGTGTCAATATTACTTGCTTGACAAGTATGAATTGCTAATTATCATGCATATTTGGAGTATGTGTAGGTGGCTATGCAAAATATAGTTTGCTGATAGCTCAAACATAAGTTATAATGCAAAATAATATTTCATAACATCATTTGTTGACTTAATTTCCTAGTCTTGCATTATACACCAATCTTCATGTTCATATACTTAAAAAAAATTGGACTGTCACACATAACTATATAAGAATATACATTTGGTTAAATTTGCAAAGACAATGATATTCATATGAATGTTCCTAAAAGCTTTTGGGGTGATATTTATCTCACAGCTTGTTATTTGATAAATTGTATGCATCCATCTATGCATGATGGTTGTATCCCTTATTATCTATTTCATCGATTAATATTTTTTTTGTTTGTGTTGAGAAAAAAAGATTTTTGTTAACCTTATAACACTAATTAGTTTTTTCTGTATGAAGGATGGATAAGTCTTGGATTCAACAACCAAAAAGTTCTCATGAATATGTGGCAGGCGTGAATGCATTCTTAGATTTTGTTTTTGAGCGCAAGGCTATTCGTGGTAAAATTTTGTGCTCTTATGAACGTTGCAAATTTTTAGAGTCTGGCACACGGGACGAATGTTTCGAACATTCACTCTTCACGCATTTTCCAAGAAATTACACCTTTTGGAAATCACATGGAGAGGTGGTTACATCTAGTAATGTTAAACGAGTGGCTCCAGGATCGCATCTTGAAGGGATCCAGATCCCGAACTTGGAGATACTGTACAGGAAATGGTATACGATGCATTTACCTGGGGATTGAATAGTCAAGAGACGACTGAATCGGGTGTTGATGGAGACGTAGGGATGTCAAACACGAATAGAGAATCCAGTGGTGGTAATGCCAAAGAGTTTTATGACTTGCTGAAAGATAATGAACAACCATTATACGATGGATGCACCAAGTTCTCGAAACTCTCATTTCTAATCAAGTTATATCACATTAAGTGTTTGTGGTGTTAGTGATAAGGCTATGGATATGATTTTTAAATTGTTGCATGATGCGTTTCCAAATGCAAATATCCCTCCATCTAATTACGATGCTAAGAAGATCATTAACAAACTTGGTCTTAAGTATGAAAAAATTCATGCGTGTCTTAATGATTGCATGCTCTATTGGGGGCCTGATGCGGATAGAGAACAGTGCAAAGAATGTGAGGTGTTTAGGTGGAAGAAAAAATCGAAGAAGACGAAACAACCCGCAAAGTACGTTACTTTCCCCTGAAATCTAGATTACGAAGATTGTTTTTGTCTTCTAAAACTGATGAGAGTATGAGGTGGCACTCAAGTGAACCTAAGGTTGATGATATGATGAGACACCCAAGGGATTCTGAAGCTTGGAAACATTTTGATTCCATGCATACTGAATTTTCTTCTGAGGAACGTAATGTTCGACTTGCATTAGCTTCTAACGGTTTCAATCCCTTCGGGAATTTAAGCATAAGTTATAGTATTTGGCCAGTTTTGTTGATCCCATACAATAGTCCTCCATGGATGTGTATGAGGTCGACTGAATTCATTGTTTCTATGTTGATTCCAGGGAAGAAAATGCCGGGAAACAATATTGATATCTATTTGCAACCTTTTATTGCCGAGTTGACAGAATTGTGGGAAAAAGGGGTAGAGACATATGATGCGTCTAGAAAAGACGTGTTTTTGATGAAGGTAGCTCTATTGTGGACTATTAGTGACTTCCCAGGGCTTGGAAATCTTTCAGGTTGGAATACACATACTGGTTATGCTTGTCCCTCATGTAATTTTGATCAAATTCCTCTCTATTTGGGTTGTAGTAGGAAGTGGTGTTTCATGGGCCATCGTCGATTTTTACGGCAAGGCCACAAGTTTCGGTTGAATTGTCTTCGTTTTGATGGACGTATGGAAGATAGGGACCCACCTAAATTGTTATCTGGGTCAGAGATTTTGAATCAAATGGAGAATATAGAGTTTTTCTTTGTAAAACGTTCTTCAACAACTAGTAGTACTACTGAAAGCATAACGCGGAAGAGAGAAAATGTTGATCAATTTGCAAAGCAATGTAAAAAGAGAAGTATATTTTTTCAACTTCCATTTGGGAGTCTAATTTATTACGTCACAATATTGATGTGATGCATATAGAGAAGAATGTGTGTGATAATGTGTTGTTTACATTGATAAATGACAGAGACAAAAGGAAAGATCATTTAGAGGCTCGAAAAGACTTGCAAAATTTGGGTATTAAAAAGGAACTCTGGCCAAAGGAGGATGGAAAATCTTGTCCAGCAGCGTTGTTCACAATGAAAAGGCAAGAAATTGACACATTACTTGAGACTTTGAAATGTGTCATTGTGCCAGATGGTTACTTAAGTGATTTTACTAGATGCATAGACATTGTGCATCGTAGAGTATTTGTAGGAGAATATATGCCCATAAGGCATTTATCCATAAGTATATGTCTTGTTCATACCGTATATGGTACCTATTATTCTAAGTATAAATCGTTCGTATTAATATACTTAGATAATATCCATAGACTTATAGTTAGGTCCTTACGTATCTAGATGAGATCTCGATTATGAGTAAGTAAGTGACTGAATAGAAACATAAGTCTTAAACGGTTCGTGGTCATAGATGTGTCGAGAACTGGATATCGACACATCGGATAAACCATTGTGTCTTAGTCTTACCTTAGGGTAATGATGATCTCATAGTCATTCGACTTGATGAAGTCGGAGACGTGACACAGGTGCTCATTGGAGAATGAGTTCACTGAACGACCACAAAAGAGTTATTAAATGGTTAACTTTAACTGAACTGTCTTTAATAACTCTAGGGTGATGATAGGTTAGCTGGTCCTTAAGACCTGAAGTCATTTGTACAAACCTGTGAGTGAACGGTGAAGCTTAGACCTATGATCTAGCTTCGAGGCTAGGTCTGCTGAAAGATCTTAGGTTGAGCTGCACCCGAAGCTCTCGAGGCGAGTAGATGACTAAGATGGGATTCGTCACTTCCGTTAAAGGGAAGTTAGTGTTACAGGCTCAGTACGGTCTTTATGTTAATCCTCGGCCGGGGGTGCGTTGTAAGAAGTACAATGTGTATACAATAAAGACCGCCGTATACTGACCAATGTTGTCTAATAGGGTTGACAGTAAACCATACCCTAGGCCAACATAAACACTGTCTTGACGAAGGGACTATATCTAACGGAGTTCATCACTAACACATCCAATGTAAACCCAGTGATGCTTTTGTCAAAGGGTCGATCACGTTATGATGATTCTGAAACAGGGACGATGGCTACTGCTCGTAGTGACCGTCGTCTAGGGGTTCCGAGCCCCAACCTGTAGTAAGGTCAGGCTGTAAGGTCTCACACCGAGTAGTGTTCGTGTCTTAGTAATAGGAAGATAGAATAGAGAGAAATATCATTTGATGATATAGAAATATTCACAAAGCTTGTTGTGAAAGTTAGTCGCAATAGCAATAGGGACAAATGTTGCATTTGATGCAAACCAAAGATTAAACGTGTCGTAAATTGGTTACGACAAATTTAATAGGAATAAATATATTGGAAGGGGTTACCTGGATGACGGGATCGTCTCGGTCTAAACACAGGTTCAAACCGTGTCCAAATCGGAGCTCAAACGAGCCCGGAAACACGAAAACAGTCCAAGGCGAAGTGGGTTAGACCCACTGGGCTAATAAGCCCATAGACAAAGGCAAACGGGCGCAGCCCGTTGGCTGCAGCGGGCGGGCGCCCGCTGCAGTAGCGGGCGTGGCCCGCTGCACAGCGGGCGTGCAGCCCGTAATGTCTCCTTGGGTGGGCGCGCCCGTAACTTAAGTCAATTTAGGGTTTTTGAAACCCCAAATGACGGCTACGAAAATCGATTATTTGCTCAACTTTGGGCAATTGTTTGAGGGGTCAAACGAAGTCGAAATTCGTCGACGTCGGTTCCTACGCGTTCACCATTCGAACTCTTCGGATTGATAGCTTGTTTGGTGTCTAAAGTTTAATGAGCAAAGAGAATTAATTAGTTAAAGTTTGCTTTTATGAAAAGCTCACTTAAACTAGAAATTAAGCCAAATTGGCTTAATTGATTTTTCTCCCATTTGCGAATGTCCCACATTGCTCGCAACGAGAGAGTGAGTGCCGACTCCCTATATAAATAGGGGTGCACTCTCTTCGTTGAAAAACACACCAAGTCATCGATCGAGTAGCTCCCGACTTTTAGAGCAAGCTCGATCGACGACTAAATTATTCTCTCTCTCTCTTCCTATTCTCCAGAGTAGTCCTAGCAAGACTACAAAGGGGGTTTGGATTTGGATCCAGACGTCTAAGACGCGGGTTCTACTCAAGTGAAACTTTCTACCGCGTGATCAGCTCGGAGGCGAAAGTCGGCTCGGGCGGATCGGTTCGAGGGTGCGAGGCGGCTCAGGCGGATCGAGTCAAAGCGGCTCGACTACGAGGAGCATCAGAAGATGGTGCGGTACATCTTGCCTGCTCCAGGGCCAAGATTCCGGGTATGTGGTTAAGTAATTTTAATGTAGATTTAATTTTGTCGCTTTAGAGTAGATCCCTCTTGGGGTGGTCAGATCCACCCCAAGTTGGCATAGATCGAGCTAGGTTCAGGCTCCCTCAGAGCCTAGCTAAATAGTTTAGCCAGTTTAGAAAACTTTGATTTTCGATTTCCGCTGCGCTTTTATGCCTCTGTGGTCCGTCCGACTTAGGACGGACACAGATCCGAGCTCTGGGGGTCCGCCAAAACCCCAACAATATTTGGATTGAAGAGCCATGATTCACACATTCTTGTGCAGGAGTTGTTGCCTTTGGCTATTCAGAACATTTTACCTCGTGCGGTGTATTCTGTGTTGGTCGAATTAGGGACCTTCTTCAAGCAATTATGTTCTAAGGTTGTCAATCCTGCTGAATTGAGCAAACATCAAGAACGAATTGCATTGACCTTGTGCCATATGGAAATTTTGTTTCCACTGTCATTCTTCACTGTATGGTGCATCTAACAATTCATTTGCTTGGTGGGCCTGTACACTATCGATGGATGTATCCTATAGAATGGTATGTTTCATATTCAAACCATTGATTTTTTTTTGGTTTAATTAATTGTTCAAACACTTATCCATTAATGTGAATGCAGGTTTTAGGAAAACTGAAACATTTTGTTCGGAATAGAGCCCAACCAGAAGGCTCGATTGCTGAGGGGTGGCTATCTAAAGAATGTATGGCTTTTTGTTCGAGGTACTTGGAGAATGACATTGAAACTAAATTCAATCGCACAGAGCGCGTGGATGATGACCCTTTGCTGTTTGAAGTAAGTTCAACCATGTTTCCTCCGGTGGGTAAACTAGTTGGAGACGGTACACTTATTAGATTAAGTGACATAGAAATCATGCAAGCACATCGCCACATATTGATTAATTGCCCTCAAGTAGAAGATTTTATTAGGTAAGTTAGGTATTGATATATTTTAATTTTATTAGATTAGATTGTGAGAAATCATATTGATGTTTTTATCTCTACATGTATAGTCGGTTTCGACGCATCACGACGACGAAAATAAGGAATCGTAGAAGGAATGTGAGTTCCAATGAAATAGAAAAGGAAGTCCATCGCAAAGTTGTCCAGGCATTTAAGATCCATGTGAGTGCGCCTTTTTGTCTCATTTGAGTTTATTATCGGAATTTTTTGCAAGCTATTAATGTTGTCTGTAATGTGTTCATAGATTAACGATAATCCCAGAGATCAAACTTCAAGGGAAATTGTTGCACTTGTGCAAGGGCCATTGAGACAAGCAAGGAAATTTACTGCTTATAATGTGAAGGGGTTCAAGTTTCAAACCATTGAGCGAGAGAAGAACTTGAAAACTCAAAATAGTGGTGTGTTTTGTAACTTTGGAATTAAGAGCTATACAAGCACATGCGATAATAGACCAAGAGAGGGTGCAGTACCATATTATAGTAAACTGGTTGATATTATCGAGCTTAATTACCATGATGTTTTTCATGTAACTGTATTTAAGTGTGCATGGGCCAATACCATGAACCAAGGGTTTATTAGAGTAGATGATTTTGGGTTCACATCAGTAAACTTCTCTCACTTGATTCATTCTAGTGAGCACGAGGATGATGAACTATTCATCCAAGCTGCTGAGGCTCAAATGGTATTTTATGTGGAGGATAAAGCAGATAAGGGTTGGAGTATTCCTATCCATGTAAAACCAAGAGACTTATATGATATGGATGAAGAGGATGCAAGCTTGACTTAACGAGATTAATCAAGCTCAAATTTCAGATGTGGTATTTCTAGTTGATGATTCACTGTTTGTTGCGAGGGCCGATGTTACTGCAGAGTTTGAGTAGGGTCGATGTTATTTGTATACCTTTGCATTAATTTTTTTGTTACATCTCTGTATCTACAATATCTGATGTTATATACACAGCCTGCAATATTTCATCAATGACATATCATTACATGTATTTTTTCCATTGGATTCTATGTTAAAGATGGCTATGGATTCTATGTAAAAGAGGGCTATGGTTGTCATGCGAGCATGTCCAAAATATATTAACATATGCATGGACTAACTTGGTTCAGCACGTTTTTTGTTACATTATTGACTCCAATTTGGAATTTAACCAATGTTACCAATCCTCTAATGTAACTCGGGCTATTTGAGAAAGACTCACAAAATCCTGCATGAAAGTAGCTTTGCTTCACTTGCATAATCACATCTGTATAACCATCATTTGATATGTATTATGGATAAATTTCTCATAATGCAGGTTGTGGATTTACACCTTTTTTCTGCAGTCATTTGCATATTTACCAAATTTACTTGCAGTTACATATGGCATCAGAGGGTGAGGGTAGCAGCGTAAGACGCCAGCGCAACAAAGGAGCATCGTCAATGTACAAGTCCACTGGGATCTGTGAGCTGATAGGTTGGTTTAAATTCAAGTCATGATTATAAAAGATCTGCATCTTGAATATAATTTAATGATCTTAATTATGCAGATGTTTCAGATCCTGCAAACCCCCAAAAGTGTGGGACAATGATTTTGAAAAATGCTAAAGACATTCATGATAAGGTCCCCTTCCAGAAGAGAGTAATACTCACATTTAAACCAAGGTGTCCTGGCATTGTAGGAGAGGCTGGTAAGCCACTCCACTCTATTTTAAAGGAGGTGATTTGGATAATGAAAAGTATCCTGTGGGCGTAAAGGATTGGAAGTCAATACCAATGGAGATCAAGGATAATGCGATCCTAACTCAAGTTCTGGTATGATTACTTTCACCAAAATATTATAATACATTTATTTTTTTCTTCAATTTTCAATCTTACCCTCAACCTAACTTATTGATTTTCATTTATTTGCAGACTAAGTTTTACATTGAACCACGTGAGTGCGAAGAAGTTACTTGCCACGAAATAAAGAAAGCAATGGGCCTTCAATGGAAAACTAGAAGGAACAGCTTATGGAACAAATATTACGATGAAACAAAAAGTCAGAAAGATAATGAGGAAACACCACCTGAACGCATTACTAAAGATGATTGGGCATCTTTCATTGCTCTAAGATTTTCTGAAAAGTGGTTGGTAAGTTTATAAATTGTTATACATTAAGTAATATATTTCATTTTATATTATCCAAGATTTTAACATTGTGTCAAATCTTTATCTTTATTGAAGTACAATCATGAGAGGAATAGGGAGAATGCTCTTAAGCAAGACTGTCATCCAACTACCGGGTCACGTCCATTGGCTTAACTTTATAGTTTAATGGTAACAAAAACTTATCATAGAATTAATTAAGATTAATATATTTTGTTTTTCGATTCCATCTAGTTTTAGATATTGCTCTAATTAGTGAAGTGGATACATTAGGCTGCAGAAACAGGAGCGGACCCCACCCGAACAGATATGGTGTTGTTGACGTGTTCCAGAGATGACGGGTCTTATCCAAACGAATCTACGAGGGAGATCATTGTAAGTATAATTATGTGTATGATATTGAAGTTATGCATACATGCAGTATTACCACAATATGCAAGCACAACTATATTTTTAGCTCATCAGACAATGAATCTACTGACCAGATAACCACTTAACACCAACTAAACCTGCCATTATATTATTCTTCTTGGGGAGATTTAAGCTTCTTGATGAAATGGGAACATTGTAAACTTTGTGTCATCCCCTTTGAGTCTCGTAGCTACTAGTGCATATATTAGTAACTTTATTTCTTGCATAAACTCTTCAATGCTTAGAACTTCAGTGATTAGTTCAAAAGCTTCAGATCATATTACTAGAAACTCTGTTATCTTTTCTAAGTTAAAGTTTATGTATTTGCCTGTTGTAGCTGCGGTTGATGTATTGATTTCACCTTCGTGCCAACATTGCAAACGTTATACCAAATATATCATTTGCCTTATATCCTTTACCTGTGTAACATCCCATTTCTGTTAGTAAACTTACTTGAGATCTGAATTGTTATGTAACATTCT
Organism: Scilla litardierei; assembly: GCA_030789695.1. NCBI lineage: Eukaryota > Viridiplantae > Streptophyta > Magnoliopsida > Asparagales > Asparagaceae > Scilla > Scilla litardierei. The sequence continues at coordinate 295,634,846 of CM061133.1, read as the reverse complement.
TTCCAACTCATTATGTTCTTTAGGAAATCGGGACATAATAGGTGATTATCATGATACGTGAGTTTGGTAGATTGTATCACTTGGATATGACTCTGGTTCAGTGGCATTTTTTGTTTTAGCATCTTATATTGATGTTTATGGTCAAGTGGGATTACTTTCTTTTCAAACTATGAGGTGGATATATCTTACTTCCAGTCATATGCTCAGCTTAGTCTGTTAGACTTGCTAGTGTGGTAAACACCATTATGTATTTTACTCAATTAGATTCAATAATAGAGCCGGGGCACCCTTTGAACTTGTTCATTGAGATGTATGTGGTCTATTTAGATATATTGTTATGTTTGTTGATAACTATTATAGTGTTTCATGACTTTATATGTTGAAAGATAAATTTGAGGTGTTATTTATGTTAAAATACTTTTGGTGATGAAGTTAAGATAATTTGGATTCTTTGTTTGTTTGTAGTGAAAACATAGAGAAATATTTTAGTTTTTTAATTGAGTTTGACACTATTTGGTATCATTCATCAATCCTCTTGTATATACACATCGCAACACTATAGGTTTATTACTCTGGGAGAGTCTATGAAATTATGTTTAACATTCAATGGATTCTATAGATAGTGCTATTAAGACATAATCCAATTTAGCATGGTCATGCTATCTCATAGTGAGCATTACATCATGTCACTACAATAAATTTGGACAACTTCATCTATTACCCTAGCATTGTACTTGCTGACACCATCCCCCCTCGTGGTTCATGTTTTGATCTTCAAATTTGGTAGTCTCTTGTTTTCTCTTTTCTTCACTGAGCTTTACATGCTACATTTTCATATTTGAATTTTCAATGAAAAAGAATAAATTCCGCAAACACGACTTGAATTATGACCAATATATTGTTGAACACACTTGAACTATGATATGAGCAGAAACTGCATTTAAAAAGTAGCAGTTTTGATGGCATGGTAGCACTAGCACCTCCTATTCTTTCTACTAATATCATGATTCATTGGTGTTTAGTGATGACCTGACCATAGCGCATGAGGTGTTAACGGAATTTACCCTAAAATATTTTAGTAAGAGATTGTGTAAAATGAGGCACTATAGGACTATACTTTGGTCATGTTTACCCAAATTTTAATTTGTTTCATTGATCATTTGCCGTCTGGTTGTAGAACGCCACCCTATTTTGGTAGTGTAGTGTTAGGCTACTGATCACTCCGTATTTTACACCTTTTTTCCGCATGATTGCATGCCATTTAGATCGCTCAAATCACGTTTTTCACGATTTATCGACAATATTACGATACTTTTCACGATTTGTTGTTTTTGTCGTATTTCAGGAGATTTGGAGCGATTTGGAGTGATTCCGAGATACACCTACTCCGGAGTGTCACCGAAGACTTCCCTGAGGGGTATTTTCAGATTGGAGAGGAGCGGAAGAAGAAAGAACGTCGTAGGAGCGACGAGGAGGCAAAAACACTCAGAATTGGCATTTTTAGTGTCTCACTCGGCCGAGTGAAGGAGTCACTTGGCCGACCAGCGAGACCCCGCTCGGCCGGCCAGATCGGACACGCTCCAAGTGTGCACTCGGCCGAGCATCAGAAGCCACATCGGCCGAGTGACGAAATCCCGTCCGCCCGAGTGGCACTCAGACGACGCCCATCAAAAACTCCCAACTTACTGTTTTTCGTCAGGCTGAGCATCAGAAGACCCACTCGGCCGAGTGGCAATTGCCGACCGCCCGAGTGAAGAGAAGCCCATCGGCCGAGTGACGACAACTCACTCGGCCGAGTGACCCCCGAAGTGAAGACCCCCAAGACCCCAGACTTACTGGAAATTCTCAGGGTCTCTCACTCGGCCGAGCGACTTTTGTCACTCGGCCGAGTGAGCCGCGCTGCCTGTAGCGTAAATTGCGATTTTCAGGCTGCGCTGGGGCATTTTGGTCACGGATTTTTGGGCAGTTTTGAGGGGTATTTAACCCCTGATTCTAGCCTAGGTTAGAGAGCTTTTTTTCCTTACTTTTTGGTAGCCTTTTAGATTAAACTTTTTAGCTTTTGATTCTTGTGATTGGAGAGGAGAGAAAAGGTTTATTTTGTTGGATTCTTGGAGAACTCTATTGGTTTGTCTCCCTCTTCATTAAAAATCTTATTTTTATTGCTTATTTGAATATTGCTATGAATTCTATTGCTATTTCAATTGATTATTCTTCTATTTGTGAAATGATTTGTGAGTAGTCCTAACGTCTTAGGGTGTGGGGATGAACCCTACGAGCCCAATTTCCGATTTGTGATGATTTGGTAGAACTATTGCTAGAATTGCTATTAGGGTTAGTTTGGGATCGATATATTACGGATAGCTAGGTGTTCATATCAATTGGGATTTGCAAGAGATTGGATCCCAATTCGATAGGAAACCCTAGAAATCTGAATTGGGTTGAAATTGAGTTTCCGTAGTATCGGTTTGCAAGAGATTGGACCGATACTAGGGTTCTCGGTTGCAATTCCATACCGATACCCGTTTGCAAGAGATTGGACGGGTAGGAACTATCCCAACCTAGGTCGCAGCCCGAGTTTGCACGAGAGTGGGCGCGGGATGCGATTGGACGATGACGTTGATCCTAATGCTAGCTTGCCTAGGCTAGGGTTTGCAAGAGATTGGACCCGAACCTAGGTTTGCTATAGACCGACAACAGCGCGAGAGCGTGAGCTAGGTTTTACATTCAGTTGCAACTAGTTCATCCGAAATTCTACCCTAGCAATTGTGATACCAATGAATCACATTGACGAGATACGGTGAGTAGAGGGGATTCCCTATTCCCTAGGCGTCTTTATTCGATTTTATATCTCTTTACTTTGTCTGACGATTGTGACAGCATCGCCGAAAGGCAAATTCCCTCTTTTCTGTCCCTATAGCCAGGTTGTTCGGAGAAGGCACTGTCATACGTCCTCCCTGTGTTCGATACTCGCTCGCCGCTACACCGTGCGCTTGCGGTAAAACTACACGGTCGCTCTTTTGGGTGTACGCCCGAAAGCGATCAAGTTTTTGGCGCCGTTGCCGGGGAGATCATTTTGACGGTGTTCGGCATCGACCACCCGGTTATTTTTGTTTCTTTCTTCACTTTCTTCTATATCCTGTTCTAACTCTGTTTGCAGCCCTATTTGCATATTCTCCCCGTATTTTGCATAAGATCTTAACAGGTAGAATGGAGGATGCAATGTCGACAATGGAACTCAGTCAGGGAGATTATGACTCCTTCACAGACCTCCTTAAGGAGCTTGTCGATGAGGTCCACGCTACTGGAGCTTTTGCTATCGATATCAAGGACCCCGACGAACAATTGTTTGCTAGTTTTGTGATGGGTCACGTCTCCCCGGATGGGACTATCGGGGGCAATGTCAGAGTTGATGTGATAGACGACAAGTTATACTTCGAAGATGGTAGAACAAGTGTCGAAGAGCACTACACTCCCGAAGAATCTTTCGAGCAAACCAATGTTCAGGGAGTAGCACTCTATGACCCTCACTCTTGCTTTTATGAATCGTCTGATGTGTTTCTTGATTCCAGGAACGAACCGGAGCAGAGTGAAGGTTTTGACGATGCTAGCACAGAATCGGAGAGCGTCTATTTCGATGCATCGTCCTCACTAAGGAGTGAGTCTGAGTCTTCACATGAGAGCACGCCGCCTGAACATGAGCTAAACTCGGATGTCAAAGGAGAAGCCAAGCTCATGCGAGCTGATGAAGTAGAAGGAGTGGCACCTCTTGAGGTAGAACTTAAACAATTACCACCAAATCTAAGGTATGCCTTTTTGGGTAATAAATTAACTTTTTCGGTGATAGTTAACTCCCACCTCACGCATGATCAACTTGAGAGACTCCTAGACGTTCTTAGGAGCCACAAAGATGTCCTTGGCTACACGATCTCCGATCTAAAAGGGATAAGCCCTAGGCTTTGCACACATAGGATTCATTTGGAGGATACCGACGCCACCTCCATAGAGCCTCAAAGGCGGTTAAACCCGAACATGAAAGAGGTGGTTAAAAAGGAAATCCTAAAATTGCTCGACGCCGGTATTATTTATCCTATCTCTGACAGTAGATGGGTTAGCCCCGTTCACGTCGTCCCCAAGAAAGGGGGGATGACAGTTATAAAAAATGATAAAGGAGAGCCCATTTCTACACGCACCGTCACGGGATGGCGAATGTGCATTGATTATAGGAAACTAAATAAAGCGACCCGAAAGGACCATTACCCATTGCCCTTCATTGATCAAATGCTTGAACGCCTAGCTAAACATAAATACTTTTGTTATTTAGATGGGTATTCGGGGTTCTTCCAAATCCCTTTGCACGAAGATGACCAAGAAAAGACCACTTTTACTTGTCCCTATGGTACCTATGCCTACCGTAGGATGCCGTTTGGTCTTTGTAATGCTCCCGCCACCTTTCAGAGGTGTATGACATCCATATTTTCCGATTACATTGAAAATATTATGGAAGTTTTTATGGATGATTTTTCGGTTTATGGAAGTGAGTTTGACTCTTGTTTGGCCAATCTTACTAAAGTCCTTAAAAGGTGCCAACAAAATAATCTCACTCTAAATTGGGAAAAATGTCACTTCATGGTCACGGAAGGTATAGTTCTCGGGAACCTTGTCTCCTCGAGAGGAATTGAGGTAGATAAAGCAAAGATAGAGGTAATCGAGAAACTCCCTCCTCCTATTAATGTCAAGGGCATTAGAGGCTTTCTTGGTCATGCGGGGTTTTACCGCCGCTTTATCAAGGATTTCGCCTCGATTGCCCGACCGCTTACTTCCTTGCTTGCTAAAGATACTCCTTTTATTTTTTCAGGCGAATGCTTGCAAGCCTTCAATACCTTGAAGGAAGCACTAGTTTCTGCGCCCATCATACAACCACCGGATTGGAGCCTTCCCTTTGAGCTAATGTGTGATGCTAGCGACCAAGCCATTGGAGCGGTATTGGGACAAAGGAAAGATAGGAAGCTTCATGCAATATTCTATGCGAGCAAGACATTGGATGACGCGCAGAAAAACTATACAACTACCGAAAAAGAGCTTCTAGCGGTCGTATATTCCATCGAGAAGTTTCGCTCCTACCTCCTTGGTTCCAAGGTGATTGTCCACACCGACCATGCGGCATTGAAATATCTTTTAAACAAGAAGGAGGCCAAACCTCGGTTAATTAGGTGGATACTCTTGTTGCAAGAATTCGATTTGGAGATCAGAGACAAGAAAGGTACGGACAATGTTGTGGCGGATCATTTGTCTAGGCCTATTCGTGACAAGGAGGATGAGAGTTTACCTATCGACGACACATTCGTGGATGAGAGGCTATACGCCATAAGGCCTGGAGAAGTACCTTGGTACGCGGACTTCGTCAATTACTTGGCTTGTGGAATTAAACCGCACGGGATGCCCACGCATCAAAAGAGGAGATTTTTGCATGAGGTCTGTAGCTATTTTTGGGAAGATCCATACCTCTTCAAGGTATGCAAAGATAGTGTAATTCGGAGGTGTGTTTCTAAAGAGGAGGCAACGTCTATCATTTTGCATTGCCACGGTATTCCATGCGGGGGACATCATGCCGCCTCTAAGACAACCGCTAAGATTCTGCAGAGCGGATTCTTCTGGCCAACAATGTTTAGAGACACCCACGATTTTGTAAAGGGGTGCGATAGATGCCAACGGACCGGGAATATCTCCAAACGCAATGAGATGCCAATGAGGCCCATCCAAGAAATTGAGCTTTTTGATTGTTGGGGAGTGGACTTCATGGGACCATTTCCGTCGAGCAATGGTAACAAATACATCCTATTGGCCGTTGACTACGTCTCCAAATGGGTGGAAGCAATCGCTACCCCTACCAATGATGCAAGGGTCGTCTCTAAGTTCTTCAAGCAGAATATCTTCCCACGCTTCGGAGTGCCTCGTACTTTGATAAGCGACGGGGGGAGCCATTTCATAGAAAACAAGTTTGAGGCCATGCTGAAGAAGTACGGGGTAAACCATAGAGTTGGCATGGCGTATCACCCCCAGACAAGCGGTCAAGTGGAGGTCTCAAATAGGGAGATCAAGCAAATTCTTGAGAAGACCGTGGATCGATCTAGAAAGGATTGGTCAATGAAGTTAAACGATGCTCTATGGGCGTATCGCACGGCCTTTCGCACTCCCATTGGCACCACACCGTTCCGACTTGTTTATGGGAAAGCTTGCCACTTGCCGGTAGAGTTGGAACACCGCGCATATTGGGCCATCAAGACCCTTAATTATGATTATAAGAGTGCGGCGGTGAGGCGACTCTTGGACATCAACGAGCTTGATGAGATAAGAAGAGACGCCTACGAGAGCTCAAGAATTTACAAGGAAAGGACCAAGATTCTCCACGATGCGTGCATAACCGTTACAGACTTCAAAGTAGGAGACAAGGTCTTGCTTTATAATTCCCGGCTCCGACTATTTCCCGGTAAGTTGAGGTCACGTTGGTCCGGACCTTTCACCATCAAGCACATACAACCGGGAGGGGCTTTCGAGTTGGAAAGCAAGGACGGAGCCACATTCAAAGTAAATGGTCAGAGGCTCAAGCATTATTCCGAGGGAGTCCCAATGGGAGAAATCAATAAAATATATCTGCTTAAGGGACTGCCGGATGATCTTTCATACCTCCTTGACGAAGTCATTGAGGAGGCGATCCGCCATTCCATCGGCGCCCTATTCAAGGAAGATTTTGAGGAAGGGCCAGACTTGGGCCAAGAAGAAAAGATGGAGCATTCCCCCGATCTCTCCACCGAAGTTGATGAAGGCGACACTGATGTCGCAAGGATTCGAGAGCTCTGCAAGCTCTCAAAATTGAAGTCTCCGAAGAAAGCTCCGCCGATACGGAAATCGGTGTCACCGGTGAAGCCGAGGACCGGAGCAAGCACTAGCTTGGGGGAGCCACCCCCCAACACTACCCGAGACGAGAGATCACCGAGGGAGAACACGCCGCCGCAACATCCGAATCCAAGCGTTCTTCCCGGAAAATTTGACGGGTGCATTTCATATGCACCCAATATCCCGCATTAAATTGAAAATCAAAGGGGGTCGAGCTCAAGACCTTAAACGAGCACTTGTCGGGAGGCAACCCGACGGTTATCGCTTTATTTTTACTTTTCCCTTTATTTTTGTTTTAGAAATTATTAGTGTTCTGAGTCGTTTGCCTAAAAATTTCGTGATAACGGGTCCTATTTTTCTTTGACAGGAGAGGAGAATGGGGTACCTATCATTAGGAGGATGAACAAGGCGACGAGGAGCGCTCCAGGAACGTGCTCGATGCTTAGGAGGAAGATGAAATCGACTGGAGGAAGGAAAACAGAGTTTAGAGCCCAAACGAAGCCAAACAGCAGAAAACAGGACTCACTCGGCCGAGTATACTAGTCACTCGGCCGAGTATACTAGTCACTCGGCCGAGCACATAAGCTCGTCCGCCCGAGCGGCTCACGAACGAGGAAAGTCTGCTGTACCCAACTCTCTGTTTCTTTTCTTGATTTCAGTATAATTGCCACTCGGCCGAGTATATATATTCACTCGGCCGAGTAAAACTGATACGCTCCTAGGGCGAGTATTGCCGAGTAGCTTGAGCCACTCGGCTGAATGGACCTTTACCACTCGGACGAGGATGGCAAGGCCACTCGGCCGAGTCGTAAGCGGGGAGGAATTTTTCAAAATATTTCCGTTACGATCACTCGGCCGAGCGACTTAGTCACTCGGCCGAGTCGTAACTTTTCCTATATAAAGGGGAGCGGGTCGGCGCGTTTTTCGAAACGAGAAAAAACCCAAAAGGCGCGACCGCTCGTCTCCCTCACCCACAGCCCCCTCCTCACTCGCCCGACCTCGCTCGCCACCGCCGTGCTCGGCCGACCACCGCCGGCCGACGCCCCCTCTGCACCGCCCGAGTCGCCGCCGGCGACGTCCTTGCCGGCCGAGCTCCGGTACCCTTATTTTGCCTATTTCCTCCTCTTTCTTGTATTTTTTGACGATCCGCGCACCAATCGAGCCCCAAATTCAAATTAACTTCATTATCTATCTATTATACCCCTAACCCCCCATACATTTTGAATATTACTCACTGATATCTTCGTTTGATGTGCAGGGTATATTGGGGAGCTTAGGGGAGCCCAGGGGAGCTTCCGGGGAGCGTTTTTGGCTTCGTGGAGGTGGCGTCTTCGCACGCGTCCACTATATTGCTCTCGCGACGTGTTACGGTATACTCGTTCCACTCATTTACGCACGCCGCATTTTTTACGTTTTTGGTGAGCACCCGGGGCCCACATGCCGCCCCGGACACGGCCGCGGTCGAGGAGAGCTTCCGCCAAGCGGAAGCGGCCGGATGAGGCCGGCCCCTCCCACGAGGTGGAGGACTCTCCTCCGCCTACACCACCACACCTCGTTCACCCCGCACAGCCTGCAGACCCCGCACAGCCTACAGAGCCCGTTCACCCCGCACAGCCACTCCCTGCCGACCCACTGCCACCACCGGCTCCACTTGTCGGGCCGCTGGGGATTACGTTCCGGGACGACGCACACCGCGTCATTTTTGAGCGCATTTCCCAACGCTCGATTGTACCCTCCAGGTTCGCACACCTTGCAGACCTAGGACGCCTAGGGGTACTTGAGGGGATGCTCACGTTGTATGACAACGTGGGTTGGCAAGATTTTTTCCAAGTGTCGGCGGACACATTTGTCCGTCCGACAATTGAGGTTCTTAGTTCTATTGCCCGGACCGACGAGGGATGCTCGTTTAGGTTTATGGACCGGGAGTGCCAGGTCACTCTCGGTATGATGAGAGCATTCTTTTCGTGGCCCGATATCCCCGGGGCCGACCGTGGTTACGCCCCCACTCACATTCCCCCACCTTCCTTCGACTCACACGCTTTCTGGGCCCGGATCACAGGTTTACCAGCTGCCTTTGACCCTAGTAGGGCCAAGGCCTCGGCCATCGTCCACCCCTGCCTCCACATAGCTCAGCACCTTATGGCGACTACCTTTTTGGTGAGATATGAGCCTGGGATGATGTCCACACCAGAGCTTTATATGCTCTATACGATGACGCGTCCCAGAGTTCTAGCTAGGGAGAGTGACGACTTGGTCCCCGCCGTCGTGATTGATATCGCGAGTTGGTTTTTGGACCGCATCATCGTATCGGTGGGCGCTCGCTCACCGATATGTTGCGGCGGTCTGATCACCCTGCTCGCCCTGATGACCGGCGAGGACCTTCCGGCTGACCTGCGACGAGCCCCGGGCCCCACTTCACTGTCCATAGACGTCATGGCCCGGATGAAGATGCTTCGTCCGCACGGCCAGCGGAACTGGGTTTGGTTGCACGGTCCATTCGGTGTTGATTACATGATCCTTCCGAGCTCAGCTCGGACACAGATAGCACCAGCACAGGTGGACTGGCTTCCGGCGATGGATCTCCTGATCCCCGCCGCCTACGTGCTTGAGGCCGAGGAGGCCGAGCAGGCTGAGCAGGCCCATGCTGCACACGCTGCCCCCGCTGATCCCGTGGCCCCTCAGCAGCCTGATATTTCTGCTGCTCCCGACACCTCTGTCCACACTTGTAACGACCACTTTCCGTTGCACGTTGTTCGTGCACGTGCTTTTGACCGTGCACGTGTTTGTTCTAGACCTTGCTTGTTTGTGAACACTTTCGTGTGATATGCCGTTGTGAACATCTCGGAGAGTATTTAATAGTGGCACTAATTTGGAACGACGTTTCTCGAGTCGTTTTTCCACAATTTAAACTTACTCGATGAGACGTGACGATTCTCACTCTTGACGGGAGACGTTCTATTTTTAGTTTCGTCGTCCGACGTCGAATTTGAGATCCGTCTTCTTAGTTGGCTCACATTCATCATCACGATCACCCTGATATTTATTTTATAATTTTTGGAGTTTATTTGACCACTTTTATAATTTTTACAAGTTTTATATTATTTTTAATAATTAATTTATAAATTATTTTCGGCCAAATAAAATTTATTTGAGTTTTAAACGTTTTAAAGAATTTTTGAGCCAATTTCCAGCTCATTTGGACCAGGTCAAACCCTTGGATGAGTTGGAGTAGTTGGATTTCAAATTTTAAATTATTTTAAACTTCTAATCCTATTAGATTTAGCCCTAGACCAAGTCAACCCATCTACACTATATAAACAACCCTTAGGAAGACCTATTTTCGCAAGAAATTAGCCCTAGCCTCTTCCAAATCCCAAATTTGACGTTGCGACGTTTCGTCGCAACGTTGCGACAAGCTGCTGCCGCACGACCGAAGAAACGGGCCCAAATCCCCCGCTCCGACGGAAGCCCCCGCCCGCTCATCCGCTTCGCCCGCTTGCACAGCCGCCACTCCGCTTTGCCCCGTGTCCGACCGAGAGGAGCTCTCGGTCAGACCGAGAGCCCAAGCCCGCACAGCCCCGCATCGCCGCTCCGCACCCAAGCCCGCTCCGCACCCCGCCCTCCTCCGTGCCTGACCGATGCTCTCGCCCGCATCGCCCCGCGTTGCAACATTGCAACGTTGCAACGCCCGCCCAATCGCCCGACCGAGACGACCGACCGCTCAGACCGATGGAGCTCCCCGCACCCGCTGCTGCACCGCTCCGCAGCGCTGCACAGCGCCGTGCGTTGTGTCTGACCGAGAGACTCTCTCGGTCAGGCTAGGATACGACCGATGGCCAAACGTCGCAACCCCACACCCATCGCACCGCTTGCCACCGTGGGCCCCCCAAGTTCTCCAGAGGTATTGTGGGTCCCCCAAAGGTCCCTAGGACTACTGTGGGCCCCACCTAGGTGCTTTCTATCCGACGATTCGCCGTGCACGACGTTGCGACAAGTTGAAGCCCGTCGTCGCACGTGCTAGCTTTGGAATCTGGAACCGTCGCTCCGGTTGATGCTCTGAACTTTCCAGCGAGGAAACTATATTGGAATCAGGACTTGGAGCGCGTTCTTCTATTCCAACCCCCGGCGTCGCTACCCGACGCCGGTGTAGCTTTCGCGTCGTGTTGAGGTAACGCTTTGCACCCTTAGGACCCCCAACCCAATGCATGCTAATCAAGACTAAAATCGGTATTTTTAAAGTATTTTAAATGTTTTAAATTCACTAATCAAGATTAATAATATGGACTTTAGGCCGATGGACTTGTGCACGTAGGGTAATTGTGACTTTGGACTCGTTGGACGTGTTGCTCAGACGTGATACTTGCAGGCAAGTGAAACTTGCCAACTCTTGTGTAGGGCCATGTTTTTAGGCCACTTCCTTGTTCCTAGCGTAAAAGAGACTAGTCAGTGAAATGATAGCTGGCTAGACGCCTACTTGATCTAGTTTGACAACGAAACTAGATCCGTCACCTAATTGATCTAGCTTGACAACGAAGCTAGATCCAACCCTTTAAACTTGTTGTTCATGCATACTAAACTGTCACGTTTACTTTCCTTAAACTGTACGTACTTTTAACTGCCATGCATTGCATCTTACTTGTCATCCAAATTGATTGTTGCATCGTAGCACACGCTACAAAATACTTGTACAAATCCGTGTTTCCGTGTCCCTGGCTAGGTGCACCCCTAGGCCATACTTGTTTAAAACACTTCCTGGCTCGTGATCCAGAAGCGAGCATTCCAAGTTCGGGGGTAAGGCCCTGGCTAGACACACGTGGAGGGGTAGGGATAAACGTTCGCTTGAGCTTAGGAGTGGCCTTATCAGCCCTCTAGCCAAAAGACGGAATCTCTGTGCACGAGGTGCTTACTTTTCTTGTCTTGTACTTGTCTTGTGAATGTCATGCCATGCTCGTACTTTACTTCGCTTTACTTTACCTGTTGCACTCATTACTTTAACTGCCATGTCATTGCATCATGCTAGAACTTTTAGGTTGCTTTTACTTGTACTTTCAGTTTCCTTGCACAAGTCTCTTGTAGACTTGCTGACATGTGCCCCTTGCTCTTTTGGGTGTCACATGTTAGACCTGAGCCAGAGATCGTTGCTGAGTACGTGATGTGTTGCTGACGCTGAGCCTGAGTCCATGATTGCCCAGGAGGATTTTGGTGGACACCGGTGACCATTCTTTGAGTCTTTGTTGAGCTTTATTTTATTTTAGGCCTTTTGTTAGTTGTTGGTGCATAGCACCGTTGTTTTGTACTTGTACTTTGTTGGCCATGTTTGGGCCTTTAGTCTCTTTTTCTTTCAGCCTGGTGGCTTTTTCTGTGATGTTGAAACTTATTTTATGGATATTCTGAGATTATTCTTTTGTCTCATTTCCTTATTATTATCTTGTTTCGCTCGCGTTGCAAGGACCTGCAGTTTTAAACTTGATTGACGCTTATCGGACTTGCAGCTTTGTAGCTTCAAGTCTGAGCGGACCTTCTCACGCTTCGCCTCCATATTTTTGGGAAGCGGGGCGTGACAGGTTTTGTTGGTGGCCCATGCAGGTTAGTCTTGCAATTGCGAATTAACGAAACAACGATAATAACGGAATATCCATTAAATAAATTGCAACATCCGAGTCATAAGCCCTGAGTCTAGTCGTTTTCTTACGACACTAGGTGGTAAGAAGACTTAGTTAGACGTCTGTGCTTGCTAGTTAGAGGCCCCTGATTGATAGTTAGGCTCCCTGTCAGCAATTGATCGCCGTAGGAGTTACCCTAGTGGTCCTTGCCTAACCCTGACCATATTAGACTTCTCGATTTTCCTTCGGTCGTTCGCTTTTGGGTTCATCGATTTCGGACCAAGCTAAACGCTTTCCATTATCGTCTAACCTTTAGAAGTCTTAGTGCCTAGTTCCAAATCTTTAGTTGGTCGACCGTAGGAGTTTCCCCGTAGATTCTCCTGATTCATAACCTAGGCGTATGAATGTTTTGATCAACCGACCAATTTCCTTGCCTCGATTCACGAGATCGCCACGTGACGATCATCGTCAATTTTCAAACATCGCCATTGCAAATCTTGAACCTTCTGAAAGCATTTTCTTTTTGATTTCCTTTTCCCCTAAGTTTTAAATGTGTTCAAATTTTAATATGTATACATACTTATACTTCATGCTCCTCGTTGATTTAAATTTTTTAAAAACTTTTGTCGAAATTTTTGAATAATAGTATATAATACTTCTTCAGCCTACACTTTTGTACCTATGAAAATACATATTTCCTTTCATATATTAATTTCTTTCTGAACTATACTTTAGCCTTGCCCAAATCGATTTATAATTTTCCTTTCTTATTTGTGTTATTCGAATGATGCGTCGTGTTTACTTTAATATACTTTCAAGACACATGGAATTTCAGCTTTCAGCAAGGTGGACTTTGCTCGTCGTTTTCGCTACTTTAGATTTTTGCAAAGTACTATTTTCATAGCCTCTTCCTGCTTTAGACCCTCCCCTGATTTGATTTTAAAGATTTGCTATTCGATCTTGATAATTCTTATGCTAAGTTACTATTATTTTCTTTCCGCTCACCATACACGCTTTTAGAAAAATTTCTAAACCAAATTGAATTTCAACTATTTTTATATCCGTGCCAGACTTGTTGTGCTCGTATATCGAGAACCTTATGTAAATCAGTTTCTCATTTCAGGCAAACCCTGGTTCTCTAAAAAGTAGTTTCAATGATAGTCATTTTAAATTTTCCATAGCCCAAAGGTTTTGAAAGCATTTAACCTGAGTTTAAATTTTTTTTTCCGTTACTTGATTTCATTCTTGACTTTCCAAAACTTTTGACAACATTATATTAAATTACTGACGGAAAGAATTTTCTAAACCATGTCCTTAATATTCGTGTAAATGATTTTACTTCCTTTTAAAATTTTTAAAACCAATAGACCCTTTTCTTTTATTATGAATGTTCGACTCAAATTTATTTTGAACAACTCGTTTTATCGATTCCGAAATATTTCTTTTCAGACGAGGATTCTGATTTTGAAGAAAAACAGTTTTCAGATTTCACGTATTTTAGCTTGTGCTACTTACCCTATTATCTTTCTGTATCCTATTTAAGCATCTCTACATTTCCTTTTCCTTCAACCTAAACATCACCATTGAGCCAATGTTTTCCCTAACCAAGCTGCCTCCTTGTATCCGTCCTATCTGAATTCGTGCTTATCGATCCTTCTCTCGTCACGCTTTCGACCTCCCTCTATTGCTTAGGCTTAAGTGTCCGTCAATGTCTGTGTCAACCCTTAATTGTTAGTAGACCCTTGGACCTTGTGAGGTAGTCGTAGTGCACGTACCTAAGTTGTGTACGTGGGCTTGAATGAGGATTCCCATAGTATATTGATGTTTGCCTATTGAGTGATATATATATATACTCGGAGTTATTCGTGATAGTATGAAGTTGTTGTGTGTTATTAGTTATAGATTTTTGTGTGGATAGCTATACTATACTAGGGATGCTTGTGTATATAAGAGTCAGCGTTGAAATATCTAAGTTGTGAATGTAGTAAGAGATACTTATAATGGTTGAAATAAAATGATTGGTAAAGCTATGTGTGTGCTAGGTGTGATAATAATAAGTGCATGTATAGTTAAGTAAGTAGGCCTATTGAGTGACCCATATATATTAGCACGTATGAGTGTGTGCTCATATGTGGGTATGTATTGTGTTTAGACGTAAGTAGTTATGTTTTGTTGCCTGACTATATATGTGATATACATATGGTAGTAGGAGTATAATTTTGATTGGTATTGCTTGCTTTTCGGGATGTTTCATGCGTGCATACCGTGAGGTATACACGACTATTGCACATCTTAATTACGTATGTGTGGATGTGTTAGTATACTAATTATAAGTAGTAGGCTATGGTGTGAATATATATATATATATAAGTTAAATGTGGGTGTGTCTATACGATGAATACGTATGCATGTATTAGGGAGTGTATTATAATTATACGTGTGCTGATGTCTGTATTATTATTATTATGGTATATAGAGTGATTGAACTATGTAAGTATTACCTGACTAAATATTAAGTGTGATTGATTTATGGAATGTATATGGTTGTATTGGTAGATGCATATATATATATATAATGGAGTGGTATTGGTATATGTATGAATGCCGTGTTACGTATATAGAATATTCTGATGTGTGTACTGAGTCTCACTCAAGCTTGAGTGGGTATACTCTAAGTACATTGAATGTATGTTTGTAGTTTGAATATAGCGATGTTTGATGCATGTATAGTGATAGGAGTGTTTGTGCCTGGTTGTGTTACGCACATGATTGTGGGTCGCTACACCAATATATAGTTATAGGTGTTGGTCTTGTGGTATAGCTAATTACTAAGGACTTGCTCGTGTGAACGTACGTGTACTAGCTAAAACTAGGTGTGCAGATGTACTAGTAATGTAATGGTATGATTGGTATGCGTAAATGAAATATTAGCGTGTATGGGTGTGCACCATGCACGGGTAAGTATGTGCTTAGTTATAGGCATTGATGACTATGATATATGTGGTGTGTCGTAAATACAGTTATAGGACCGTACGTAATGTGAATGTATGGTGAAATATTGGAATGCATTTGAATGACTATATATATTATGAATTTATAGAAGTGGTGAGTGTATATTATATATGGTGAATTTGATTTAATAGTGGTATGGTGTGACTATATGTGTTGAGATGTTTTGTATTGGATGAATATTAGAGGGTAGTATACCCTTGATGTTTGTGCATAGGTAGCTACATATAGGTAGAGCAATGATTGTATTTGCTAGTATGAGATCATACCTATATAAGTATCTGAACTATTGTTTTGTGAGTATCAGTTATATAAGGGATGTATGTTTATATACCTGATTGAAATACATGTATGAATTTGACTGACTATAATAGGTATAAGTGTATACGTATGTGAATGTATATGTATACGTGGTGGTAGTGCAAATGTTTGACTACCTAGTGCGTATATAAGCACTTGTAATGACTATACCTGGTTGAATTATTATATGACTTGATTGGGGTAGTTATTAGAGCGACTAGATATATTAGAAAGTCCGAGGACGGACTTTATTCTAAGGTGGGGAGGATGTAACGACCACTTTCCGTTGCACGTTGTTCGTGCACGTGCTTTTGACCGTGCACGTGTTTGTTCTAGACCTTGCTTGTTTGTGAACACTTTCGTGTGATATGTCGTTGTGAACGTCTCGGAGAGTATTTAATAGTGGCACTAATTTGGAACGACGTTTCTCGAGTCGTTTTTCCACAATTTAAACTTACTCGATGAGACGTGACGATTCTCACTCTTGACGGGAGACGTTCTATTTTTAGTTTCGTCGTCCGACGTCGAATTTGAGATCCGTCTTCTTAGTTGGCTCACATTCATCATCACGATCACCCTGATATTTATTTTATAATTTTTGGAGTTTATTTGACCACTTTTATAATTTTTACAAGTTTTATATTATTTTTAATAATTAATTTATAAATTATTTTCGGCCAAATAAAATTTATTTGAGTTTTAAACGTTTTAAAGAATTTTTGAGCCAATTTCCAGCTCATTTGGACCAGGTCAAACCCTTGGATGAGTTGGAGTAGTTGGATTTCAAATTTTAAATTTTATTTTTAAACTTCTAATCCTATTAGATTTAGCCCTAGACCAAGTCAACCCATCTACACTATATAAACAACCCTTAGGAAGACCTATTTTCGCAAGAAATTAGCCCTAGCCTCTTCCAAATCCCAAATTTGACGTTGCGACGTTTCGTCGCAACGTTGCGACAAGCTGCTGCCGCACGACCGAAGAAACGGGCCCAAATCCCCCGCTCCGACCGAAGCCCCCGCCCGCTCATCCGCTTCGCCCGCTTGCACAGCCGCCACTCTGCTTTGCCCCGTGTCCGACCGAGAGGAGCTCTCGGTCAGACCGAGAGCCCAAGCCCGCACAGCCCCGCATCCCCGCTCCGCACCCAAGCCCGCTCCGCACCCCGCCCTCCTCCGTGCCTGACCGATGCTCTCGCCCGCATCGCCCCGCGTTGCAACATTGCAACGTTGCAACGCCCGCCCAATCGCCCGACCGAGACGACCGACCGCTCAGACCGATGGAGCTCCCCGCACCCGCTGCTGCACCGCTCCGCAGCGCTGCACAGCGCCGTGCGCTGTGTCTGACCGAGAGACTCTCTCGGTCAGGCTAGGGTACGACCGATGGCCAAACGTCGCAACCCCACACCCGTCGCACCGCTTGCCACCGTGGGCCCCCCAAGTTCTCCAGAGGTATTGTGGGTCCCCCAAAGGTCCCTAGGACTACTGTGGGCCCCACCTAGGTGCTTTCTATCCGACGATTCGCCGTGCACGACGTTGCGACAAGTTGAAGCCCGTCGTCGCACGTGCTAGCTTTGGAATCTGGAACCGTCGCTCCGGTTGATGCTCTGAACTTTCCAGCGAGGAAACTATATTGGAATCAGGACTTGGAGCGCGTTCTTCTATTCCAACCCCCGGCGTCGCTACCCGACGCCGGTGTAGCTTTCGCGTCGTGTTGAGGTAACGCTTTGCACCCTTAGGACCCCCAACCCAATGCATGCTAATCAAGACTAAAATCGGTATTTTTAAAGTATTTTAAATGTTTTAAATTCACTAATCAAGATTAATAATATGGACTTTAGGCTGGTGGACTTGTGCACGTAGGGTAATTGTGACTTTGGACTCGTTGGACGTGTTGCTCAGACGTGATACTTGCAGGCAAGTGAAACTTGCCAACTCTTGTGTAGGGCCATGTTTTTAGGCCACTTCCTTGTTCCTAGCGTAAAAGAGACTAGTCAGTGAAATGATAGCTGGCTAGACGCCTACTTGATCTAGTTTGACAACGAAACTAGATCCGTCACCTAATTGATCTAGCTTGACAACGAAGCTAGATCCAACCCTTTAAACTTGTTGTTCATGCATACTAAACTGTCACGTTTACTTTCCTTAAACTGTACGTACTTTTAACTGCCATGCATTGCATCTTACTTGTCATCCAAATTGATTGTTGCATCGTAGCACACGCTACAAAATACTTGTACAAATCCGTGTTTCCGTGTCCCTGGCTAGGTGCACCCCTAGGCCATACTTGTTTAAAACACTTCCTGGCTCGTGATCCAGAAGCGAGCATTCCAAGTTCGGGGGTAAGGCCCTGGCTCGACACACGTGGAGGGGTAGGGATAAACGTTCGCTTGAGCTTAGGAGTGGCCTGATCAGCCCTCTAGCCAAAAGACGGAATCTCTGTGCACGAGGTGCTTACTTTTCTTGTCTTGTACTTGTCTTGTGAATGTCATGCCATGCTCGTACTTTACTTCGCTTTACTTTACCTGTTGCACTCATTACTTTAACTGCCATGTCATTGCATCATGCTAGAACTTTTAGGTTGCTTTTACTTGTACTTTCAGTTTCCTTGCACAAGTCTCTTGTAGACTTGCTGACATGTGCCCCTTGCTCTTTTGGGTGTCACATGTTAGACCTGAGCCAGAGATCGTTGCTGAGTACGTGATGTGTTGCTGACGCTGAGCCTGAGTCCATGATTGCCCAGGAGGATTTTGGTGGACACCGGTGACCATTCTTTGAGTCTTTGTTGAGCTTTATTTTATTTTAGGCCTTTTGTTAGTTGTTGGTGCGTAGCACCGTTGTTTTGTACTTGTACTTTGTTGGCCATGTTTGGGCCTTTAGTCTCTTTTTCTTTCAGCCTGGTGGCTTTTTCTGTGATGTTGAAACTTATTTTATGGATATTCTGAGATTATTCTTTTGTCTCATTTCCTTATTATTATCTTGTTTCGCTCGCGTTGCAAGGACCTGCAGTTTTAAACTTGATTGACGCTTATCGGACTTGCAGCTTTGTAGCTTCAAGTCTGAGCGGACCGTCTAACGCTTCGCCTCCATATTTTTGGGAAGCGGGGCGTGACAACACTTCTGCCGGTGTCGGGAGTACACTCGCTGAGACCACCTCCACTACCTCCACGCCCACCACCACTCCCTCCACAGCTGGCCCTCTGTCCGTTGAGCCCCTTTGCTCCGCGCTACCCGAGCGCCCACCTACTATAGTTGAGAGCGGAGAGCCCTCTTTTGCTGCCGTCGTGGAGACCGTGGTTTTCACCTCTGTCTCCACCGCAGCCGTTTTTTCCGAGAGTGTCGTGACGTCTGTTCCCACGTCTGTGTCACCGACCTCTCTGGCCGCCTCGTCGCCGCTTTTATACTCCACTTCCGCTGCTGCTGCTTCCACCTCATACCAGCCTGCGCCCCAACCTCGCACTGAGGCTAGGCCCACACTTGTGAGCACAGCGCCCTTCCTCCACATGCCTGCTGAGCACATCCACTACACCACCCGAGTCCGCCAGCCCCGTCCTGCACAGCACAGACTGGTACGTCCCTCTGCACCACCTCCCCCCGACACTGTACTTCAAAGCATTCGTGCTCTCAAGGGGGCGGTGAGTGCCCTCTGAGGTGACCTCAGGACCATGTCTGCCACCGTCACCGCTATGGCCAGCCGCTTCGACCTACTTCCAGGCATTCACTATTGCCTCACTCAGATTCTCGAGCGGCTTCCTCGCGTACCCACACCCACCCAGCAGGTACCCACCCCCACTCCTACACACCCCCAGCCTGCTTCCACACCCACCCAGCAGACTGTTCCCCATCCACCACCACCACCTCCGCCTCAGGACGGAGACGGTGCAGCCCCACCCACTTCGGCACCCTTGATGCCATTGATCTTTTTTGCCGTCTTGCTGCCCGTCTCTGCTCGGTCCTGATGATTTTTGCCCACCCCCCTCCCCTCACTGTTTTGGGTCCACATTCCGTTCATATCTTTCTATATCATTTTTGGGAGAGAGGGAGAGATTTTTGGTGTCACACTTTTATATCTGATTCACTCCTATATCTGCATGCATCCTGTCCGCATCATATTTTCATTTCGTTATTTTTTAATTTCTTTTTCATCATGCATGCATCCTCACCTTCCCCTCACATTACACGTCTCTCGGTGTGCCACACTTCGCACATTGAGGACACTGTGCACTTTAGCTTGGGGGAGTGAGTTCTCACGCTTTTCGATTTACCACCTTTAGTTTTAGTTTTTTTTTCACGCCATTTTCTGCATTTGCACTCATTTTCAACATTTTTCCTTTTTTTACCATGCATCACGTTTTTTCTCATTTTCATTGTGTGCTGCATTGTAATTAGTTTTATTTTCCCTCTTTATCTTTTACTTCTTTCATCTCATGCTAGAGATGACTTTTCTGTGATGATGATGACGTGGAGTTAGCTTTCTCTATATGCATGCGATATTTGTCATGTCTTAGATTTTATTTTTGATATCATATGCTGTGATTTGCCTTGCATTTAGAGATAGTAACCCACACTTTTTCCGTATGAAAATGGATGAAATTTTATTATTAGCTGAGTCTGAATATTCATATGTATGCTATCGCAGAAAACACACCAAGATTCACACATTGGATGCTTATATCTGGAGTACCGTTTTCTTTTCCTATATCACTTCTATTTGCATGATTTGTACACTTCACTTCATGATGATTGAATGATGTTAGCTATGATAAATCTGGATTAGTTTTGCTTTTTTGTGATCGAAACCGAGTAGATTAGATTACCCTGCTGAAGTTGTCGTGCACGTCTTATAGAGTGAACTGAGAGACATATTTATTTCTTTCTCCACATATCTTGAACATCAATTCTCTATTTTAAAATCATTGGTGAATCTCCCCTTAGAGATTCTAATATATGGCATTTCCCCCGTTATTAAATCCTAGCTCCAAATTTCCCAAAACCAAAAAAAAAGAAAAAAAGAAAAAAAATTCTTGTATACCCTTATTTCTCTTTGATTTGGGATCATTGTGTATATGTGAGATTAAAAAAAAGAAAAAAAAGGGAAAAAAGAAAAGAAAAGAGAAAAGAATCTCAATAAACGATCCCATCTCATGTTCTCTCTTTCTTCCCTCTTTTTGTTTTTATTTTTGTTTTCTTTTGCTTTTGGAGCTTCATAAAAATGGGGAAGTAAATATTGTTTTTTATGCCACCACGCTTATAGATAAGCTTGGGGGGAGAATCTAATGATGTGTGAGAGAGTGACTACTTGACGGTGCACGACAACCTAGGCTAAGTAATATTCTATACTCGGTGAGATTGTTTTAGCTTCACGAAATCCAGAAATCTATGCCTAGCACTCATTTCATGAAATCCACGCTTTTCTATTCTTTCTATTCTATTGCGTGATATTCTTATACTCCTCATAGAAAGCATTCAATTGAAAAGTGTGTGATCTGCGATATTGTATACCGCTTTAAATGATTCAGACGATGTTAATTTTAGAATTATTCCGTTTTTCATGCTATATCAATATTCTTGGGTTTTCTATTTCTATTTGCACCATTATACTATGATATCGAAATAAAAGTCTTTGACATGTATTTTACATTCGGTGCATGCTATATGAGTAAGCAAAACCCACGTCCTGAGAAAAATGATCTAGCAGCTTCCCTCTTCGCTTTCTTCTTTCTTCTTCGTTTTTCGTTTTCCGTTTTTCGTCGTTTTCGTTTTCTGAATCCACCGGGTTTCGCCTTTTACTTATCTTCCTCGAGGACGAGTAAGAGGTAAGCTTGGGGGATTTTGATCACTCCGTATTTTACACCTTTTTTCCGCATGATTGCATGCCATTTAGATCGCTCAAATCACGTTTTTCACGATTTATCGACAATATTGCGATACTTTTCACGATTTGTTGTTTTTGTCGTATTTCAGGAGATTTGGAGCGATTTGGAGTGATTCCGAGATACACCTACTCCGGAGTGTCACCGAAGACTTCCCTGAGGGGTATTTTCAGATTGGAGAGGAGCGGAAGAAGAAAGAACGTCGTAGGAGCGACGAGGAGGCAAAAACACTCAGAATTGGCATTTTTAGTGTCTCACTCGGCCGAGTGAAGGAGTCACTCGCCCGACCAGCGAGACCCCGCTCGGCCGGCCAGATCGGACACGCTCCAAGTGTGCACTCGGCCGAGCATCAGAAGCCACATCGGCCGAGTGACGAAACCCCGTCCGCCCGAGTGGCACTCAGACGACGCCCATCAAAAACTCCCAACTTACTGTTTTCGTCAGTCTGAGTATCAGAAGACCCACTCGGCCGAGTGGCAATTGCCGACCGCCCGAGTGAAGAGAAGCCCATCGGCCGAGTGACGACAACTCACTCGGCCGAGTGAACCCCCGAAGTGAAGACCCCCAAGACCCCAGACTTACTGGAAATTCTCAGGGTCTCTCACTCGGCCGAGCGACTTTTGTCACTCGGCCGAGTGAGCCGCGCTGCCTGTAGCGTAAATTACGATTTTCAGGCT
Organism: Scilla litardierei; assembly: GCA_030789695.1. Lineage (NCBI taxonomy): Eukaryota > Viridiplantae > Streptophyta > Magnoliopsida > Asparagales > Asparagaceae > Scilla > Scilla litardierei. Next base: position 295,612,494 of record CM061133.1, on the reverse strand, counting down.
GCGCAGGGGCATTTTGGTCATGGATTTTTGGGCAGTTTTGAGGGGTATTTAACCCCTGATTCTAACCTAGGTTAGAGAGCTTTTTTTCCTTACTTTTTGGCAGCCTTTTAGATTAAACTTTTTAGCTTTTGATTCTTGGGATTGGAGAGGAGAGAAAAGGTTTATTTTGTTGGATTCTTGGAGAACTCTATTGGTTTGTCTCCCTCTTCATTAAAAATCTTATTTTTATTGCTTATTTGAATATTGCTATGAATTCTATTGCTATTTCAATTGATTATTCTTCTATTTGTGAAATGATTTGTGAGTAGTCCTAACGTCTTAGGGCGTGGGGATGAACTCTACGAGCCCAATTTCCGATTTGTGATGATTTGGTAGAACTATTGCTAGAATTGCTATTAGGGTTAGTTTGGGACCGATATATTACGGATAGCTAGGTGTTCATATCAATTGGGATTTGCAAGAGATTGGATCCCAATTCGATAGGAAACCCTAGAAATCCGAATTGGGTTGAAATTGAGTTTCCGTAGTATCGGTTTGCAAGAGATTGGACCGATACTAGGGTTCTCGGTTGCAATTCCATACCGATACCCATTTGCAAGAGATTGGACGGGTAGGAACTATCCCAACCTAGGTCGCAGCCCGAGTTTGCACGAGAGTGGGCGCGGGATGCGATTGGACGATGGCGTTGATCCTAATGCTAGCTTGCCTAGGCTAGGGTTTGCAAGAGATTAGACCCGAACCTAGGTTTGCTATAGACCGGCAACAGCGCGAGAGCGTGAGCTAGGTTTTACATTCAGTTGCAACTAGTTCATCCGAAATTCTACCCTAGCAATTGTGATACCAATGAATCACATTGACGAGATACGGTGAGTAGAGGGGATTCCCTATTCCCTAGGCGTCTTTATTCGATTTTATATCTCTTTACTTTGTCTGACGATTGTGACAGCATCGCCGAAAGACAAATTCCCTCTTTTCTTTCCCTATAGCCAGGTTGTTCGGAGAAGGCACTGTCATACGTCCTCCCTGTGTTCGATACCCGCTCGCCGCTACACCGTGCGCTTGCTGTAAAACTACACGGTCGCTCTTTTGGGTGTACGCCCGGAAGCGATCAGCTACTATGATAATTTCTGTAGGATTTTGTTCTCATGATGATTACCATAGACCCTGATTTATCTTTTTGTGAAGCAAGAGCAGCTTTAAGTGCGGTTAAGAACCCAATTCATTTTGCTATCACATTCTTTCAAGTACCGGAATTTTCGTAGTCAGCAGACTAGTGAAAAGCACTCATTCATCATCGCATGATGATGGAAATGTTTAGATAACCTCTATATATTGTCACTATTCTGCAAACTAGCTCCTTCTCAGAAGATGGTATTCACAATACACGGCTTCTTTTGAGTGAGACTATAGGCACACCTCTCATATTGCAGCAATTCTCTCCCTTTGTAGGCACCTGCCTCTTTAAATTTTAAGGACCAGATGGAAAGTAGAGAAAGATGGAGGATGTGGGGTTTAAGGTTTGCTGGTGGTCTGAAAGATGTGTAAGGTATTACGTGTTTCTAAAGAAGGGAGATATGAGGAGGTTATGTTGGCACTGGGACAGTCGTCGTTTTCAGAGGATAAGTTCATTGTAAATATCATATCTATTTCTATCTCAAAAATAAGATGGTTAAGTTAACGTGGTATGTTCTAGAGAAATATAAGGTTGACATTGGTTGAAAGACAAAAAAATGAAAATCTAGTAAAATTCTTCCACATGGCATTTTGTTGAAGGGTCATGCTATGGAGTTTAATAATTGCAGTGTCCGACATCCCGTGTCCATGTCAAAATATGACACTCATGTCCTTGTCTCTAAATCATAGGCTGTGTCCTTTCTTTTACTACTGGTTTACACTCAATCATGACATCTGCTAGCTCATAGCCAGAATGAGCTGAGATTAAGATTTTCAGTGTTCTGTTGTTATGTTATTCACATCCGAACTTGTTCTTATCATTCCCCATTTTCTTAACCGTTGTCTAATCTGGAGTGTTTAGGATGGTTATGGGCTGCATGCTTGCATGTCAAACTGCATGATGACCAGAGTGGTTCATGGATTCAGCTGATGCAGATATCTATAAGGCCAGCACTCAACACAGTTGAAGCAACCTCTAACTTGGCACCAACTTGAGGATGGCTGATAGTTTATAGCTTTTGCCAGTATTCGTGTGGGGCCTTCATATTATAGAGATGATGTGCATGTAAATCTCTTTATTATGTAGATTGAAATTATGACAATCTCTTTATGACTAATCTGTTTAGGACCATTGAATGATGTGCATGTTAGACATTTGATCCGATCTAGGTATTTTGTATATGAGTGAAGTACCTGATACAGCTCTTTTGCACAAACAAATAATATTTTGATACATTCATTTTTCAACATTGGTCCAAATGTTGTTTCTATTCTGAAGGTCCCCCAATATGTTGCAAGGCATGAACAGCTTATGCTGTTAGAGTTGCTTTCCCTATACATACTGTCAGGCAGGAATCCTCATATTTCTTTATGGTTGAGCCTTAGTTTTCTTTATGGTTCACTTTTTAATGTATAAGTTATTTGAATATTTTATTGTATAAGTTATTTGAATATGTTTGTTTTTGTTAGACTGAAATGTCTGGAACTAGAATGACAGTAACTAATCACTTGTTCATTGTATAGGAGAGCATTCGATTACACTCACAACATGAAGGAGTTGAGAGGCAAGGAAGGGATGATGATGTTGCACGTGTTTTAGGAGAATACCACCCAGGTAGGGTGTTTGGTCTTGGTTCAAGTGGGTCTCAATCTCGGATCTTCAGTACATATAGAAGATTTGTCCCTTCTCCTTCATTCGGTTCTGACGGTGCATCACGTCCCAGTTCAAATATGGTGATGCGGGAGGAGTTTGAGAGGCAGCAACAACAGCTTGATCAGTGTAGGTCTCTCTTGAACTTCTTCGTGACACAACACCATACTCCAGAACAATTGCAAAAATTACAGGAAGACCCTCAAGTTCGAAACCTCTTCTCGTCGTCCCAGCGTTAGTTTCTTTTTTCCTTAGTTTCTTTTTTGTTAAAGACTAGCGTTTTTATTAATTATTATCATGTGGTGTATGTTGTGTTGAAGACTTAAGTTTGTTAGGCCTGAAAGAGGAGAGCTATGACTGCAAGAGCAAATCAGAGAGTTAAAAGAGCAGAGAGCAAAACGAGAAATAAAATGCGAGAGCAACGGGGAAAAACAGAGGAAGAAGGAAAAAACTTATCCAGCGAAGATGAACTGCGCCGTGGCTATGCTACTGCCTTAAAAACAACTACGGCCCGACCGTGGTGGTAATCGGATGATGCCGGTTGCTCCCTAAGGTTAACGCAGTCGCGTCTGGACGCGTCCACTCGCGGCCAGAAGCGTGGAGTTTGCACAAAGAGCTGATACCCAGGAGGAGGAGGAATGGAAGAGAAGAGGATATTTGAGCGAGAGTTGAATTTTCGCAGTGATTAGAAAAACTCTAGACAAAAGAGTCTATAAAGAGGAAAAATATGGCTGTTGGAATTCTGCCATGAATACCATTAACAATGCAGCCATTAACAGCCATTAAAATAAAAATAGCTGTTGAGACATTAAACAACAAATTAATGAAAAATGGCTGTTGGGAGAATTAAAAACGTACTGGGCTTTTTTGAATTCAAAAAAATAAAATGGGCTAAAAACACGAGTCAAAACTCGGGCACTCAGTGCGCGCACCCGTGAACCCCCCTGCGCATGCACGACGCCAGCGCACACGCTAAGGGTTTCCGGATCTGTATCCCAGATTTTCCATTCGGCTCAACCGGGTTTGGGCTCGGCCCCTTGCTTGGGCTCATGTGCACGCAAGCTACCCCCAATTTCTAGCCCATTAACAAGTCCAATAGCCCATATTATATACCCACACAAGGGTGTTTGCCTATCCAATGTGGGACTAAAAAAGAGAGTGGGAGTGAACAAATGGCCAAAAGAGCCATTAATTCCAACAATCCCCCACTTAATGGCTCAAGAAAGAGAAGAGAAAGATCATGGGTAAAGAGGGATGAATACTTAAGTATCAATGTCTTTCGATTGAATTGATACGTAGTGAAGTGAGGCAACAACTTATTTTCTAATGAGTGAATTGCTCTTGAACTCATTAGAGTTCGATTGAGAACCCCCCACAACACATATTGTTCCCTTGAGTTTGTGCAAACTCCGTGATACATAACAAGCGCTATAGGCCATGCGCACACCTTGGGTCTCGTGAATGCTCTAGAAAGAATGCCCTTGTCTTTCATAGAGGGCGGCCAAACCCCCACACCCACATAGGTGGTTCATCAAGTGCTTCTCCATAGCACCACCAAAAATGGTTATGAAACCATTAAGAGCATGCAGCTCAACCTCTGCTTAAGTCCATCAAGTGCTTCTCAATAGCACCACCAAAATTGGTTATGGACTTGTCTCAAAGTGAATCCATCAAGTGCTTCACAATAGCACCACCAAACTTGGCTATGGATTCAAAGAACACTACCACACGCCATAGGGATGGAAATGTAGTGTTTGTTAAGGATCATATGGCTTCGTTAGACCACACTGGGTATCAACCATATAACCTAAGCTCATGGGCTTTAGTCACATCCCCCTCGACGAATCAAGAACCACTTTCCTTGGCAATCCTTTGGTTAGTGGATCTGCAAGATTTCTTTCAGACCTTACATATTCCTAAGAAATTACTCCATTTTTCAGGAGTTGTTTAACCACACCATGCCTGATCCGAAGGTGTCTCTTCTTCCCGTTGTAGACACTATTTTTAGCAACACCAATGGCTGCCTGAGAATCACAGTGAAGGAAAACTGGAGCAGTTTTCCCTCCCCACAAAGGCATGTCTGCTAACAGGTTCCTCAGCTATTCAGCCTCTTGCCCTGCCAACTCAAGAGCAATAAATTTAGATTCCATGGTGGAGCGTGCTATACATGTCTGTTTGGAAGACTTCCAATATATAGCACCTCCACCAATGAGAATAAAAACCCACTAGTTGAACTAACTTCATCGTTATCTGAAACCCAGTTTGCATCACAAAATCCTTCTAACACAGCAGGAAATTTGCTGAAATGCAAACACCAATCAACAGTCCCTTTCAGGTACTTTAATAAACGATGAAGAGCTGTCCAATGTTCATTACTAGGGTTATGAGTGTACCGACTTAGCCTGCTAACAGCATATGCTATATCAGGTCGAGTACAGTTCATAAGGAACATTACACTTCCTATGATCTTATCATATTCAGATTGAGAAATACTCTCTCCTAAATTCTTTTTCAAATGTATGCTAGGGTCATAGGGAGTTCTAGCAGGAACAACATCAAAGCCGTTGAATTTCTTCAGCACCTTCTCTACGTAATGAGATTGACTCAAGGAGATGCCATAAGAGTTTCTAACAATTTTAACTCCTAAAATGACATCAGCTTCTCCTAGGTCTTTCATCTCAAATTGAGATGACAAGAAATTTTTGGTATCATTTACAATATCTAGATTGTTTCCAAAAAATTAACATGTCATCGACATAGAGACAAATAATTACATAATCTGATCCTAATAATTTAGAATAAACACAGGAGTCAGATGTGTTCACGACAAAGCCATTCCTTATGACGGTGCTGTTAAATTTCTCATACCATTGCTTAGGAGCTTGCTTTAAGCCGTATAAAGACTTTCTAAGCCTGTAAACCTTATTCTCTTCACCAGCAACTACAAAACCCTCGGGTTGAGACATGTAGATTTCTTCTTCTAGATCGCCATTTAGGAAGGCTGTCTTAACATCCATTTGATGTATGACTAACTCATGAATTGCAGCTAACGCAAATAGAGTCCTTATGGTTGCAATCTTGGTCACAGGAGAATAGGTGTCAAAGTAGTCTAATCCTTTCTTTTGAGTAAAACCCCTGATCATAAGTCTAGCTTTGAATTTTTCTATCGATCCGTCAGGTCTCATCTTTTTCTTGAAAATCCATTTATTACTAATGGGCTTATTACCTTTAGGTAACTCAGCTAATTCCCAAGTTTGATTGGATACAATAGAATCAAGTTCGCTTTTAATAGCTTCTTTCCAAAAACTAGCATTAATGGATCTCATTGACTCATCATAGGTTTTTGGGTCTTCTTCTATTAAAAAGGTAGACACTATCTCATCACTAAGCATATCTATACAACCATTTTCTGACAGAAAGGCAGTTATAAAGTCAGGTCCAAAATTGGTATCAATCCTTTGCCTCTTACTCCTTCTAGGTTCTTCACTAAAAGTAGAACTACATGTATGCATATCAGAAGATATAGGTGAAGAAGAAGGAAGAGACTCAATAGGAGGTACAAGGGACAAAGATTCTGTTAATTCCTTTTTCAAAGGAAAAACATGCTCAAAAAACTCTGCATCTCTAGACTCAGAAATAGTGTTATCTGTTAAGGACATGAATCTATATGCAGCACTATTATGAGCATACCCTATAAAAACATTATCATAAGTTTTAGACCCAATGTTTGACTTCTTAAAGTCAGGTAGTCCTACCTTTGCCAGACACCCCCACACTCTAAGAAATTTAAGGTTAGGGGGATAACCTTTCCACAATTCATAAGGTGTTTTGTCTAGTTTCTTATGGGGTACTCTATTAAGGATATGGCAAGCAGAGAGAATGGCTTCCCCCACATGTCATCAGATAATCCTAAACTTAAGAGCATGTCATTCATCATTTCTTTCAGAGTCTTGTTCTTTCGTTCAACTATACCATTTTGTTGAGGAACATAAGGAGCACTGAACTCATGTATGATTCCATTCTTCTCACAGAAGTCTTTTAAGGTATGTGAGCTATATTCTCCACCTCTGTCAGACCTAGACCTTTTGATTTTTCTATCAAGTTGGTTTTCTACTTCTGTCTTATATTTAATGAACATTTCTTCAGCCTCATCCTTAGTTTTTAGAAGATATACCCCAGTGAATCTAGAGTAATCATCTACAAAAGTGATGTAGTAATGTTTTCCTCCTTTGCTTCTAGTAGATTTAAAGTCTGCTAGGTCTGAATGAATTAAACCGAGAAGTTCTGATTGCCTAACAGCAACAGGTTTACACGGTTTTTAGTGTATTTGGCTTCTACACAAATTTGACATTTAGAGAATTCAGAAGAACTTGTAGCAGTTATTAGATCTAAGTTATTTAATCTCTTAATAGAAGCAAAATTGACATGCCCTAGTTGGTAATGCCATAAGTCTAAAGACTCAGCAATATAAGCAACAACAGATTTATTCATTGAATTAGAAACTACATTCAGAATGAAGAGTCCATCACTCAGATAGCCCTTCCCAACAAAGTCCCCACTGCGAGAAATAACAACCTTGTCAGCCTCAAAGACAAGTTTTAGCCCTGCTTTGTTTAGTAAGGCACCAGACACGAGGTTGTGACGCAGAGATGGGACATAAAGGACGTTGCTGAGGGAGAGAGTCTTTATTGATGTTAGTTTCAGCATGATAGTACCTTTACTAGCAACCCGGGAAGCAGCAGAATTTCCCATGAAGACGCAGTCTGTGTCCGTAGCATCCTTGAAGTTATGGAATAGATCCTTGTTTGCGCAGAGATGTCTTGTCACGCCAGTGTAGGATCCATTCAACGTTATTGGCCACTATGTTAGCTTCAACGATGACATCAGCAATGAATTCATCTGGCTCGCAAGGTTGGCTTGAGCAGCAGGGCCACCTTGTTTCTGGGGCGGCTTTTGGGTTCCATGGCGTTGAAAGCATTGGTCGGCTTTATGGCCAGGTTTACCGCACACTTAGCAGACAACGTTCGGCTTCTGGACCTTGCTGTCTGGTTTGGTGAAGTGACTTGACTTCTTGTTCTGTCCTTGTTTAAAGGGCTTCTTCCCTTTGTTGTTGAACCTGGTTTTGTTGAAGAGGCTAGTAGATTCAACGATGTTATCTTTGACAGAAATGACAGGAGAAGAGTCAGTCTTATCTTTGAGGCGATTAGCCTCTTCAATTCGCATATGACTGATGAGCTCCTGCAGGGACAGATCTTTCTTCTTGTGTTTAAGATGGTTCCTGTACTCAGCCCAGGAAGGTGGGAACCGCTCCAACAGCACATCTTCATGCCTTCGTTGAGAACATCTGCGCAAAGGTTCTCGTAGATGTGGACTTATTCCATGAAGGGCTTGTCGTCGAGCATTTGGAAGTGGAGCCACTTGCCAACAACATACTTCTTCTTTCCTGCATCATCAGATCCATACTTCTTTTCTAGGGAATCCCAGATTAGTTTAGCAGATTTATGAATCATGTATAAATCAAATAAAGAATCCTTTATATGATGAAGGATGTGACAACGAACAGAATTGTTGTCTTTATCATATTTCGTAATTTCTGCAGAAGCAGAAGAGTTGGCAGGAGGAATAACATCAACAACATCACCATCAATAGAAGTTGGTGGAGTGTCGGAAGGAGGAGGAAGATGGGGACAGTCTTTGAAAAGGACGTAGTCAATTTCAAGCTGTTCAAAAAACATCAAGAGTTTTTGCGACCACCGTTTGTAGTTGGTACCATCGAAGGGTGCCAACTTGGACAGATCGAGGAATGACTTGGAAGGAATGACAGCCATAGCAAAGAGCGTAGTTGTTTTCAAATTGTTAAGCCTGAAAGAGGAGAGCTATGACTGCAGGAGAAAATTAGAGAGTTAAAAGAGCAGAGAGCAAAATGAGAAATAAAATGCGAGAGCAACGAGGAAAAACGGAGGAAGAAGGAAAAAACTTATCTAGCGAAGATGAACTGCACCGTGGCTGTGCCACTGCCTTGAAAACAACTACAGCCCGACCGTGGTGGTAATCGGATGATGCCAGTTGCTCCCCAAGGTTAATGCAGTCGCGTCTGGACGCGTCCACTCGCGGCCAGAAGCACGGAGTTTGCACAGAGAGCCGATACCCATGAGGAGGAGGAATGGAAGAGAAAAGGATATTTGAGCGAGAGATGAATTTTCGCAGTGATAAAAAAAACTCTAGACAAAAGAGTTTATTAAGAGGAAAAATATGGCTGTTGGAATTCTGCCATGAATACCATTAACAACGCAGCCATTAACAGCCATTAAAATAAAAATAGCTGTTGAGACATTAAACAACAAATTAATGAAAAATGGTTGTTGGGAGAATTAAAAACATACTGGGCTTTTTGAATTCTAAAAAATAAAATGGGCTAAAAACACGAGTCAAAACTCGGGCACTCCGCGCACGTACCCTTGAACCCCCCCCCCCCCCCCCCCCCCCCCCCCGCAGGCACGACGCCAGCACACACACGCTAAGGGTTTCCGGATCCGTCGTCTAGATTTTCCATTCGACTCAACCTGGTTTGGGCTCGGCCCCTTGCTTGGGCTCATGTGCACGCGAGCTACCCCCAATTTCTAGCTTATTAACAAGTCCAAATAGCCCATATGATAGAAGCCTATTATATACCCACACAAGGGTGTTTGTCTATCCAATGTGGGACTAAAAAAAGAGAGTGGGAGTGAACAAATGGCCAAAAGAGCCATTAATTCCAACAAAGTTTTTATTAAATATCATCATGTGGTGTATGCTCATGTAGTGTATGCTGTGTTGTGTTGAAGACTTACGGTTTTTATTAAATATTATAATGTGGTGTATGTTGTGTTGAAGACTTGCTTTTTTGTATTAAATATTACCAAGTGGTTATGTGGTTACATTTTGTGTTTTTTGGATGCCACTTTTTATTTTCTTGTTAATTATTTTTGTTATCGGTGGTTTAGAACCCCATTCAAACAGATCATTTTTAATTTTTTTTAAAATTTAATTTCGTTTTTAGTGGTTAGTAACCGCCATAAACAGAACAATTTTTCGCAATAAAAGCCAACCAAAACATATATTGTGGCGGTTCGAAACCGTTGCAAAACGATTTTGTTTTGGCGGTTTAGTACCGACATACATACGTTTTGTGGCGGTTCTTAACCGCCAAAGACGAGTGGAATTAATTTAATTTTTTGTAATGAACAACCCGCCAAAAATGTAGATTGTGGCAGTTCGAAACCACCACAAAATTGTGGTGCAGGCGGTTTGGTAGTGGCGGGTCGTAACCGCCAGTAATGACGTTTCTCTCGGCCATTTCAGTGGCGGTTTCCAGAACCGCTTGAAACAGGAATAGTGGCAGTTACGACCCGCTAGTAACGGATTTTAGAACCGCTTCTACTATTCGCCCTTCTTGTAGTGTTACCGCCTAAGGGACAACATCACATATCCTAATGCTGCATGAGATTTTCATACATGTGCAATGCATGAGTGTACAGACATACATGATAATGCACTATGCATGTGGAACACTCACAGTGCATGTAATGTGTGTTGAATATTGAGTCACATCAATATAGGTTTTGATGATGATCAAATATATTTGTTTGCTAATAATCTATTAATACATATATATGAAGTAGAAGATCAAATGAAGTTGATCAAGGCCTAAGAATGAAGCATTCGAAGAATCAAATACAGGACTTGGATTTCAAGACTACATCAAAGAAGTTTCAAGGTAAAAATCATTTGTTTGATGTAATTATTTTTTGTCTTTGATTAGAATGTTAAAGTCTTGCTGAAGGGCGCACATACACATATGATTATATAGAAAATGTTTTGAAAATGTTTTGAAAAATTTCAATTTGTTTTTTCCTAGCTTTATAAGTTCAAAACAATAATTTTTAAGGTTATTAGTCGACCAATACATGATCTCTAGTCGACTAATTAATAAACATAGAGAATAATGGCTAACCAGTCATGTTAAGAAACTGCATAACTCTTTGTTTCCAAATTAGCCGACTAGTGTTCATCTGTTAGTCGACTTATTAAGCTATTAGTCAACTAGCAGTAGAACTCTGATCGACTAATCAAATATGCTAATTAGCCATTATTTTCCAGGTTTAATAGTCAGCTAGAGATCATGTATTGATTGAATAATAACCATAAAAATTATTGTTAAAACCTTGAAGACATTTTCTCCCACACATCAAACCATAGGTTTAAAGACTTAGAATAACCATGGACTCACTCCCATATAAAAAACATTTAATTGTATGTCTAATTAGTGCTTTCATATCACTAGTAGTAAAAGGGTATTTAGCCACGAATCTTTGGCCACAGACATATCGGCCACGGAAACATCCGTGGCAATCCTTCTGTGGCGGAATAAAAACATGGCAACAGATTATCTATCACGGACATATTCGTAGCCGATAGATCTGTCTGTGGCCATATAGTTCTAGCCACGGAATGTCGATAAAAATAAAACCGTGGTAGGAAAGCTTCATCCATGGCCAATATTAAATATTGGCCACCACGGGTTTTCCTGTGGCATAAAACTTCACGCCGGAATCTGGGTAAAAATTTATACATGGCTTTAACTTTTCAGCCAGGGAAAATTCAGTGGCCAATAGTTAATATTGGGGACGGATATGTCTATGGCTAATAGTCCGTGGACATACAAAAAATAAACGTAAATCTGGGAGAACCCGCGTGATCCCTCCATTTTGCGCCGTTGATCCCTCGATCGAGAGAGAGAGAGAGAGAGAGAGAGAGAGAGAGAGAGAGAGAGAGAGAGAGAGAGAACCCTAAATCGAACGATCTCGCGCTGTCGACGATCTCGCACGATCTGACGTCGACTCTGACGTCGACAGCCTCGTCGAGCAGAGGTAATGACAGTGCCCCTTCCTCTCTCTATATCGAACGACTAATGTCACACACTGCTTCCCATTCTACTAGGAGCAAGGACGCGACGGGCCCGTGATGAGCTTAAAATAAGGAGAATTATTTTTTTAAATCTTTCTTTTCTCTTTACTCCATGGTTTAAACACACTAACAGGTCTGTGAAAAAACGGTAGGATTTTGCATGCTTATAAGAAATAGTACAAATGACATTATTACAATACCAAAACGTCTGAAATTAAAGTACAACATAGGCCAAGAATGACCGAATTAACATAATACATAAATTACATTATTCCAAATTAAAAAGTGCGGTCGCAAATGTGAACGTTTATTCTTCAATAGGTAGATACTCCACGTACTCTTCGAGCACTAGCTCGACCTCTGCAGCGGTGTCTTCCACGAACTCACTATCAATATCTGACGGATATTTCATAAAACAACAAAATGAAATGCCCGTCAGTGAGCTTTTCTCGGCAAATAATCTCCTTAACAGAAAAGTTAAGCATTTTAATTAATCCAAGGTGAAATCAAGATATAACAGTAATCAATGTTTGCATTGATGATAGTCGGCATTCTAACATTGATCCCCATAAATGCGCTTAGTCAAGATTAGCCAAGTAGGTCACTATTCCTAGGTAGGGTGATCTAAAACTTGGGCACAAGCGATTCTAGCCGGCTCGAGGACCAATAATAAGAGTGCTAATTAATAATCTATACTCCATCGATTTAGTCATGACTTTACAGTCTAGCTTGGTGTGGGTACAAAGAAGCAAGTGACAAATTTAATTTGAAAGAGCTATAGTAATTATACATTTGGTAGCAATTTGCAACCTGTAATGTTATTTGCAACCTGTAACAAGAAGATAGTTCAAGATAGTGAAGAAATATTTGGTAACCAACAATTCTTGTGCTAAGTCTGTGTCTAAGGGCACATTGTGTAACTAAAATGCACACAACCGTCGGGAGCTCTCCGTGGCGCTACTTACCGACCACATTCCATTTAGTAACGGTGAAGTACTTTCCTCCATTCCATGTGAGTAGAGGTAAAGTTGTAATGCCTATACAGTCACTCACATGCCTTCATGACAACTGGACTACCCCAAATTCACCGGCTCAAGACAAGTGTCGGGTCAATTACGTGTACTATCTATTGTCATTTAATTTCCATCAATTGTTCTGTCGTTTCTATTCATTTGCATCGTATTAGATGCTTACAATATTTTCACGGTGTCTCATAGGTCCATACAAGACTTTCACATCATTTTCACAATTTACAATCGTAATTTACAATTTTTCACCACGTAAAAACATGCAGTTATGCTAAGTTGCACACAGAAATAATTAAAACTAAGCAGATGAGTTTAATTAAGCATAAAATCTTTTTCTTGGGCTAATGGGCATTTTTTAGAATTTTAGAACAATTAATAGGTATTTTTCTTAATTTAAATGGCAAAAACCGAATTTTAAAATTAAGAAAATGATTTTCTCGATATTTTCAAAGCTTTATTTAGATCAAACTATACATCAAAACAAGATATCAAATTGAGTATCGCATCTAGTACTACAACATATATTTTTCTCGTATGTTAGTGTAAGTGAAAATTTTATGATATAAATTTTTAAGTGAAAATAGTATAATTGGGTTTTATCTTTAAAAACTTACTGGAGGAGGAGATGTACTTATCTTTTTACGATGAAACTAGTGTCAATGTGTCAGTTGTGTTGATCTGGATTTTCTAGCGCTTACCGTGTAATTTTCTGACACATACACAATATACTATGACTATAATAAGATCTCTACTAATAAAATATACACGTATATACATATATACGTATAAAAATACACTAGCACTATGCATTCCCACTGTATATATCACGATACTATGCACGCGATTCAGGCTGCTTTGGTTTGAGACAACGATGGCGACGACTAAAGCGGCGATGGGGGACGACGATCGGTGGAGGAGGCAGCGGGTGGTGCGACGAGGTTGGCGACGGCGTCAGGCGGTGCTCGCGGCAGCGGCAGTGGCGGCGAGGAGCTAGGGAAGTGGCGAGGGCTCGTAGGGTTGTCGGAGGGCATTGCGGCGTCGTGTGGTCACGACGAGCGGAGGAGGTAGCGGAGCGGGCCGGCGGAGACTCGGCGAGGGCGACGGGCGGAGTGGGATCGCCGGAGGAGGCGGCTGTGGTCACCGGCGGTGATAAAAGCCCGCGAAAGCTACATGCTTCTGTTGCTTGCAGGTTGTCAGGGTGTGGAGCTCAGGCGGCAGCGGCGTTAGCCTCGTCGGAGAGGGCAGCGACGAATCGGAGGCCGACAGAGGGAGGAGGAGGCAAAGGCGGGGTACAGTGGCTGACCGACGAGTGAGAGTGGCGGGGTTCGAGGTTCCTCTGCTACGTTGGGTTAGAACGGGGGAGAGGGAGAAGGTTTAAGCTGGGTTTATATAGATGATAAAAGTGGATTTGCAATTAATTTTGTAATTAATATGTTGGTGGGGATTAATTAGCGGAAATGAATTTGTTTTAGGGGAAAACGTGGGTTTCCACGTTTAAGAAATGGGGCTGCGGCTTATGGGGTATGTTAAGGTAATTAACTACGGCAAAAACGTAATTAGTAAATGTAATTAAGTAAATATATTAAAATATTATTATTTTACTATTAAAATTTTATTATTTTAATATTAAAGTTTTATTATTTTAATATTAAAGTTTTATTATTTTAATATTAAAGTTTTTTTTATTTTAATATTAAAATACCATTTTTCACTTATGATTCCGAAAAATCCCAGAAAAATGCCACGCATTCATACCGATGCGAGTATCATGAAAAAGAAGTCCATTTCAGATGTTGAGCTATGAAAATACATATTTTGGGCCGCAACGTTTGGGTTGTGGGTTTGTGCGAACTAGGTTAATTTGACTCCAGAAAATTATGTAAAAAAATACTCGAAGAATTAAATGACTATAGAATCATATGGTAAAAGTTTGAAATTATTTTGATAAATTTTACATCGAAAAATAATTAATAAGGCTGTTTTAGTGATATTTAAATATAAAATATCATATAAAGTGTTAAAAATTATTTGATGATACTCGAAATTACTAAAACATGCTATAACTATTTTGATGATACATAATATTTGTTTATAATTTTTTTGAAACTATTATATATATATAACTCCCGATAAACCATTTCAAAAATCAAGTAAACTTATTTAAATATATTATTGGAGTTATTCATATCATAAAATTGGTATGAATGGATTCAGGCCGTTACATCCTATCCACATTATAAAAATTCCATCCTTGGAATTTCTCGAACTATGACACATAGAATCTAATATACAGTGAATAAGTAAGGATATCGTTCACGCATTTTGTCTTCTCATTTCCAAGTGGATTTGTCGTGTGAGTCATGTTGCCACATCACTCTCACGAGGTCGACAACTCTATTCTTGAGAGTCTTCTGTCGTCGATCCAGAATCTGCACTGGCTGTTGCTCATAGGTAAGATATGGTCGCACTGTTATCTCTGAATAATTAACCACATGAGTAGGATCATTGATATAACGACGTAGCTGGGAGACATGAAACACATCATGCACTCCCTCTAGTGAAGGTGGTGAAGGGTTTTGGTAGATCCTTAGGGCTCAGATCTGTGCCCGTCCTACGTCGAACGGACAACAGCGGTGAAAACATGCACAACGGAAAAACATAAACATGTTAAACATTTTAGCGAACCCTAAGGCGAGCCAGAACCTCGCCAAGATCTATGCCGACTTGGGGTGGATCTGACCACCCCAAGAAGGATCTAGCCTATTGTGACATTATTAAAATTATTCTAAAAAGAGACTAACTAACATACCCAGAATCTTGGTCTTGGGACAGGCAAGATGTACCGCACCACATTCTTATGCTCCTTGTAGCCGAGCCGCCGTGCGCCCTCGAACCGATCTACCCCAGCAGTCCTGAACCGATCACTTGCCGAAGAAAGTTTCACTTGAGCATACCCGCATCAAAGACGTTTGGATCCGATCCAAACCTCATCGTAGTCTTGCTAGGACCCGACGAGAGGATAGGAAGAAAAAGAGGAGAGGAATATTTAAGTTCACGATCGAGTGTGCTTAAAAGTTAGGAGCTTCTCGAATCGATCACTTGGTGTGTGCTACAACGAAGAGGGGGCACCCCTATTTATATAGGGAGTCGGCCCCTCCCTTTTCGTCACGAGCAATGTGAGACAAACTTAAAGAAAGAGGATTTAATTAAGTTAATGACGTTAGTAAGCCTTTTACAAAGGCCTAACTTCAACCAATTAAATATCTTTAACCATTGAACCTCAGTCACCATACAAGATATCATTTCGAAGAGCTTCGAATGGTGAACACGTAGGAACGAACAACGACGAATTCCGATTTCGTTTGACCCCTCGAACAATTGCCCAAAGATGGGCAAAAAGTCACTTTTTGTAGCCGTCATCAAGGGTTTTAAAAAACCCTAACAACACTTAAGTTGCGGGCGCGCCCGCTAAGCGTTGCAGGTGCGCCCGCACTCATTGTGGGCGGGTGTCCAAAACGGATGTGCCTGCTCGCTTAGCAGGCAGGCCTATGCGCCCACATCGGGCACTCGGCCCGCTCAGCGGGCCGACACCCGCTGCTCGAGCGGGCGCCCTAGCCCGCTAAGTGGGCTGGCGCCCGCTGCACGCAGCGGGTGCGCCCGATTCTGAAGCGAGCGATCTTGCCCACCTTAGCTAGTGAGCCCCGCTTCAAAAGCGGGTGCGCCTGCCTCTCTTGTGGGGTTTTCTTCCCAAAAGTGGGTCTGACCCATTCTGTTGTTTCTGTATTTCTAGGCTCATTTGAGCTCCGTTTTTGATGCGATTTGAACCTGCGTTTAGACGAACGATCACGTCATCCAGGTAACCTTTCCAACGCATTTATTCCATTAAATATTGTCGTAAACAATTCACAAAACATTTAATCTAGTTTGCATCACTTGCAAAAATTGTCCCCTATTAAACTTGAACTCACAACTAACTTGTGGACTTAATTATTCCATTTCATCGAATGAATTCCTCTTGACGTTCTTCATATTAATAAGATATGGATACTACTCGGTGTGAGACCCTACAGCCTGATCCTACTACAGGTTGGGGCTCGAAACCCTTAGACGATGGTAACCACGAGATCCAGTCGTCGTCCCTGTTTCAGAATCATACTTACGTGATCGATCCAATGACGAACGTGTCGTTGGGATCACTCTGACTGTATCAGTGATGAATTCTGCAGTTTTAGTCCCTTCGTCAAGACTGTGTCTCTACATGGCCTAGGGTATGGTTTACCGTCAACCCTACTAGCCAGCATCGGTCAGTATACAGCGGTCTTTGTTGTATTCACGTTGTACATCCTACAACGTACCCCGGTCGAGGATTAATACAAAGACCATACTGATCCAGTGACACTAACTTCTCTTTAACGAAATAGACGAATCCTATCTGAGTCATCTACTTTCCTCGTGAGCTTCAGGTGTCATCCAACCTAAGTTCTTTCAGCAGGCCGAGCCTCGAAGCTAGATCATAGATCTAAGTGACACTATCCATTCACAGGTTCGTACTGATGACTTCAGGTCTTAAGGACCAGCTTGCATATCATCATACTAGAGTTATTATTGACAGTCTAGTTAAAGCTTAACCATTTAGTAACTCTAAGTTGGTCGTTCAATGAACTCCTTCTCTAATGAGCACCTGTGTATCGTCTCCGACTTCGCCAAGTCGAATGACTTTGAGATCATCATTATCTAACGTAAGACAAAGACACAATGGTCTAAACGATTTGTCGATATCCTGTTCTTGACACATCTATGTCCATGAACCGTTTAAGACTTAAGTTTCTAATCGGTCACTAACTTCTCAGAATCGAGATCTACATCTGGATACGTAATGACCGGACTATAAGTCTAATGAAATTATCTAAGTATATGATTCTATGAAACCATACTTAGGATAATTAATACTATATAATTATTAGAACGAGATGATTATCTTAGGATAAATGCCTCAAGGGCATACATCTTCCTACAGGTGGTAAAGCTAGGCGATATGCCATTTCTCTAACTCACTCCAGTATATCGAAAGGTCCAATGAATATCGGACTGAGTTTTCCTGACCTTCCAAACCTTATCAATCCCCGGTTAGGAGATATCTTCAAAAACACATGATCTCCAGGCTGAAATTCCATATGATGATGCTTGGTGTTGGCCCAGTGCTTGTATCGGTCTTGCACAATGCGAAGTTTGTTTCTGATAGTACGCACCACATAAATGGCTTCTACGATCAGCTCAGGACCCAAAAGTTCTCGTCCGTCAATGTCATCCCAAGTCAATGGAGAACGACATTTCCTTCCATAAAGTGCTACAAATGGGACTCCATGTAATATCACAATTTCCTGCACGGTCATCGTTCAAAACACAACGTATACATGGAAGAAGTTATTGGGTATAGAAATAATCATTACCTCCAAATACTTCTTCGCGAGTATTTCATTCGATTGTCCTACTCAGAATGGTATGCAATGCACCGACTTAGTTAATCGGTCAACGATTACCCAAATGGCATCATTATGCTTCATGCTCCGAGGTAGTCCAGTGATGAAATCCAGGGTGAACTGCTGACACTTCCACTCAGGAATAGGTAGTGGTTAAAGAAACCCTACGATGCAATGATGTTCAACCTTTACTTGCTGATAAACAAGGCATTTGGTGACACTTCGTGCAATGCTTCTCTTCATTCCATGCCACCAAAAATTCAAAGGGAGATCCTTGTACATTTTGATGCCACTAGGATGAATGGAGTAATGGGAGCTATGTGCTTCATTCATCAGCTCTTCTCTGATATCGCCAGAAGGCACACAGATTCTGCTGTCATATCTCAAAAATTCGTCTTCATTGATAATAAAATCCATTCGAAGACCCGATTCCACTTGTGCCTTGATCTTTTGTAACTTTATATCTCCGGCTTGACTGACGTTGTTACATGATGGTACATTGAATTTGAAGATTCATCAATGAAGCATCAATCCCAGGTAGGATGATTTCAATCTCCATCTCCCACACTACTTGTTGCAATCTCTTCTGAGCTGTGAGAATCATGACAGATGGTAGTCGACTCAATACGTCAGGTACAACATTAACCTTTGCAGGATGATATTGAAGGTCAATGTCATAATCAGCCAAGCGTTCCAACCATCTACGTTGTCTCATGTTCAGTTCCTTTTGTGTGACGATGTACTTCAAACTTTTATGGTCGATGAAGATCTTCACTTGCTCGCCCAATAGAAAGTGTCTCAAAAGCTTAAGAGCAAAAATGACTGCGACTAACTCCAGATCATGTATGGGGTAGTTCTTCTCATGAGTCTTCAATTTTCGAGATGCATAAGCCACTACATGACCATGTTGATGAAGTACGCATCCGTGACCTTTGCCAGATGCATCACAATACCTTCGAATCCTGCAGTTTTATCCGGTAGGATCAGAACTGGTGCAGTTTCCAGCTTCATCTTCAATCCTTAGAAAGCTTGCTCACAAGCTTCAGACCAAACAAACTTGACTTCCTTCCTCGTCAAGCGGGTCATGTGTTCAGTAATCATGGAGAAGTCCTGGATGAATCGACGGTAGTAGCCAGCTAATCCAAGAAAACTTCAATATCCGAAACTAATCGAGGGGTTGGCCAATTTCTAACAGATGTGACTTTCTCAAGATCAAGGAAAATGCCATCTCCAGATACCACATGCCCAAGAAAGGCAATGCAGTCAAGCAAAAATTCACATTTATTGAACTTGGCATAAAGTCGATGACGTCGCAGAGTCTCCAATACGATCCGCAGATGTTCATCATGATCCTCCTTGCTTTTCAAATAGACCAGAATGTCATCAATAACGATCACTACGAATTTATCGAAGAACTCATAGAAGATTAAGTTCGTGAGGTTCATGAATATCGATGGTTCGTTGGTCATGCCAAATGGCATAACTGCAAATTCGTAGTGTCCATACTTGGTCCGAAAATCCATCTTGGGTATGTCATCCTTCTTGACCTTCACTTGATGGTATCTATTTCGGAGATCTAACTTGGAGAAGACTCGAGATCCACCAAGTTGGTCGAAGATGTCGTTGATGCAAGGCAAAGGATACTTGTTCTTCACGGTGACCTTGTTCAGCTCTCGATAGTCCACGCACATCCTTCTTGATCCATCTTTCTTCTTGACCAATAGGACTGGTACACCCCAAGGAGATACGCTGGGATGTATCCATCCTTTCTACAACAGGTCGTCTAATTGAGTATGAAGTTCCTCTAATTCTGCTGGTGCCATGTGATAGGGAGCTTTGGATATTGGTTGAGTGTTAGGCATAAGTTCAATGGTGAATTCAAGAACTCGATCAGTCGGTAATCCAGAAATTTTTTCAAGGAATACGTCGTCGAATTCTCTAACTACTTTGGGCTTCTCAGGTTCAGCTTGCATAGATGCCATTGTTGGACGCAACGATCTAGGAACTTTAGTTTGATGATGACAAACGGATGTGAACGTTTTAACGTGTGCGTTAAGTGTTTCAGGAAAGGGAAAGCTTGGACTTTTCTCCCATCCATTATCCAAGAGCCAAACCAAAAAAAAATATACATGAGATCTTGGTTCATTATTATAAGTGGAGCATTTCGTTCATAATTATAAGTGGAGCACAGCTTTTTATATTCTCCCTTTTTGAAACATAAAAGCCCAGGGAGGCCTAGTAGCATTTAAAGAGGAGGAAACCTATTTTTTTTCAAACAACAGACCATTTGTTTTTATAAGTCCAAGTGCTTTTTGTAAGTCCAAGTGCCTGCCGATTAGTAGATGCCTGCCTACTCAAAAAAATTATTAGTAGATGCCTGCCGATTTTTTTTATAAGTCCAAGTGCTTTTTGTTAAAGAGGGCACAAAAAAGGTAGCAGCCGATTTTTTTTAGGTGCTCCTCTTCACTCATTTTTAAGGGGGCCTTTCATTCATTTGTTTTTTGTTGTAAACACAAAAAAGGCCCATGCCTTCAAAAACAATTCCTTGACCTAAAAGGAGTGCAGCGGCACGTTCAAAGCAACAGGGGTCAAAACGCAACATTTTTTGAGAGCACCATAAATCTCCTAGAGCGCATCCTTTTTGCAACATCTGAAGTGCCGAAATTTTTTTTTCTCTTCCCCTTGTTAATTTTCTTAGAGCTTACAGCCAAAAATTCAGAAACTTGTGAAGGCTGCCGAGAAAACAAATTCCCACTGATATCTCCAAGAGCTCTTGATCTAAAACTTTTTGTTTGCATTGGGGGGGCAACCGAATCAATTGAAGAGAGGACAAGCAAAGATTCCCAAGAGAGCAACATTTGTTTTCTAACCCCCCAAGCACACACGCATCTCCCCTCAATTTGTTTTTGTTTTGAAATCAAAGGCAAATTAATTCTCTTTGTCTCATATTTGATTTGTTGTTGCAGGCAGGGAACGAAAAAAAAATCAAGCAGGCAAAGGGAATTAAAAGCAACAAAAATTAATTAGGAACCGAAAGCTTGCAAGCACTTGGTTTTAAAAGCACCAATGCATTTTTCAAACTACAGGATTCAAAGACCCAGGCCGAAATTCTTTCATGAAGATCTCTTCCACCAATCACTAAGAGCCAAGGCGACGCAAGTTGTATTCTTTGGTGAGGCACGTCAAATCTCAACCTTTGGTGGAAGGCGCAAGTTTCATCGAGAGGGGAGCAGAACTATTGAGGGGACATCAGAGACTACATCTACGTCAGAAGAGATCTGACCAGTG
This sequence comes from Scilla litardierei, assembly GCA_030789695.1. NCBI lineage: Eukaryota > Viridiplantae > Streptophyta > Magnoliopsida > Asparagales > Asparagaceae > Scilla > Scilla litardierei. Next base: position 295,590,928 of record CM061133.1, on the reverse strand, counting down.
CAGATTGACGAGGACATCGCCGCTACACAAACTGAGATTCCTAAACTCTATTTATCATTATTTTGTGTAGTTGTTGTGTTAGATCCTCGTAGGGGAAACTTTACCATCTGTGTTACTTTTTGGGGACCTGACGACTTGGGAGTCGTCACGGAGGGAGAGCATCTGACTAGATTGATAGTGTAGAGCACGTGGTGTGCGTACGAGCTAGGTGAGAGTAGATATGAGATCTTGACTCATTATAGCTGTACTTGATTACATATCTATCTAGTAGTTGCTTTCGGAGGCTGGAGTAGGTCGTGAGGACGACCGAACCAGGGTATATCTGTGCGTATTCTGTGATTACTATTTTTATTGCCCTGTCTGTGCCTATAACTGCGTGGGATTGTTCGTGGGTTGTACGAATATTTTTCGTAGCCTATTCACCCCCCCTCTAGGCTACGATCCAGATCCAACAAGTGGTATCAGAGCCAGTTTAGAGGATCTAGTCTAGATTTTTAGATGACCATGAATATCTCTGATTGTGCTTTTGCTGAGGGTCAGTCTATAGCCCGTCCACCTAAGTTTAACGGTGTAGACTTTCCATATTGGAAGGCTAGGATGAAAACTATCTAGTGTCTGTAGATTATGATGTGTGGGATATTGTTGAAAATGGTTATAGTCTACCCACTATTAAAATTGAAGACACTGTTATGAATAAGCCTAAAGACAAGTGGGATTTAGCTGATAAGAAACTTTATACTCTTAATGGTAAAGCTATGAATGCGCTTATATGCTCTCTTGATAAATCTGAGTTTAATCGTATCTCACATTGTTTAACTGCGCAGGAAATATGGCATACTCTGGAGGTGACACACGAGGGAACATTGCAAGTGAAGGAATCCAGACTTGCATTGCTGAGCACAGAATACGAGAGCTTCCGCATGCTACCAACAGAGTCTGTGAAAGAGATGTTTGCGAGGTTCACGGACATCGTCTACAAATCCAGTTCCCTCGGTAAGCCATACTCTAGCCATGAACAGGTACGAAAGATCTTAAGGGCGCTACCAAGCTCGTTCAGGCCTAAAGTCACCGCTATTCAAGAAGCTAAGGACTTATCAATAATGAAAGTGGAGGACTTGATAGGCAACCTAATGTCACACGAGCTTGAGTTGCAGAGTATAGAAGCCAGAGAGAACCCTGAACAGAAGACCAAAGCTTCCACTCCATTAGCTCTTCAAGCTAACGATGACGATCTTGATGAAGAGCAAGCTTTAATGGTCAGAAATTTCAGGAGATACATTCAGACTAATCAAGGAAGAACCGAGATGGGAAAAAGGTTCATTCGTTCTAATAATGCTAATTTTGGTAGAAATTCCTATGATCAGAAAGCTATTAATAGAAGTGAATGTTTTAAATGCAGGAAGAAAGGGCACCACATAAAAGATTGCCCACAACAACACACAGCTCAAGTTGCAAAAGGAAAAACGAAAGTGCTGACGTGGGATATGGATAGCGAAGCTGAGGACGAGGATGATGAACATGAAGCCCACTCCTGCATGGCATTGATGGCCAAACACAATGAGGTAGAATCTCCCACTAAAGCTGAATTCTTAGAAATTTGTAAAGGAATGCAACATAGAATTGATGAGCTAGAAGCTGATGTGGAATGTTATAGGAATGATAATTTTGATATGCAACAAACTGAGTATGACATGTCTATATAAATGAAAAATATTAAACAAGAGCTTGTTGCATGCAAATCTACCATTACTATGTTAGAAAAAGAGAAAGCTAGCTTGTCTGAAAAAACTGATTGTCTTTCATGTCCCTCTTTACTAAAGGATATTAGCATGTATAAACTTGATAAGACAAAGCTTGAAGTTGAAAATGAATTTCTTTCTGAAAAGATTAACATGCTAAATCTTGAACTTAAAAAAATGAGGGATTTTGAAAAGAAAGAAGAGGAAAACAAGCAAGCTTTCATTAGTAAATGCACTTTGCTTGTGAATGAAAATGATATCTTGAAATCCAAAGTCACCACCCTAGAATTGTCATTAAAGAGATTTTCCATTGGAAAACAAAATTTGGACATTATTCTTGGAAATCAAATTTATGGCAATAATAGGCGAGGACTAGGATATGGTCTTAAAAATGTTGAAAAATCAAAATATAGAAAAGTTCACATTGAATCAACAAAGGTTGGAAATTTTCATGCTAAGTGCTTTACATGTGGATGCGTTGGTCATACTTCATATCATTGCAAATATAGGAACAAAAACATTAAGTTCAAACAAATATGGGTTCCTAAATCCTTGATGACTAACGTGAGTGGACCTTGTTGGATTCCAAGGTCACACACGACATCTCTTTTGTAGGTAGATGGAAATTTGACGAGGAACGATAAATTGAATGTCGCATTACTTTTTAGCTCCTTAGTCAAACGGCGACGCGAAGGTATATCGCATTCTTTGAACTTAATGAATATCTTCATAGTTTGTTTTGTGTGTGCGTGACTTTTCATTGTTTGTGTGCTAGTAGTTGCATTGCTATGTGTGCATGATTTTTTTTGTTTGTGTGATTGCATCTCATGTTTGCTTTAGTACGTCATGCATAAAAACAAAAAAAACTGAAAAAAAAATATTTTTTTAAAAAAAATTGGTGCTTAATGGGTATCTTTCTCTTTGATTCATTAAAAGAAGTATTCATGAATGATTTTCATATCTATGTAGAAATTGGTGTATTATTTCTTTTGCCACATGCGCATGTTCATCTTTCTAAATATTCATGGCATATTCAATGAATGTAAATAACTTGAACTCTACACCACCTACTTCACTTCCACATGTATTATTATTGTTGCACATTTGGAGATATCGCTTATGAAGTATGGAATGTGAATGTAGGAGGAAAACTTAACTGAAAATCTAAGGGATATGATATACCTTTCCATGGATAAAAATTGAGCAAAAGAAATTGTTGTTATAAGTATTTTAAAAAAAATGTGAAAACAAAGACAATTGCTCCGTATGGAAAATGGATACAATCCTTGGCAACGGTATTACCCACGAGTATCCAACATAAGCTTTATGGGTAAACTTTAGCGTTGGTGTATTTACTCGTCAAGCAATGCCACCCCCACATCTAAGAGTCTGTATAGGCTATGTTTTGGGGTGAGGTATCTTGAACTCGTTTTTAATGAGGTGGAAAAAATCAATCCTAGGTGATAGAATGTTATTTGGAAAATGTGGATTGGTTCTGGTTGAATTTCTTAATGATTCTCCCTATGTGCTTCAATTTTAATCATCACACTTTACATGTTGGTGTTGAAATCTTAGTTGTTTCATTTCATTGGATTTTGACTTGATTATTCTATGATAAGTTTGCATGCAATCGTTGGTAATGGTTAATAATACTCTCTTTTTTGCATGGTATATGTTTTTGACTTCGTGTTTCCACTTTTGATGATGACAAAGGGGGAGAAAAGAAGATTTGTGGTATTATTGGGCTCAAAATACGGTATTATTGATTGAAGGGAGCGCATTGAAAATACATGAATATGGGGAGCTTGGAAAAAGGGGGAGCATGCTAATTTATATTGTTATATTGTGCATGCTAGTAATGTTTGATCTCATCTCATTGGAATATATCATATTGCATTACATCCTTGGTCATACGTCACACACGCACACTTATATGTACAAATCCTTTATGGGTTTGTCATCATCAAAAGGGGGAGATTGTTGGACGCAACGATCTAGGAACTTTAGTTTGATGATGAAAACGGATGTGAACGTTTTAACGTGTGCGTTAAGTGTTTCAGGAAAGGGAAAGCTTGGACTTTTCTCACATCCATTATCCAAGAGCCAAACCAAAAAAAAATATACATGAGATCTTGGTTCATTATTATAAGTGGAGAATTTCGTTTATATTTATAAGTGGAGCACAGCTTTTTATATTCTCCCTTTTTGAAACATAAAAGCCCAGGGAGGCCTAGTAGCATTTAAAGAGGAGGAAACCTATTTTTTTTTCAAACAACAGACCATTTGTTTTTATAAGTCCAAGTGCTTTTTGTAAGTCCAAGTGCCTGCCGATTAGTAGATGCCTGCTGACTCAAAAAATTTATTAGTAGATGCCTGCCGATTTTTTTTATAAGTCCAAGTGCTTTTTGTTAAAGAGGGCCAAAAAAGGTAGCAGCCGATTTTTTTTTAGGTGCTTCTCTTCACTCATTTTAAGGGGGCCTTTCATTCATTTGTTTTTTGTTGTAAACACAAAAAAGGCCCAGGCCTTCAAAAACAATTCCTTGACCTAAAAGGAGCGCAGCCGCACGTTCAAAGCAACAGGGGTCAAAACGCAACATTTTTTGAGAGCACCATAAATCTCCTAGAGCGCATCCTTTTTGCAACATCTGAAGTGCCGAAATTTTTTTTTCTCTTCCCCTTGTTAATTTTCTTAGAGCTTACGGCCAAAAATTCAGAAACTTGTGAAAGCTGCCGAGAAAACAAATTCCCACTGATATCTCCAAGAGCTCTTGATCTAAAACTTTTTGTTTGCATTTTTTTTGGGGGGGGGGGCAACCGAAATCAATTGAAGAGAGGACAAGCAAAGATTCCCAAGAGAGCAACATTTGTTTTCTAACCCCCCAAGCACACACGCATCTCCCCTCAATTTGTTCTTGTTTTGAAATCAAAGGCAAATTAATTCTCTTTGTCTCATATTTGATTTGTTATTGCAGGCAGGGAACGAAAAAAAAATCAAGCAGGCAAAGGGAATTAAAAGCAACAAAAATTAATTAGGAACCGAAAGCTTGCAAGCACTTGGTTTTAAAAGCACCAATACATTTTTCAAACTGCAGGATTCAAAGACCCAGGCCGAAATTCTTTCATGAAGATCTCTTCCACCAATCACTAAGAGCCAAGGCGACGCAAGTTGTATTCTTTGGTGAGGCACGTCAAATCTCAACCTTTGGTGGAAGGCGCAAGTTTCATCGAGAGGGGAGCAGAACTATTGAGGGGACATCAGAGACTACATCTACGTCAGACGAGATCTGACCAGTGCAGATTGACGAGGACATCGCCGCTACACAAACTGAGATTCCTAAACTCTATTTACCATTATTTTGTGTAGTTGTTGTGTTAGATCCTCGTAGGGGAAACTTTACCATCTGTGTTACTTTTTGGGGACCTGATGACTTGGGAGTCGTCACGGAGGGAGAGCATCTGACTAGATTGATAGTGTAGAGCACGTGGTGTGCGTACGAGCTAGGTGAGAGTAGATATGAGATCTTGACTCATTATAGCTGTACTTGATTACATATCTATCTAGTAGTTGCTTTCGGGGGCTGGAGTAGGTCGTGGGGACGACCGAACCAGGGTATATCTGTGTGTATTCTGTGATTGCTATTTTTATTGCACTGTCTGTGCCTATAAATGCGTGGGATTGTTCGTGGGTTGCACGAATATTTTTCGTAGCCTATTCACCCCCCCTCTAGGCTACGATCCAGATCCAACAGCCATCGCCATCTCTATAGGCTTAGTCCAGAATAGAATAGGTTTAAGCGAACGGTTCCCGCTTGCAAATTCAAACACTGGATGATCGGGAATTTCTAACACTACCTTCTTTTTGCGACAATCGATAGTATCGTAAAATGATCCTAATCAATCCATTTCGAATACTGTATCAAAGTTTGGCATGCCGATTATCATGAAGTCGACGAAGAGTTCGCAACCACATATTACAAGAGGGCATGATTGACATCCACCTGAAGTCTTCACTATGCGATTCATACTCTTGATGTTTCAATGATTAGAAAGGGGGTCAATAGGAATGGAATGTGTTGTAGCGAATTTTTATGATAGAAAGCAATGGAAAGCTCCAGAATCAAAGAGTGCTAAAGCAGGTGTCTAGGATACTAAGACGATACATGTGATTACTGGCTCTGTAGCCTCAGCTTCTTCAGCAGTCATAGTAAAAGCTTGGCACTTGGGCTGGTATGGCTTGGCCTGTTGAAAGACCCTTTATTATGGAGGCAAAGGTGGTCCACAAGATATCGATCCAGGAGCTCCTGCAGTCGGAGTGGCTGGCCTGTTGGTGCATCGAGGGAAGTCTTTGGCAATGTGTTCAGATGCTCCGCAGATCAAGCATTAGTTCAGCAGTAGGCATCAGTCGTTCTTGACATGTCCCGATCGGTTACAATAGTGGCATATCATTTTCGGTCGATTATTGGTCGGAGGAGCAGCCGGTCGGTTATTGATTGGAGCATCAGGTCTGTTATTGATTTGAGTAGCATGTCTCTTAAAATTGGTGGTCTGCATTGGTTGAAAGTTATTCATTGGTGGTTCCATAGGACGCTTCCATTGGGCTACTTTATGAGGTTTGTCCACAGCCTCATGGTTGCGTGCTCTTCCAGTATCTTCTCATAGCTGGTCAGGTTGGTAGATGTCATCTAAGCTTGTATGTTGAAATTCAAGCCTTGACGGAACTGAAAGGCGTGGTCGTCAGGATTCTCGACCATATGAGGAGTAAAACAACTGAGCTTGGAGAACTCAGCATCGTATTCATCTACAGTCATGGATTCCTATTTTAAGTTGATGAAACATCGTTGAAGTTACCTCTTGCCAATTTGGGAAAATATTTGGTGTCGAATCGTTTGCAAAACGTGGTCCATGCAATAGGCGTCAGTATTCGATTTTTTGTGTCTCCCACTAGTTTCGTGCATTGTCGGTCAGTTGAAGCCTTGCTACCTCTACCCACCCTACTTGTGGAACACGGATAGTGCTCAGGTTGTCTTCAGTGCTTCATGCTCATTCTTCAGCTTCACGTGGGCCTTCTTTCCCAGAGAACATCTTTGGATGCAGTTCCCAAAATTGATTCACTCCTGCATTAACTTGTGGAATAGGTTGAGGTTCTCGTTGAAGAAGGTGATGTTGGATTTCCAACATTTCCTTGATATCTCCCATAATGTCATTCTCGAAAACGCCATTTGCACTTGTGTTTGGTCGACCTGCCATGGTGCAAAACAAACCGCAATGTAAGTTAGATATGAAATTTATTCTAGTTAGACACTTTGATATCAATGTCGTCCAAACTATTTTGTAAAGTATTCACATGAGGAGAACATCCATGGGCCACCATAGAAACCTGTCATGCCCTGCTTTCCATTCTACTGGGAGCGAGGACGCAACGGGCCCGCGATGTGCTTAAAATAAGGAGGAGTATATTTTTTAAATCTTTCTTTTATCTTTCCTCCTTGGTTTAAGCACACTAATGCATATGTGAATAAAACGGCAGGATCTTGCATGCTTATAAGAAATAGTACAAATGACATTATTACAATACCAAAGCATCAGAAATTAAAGTACAACATAAGCCAAGAATGGCCGAATCAACATAGTACACAAATTACAGTATTCTAAATTTAAAAGTGCGGTCTCGAAGGTGAACATCTAGTGTTCAATAGGTAGAAACTCCACATACTCTTCGAGCGCTGGCTCGACCTCTGCAACAGTGTCGTCCACGAACTCACTATCAATACCTAACAGACATTTCATAAAACGACAAAATGAAATACCCGTCAGCGAGGTTTTCTCGGCAAATAATCTCTGTAACAAAAAAGTTAAGCATTTTAATTATCCAAGCTAAAATCAAGATATAACCATAATCAATGTTTGAACTGAAGATAATCTGCATTCTAACATTGATCCCCAATAAACGGGCTTAGTCAAGATTGGCAAGCAGGTCACTATCCCTGGGCAGGGTGATCCAAAACTTGGGCACAAGCGATTCCAGTCGGCTCATGGACCAATAATAAGCACACCAATTAACAATCTCTACTCCATCGATTTAGTCATAACTTTACAGTCTAGCTTGGGGTGAGTACAAAGAAGTAAGTAACATATTTAATTTGAAAGAGCTGTAGTAATTATACATTTGATAGCAATTTGCAACCTGTAATTCTATTTGGAACCTGTAATGCTATTTGCAACTTGTAAGAAGAGGACTATTCAACATAATGAAGCAATATTTGATAACCAACTATTCTAGTGCTAAGTCCGTGTCTGAGGGCATATTATGCAACTAAAATGTACACTACCTTCAGGAGCTCTCGGTGGTGCTACTTACCTGCCACATTCCATTGGGTGACTGTCAAGTACTTTCCGCCACTCTGTGTGAGTGGAGGTAAAGTTGTAATGCACATCCAGTCACTCACATGCCCTCATAACAACTGGACTATCCCAAATTCCCTGGGTCAAGACAAGTGTCGGATCAATTACGTGTACTATCTATTGTCATTTAATTTCCATCAGTTGTTCTGTCGTTTCTGTTCATTTGCATCGTATCAAATATGTACAATATGTTCATGGTGTCTTATGTGTCCATACAAGACTTCCACATCATTTTCACAATTTACAATCGCAATTTACAATTTTACACCACGAAAAAACAGTCAGTTATGCTATCAAATGCACACGGAAATAATTACGCTAAGCAGATGAGTATAATTAAGCATAAAATATTTTTAAGCCTAACAAGTATTTTTTAGAATTTTAGAACAATTAAAATGTATTTTTCTTTCTTTAAATAGGCAAAACCGAATTTTTAAATTAAGAAAACAATTTTCTCGATAGTTTCAAAGATGTATTTAGAGAAAACTATACGTCGAAATTCTTCTAACAAGATGTCAAATTGAGTGTCTCATCTAGTACTACAACATATATTTTTTTCGTACGTCAGTGTAAGTGAAACTTTTACGATATAAATTTTTAAGTGAAAATAGTATAATATTGTTTTATCTTTAAAAAATTATTGCAGGAAATGTACTTGCCTTTTTGCGATGAAACTAGCGTCAACGTGTCAATTGCGTCAAGCTGGATTTTCTGACACTTCACATATAATTTTTTGACACTTACACAATATACTATGAATTTAATAAGATCTCTACTAATAAAATATATACGTATATACGTATATACGTATAAAAATACGCTAGCACTGTACATTTCAACCATATATAACGCGATACTATGCACGCGAGGCGGGCTACATTGGTTTGCGACGTCGACGTCAATGACTGAAGCGGTGTCGGGGTCGGCGATTGGCGGGGGGCAGCGGGCGGTGTAACGAGGTCAGCGACAGTGTCAGGCGGTGTTCATGGTAGCGATAACGGCGGCGAGGAGCTAGGGAAGTGGCGAGGGCTTGTGGGATTGTCAGAGGGCGATGCGACGTCGTGTGGTCACGACGAGCAGCGGAGGTGGTGGAGCAGGGCGGCGGAGACTCGACAAGGGAGACGGGCAGGGCGAGATCGCCATAGGAGGTGGCAGTGGTCGTTGGCAGAGAGAAAATCCCACAACTACTATGTGCTGCTGTTACTTGCGGGTTGTCGGGGTGTGGAGCTCCGCCGGCGGTGGCGTTGGCCTCGTCGGAGAGGGCGGTGACGAGAGGGAGGCCGACTGAGGGGGGAGGAGGAGGAGGCGAAGGCGGGGTACGATGGCTGACCGGCGAGGAAGAGTGGCAGGGTTCGGAGTTCCTTGCTATTTTGGGTTAGAATGGTTGAGAGGGAGAAGGGATAAGCAGGGTTTATATAAATGGGATTTGCAATTAATTTTGTAATTAATAGGTGGGTGGGGATTAATTAGGGGAGATGAATTTGTTTTAGGGGGAAAACGTGGCT